>OY723392.1:14151848-14765987 GCA_963210295.1 Ophion ellenae
ATTAAAGTAGTTCGAACGAGCTCGTCCGTGTTTCTAAACTGCATATTATTGATAATGATCTGTATCCTATTTTTAATTAATCTCATTATAACTTTTTTTAATAACTATTCAATAAAGGATATATTGACAAATACATTCTAGGCTTTGAATCCATATATTGTAGGGAGTGTATCCACAATACATACAATGTACGAGCATGTATGTGTTCTGGCTACCTAAGGCAGTACGATTTGCATTTGATGTTAGGCAACATTATAATGACCTGATCAGCCAAAATTATGAACGTCTGATTGGGCAACCAGATTACAGCCTGAACAGGCAACCAGATGAGGCCCATACAGAACGTTATACTTTCTAGCAGGGCGCCATCGGATTGCCTCATAAGTGCCTTATCGGGCAGTCAGGCAGCCTGAAAGCGTCCTGAATCGGACCCCATTCACATTTCTGCGCGGGGTGTTGAAGTTCGCCTCGTTGGAATGCTACGAAAGTTCTTTTTTTTAACGTATTTCTTCATTTCTTTCATCGTCCGAATTCTTATCCTCCAAACTTAGTCTGTAGATTTTTCATGAGGATCCCAAAGAACAGTTGAGCGATTTTTGTAGCCTAAATTCGTCAAAAAAAACTTCGGTCTACAAAACTTTTGTTGCGTTCCAACTATGTAAACTTTGAATAGGTACTCAACTACAATTTATTGGCAGTGCAATCATAATATATTTGTACCAGCCACATTAGGCATGTACTGTCAATAAACAATAATTACTTTTCCTACACTATCTTTTTGTCATGAGAATTCGAGGTAAATACTGGGGTCTTTTCTTTCTGTGCAAATGAGTCGAGGTGTTTCAGATGCCCCGTTGGCTTCTTCTGACTTTGCTCACTATACGTTTGTTCACGCTTTGCTCACTATACGTTCTTCCTGTTATGTTGCCCCTTCGGCGACCCTCGCGGTCCTCTGCCTCCCTGTATTTTGCTTCTTCGTTATCTGTCTGTGTTTATTTCGGACTTGGCGTCTCGTTTTGTCTCTTTCGTTGCATACTCTCGGCCTCCCACGATTCAGCCTCGATCTTTTCCCCGCTTTTATTTTTCCTACGCATCCTCGCGCTTTCTGTGTTTCTCTTTCGGGCTTTCGTTGCTTACTCCGATCTTTAGCGTTCCGGATTTTTCTCTTTTTCTCTCTTTCTCTCGTGCTTTGCGGCCTTGTCCGTGATATGCGTCTTCTCCCCCCCATCCCCTCTCTCTTGCTCTCTCGTGCCGCTATTTTCAAAGATAGGGGATTGGACGTCAGATAACTTCATACGTATTTTATTATTCCAAACAACTTTTGTTTGAATCATTTTTTGATCAGGCTATTAATTATGAAGACACGGCGATTTTCAAGTTTTCAACCCCTATTTCTTAGGGTTGGGGCGAGTTGAGGGGCAAAATTTCATTGGGATTACTTTCAATATTCAACCCTCTAGGTTCAGTCAAAAATTCTAATTCTACGCTAAAAGTGCAGGATTTTTAGTCACTTACACCAGACTATTTTGCTCCCATCCACTTTGTCGTCCCTCGTCGTTTTCTCTCTCTCACTTTCTATTTCATCGGTGCCCATGGATCGGAGGAAGAGAAAAGATACCTCGAGGAGGAGAGAGTAACAGAAGGGTTTCTTATGTGTATACGTATGGACGTGTATGCAATGTGTGTTCTCATTCTCTCTCGCTCCCTTTTCTACTCTGCGGTCGAAGAAGAGGAGGACAACGTGCCGCCGTTATAACTCCCTTTGTTCCGAAACGACAAGGACAACAACGACGACAGTGCCTGTGAAAGGATTCTCTATCCCTTTCGCAGGGCGTGCGAAGCTTCGAGTCCTTTCCTTGCTTTATCCGGCACTCGTACACACGTAGTTACAATTTGACGAGAGAAGGAGAGAGGAACAAAGAAAGCAAAACGAGTTACTTCTCTCTCTCTCTCTCTCTCTCTCTCTCTCTCTCTCCCTCTCTCTCTCCCTCTCTCTCCCTCTCTCTCTCAAGAGAAAAAGAGTAAACAGCGTCCGCACCTCGACGGGCTTCTTGCAATGGATTTTCGGAACAAAGTCCTCGGCCCTTCGTAATATCATGCACGTATTATGAAGTTCTCTTTCTTTCGCAATTTTCACGGTCGACCACGCGTTCACTACAAAAATACGGTCATTATATTTTCAATCTAAGAATAAATTCATACGGACCGAATGCGCTTTCCGTAAATCTATACCACACGATTCTTTGGAATTATTCTTGCCAATTTTACTTTTTTCATATCTCTTTTACCACCCGATTCTGATATGTCGTAATATGAGGCGACTTCATTACTTGCGGATTTAGCATGTTTTCCACCCGGATATGTCACATCGGAGATGGCCGATTCGAACAAGGGTAATTAGTCCAGTAAAAGAGACGAAAACCCAGCACCTTTTAGCGTAGAATATAGATTTTTGACGGAAGGTAGATGGGTGCATGCTGCAAATAACTCCAATAAAATGTTTCCCCTCGACTCGCCCCAGCACTAAGAAATAGGGGTTGAAAACTTAACAATCGCCGTATCTCGATAATTAATAGCCCGATCAAAAAATATTTCAAACAGAAGTTGTCCGGAATAATAAAATACATATAAAGTTATCTGACGTCCAATCCCCTATCTTTGAAAATAGAGGCACAAAAACACGAGAGCACTACTAGCCCAGACAAGAACGCAGCGATGTGTCTACTTCGCTCGCACACACATCAACCCCGAATTTGCGAATCGTTTTTGTGACGCTATTTTCAAAGATAGGGGTTGGGCCTCATCGATGGGGTTGGGCGTTAGATAACTTTACACGAATTTTATCATTCCAAACAACTTTTGTTTGAAACCTTTTTTTATCGGGCTTTTAATTATCGAGATACGACAATTTTTTAGTTTTCAACCCCTATTCCTTAGGGTTGGGGCGAGTTGAAGGGCAACATTTTATTGCGTTACTTTCAGTATGCAACCATCTACCTTCAGTTAAAAATTCATATTCTTCGCTGAAAAGTGCTGGGTTTTCGTTTCTTTTACTGGACTAATATCCGTTATGCACAAATAGGGCGAGGTGCATATCCTTCCTTTCGCCCTCTTCCGAAGAGTATCTTCGCTCAAATTTTCTGAATTTTCTGAATTTAAGGGGCAGACAGCTGTTCGTCTATCTATTTGACGCCGTTTGGCAAAGTTTCGACGGGATCTGAAGAGCCGTTTCCGAGATGTTTGGGTATCTTTGATTGTTCTACCATACCGACCGCGATGAGGTGTCATTCCGTCTTAATGTTGCCTGATCAGGTTATTATAATATTACCTTATCTAGCCAGTACACATACATGCTCGTACATATTCACACTCTACAATCCATTCAAAGCCTAAAATATATTTGCCGACATATTTTATTTTTATTAAACACCGTTAGATGTTTTCAAATGTTCAATTCAAAACAGTTTATTTTACTTCAGAATAATTCTGTCATGTTAAGAAAAAGTATTGAAGGAAAATAGGTGAAAATTGACATTCGTTCAAATTATTCTTCTCATTGGTGCACCACGTCATCAATCAGCCCGTGTTTTTCAGACATGGAATTTGTGAAAAACAAATTTTATTCCTCAAATAGAGTATTTATAGAATACACAGGTTGTCTCATTTTATTAAAAAACATTAAAATAAATCGACGAGGTTGTCCAAAAAAGTGTTTCCTACAAAAGTTTGATGGCTTTGAGTTTGTTTGGGGCATTCGATGGCAATTGAAAATATTTTCTTTGTCAATACGTCTAACGATATACCGATTGAACCTAAAAAAAATTAATTGCAAGCAATTGTTTTTATTTTTAGGAAAACAGCTGATTTAGAGACAAATACGATGAAAAAAATCTCGTCGAGCTAAAAAAAGAAGAAAGCTATGGCAGTTTAAAGTTTTTGAAAATATCGCACACCATTTCCGTATTTTCGGTGTTTCCTTTTTGTGCGATGCTTCGTATGCTCCCCACTTCTTCGTTACTAGTAACCTGCTATATCCATGCGGAGGTCACGCTCACGGTATACACCGGGGCACATGCCATTTTTGCAACTCGTAGTTATCGATATAATCACGTTGCTCTGAAATTGTTGTGATCCAGTCTGTCTGATTGAAGAAGAGTTCAAGTTGGACCGTTCAGAACGGCCCATTGCAAAACAGACCTTTGTCTGGACGATACCCGATTACGGTCCTAATGAAATAGTCGATGTTCTCTTGACACTCTGAGCATATCGATAAAACTACAGGCGCGTGGCAATCAACTATCGGTTAAAAATAAGTTACCCAGATCGACAGCATCCCAATGCTATCACCATTTCGACTATCGAACAAAGAACTTGCGTGGCCAATTGACTCGCCAAAGCTAGCGCCGGGAACTCGTCAATATCCACGAAGTTCATGCTCTTAACATCGCTGTGTTGGCAATGGTGCACAATGATCCACATATCATTGTGCACCATTGCCGATCAGCCTCTGCCAGATCGAACGTGAGCTCAGCCGGGGGTGTACCGATCGATGGTCTCACGAATTCTGCGGGCTTCTCGGCACCACCCATATCACATGCTCGTCCAGGACCTATTCGAGCAGGATATGGTAAATCGGGTTATGTTTGGTCAGTGGGCGCTCCGACGTATTTGAGATCAACCTGTTTTTTTTTGTTGCTAGATCCTTTTTAGCGATGAGGCCATATTTCATAGCTATGCGGCTGGGATCTGTCACAACTGCCACTACTGGGCTGCACAGAATCCACATTGGACGCGTCAATTCGACAACCAACATTGGTGAAAGTTGAATGTGTGGTGTGGAATTGTCAACGGGTATCTGATTGGGTCTTTTTTCCCCGCGTGGATCGGTCAATGGTTAGCGGTATTTGGAGCTTCTCCAAAATTACCTGCCGCGCCTTCTGGAAGAAGTCGACTTGTATACCAGGTGGAAGTTGTGGTTCCGGCAATAAAGTGCGTCTCCACATTCTGCACATGCTGTGAAGGTTCACTTGAATGGAACATTCGAGGATCAGTGGATCGGTCGTGGAGATCCGTTCTTCTGACCCCTAGGGCACCCGATTTGAAATCCTCGGACTTATTTTTTCCTGTGGGGGCTCCTCGAAGACGAAAGACGTCGTCAACCGCGAACGACCAACCACAATACTCAACATAATGAATCGCAATGAGACTGCCTGCTAAAGAAGTTCGGCACACATTCTGCGCAATATAGTGCCAAATTTTGAAAGACGTATTCGACTCTGCATCGAGGAAAGTGGCAGCAATTTCGAACGATTGCTGTGAGGTACGCGGTTGGAAAGCGCTTTGGAATCACAAAGTACCGCAGAAATGACGAGCCGTGGGGTCCACGTTTCGATCTGTACACACACACACACACACACACACACACACACACACACACACACACACACACACACACACACACACACACACACACACACACGCACGCACGCACGCACGCACGCACGCACGCACGCACGCACGCACGCACGCACGCACGCACGCACGCACGCACGCACGCACGCACGCACGCACGCACGCACGCACGCACGCACGCACGCACGCACGCACACACACACACACACACACACACACACACACACACGCACCTTGGATAATGCTAATGCAGGCAGTATGATTTCGGTGGCACATTTTCTGTTTGAATAACAGAAAATGTTATTCCCTAACCTGCCACTTACCAGCCATAACTGATCACATTGCTCGAAACAAATTCGAATACGCCTTTTGAAATTCGATATTGTGATGTGTGTAGCGTGGAATATTTCCAAAAACTTTGAATCGCCATAACTTTCTTGATTTTCAAGCCACATCATTTTTTCCCATTAGATGCGTCTCAAAAAAGCGACTGCTCTTAAAAAACTTGCTCTTAAGCACTTTTTAGTACGACGTTATCTTCACGATTTATTTTATAGCCCTGTATATATGTACATTGGGAATTAATGAATTAATACCGTGTTAAGCATCCGTATACGTTTTTATATTATACATACCTTATTCGCACGACGATGACATATTTTGAGTTGTCCTTTCGGATGTACAAATACAACAAAATCTTTTAAGGGGCTATACCAGTGTGAAAAGCTTCAACCTCTCGGCAGGCATTATTCGAGGTAGAGGAGGGTCCATTGTATGGGCCGAAATAGCTGATTAGCAGTTTTTATGGTAAATATCATTTTATCTTGCAAAAATCGATAGCTAATCTTTAAACGCGTTTTTCTCGAAATGAGGTTTTTCAAATTTGGTGACATTGTAACTCAAAGAGCAATTATCCGATTGACTTGAAATTTGAACTGAGTACTCTTGAATATTTTTACTCTACAATGACGTAGGATATTTTTGATTGGCTGAAAATTGACAATTTGGCATTTAAAAAATCGACCATTTTCTAGGCGAGAAAACAGACTTTTTTTTTCATAACTACGCTATTTTGTTAGATTTTGATATTTTTCGAAAATCCTACGTCATTGTACAGGAAATACCTTCCAGTTTAACATTTTTTCCTTTTTCGGTTTTAGCTACTCAATCGGCCGGAATCATGTCAGCAGTGGAGAAACTTTTTTTTGGCACGTCCGAAGGCAGAGCATAAGTCGCTTGAATCTCAATATTTTTTTATGAGAAAATTATGTAATATAGGTCAAATAGCTAAATATATTCTTAATTTTCCGAAAAATTTAATGAAGTACTTTTCTTCCAAAAAATTCCCGAAATCACCCAAATTTTCAGCGTTCACACTGGTATAGCTCCTCAACACGCGTCCTCGAGGGAAACGTTAAGGGATTTCTTTGCATGTTGTGACACTTTTGCCTCTTTCATAAAAACACTCATTGGTGTGATGACTTCGTTACCTATGTAACAAAGGATTGCTTCTTTGTTACATAGAATTGTTCTTTATGAAGGCTGATAATGCAGCGTAAGTTGTGAAGCAAAAGGCAAGGGAATATTCTCACTTGTAGGTTGTAACGTACAATTAGGCGTAAAACAAGGCCAGGAAACTAGCTTGTTCCCATTTATTTGGTAGGACAAGCCGAATATCCGAAAGAGTTACCGGCAAAAACGTAACGATGTAGTACATAATTGGCAGCTCATTCGTATCCAACTAAAACGTGGTGGTCCCCCAGCTCACCTTTCATCTCATGTATTAGCTTCGCTTTTTCACTCGCCTAGTTGCTTCTGATGCTATAGCTGATTTTACATGTTATATTTCGTCGTACATTATGTTTTCATGGCGCATTATTTTTCCGGGGCTGCATTTTGCCGAGATGTTTCGTTGCGGGATCAATTGTTATCGGAGGTTGTAATAGAACGCACGATCGTAAAGACGTAGTACCGTTAAATCGCCATCTCTCACTCTTTTCTTCATCTCTTGCCGTCTCGCACGGCGCTACTTTTTCCTACTTGAGTACACGCAATCGCGCGGGACAAGCTCACAAGAACAGAGAGCCGGGTGTCCTTACGGTAAAGAATATCTTTCCTAAACAGGGAAAAACCAGCTGGGAGACAGCTCAGGGACAAAATCCACCGTTTCAGCAATGTATGCTGCTTCGAACGGATCGATCGTCGATTGAAGCGAGCGCGCACTTGCCTCCCTCTTTTCTATTCGAAATTTCAACGTGTTCTTTTTTCTCCGTGAAAACGCGTCAAACCGAACTAAATTCATTTTTTCTTTTTGCAAATTCAGGTTGTAGATCTCTGAAAACAATTTTTTCAAACGTTTAACCGATTTTCATAATCCAAAAGGGCCACAAAAGATTGGGCAAATCCAACAAATAATTTAAATTTCGAACCATGCAAATTTCAACATCAGCTATTCAGTATAGTATGGGACATTTCGTCAGCAATTTAACTAATTATCGTTGTTATTAGGGGTCGTCCATTCATCACGTGAGGTTTTTTAGGCCACTTTCTGAGCCTCCCTCCCCCGTGGTGATATGTGGTGCGGTTTCCAGCCACCCCCCCCCCCCCCCCCGCCAACACCACGTGTATTTTATTGTGTTAAGAAATGTCAGAGACAACCAATAGGGAGTACGGTATTTGATTGTCAAAAGCAAAATAATTTACATTGTCAATATATTTAAATGGCATTGTCCTAGGACCAGGGGTTCATTTGCGTGTTTTCTACAGTAACAAGTGGACAAACCTTTTGTGAATCAGATGTAGGCACTTCACTTTAAGTAGGTGGCCAGTCGAAATTAAATAGAACTAAAAACTGTTGTTTAGGTTACTTTTTAGGCACAACCAGGGGGTTGAAACCTTTTATTCCCTACCGGTATACAAATGCTGCTATTTTCGACCGTTTTTTTAGTTCTACCTCTCCCTATGGCGCTAGCAGTTATCTTACAATATTCTTATTGCGTAGGCGCGAGGCCCGCACGGCGTACATAGCGACCGTATTATATACATAGCCCCTGCGCACGCATCAGGTTGTAAGAGTGTAACTAGCGCTGCGAGTGGCAGAGTACGACACTAAAAATGCGGTCATTTTGCGTAGCAAAAATTCCAAAAGGTGCCAGACAAAAAATACACGTGATATGTCACAACACCCCCCCCCCCCCCCCTAGCGTGATCAATCGTGATGTTATCCAACCCCCCCCCCCCTATTTGAGCCTCACGTGATTAATGGACGACCCCTTATCATTGTGAAGTTTTCTATTTAGCATGCTCTCCTTCGGCTCCGCTCTTGTTGATCTTCATTTTGTCTTGATGAGAGCGATCACGGATGACGGGGAATGCAAAAGAATAGAAGCACAGGGGGGATTCGGCTCTCGAAACGGGCGCCCGTCTGTGAGAGCAACCACGAGGAATTTCTCGAGCCGCACACGCGCAGGAGAAAGGGCGTCTCGTGCTGCTAGAAAAAGAGAGAGAGAGAGAGAGAGAGAGAGAGAGAGAGAGAGAGAGAGAGAGAGAGAGAGAGCGAGAGAGAGAGAGAGAGAGAGAGAGAGAGAGAGAGAGAAATTTCTAGTCTAGACTCTTCCGAATTACTCCTTTTCTTTTTTCCAATTATTTTTACTCGCTCGTCTTCCAACTTCTTCTCCCTTCACATTCGCTTCACGAAATACCTGACGGTCTACTTTTTATTCTTGTTTCCTTATTCGCTAATTTGTGACATCGTTACTGTGCGATAAAAGATACCTTTAATAATTTCGTTATTACAAGTTATGGAGATTTGTTGAGCGCGAAGTCCTTGACTGAGCGCACAGCTAGCGGGATTTCAATAATATGGGGTGAGGGCAAAAAAGTCTACAGTGCAAGTTGGGATGCAACGAAAAAGAGTGTCAATTTTTTTTCGCCCTTTTTCAACTCGACTCGTGCAGTGTTTGTTTATTGTTGATTCAACCTGTCGATTTGTAATGAGGATAATAAGAAACGTTTCAATCATTTTCGTTGCGTTTATCTGCCCTAAAATTGAGTAATGGGAAGATATAATTTTTTCATTGCCCTCCCACGATGGGCACGTCTGTGTCTTTATAAAATGCACGACCTCTCCAGAAAAGAGGGAGAAGGACGATGACGGCCACGAGAAGGAAACGAGCAATAAATGCTCACGCAATATTATGTTTTACGGGGTAAGATGCAGTCAGAATTTAAAAAAAAAAGCGATTTTTCAAAACATTTTCTTGAAGTATGATGGTTCTAAAATATTCCTTGAAAATTTCAAGTCAATCCGATGAATAGTTTCTCGGGATATTCCACAATTAGTGAAGGGGCGTCGAGCCCCCATGGCAGGTAGCGGCTGACAAACGCGCAAACGATAATACCCGGGAAGGCAGAATGCTTCGAAGACAACAACAAATTGATATTTTGGAAGCTTCCACATCGGCAGGAGCCCTATTGTATGGGCCAGGAATTTATGATTCGATGTAAGTAATTTTTTAATTAGTATTCCTATACATAAATCAAGTGTAAAATTGGAAAACTCTTTCAGAAATAAAAAAAATTTATTTCTCAAAAACTATGAACTTGAGCAAAATTTTATAAAGAATACTTTCGTTTTAAAATTGCCCAAAATGTTTTTTAAAAAATAACTCATCCCGAAAAACTTAAATTTTTTGAAAAATTGTTTTAACATTTGGCTATAAACAATTGAATGCTCGAGTTTACGGCAAAAAATTGTGATATTCGGATTCAGCGGATCAAAATACATAAAAAAAAGTTTAGTTTCATCCATCGAGCTCAAAATTTTACGAACATATAATACCGTATCCACATCGAAAAACTTTAAACGCGTTTTTCTCGAAACTATGTTGTTCAAGTCGGTGACCACTATAATTCAAAAACCACTCGATGGATTTTGATGAAATTTTGTGTGCTTATTGATAGCATTAAAAACTAGTTCTCAATCGAAGCATTTTCATTTTTGTTGAAAATCTCTATTTTTTCTAACAATAAACAAGCGATTTTTTGGTCGAAAATCGAAAGTTATCTGTCGGAAGCCGCCATTTTGTTAATTTTTGAAAAAAAATCCTCGATCAAGGATTAGATTTATTATCAAACTAAAGATTTTTCTTTTCGTTTTTTTATTTCAGATGATCCAGTAGAATTTTTTGATGGTCACCGCAAAGCACTACATGCCGAAGGGGGTCCTATAAAGATGGCGATATTTTTTATGGATAATCAATATTTTTTTTTGAAAATTTGTATAAGTCAGGTTAAAATATAACATAAAAAGTCTGTGTAACCACTTTTGTAAAACAAATGTAGTTATTATAAAAAAAATGCTCGTTTTTTCACCCCTCTGACTGCATCTCATCCCTTAACGCCGAAGTTTGGTATATATGCGCATGTATATACGCATACAATGAATACTTCCTATGCAGTCACAAGTTCCGTGTCACTTGATGCTCGTCCCGGAACGGATACTCTTTCGCTCACGAAATTTTATCACGCATATCCGAACGCTCGTATTTATACGCCGAAATGTACGACGGAGGTGGCAACGTTCGCACACACCGCGAGGCCAGGTGGTCACCTAACGTAACGTGCACGCGATTACGGCATCGCTCTATTTGGACTAATTGAAAAGCTTCGTTGGGTCAACTGTGCTCTGTCTGATTAAAACTTTCAGATGATGATCCAATGGAACGCACTGAAGTATTTGAGGACTTGCAGGATATAGTGCGAATTGCGCGATTCGAATTGATCCAATTGCTTTTTGGAACCCGGGAGTTAAAAAAAGTCATTATCATTTTTTTTTATCATTAAAAAAAAATTTGAAAAGTACACTGGAAGTGGAGCATACTGGATACTGATCAAACGCGTTATAAGCTTCGGTGGAGCCAACATGATAAAAACAAACCATTTGTACTCGGTGCGGAGCAGAGCATTTGACAACGCCACAAAGATAAAATTTCAGACGCTCGTCAATGCGGATTTTCTCGTAGGGTAAGCTGGTATAGGAGTACGCAGGCGATAAGAGTACGCAGTTAAGCTAATGACGAAACGGTTTGCTGATTGAAGCTAACTTCTGTTGTGTTTTGACCGCCTCACAGGGTAAGGGTTTCTGACCAAAAAAAAATCCAAAGTGAAATAAAACGGAGAGGCTACGTAAGTTTGAAGTTATCGTTGCAATTTCTCCTTTATTTTCGACATTTTCAAAGCATTACAAGTACGATATACAAATTACTCTACTAAGGTTATTGTTCAAAATGAAAGTAATTTCGCATCTCATCAATAATTGCCAGTAACAGTCATGTTTGTTTAAAATGTGCAGGTGGTATAAGAGTACGCAGTGCTTTGGTGTGTAGGAGTACGCGCGTATTCTTATACGACTGTTGTTAATTTTTGTTTACAAGTATACAAAGTATAGAAAATATATATATTCATATATATATATAATATAGGACATTCCACGCTATTTCACCTAGCCCGTGGCCCCGACGATTTTGGTTTTCCTGATTTTTAAAGGAATATCCCCCCATGAAAGGAATATCCACACCAATTTTTCGATTTTAATCTCTTCTCTAGTAAGAGTTGTAATTTTCCAAAAATGTCGACTTCTTTCTGAAAAAAAATTTTTTCCAGAAGACTTTTATCATTTTAATCTCCAATAATGCTATTAATGATTTTGTGATTTCCAATTCGGCTTCGTCAGGCCTAAAACGGTTTATTTATAGTGTGTGCGGAATTTAACGGAAAAAAATTTTTAAATGAAAACACATTTTTTCGTTAATTTCAGCACAAATTAGGAAAAATAGAGCCATGATGAGACTGGTCTTAAAAATTATAGAAAAGGTCAATCGATTTTAGAGTATTAAAAAAAAAAAGAGGCAATTTTTTTTTAATAGTTTTTACTTTAGAATAAAAAAAAACGTTGACATCGATAATTGATAATTTTTTCATATTTTCTAACGAACGTATGCATCAAAGTAAAAAATGACATAGTGACATTTGTCGATATTGCAATTAGTTCAGGAGTTATCAGCGTTTAAACGTTTCCAAAACTTCCGAAATCGAGATTTTTTGGAAAATTATAACTCCTAAAAGAGGAGAGAAAACAATCTAAAAATTGGTTTGGATACCGCTTTCATAGGGTACAATTTTACAAAAAAAAATCAGG
Organism: Ophion ellenae; assembly: GCA_963210295.1. Classification (NCBI taxonomy): domain Eukaryota; kingdom Metazoa; phylum Arthropoda; class Insecta; order Hymenoptera; family Ichneumonidae; genus Ophion; species Ophion ellenae. The sequence continues at coordinate 14,164,459 of OY723392.1, forward strand.
AAAACCAAAAATGGTTAGGGTGAAATGGCGTGGAATGCCCTATATATATATATATATATATATATATATAATGTAGTGTGTGTATATATATATATATCTTCTAGATATAGTATATATAGTATTTAGTCTATATATAGTATATATTTTTTTACAAGTATACAAAGTATTAAAAAAGGTATCCGAAGAACCAATAGGTGAGGAATGGATCGAGTGTAGTGATGTGTAAAGCTTGGTGGCATGAGAAATGCACCGCTCATACAAATGTGGGCAACTTTAATTGCGATTTATGTGTCGGTTAATGCTTGCGTACTCTTATCGACCCCCGTGCGTACTCTTAAACGCCCGTATGTCTAAGCGTTCGCAAATCCTGGTTCGTAGTTTTTAGTTTGTTACTTAAAAATAAATTAAGATTCCCAATCGTCGCGCATAATTTAAATAGAATTCTAGATATTCTTTCAATTACACCAAAAATTGATTCGTAAAATGTATTTGTTTGATATTTTCACCGCTTTGAAGCTTAGGTGCGTACTCCTATACCAGCTTACCCTACGTACGTTGAAAGTTCTACATGTGTTGTCATTAACGCTTCTCGCAAACTGCAAGTTCGGAGACGCAAAACAAGCTGAGGGAGGAGGATGAGCGACAGAGAGAACGGCGAAATCCTAAATTTACAAATGCGTCAATATTCCATCCCTTCACCACACACGCCTACGAACTACATATGCAAATATCTGTTTATCATTAGCTTATAATGCACCGTACGCCCTTAACCGTGGCAACGCTACACCTCATTGTGCAGAGGTAAATCATGCACGGATCGAGTCCTCCAGTACTCCGACATAACTTCGTGCGCAGAAGTTCAAGTAGAAGTTCTCGGGATTAGAGGGCAGACTTTCGAGTACACGCGATCTCTCGCGATATTACGTGGATACCACGTATATAACGTTTCGAAATTTATCTAAGCCCGAACTTTGTGGTGACTCGGCGGGCATTCACTCCCATAATACTCTTTACTCAAACTTTATATTTACCTGGGTGCATATTACCGCGGAGTTTCGCAGCATGAGAATAGATTATGTCAGATGAAATTAGAGTAATCCCATCTATCATTTAACCTCCCCACTAAACTCATCTTGGATTCTCTATAAGGAGATATTTTCATGAAGGCGTCGGAAGTGGCTTTATCGGAAGATTTACCCTCACCTTGGTAAAACAGGCTATTTTTGTTCGGTTTTTTTGCTGTAGGATAAGCCCGAGGTAGCTGGCCATAGTTTTTTCAACGATTCGTCAAAATAAGGGTACATACGTTTCTTATCTTATCTTTAGTTGTAATTAAACTTTGACCATTTAACTTGAACACAATTTACGCAATTGAAACAAACTCTGATCAGATCAACCTTACGACTATTTTTTAAAAATCACGATTGGCTATCTTTCCGGAGTATCCGGGTGAGATGGCCAGTTACCCAACATTATGCTCTCGGTTTTCTCCTTGTTTTTATGTTTTGATTCTTAATTTTGTTTTCTTTCGGTCACATCTAGAACACACATAATCGAAATCAGTATAATTTTTGGGTGCCCAAAGTTGGCATACTATCCACTGAAGCCAGTCTTCGATGGGACGAGTTTCATAATAATGTTCTCCGCAACATTTTTTGTCTTTGTTCTTATATCGTCTTTCGAAGGTATTCCTAGGTATTTTGTAGGTCCTAGCAGTCGCACGGACCGACAAATCATCATTTTTTAAAGCACTAATGGCTGCTTTAAATGATTCTTGAGGCCAGTACCCTCGTAGAGTAATTGCTTTTCTCTTGTAGTCATTAGGCATCTCAAACAAATGTAGAATAAATGAATTACTTGACCACATTACAACTAATACTATGGCCATCATACACCGACCGTACGTGTCCATCTCTTCTGACCGGGAGAGATAACCACATCTAAAATGTAAAAGAGAAGAAACAATACATGCGAAGTCTTGACGTTATAACAAATCACTGTTCGTGACTATTCAAGAAATGCAAAAGTACCCATTTCTTTTAGAAACTAACATAACCACGATGTAAAATATGAAACCTTCAAAAAAAATGGCATTAGACGGAAAAATTAAAAAGGATTTTACTTACTTAACATTTTTTTGCCAAACTTTTGTCCGTACACTGACATCTGCACACGACGCGGAGCGAATGAAGCAGTAACAGGTGAAATCTATCGCGCGGTTCTATGAAACATTTCTATTGGGAATCTCTCTCTTATGGACGACGCCCCCGGAAGTACCCTATGCCCGTTTACGGGCAAAATGAACGAGGACAGACGTCACATTTGTACGTTGCAATCTACGAAATGAGGAAATTCCTTTTTCGTTTACTTTCTGACATACCCTCCATGACCAGCCTCGGTGAAGGCTGCACATTTTTTATGTACCAAATTCTGTGTACCAAGCAGTAATCCTATGTAACAAAGTTATCATACCGACGAGTGTTTCTGTGCAAGGGGTAAAGATTTCGCAAGAAACCCGTTTAAGCTCGCTTAGGCTGTCATCGCATGGACTAATCCCTGCAGACATTGATCATGCAGCATAAAAAGTTAAACTAGTTTTACTTTTAACGTTCGTTTCGGACCAGCAACCTCTGGCCCTAGTGCAATCAGGCCTCACGAGGAATGATCCTTGCGGACAATGATTGTGCAGGGTAAAAAGTGGCCCGCCAATATTTCCAATTACGCCAATCCAGATGGTAAGTTGCAACAAATGTCCAGAGAGTTGAACGTTGCTACATTGAATGGTTTTTGCTCTAATCCACTGGGTGATTGATGAAAAAAATGTCGAAAAGCGAGTGTTTATAATCGTTATGGGATCTGTCAATCAACCCACCTTTTTTCGTCGTTTAGCCACATGCTTAGTGGGCGGCAAACAATTTTGGTATAATTTTGCGACTGCTCGAGAGAGATAGAAAAATAATTTTCACATTTCAAGGATGCAAACCGCAGTCGTTGGCTGTCGTTGAATCCTCATTTTTCCTGCTTGTCTTTTTTTCCTTTGTCCTCGTGTTTCTCCTCGACAGAAAATTTCCTTAACGATAGACAGGATGCAAGGTCTCAATAGCGCATACCTATTCAGCATTGTCTTTATTCTCGGCTTAGGAATTCGATTGCCGATTAGTTCAGCTGTCCGATTTTTTCTCCATCACCTCATCGCATACTTCGCGTCTGCACACGAACGCAAATGCACGTAGCGATTTCCATTGACGCATCGTTCGCTTTCCTCGAATCTTTGGCCTTTGTAGTCTCGAAAAATTGACACCGACGCGATCGTCAAATGAAATTTTCGTCTCGTCCAACAGTGCGATAAAAAGAAGAAAAGAAAAAAGAACACTGATACGTTGAGACGCAGACGAATTCAGTCGCGGCACGATTCATCTTTATCATCATTATCATCATGCGCAGTCGTTGCTCTTTTTTTTATTCGCATCATGCAATTCTTGCACGCACAACGCGATAGACAATCATTGTCGTCTCGAACTCGTCTTTTCGCTCTCTCTCTCTCTCTCTCTCTCTCTCTCTCTGTCTCTGTCTTTTGCCCTCCGTTTTGTTCTCCACTCCACCCACGTTACTCTTTATGAATACCAATCATTAGATTCTTCTGTTCTGAATGTTCAGCGCATACGTGATAACTCTCCGCCGTCTGCGGAAAATTTATTTTCTCCTGCACTCCCGCAACTCCGGTCAGTCTTCTGCTATCGTGCGTGAAAATATACGTTTCGTTTGACGTTTTATCAAATTTACCATTTGCATATATCAAAATGATGCGGTGGGGATTAAAAAACATCACCAGGTTAGAATACGAAGGGCTCTGTTTAAGGGGGTCGAGTTTTTCAGCCATGAACGTTAGCACAGTTCTCGCGCTATAACAGCGAGAAAAACTTCGCGCACCATATGGTAAAATATGTGAAGAGATCGCTTTTGCGTTCGTTGAACTTTTTATGAATTCTGTACTCAGTTATGGGGTTAAAGTTTGCATCCTTGGAATGTACGGAGAATTCTTTCCAACTTCTCATTTCTCTATCCAAAATTATATTTCCCAGATTTAGGTTGTAAATGACTGAATTAGAATCCCGAAAAATGCTTGCGTGATTTTCGTAACTCATATCTACCGAAGGAAATTTGGGAAATAAAAAAAATATTCATTTTCGTTGCACTCCACCGATGCAAGCCTCAACGCCATACTCAGTTCGCTGTTACACATAATAATAATTGCTCATATTAAGCAGAGCTACGCTGGCACGTGCAGGAAAAACATTCTAAATAATAACAAAATTAATGAAATAATAAAATGATAATTCGCTGCATTCCAATTGTGCAAATTACAACGCTATTTCTAACTCGTACATTCCTGCCCAAAATGCGTTTGGCGATGAAGAAAAATTACGCGTTTATACACAATCGGAAAATTGGTGACAAATGTGGTCCATAATAGTCCGTGCGAGAAATTACGTGCATTATTCTTCTTCAACGCGACGATAAATAAGAAAGGGAAGAGCTCGCAAATTCCTATCCGGTACAATATTTGGACCCAGGCGAGAAAGGTTCATTTTGTAGCGACCTCCTTTGAATATCAAATATATATATTCGCCGCATTCGAGTATCGTAAAAATAGGTGATGCACACACACGTGTGTTACATAGCTTAGAATTTCATGTCTCACGTGCATATTCAACGTTCCAGCGCGTTCGTGGCTGCTGCCAGTGATGGTTATGGCCAAGTCCGCTATCCATTTATGACAATATCTATACATTTATATGTGTATATATGTAAATACGTAGGGGGAAATTGGATTTTGCGGCCACTCGACGTCGAGTACCGTCCTCACAGTCACCCATATTCCCATATTCAACATACATATTACGTAAACGCCGATGTCTTGAAAATCACCTTTAGGTAAATGTGAGCATATTTATACGAAGGTCATTTGCAGGACCGTTCTGTACCCAAAATCAGCGGTACGTTAAACCTCTGTTGTGAACTTGGCACCCGAGTATCACCGATCTCAATTTTTTTTTGGTGATTTTCGAACGTTTTCGATTGTAGTTGATTGTAGTAAACTTAATTTCGTTTGTAGTAGCCCAGAAAAAAATTGAGACCACCAAAAAAAACGGCATCCCCCGAAATAAAAATAACGAACCTGTATAATTTTTTTTTCGTTCAAAATCGATTGTAGTTGATTGTAGTACATTTATTTTTGTTTGTAGTTGAAGGGTTTTTTTTTTATTTTGGCCAAAAATGAAAATCGAAAAATAAAACGGCCGGCAACGATTTTGGGAGTGAGTTCTAAACGCTAATTAACAAATGTCTAACATAAAAAACATGAACTAAAACAACAACATTACTGAAATGCAATATTTCACTATTTTTATAAGCAGATTTTTCTTAGCATAACCGCAAAGGCAGGAAAACGATCTATCCTAGGTGTGTAGTTGTGAACTAGATAACTACAAATGACGCCCGGGCTACTGAAACGTTTGTAGTTGTTTGTAGGTGCGTATTTATCGTTTGTAGTTGCAGAGAAAATGACTACAAACGAAAAAATCACCTGAAAATGATTTTTCCACGCTTTTGGAAGGTTATGTCCGTTTGTAGTGAAAAACGATGTAAAATGAAATCTATGTAAAATAAAATGAAAACTATGAAATAATTTTTCATAAAAAATATTTGTCCCTTATAATAAGAAGACATATCGCATCGCTCAATGTATCCAATGACGTGAGTTTGCGCGGCATATTTAAAATAATACTGCAACACAAATTTTTATTTGGGAGTAATTTTTAATCGAACAAAGTTTTTAATTAGTTATGAATGAACCGACACTTTTATTTGTTAATGAAGATAACATAAACAATATAAAATATTAATATTTATAATGCAAATATTTTTTTATGACCACATTTTTAACTTTAGGAACACGATAATTTTTTTTTTTCTCGAAATATTGAACAATACTGTTCTGTGGTGTTGGCAAATGTCTTCTTATTATAGGGGACGAATATTTTTTTACGGAAAATGATTCTGTCTAAATTTCAATGCAGACCCTGCAGTGTAAAAAGTTGTAATTTTAAAACCCATTATCTCCCAATCTAAATAGTCGACTGTTCTGAAATTTCACTCAAATATGCATAATGATATGAACAATGTCGGGTTAAAATTTGAACAAAATCTATAGATATCAAGATTGCACGCTCGTACTACCTTAAAACAGCCAGATCTGCTGATAACCTACGATACATAGATATAGCAGTTTTGAAATATCCTTTTGTTATAATGTACACGTATATATACACATCTATGTGGTTATGTGTATAAATTGGCTCGGCACCACACGCTTCTCGTCGTAACACTCGTAATATCCGTCCGAGCTGCTGTTTTGTGCCTACAAGCACTTCAGGTGTTACCGGATGCTGGGCTTCGCTCTCCTGACTCTTGGTGCTCGTATCGCCTTTATGAGCCACGGTGCTGTGCTGGCTTAGGGCAAGCTGCTCCGGCCGACTTTAAATTGCCTACATCGATCGGTTCTCATCGAAACTCCATTGTTATATATGTATATTAAGGTGTATACCCACGATGTGGATACGAGAAATTAAAATAACGAATCCGTACTCACGTACATGCGTAAACCACACGTGTGCTTTTCGAGTCGCATTCGAAATAAGATTTCGCACTTTAGGAGGAATATGGGAAATCTGATCGGGGCCGGAGCATGCGAGTCAAACGAGGACCGCCATGATAGTTGGACTTGTGCTTTTGGTAGACAAAAACACTGCTGATTCGTGGAAGAAAATGTTGATTTTGGGGCTAGGTGGTTCGCGATAAATTGTTGAAATACTCATTTTCGTCTAGTCTTTGTTTGTTTGAGGGGTCTGCGTAAACTTGGGGCCTACAAAACGTCCGTATTAGGATAACGAAGTTGGCATATTACAGACAATTAATACATAGTCGTGCCAAGTTTTTTTTTATTGGATAATATTAATAGACATTGGAGTTAGCATTATTTAAACAAAGTACCGCTGCTGCATGGCAAATCGGCTGAGGTGGTGCTGGCAACTAGGGTGATCTGAAATGAAGAATAAATATGTATGATGAAGAATAAGTATGATAATACAATTTTCGTATGGCCAGATACTTCTTTGAAGTTGCGAAAATCACGAAAGTGGCAAACTGCAGAAAACACGGTTTGATTTTCGACAAAAAAAACTTTAATCATTCGTTAGTAACAAATGGATAAACACATAGAAAAATCACCCGGCCATAGTATAGAAAATATTATAACCTACGCTGTGCCAAAACTTTAGGTAAAACCGTTTCATAAAACGTAGTTGCGAGAAAAACTGAAGGGAAGAAAGGACGGCATTGAAGTTAGCATCGTTGGAATGCAACGAAAATTATGTTTCCTTTTATTTTCATTATTTTCGAAAACAATTTCTTGCCAATGTATGTTGTTAGTTTTATGAGAATCCTGAAAAACGTTTGAGTAACTTTTGTCGCCCAATTCCGCCAAAGACATGCTTTGGCAATCTGAAGAAAAAAATTGATTTTCGTTACATTCCAACGATGCAAACTTCAACACGATAAAAAAAAGGGTATATCGCAGCTGGGCGGTTCGACGTAGCCCAGTGTGCGATCAGACCTTTTACAAAAATCTTCATAACTCGGTCGATTTTCGGATGTTTAAAAAATGTTTCATGCTAATTGAAATTCACATCTTAGGCTTTTAAACTATGCGAGAGAAAAAAATCGCATTTTTGAAATTCCAAATTTATACAGACTTAATTTTCGTGGAATGGTCAGTGGCAGTACAAAGTTTCCGTTCATAAAGCTCAATCCTCTCCAAAATAAAATCATCTGGGTGTATGGAAGCTTTTAACGCATCTTGCGAAGCGGAGTATACATGCTTGCAGGGGGTGCGTGAGCTGCGTGCGACTTTTGTCTAGCGCATATCGATCCTTTCCATACGCCCTCACGGCCCCTCGACATTTCCCGCGATGCTTCATCTCTCGCTCGTTTTATTCTGCGTTTCCGCGGCTCATTTCCCATCACGCAATTTTCCTCATTGTATACTCGTGCAGTCACGAGCAAATCCTCTCGTATGTAATGATATAGCTTTAAAAGAAGTCTCTTAAACTAGGGAGCTTAGAAATTACAAAAATTAGCTCCCGTTTAGGTGTTTATAACATGGCCGCGAATAGGTATAGAACTTTTTAGCGGTTTCTTTTTTAGGTGTATTTATTATAAAATACAAAAAAAGATCGAGATTTATTTCCAGGTAAAAATTATGAGATATTTCTTCCCTGGCTTGCTTGTATTAATTATAACGGAAAAATTACAAATCTAATGAGGGAGACTGCCCATGGCGCTTACAATAAACCAATGTTGGAATTTGCACTTGCAATTGAATGAATTTTTTTCCTTTTAAAGAATTTTCATCATTTTATTCGTTCGCATAGATTAAAGTAACTAAAATCATTCAGACGTGTTCTTTAGAATACTGGTTAGAGACCTACAACTTAATAATAATAAAAACGAAGAAACAAAAGTGAAAGAGTATTTCCGTTGCTTCCGAACGATGCCAGCTTCAACACGGTACACTATACAGTTATATTTGTACTATACTATACTTTAGTTTGGACGTTTGTTGTAAATATGATGAAATTCGTTCTCAGTGCCCCGGATTCCTCGTGCTTTTCTCACTGTGGCCTGTCGTTCGTCAATTATAATACGACGTACGATTTTTAAGCTGAATAGTGTAAACTCTTCTCGTTGCAATGTGTCTATAGCACTCGAGTAAATTGGCACACAAATTGAACATAGTACTGCCCTTTTATTTCCTTCCCGCCGCCTAGAGAGAAAGACGGCGAAAAATGTGTATTTCTCGTTCGCGATGTTGTAATATAATCGCGGCTATATAAATATATATCGGACTTCCGGTCCATATTCTGAACTCTCTTATACGGTATATTTTATGTACATGATACAAAACGTTACAGAAAATGTTTTTGTTTAGTGGCCCAATTTTTTCGGCTGATTCCGGATGAGATCACTCCCCGTGCAGAAATCTGACCGGGCATTCCCTACTTTGTGCCCGGCCCTAACCACACTTGCCTTGTCTGATTTACCTGACCGGGCCCTCCCATGGAACAAACCGCGAAGATCGAAAAATCGTTTTTTACGGCTTACCCTCTATGTTGGGAAATGACATCCTTCTGGCCGGAATACATTGCAAGCAAGTACATCTTCACGTAATGTCTACCCGGCCGGAATATTGACATGTTCTGAAAAGTGGAGCCTGCCTTCAAGAACAAAAGAAAAGCTACTTTGCGTGTCGCCTCATCAAAGATATTTATAATTGATTAGCGTGAAACTAATACATCTGTTGTAATTCTATTCATCATTAAAAGCATTCACTTCATCAATGATAATCGACGAGGATACCAATGCTTATCATAAATACCGGGATTACGATAACTAATTATTTGAGCATGAAGAATAGCCAAATTATTTTACCAGGCAAAAAAGTAAAGCAGGTCATTCGTGGTTTGTGAACGCCTTGTCGCTATGTTAGGAAATATCAATGATCTGGCCAGAAAGACATTACCTGAATGTATTTTGCCATCAATCCGCGAGGTGGCTACAAGCGAAGCGCTTCGCGTAAGCAAGGTACCGTCGTACGAGGATAAAGTTCGTCCTGTGAGTTTTACCACGTACAAAAGTGCTATGCTTACTGCGTGCACTTACGCTCATGATTTTGCGATACTTGTGAAATAACCCTTTGCACTGTAGGCGTTTTTCACTCAGATAGTGATCTGTGTACGTTTTTCTGTCCCTTTGCCTATCAGGAAATGCGAGCAAGCGTATGTAGACACTCATATACTATCTTAGCCGGTAGATAACCAACAAACAATATGTTGTCGAAATACTAAATTGAATACACTCCCGATTTTACGTCCTCAAGGATTCCAAAGACGTTGGAACGTCATTTTTAATTTCCTCGTTTGCTCCTGGTTATTTCCCGATCTATTCCTTACAACTTTCCTGGTCATTTACCGTTTGTTCTCCGACCCGTTCCTGATCAGTTCCCCAGAAAGGGAACGGCGGATCGGAACCTAGCATTAGACCCGTTACATTGCGAACCTTTTCCAGTGTGGAAGGCCCGACCAGAGCCTGATATTATGTAGGGAAGGCAGATCACGGGCAGTACTTTTTCCCGCCTCAAATTTCTACACGGGTCGAACGTTTTTCAGGATTCTCATCAGAGATGTACAGCCCAAAACTTTCCACAGAATTGCCCTATTCGGAAAGTCTTCGAAGATCTTGTACTCAAATCGAGTCGAAAGACGAAAGCTGTTTATAGCGATTCGTACCACATTACAAGATACGACATGCTATATGCGTATTTGGTGTGTTATTTAAGTGTTGATGCAGAGCATCAATGCCCGTCTACTAAATGCATAGACTGTTCCATAAATCTAAAATGAAAATATGGTACAACAAACAAAAGCAATTCGGCCTGTACTTTCAAACAGCTGGTACCGCCGGTTTAGGTCAAATTTGGCATAGATCTTTTGGCGCATCGCAATAGTTGTGTACCGTATAATAGTGATTTGTACCATATTACATGACACGACTTTTCATATGCATAATAACGTGTGCACTATAAAAACAGAAAGTGAACTACAAGAAGAAGTGTTGAACTGATATCCTATTTTTCCAATGCAACAAACATACTATGTAACCGTTTGTGAGACACGCGTTCTCAAAACTACTAAGCCGTGGGTGCTCCAACTACAAGTGATTCACGTCTTCGCTATATGCATATATTACCATAATTTTTTCTCGAATAGCCGCTGTTCATAAGGTCTTCTAAGAAATGATACGCGACAAACATTGATATTAACCATATTAATAGTACAACCTTAAATAGAATACTAGAAGTTTGACTGAACAAATCTAACGTACAGTATACAATATCAGTATTTGTGCGCCGTTTTTGTGATAGCACTGAATGGACCGTATCTATATTGTCAGGCATTTTATAATAGTTAATAATTATTCCGGGCATAATGGATAATCAAACACGCCACGCAAATCGCATATTTGAATATACTTTTCACTTATACTTGTGTTAACCATATTATAATTGCGGGATCAATAAACTATAGGGAATTTTACTATCCTCTATTTACCATGGGCGTTTTTTGTAAATACCATGGACTTTTCTCTCTGCGTACGAGAAAATGCATTTTTCACGATGATAAAAAACTTGAAAGACAACGCATTCTCGTTGCGTTTGGAAGGTGCAAACTTGCAACACGATAGTTCGATGACCGTATGCGATCACGTACCGTTTCCGTGTAGCTGCATAGGCGGATCAAGCAATCCGACTCCTTATTGTCCCCGGGGAGACCACCACCGGAAAGTGCAATTCATCATCATATACGCACACGTACGTATCTCGGATTCGTGTTCCGTGCGGGTACCTACCTCTCTTATCGGGAACACCGCGGAGAGCTTTTACATTTTATATACTACATGCGCTCGATTGACTACGATTTCGTGGTAATTTCAAAGATTAAACTACGGTGATGGCAACATTTTCATGGAAATTTCGTTTCGGGGATAAAACGCGGCAAGAAAATAGCTTTTTGAATTTTCTCGCTGCAATATTAGAGACGGGAGTAGAGAGAGCGAGAGAGAGAGAGAGAGAGAGAGAGAGAGAGAGAGAGAGAGAGAGAGAGAGAGAGAGAGAGAGAGAAAGAGAGAGAGAGAGAGAGAGAGAGAGAGAGAGAGAGAGACTGTCTTAAGGTAGTAGTCTCGCCAAGGCGTTTTTCTATAGATTTTTTATTTTATTTTGAGGACACATTCAAGACACCATTAAGTGATTACCTGCAAAATTGCAAAAGGATTCACCGTTCTGTATTCGAGATATTGGCAATCAAAGATTGCACGGGTTTACACGAGTTCTTATGAAGAACGGTGGAAAATGTCACATTTCATGTAATAACGTCGAAACTTGTTTACAGATTTTTATTTAAAAATTCTTAATTACAGAGGAACATACGACGAAGTGAGTAAAAAAATCATGAATTTTGACCGTCTAATTTCAGAGACATAGCGATTTAAATTAAGCAATGTCTAGCGACGCTAGCGCCACGAAACGACTGGAGCAGACTAGAGCCGGCGATCTGGCAGCGCTGCAAGCGTTCGGCGCTTCATCGGTAGAAAATGTATCTAGAGACGCGGCAGATTTTTCATATTTACTTTTTTATATTACTATATACATATTGCTAGGTCAAAAATAGTAAATTAATGAAAGTGAAATTCATCAATTCAACGATTCACGATACGATATCCCACATTTTCGTTGTTCATAACCTCTACATTCCTGAGTAGAAATTGTGCTAGCCTATCTCAGTTACAACCTAGTAACTGGCTCGCCCAATAGAGCTCATACGAACAGACCAATGGTTGGCTCGCTATGAGCTAGTAATATTGTGAATATTTTGTTATCCAGCCCTTGTCTAGTCACTGCCCAACTGATCTTGGTGACAAATGACAAAGTGCGGTTATGTGACTACGTGTACACTGTAAAAACAAACGCGTTCTTTCAAGACGTTTCACGTGTGTAATCCTGTCGCCGTTTTCAACACGGCAACTCATGTGTTGATGTCGTAAGGACACATTTTACGCGTGTTCTGTCAATACGCTTCAAGCGTGTTTTAGCAAGTTCAAAGCGTGTTGTTTCTTCGATATACTTTAGGCGTGTAAACGCTTGTCGCCAATTTCAACATGTTTAAAATGTGTTGATGGCTAAATCAACACACTTTTTGATGTGTACTTGTGGACGCTTGGGAATAACGTACAAGACGTCACGTAGGCATACGTTTAAAAATAAATAAAAAAAAGGTTTCTCCGTTACTGGTGTTTTATTCCGATGGTTTACTACCATACTTGATGAGTTCCAGTCGTCCCGAAATCAATTCCTGCAAATAAATTTTATTGTCCATACCCGGTTTCGAATACTTGCGGTTTTTCATCAAGAAACGGAATACATGGTACATTGAACGAAAAGAGTAATGAAGACATTTCACATTTTATGTATATATGTGTGTGTGTGTCTACACCCAACGCACATAAAATGTGAAATGTGATCAGAAATTTCCTTCACTCCGAACAGAACATTTTCTTTGCACTGGACAGAAAAATTCGTCCGCAAAGAATAAAGAATTTTCTTTGCCCCAAACAAGAAATTTCTCTCACTTTGAACAGACAATTTTCTTTGCTCCTGACAGAAAATTTTGTCCGCACAGAAAACAAAAATTCCTTTGCCCTGTACAAGCACTTTTCTTCACTCCGAACAGACCATTTTCTTCGCACTGGACAGAAAAATTGGTCCGCACAGAATAAAGAATTTTCTGTGCCTCGAAAAAGAAATTTCTCTCACTCCAACTGACAATTTTCTTTGCCCCGAACAAGAAATTTCTCTCACTTTAAACAGACAATTTTCTTTGCCCTTGACAGAAAAAATTGGTCTGCGCAGAAAACAAAAATTTTGTTTGCCTAGTACAAGCAATTTCCTCTACTCCGGACAGAAAACTTTCTTTGCACTAGATAGAAAAATTGGCCCGCACAGAATAAAAAATTTCGTTTGCCCCGAACAAGGAATTTCTTGCTTTCCGGATAGACAATTTTCCTTGCCCTAGACAGAAAAATTGGGACACACAAAATAAAGAGTTTTCTTTGCCCCGAACAAGAAATTTACTCCACGCTGGACAGAAAAGTTGGTCCGCAAAGAATTAAAAAGTTCATTTGCTCAGAACAAGGAATTTCTTTTACTCTGGACAGAAAATTTTCTTTGCCCTGGACAGAAAAATTGGTCTGCACAAAATAAAGAATTTCCTTTGCCCCGAACAAGAAATTTACTCCTCCGGACAGAAAAGTTGGTCCGCACAGAATCAAAAATTTCCTTTGCCCGGAACAACGAATTTCCTCCACTCCGCACAGAAAATTTTCTTCTCACTGCACAGAAAACTTGGTACGCATAGAATTAAATTTGCCCCTAAGAAGCATCTTGCATCACTCTGGACAGAAACTTTTCTTAACAGCAAACAAAATATTGATCCGCACAAAATAAAAAATTTTCTTTGCAGCGACACTCTACGAAAAAATTATTTTATATCTACGTCAATAAACTGAGTGTTGCACCTGAGCAATAGTTTCACCGAGCACATTATTTCTTCATTCATGTAGGTGTACACGACGAGCAAAAACTTATGTGTTTCGCTTTTAAAATAATACAATTCGCAATTGAAAAACTATTTCGCAAGTCCGTGCATAACGTAGCGAGGTTATAAAGCCGCCATATTGTCATATCAACTCATTGAACGCGTGTTGTTTGTGGTACACGCGTGCAAGTGAGTTGTTTCACGACGCTTTGTGTCGTTCGAGTCGCGTGTACCTACACTAAGTGTGTTGTTTGAAAGAAAATGTCTTGATTCGACACGCTTCATATGTGTTACATTAAGCGTATTCTACAGCAACATATTTAAAACGTGTTGTTACCAAGAATGGTATAGAGCGTATTATTTCAACACGGTAAAATAAGTAAAACACGTTGTTTCAACGCGTTAACCAGGTCCTACACACGTTATAGGCGTGTTGTGTGTTGCTTCAACACACCGACAACACGCTTATTTTTTACAGTGTAGTTCCATCGAGCGAATGACTCATGGCTTGCTAGCCAACTTGGGATTCAGATAGCTTTACAAAAGAAAAGAAATTTCATGTGGGCATGACGCTATGACCTAGCCATCACTAGCTAACTGCAGCTATGCACCCCTTGGCTAGTCGCTGCCCAGTTGATCTTGATCACAAATTACAAAGTGTGGTTATGTGACTACATGTAACTTGAGTTACAGAACTGTACCATCTGTAACTTGAGTTACAGATGGCGTTGTGAATGCAAGCATTCTCAAGTAGGTATCTCGCCATGACCGAGCCAGCTATGCGGCTGTACACCCCTTGGCTTGTCACTGCCCAGCCGAGCTTGCATGGTCACGAATGATAAAGTTTGGTTATGTGACTACGTGTAGTTCCATCGAGCGACTGACTCATGGTTGGTTAAGCAACTTGAGTTACAAATGACGTTGCGAATGAATAAAATTCTCAAGTCGGTATCTCGCGATGACCTAGCCAACAGTTCCCAACTGCGGCCGCAGTAGCCGGAATAAATGATCGGCCAAATACAATTTAAGGTTATGTAATTCTATGCAATTATCGCTCGCAATGCGAACGCAGTTGAATCATTGATCGGATAATATTATTTACATTTTTTAATCCACCCATTTTTCAATAATCTGGCATTGTGTAGTGTAACACATGTAGACAATATGAAAATTCAGAAATTAAACAAGTAGAACTGGCTCAGTGGACAACGTCACAACCCATCACCCAGAGGTCCCGGGATCAAACCACGTTACGGCGTAAGCGTTTGTCTGAGATAATTCAAAATTGAACCATTAATATATTTACAGCGTAAATATCAACTCTAATTAACGAACGACGAGGACTAGCGTAAAAAGTTCCAATGTTGTAAATAATGTGCAAAAAAAATCACGAACATATAAATATAGCCGCAATTTTTTAAATCTAATTGCCACTTAATTTTTTGTTCCCGGTCGGTAGCTGAAAAAACTAAGTCATGGCTAGGTCAGAAATATAATACAGCCGTGAGATATTCCTTTCTATCTAGTCACCATCTAATTTTTTGTATTCAGTCACTAGAGGACCAATGCGTTACAAGCCTGGGTACTCAATAGCTAAGACGGTTAGCTAATGGCGATTCGAAACATCACTTTACTAGCTTATGGCTAGGCGGCGACGAGTTACGTTTTCCACTCAGGTGGTTCTTATTTTCGTTTTCTCTTTTTGCTCGGGTCATAATTTCGACCGCATTTCTGTTTTTGGTGATCGTTGTTCGTTTGGCAAATTTGCCTTTATGTTGCACGTGCACATTATTCCGGCCACAGCTCAAATTTTCCATTTCCCTTTATACTAAATATCACGACAAAAATTCGCTTAGCTTGAGACATTTCCACGATCTCCACGTTCGCTAGACTACAGTAGTGTGTGCATATTCGTATACGCGGAGTGTCTACGTATTAGTAGCCGGAATGGATAGTCTGATACAAAAGTGAGGGTTAGGTTAGGGGGCGTCCATTAATTACGTGAGGCGTTTAGGGGGGGGGGGGAGGGGGTCGAGCGAAATCTCACCCAATCTCACGTGGGGGAGAGGGGGGCTTCGGCAAATATCACGTAATTTTAGTAATTTTAGTAATTTTAGTAATTTTAGTAATCACGTAATTTTTATCACGTAGGGAGAGTCTCCCTACTACTTTAACATGGTGGAGTAAATGGTACTACAACCGCAGTTACTTCTACTACAATTTATTTTCCGTGAACGTATGCATTTTGAAAAATCTCACGTGAGATTAGAGGAGGGGGGAGGGGGTCGAGCAAAATCTCACGACATCTCACCAGGGGGAGAGGGGGGGTCGAAAAATCACCAAAATCACCTCACGTAATTAATGGATGCCCCCTTATGGAGGTAACGTTGTTATTTTTGGAACTCTAAACATTCTATTGGGTGTTTTCTTCATTACTTTGTAAGTTTTTACATCCTGATAAGGTGTACAACCTACATTATAAAGATATTTCGAAATATTTCGAATCTTTCATCGATTGAGCAGAAAATAAACTTTTCAACGTGACTTTGGCGTGATAACTACCTTAAAAGAGAATTTTCTTACAGTTTGCTTGACATTCCATGCATACAGCAGTCTTCCGAAAATGCTATCGGTAGTCGACACCTCATCCGCGGGGTATGTTAATGCGTAGAAGTTTGTCGTATTTGGGTAGGCGAAGATATGGGCTCGAGAGAGACAGCAGCAGGGGCGCTGACACGATGACACGGAAGGGACAGCAGACCACGAATATATCTTCGATTACGTTCCCGTCACAGGTGCAACACTTCCTTACACGCTCTCACTCCCACGTCGTCATGCAAATGTTAGATTCGAATATTCCCGAATGGGTATCGACTTTTCTTGGAGTGAAAAGTTTCGCAGCATGACAAGTTCACTACTGGTCGGGGCTATCAGTGGTTTTCATGATTTTTACTGAGCCATAATATTTTTCGATATTACGTTATCCATTTATATTGCGCAATTTATTTATATTACGTAATTTATTTATATTACGTAATTTATTTATATAACGTATTATGTTACGTGCTTTATTTATATTAAGTATTATATTACGTAATGTAAAAAAATGTATCCCCTTAGACGCTCGCTTTTCCGGGCTTCGCGCTCCGGCTTTCGGATCTCTAATATCGCAAAGCGAGTACTCTTGTAATATACTCTCGATTGTTCAATATCAGGAGAACTTATCGGAGACACGAGGAGAGACGATATCCGCTCAAAGACTCATTTTATTGCTTCAGAAATACGGTTCACTCGCCTGTTCCGCACGGTATATTTCACTATTGCCTTCGGCTGTAAGGAGCACGACCGTGTGATTGATCCGCCCGAGCTCGCTAAAGCTTCGTACATCGTGTAAACAGATATCAACAATTTTGAGTCCTTTGTAAAAGCATTACCTTCCCGTAACGTGTACGATATATATATATATATATATATATATATATATATATATATATATATATATATATATATATATATATATATATATATATATATATATATATATATATATGCAGCGATGAAAGCAGGCTGGTAGCGAATGACGTAGGATCAATATTTCCTCGAACTTGCACAAAAATATCACATCTATAATCGCGCGAGCAAAGCCTCGCTACGGTCTTGCACATCGATGACGTCGAAGTTTCCATCCTTTGAACGAAGTGAATTGTTTTTTTTCGGATCGTCCACGTTTTTTTTTACCAGGTTTAAGGCAATCCTATCGCTTCACACTAGTCATACCACGGATCATACTTGAGACTTGTACAATTTATATTTCTAACATATGAGGCATGCCACGTCACTTCAGCCAGAAAAAAAAATCCACAAATAATTTGTCTCACAAATAAAGTAACTCGAAAAATCGAGTTACTTTATTGAAAAAAATTCACCGAGTGTCGAAATTTTTCAAAAACTTCTGACGTATTTTCTCGTTGATTACCATTTTTTAACATTTTTCCATTTAAATGGCTGTATCTTTGGCAAGATTTGACGTATTTACATTCGTAAAAAACAAAAATATGCGTCTTTTTATAGCCCTTCAGAAGAAAAATAATTAAGTTTTTATTGAGCAAGTCGAATGTCCGTTTCAGGGCAAAATATGCACAAATATTTTTTTTCTCACGGAAAGACACTCGTTATTTTTTTTAAATTTCCCCGAATTGTGAATACGAAATACGGATTTTTGGTATTTTTATATTATGGGATTCCTAAACAGCGCGAAGTAACAGCTATTTTTTTTTTCAATTTTTTAATTAATATCCGACTGAAGAGTGTGGTGCACTCCAAGGCTCCACATATATGTCATATGTATTTCAAAAACCTGGTAAACATACAGCGAGTGCTCCACACTCTTCAATCGAATATTAATAAAAAAAAGTTAAAAAATAAAAATAGCTGTTACTTCACGGTGTTTAGGAATCCCATAGGGTAAAAAATACCAAAAATCCGTTTTTCGTATTCACAACTCGGGGTAATTCTTAAAAATAACATAACGAGTGTCTTTCCTTGAGAAAAAAAATATTTTTGCATATTTTGCCCTGAAACGGACGTTCGACTTGCTCAATAAAATCTAAATTAATTTTTTCCTGGAAAGCTAGGAAAAGACGCACTTTTTCGTTTTTTACGAATGTAAATACATCAAATCCTGCCAAAGATACAGCCATATGAATGTAAAAATATTAGAAGATGGTAATCAACGAGAAAAAACGTCAGAAATTTTTAAAAAATGTTGACACGGTGAATATTTTTCAATAAAGTAACTCGATTTTTCAAAATTATTTGTGGATTTTTTTTACTGGCTGTAGTGACGTGGAATGCCTCATATGCACAAAAAATAATTTGTAATAACTAAAATTTTCCATGTGTAAACTGTTTAATGAATGTTCACATTCAATTAGAAAAATGAAGAAATAGTTATTCCAACGATTCACGCAGTGTTTCTAGGTTTGATATTTGGCAACATTGGTTCTATCTCCGTCTCTTTCTATTCAACCAGGCGAGTTTAAGGTAGTTCTGTAGTTTTAGTCAAATCTGAGGAATTGGCTGAAATAAGTATGGTGTAGGTGTGGTGACCTTCGCGTACTGAGGCCCAAAAATTCAATTCGATTCACCGTTTAGTTCATGAGATAATTGCAATTGAATATGGGTATTTAGTACGTGATGCCTATACCTAACACGTAAACCGATAGGAGTTTGCTCGCATTTCTCGATATAGGTTCTAAACGGACCTTCAATTTTCAAAATAAAAACCTTCTAAACGGACCTTCAGGATTTCAAAATAAAAACACACGTGTACGCAGTACTATTGTGGGATTGATTTAAAAATAAATGACAAACTGACCGTTTAGTTTCGGAGATATCGACTTACGAAAAGTGGTAATTTTATTCCACACCGAACTCGGGCCCAACTATCTGTAACGGAATGGCAACAGTTAGGCGCGTGATCTGGGAACTCGAAGCGTGTTTTTTTCCCGAGTTCTAGTAATTCTGAGGCGGATGTGAAATGAATTTATTCTGCAGCTAAATTTAATTTGTTCAATTTATGCATGTATTTATTCGTGTTATTTATATATAAGTGTGTGAGTATGTGAGTGAGTGAGTGAGTGAGTGTGTGTGTATGTGTGTGTGGGTGTGTGTGTGTGTGTGTGTGGGTGTGTGTGTGTGTGTGTGTGTGTGTGTGTGCGTGTGTGTTTTTAAGAGGTTTAGTGGGAAAATGCCTCCGCACCGTAGCAAATAATTGCCGTGTGTCGGGCTTGCATCGACTAAAAACCCCTGTACCTCTGCGGCCTTCCCCACTTCCCGTGAGACGACGGCAGGGTGTCAGTTCTGCACAGTGCAGTTGGACACCGAGTCAGTCCGCCAGTTCAACTCTCCACTGTTCAATTGGACGAAGCGGGCAGTTGGACACAGAGCCAAGTGGACGGCCGTAGCAGCTCAACATTTCCCCGACGCTCGCGTATCCCCACTCTTCAGATTCGGGCCGGGCGATTCGCTGCCCTGTGTCAGTTGGACACCGAGTCCTCCCTACACAGCGTAGCGTGCTCAACTTACATTTCCTAGCGGCTGTACTTTTTTCGAATCACCCATACCCGGGAACGAGAAATATACGAGCAGAATGTTTTCGCATGTACCGACTACCCGCTCTGTCAGTTCTCTAGTTTATCGATTGATTTTGAATGGAAATTTCGCGAGCGGCATTTTGTTATAACTTTATTCTTTAATAATGCCACGAACATATATTTAGTCTCTTAAGATTTTAATTCTTCCATACTTCGGGAAAAAGCGTCATTTTCGAGTACTTGAGAATAACGATAAGCAATAATAAGAGAACTGAAAACTTATATAATAATCGTGTGAAAGAAAAACTGGTGGCCTCGTACAGTTGGACAGTTTTTCGTTGCCATTGAATATAGGATAATATTCTTCAAGAGGATGTTTAATTTTGTTCTGAATTTCGTTTCTTGTGGCTCTTGGTTTATTCGTAAAAATCATCGTGCAAAGTCTAAATTTTGTAATCAACTTTTTAATCATCAAAAATATCGCTGAAAAAAGCATATGCAGTTACAAGAAATTAATATCATGAAACGATTGGAAATGATATTGTTGTCAATATTCCTCATATATGTTCCTTTCATTACAGATTGAAACGTCCACATGATTATTATCCATGTTGTTCAAATACTTAATGCCAAAGAACAGTGCATGTCGGATATATTTACTTTTCATTAATGTGTGACATGTCGTCTACTATATATGAAAAAATTGAATCATCGTATAACATGAATACGCTGTGTTGAAAAGCGCAGAATCATTAAGGGGGGGGGGGGCGTGGAAGGTTAATTTGCTATAAAAAAGCATATCTCCGATATTTTTTGTTGACGTACTGTTTATATATATTCATTTATATAATTAGTATAAAATAAAAGGACATTTGAAGAATATTCTGTGAAATTTTCGTGAATTGCAGTGAATTGCATAACTCATCACTGGATCATCCGAGAAAAAAATCCAAGAAGATTGTATTAGTTAATAAGTTTCTTGCGGTAACGGTGACGATTTTTTTTATCATTTTAATTCATTTTGCAATAATAAAGGTTCCAATTTTTTAAATGAAAAATCGCTATTTTGTCTTCTCAGTCTGACTAAAAATTGAAAAGAAATTAAAATAAAAATAAAAACTCGACAGCGTTACCTCAAGAAACTTATTAAATAATACGATCTTGTTGAATTTTTTTCGGGCGATCCAGTGGTGAGTTATGCAGTTCACCGCAATGTAACCTTATTTTGTGGCCTCTGAGAAGATTTCCTGTCACTGGCTCATTTCTGCACAATTATTAACGAAAATTTCACAGAATATTCTTCAAATGTCCTTTTATTATATACTAATTATATAAATGAATATATATAAACAGTACGTCAACAAAAAATATCGGAGATATGCTTTTTTATAGCAAATTAACCTTCCACCCCCCCCCCCCCCCCCCCTTAATGATTCTGCGCTTTTCAACACGACGTATTCATGTTATGCGATGATTCAATTTTTTCATATATAGTAGACGACATGTCACACATTAATGAAAAGTAAATATATCCGACATGCACTGTTCTTTGGCATTAAGTATTTGAACAACATGGATAATAATCATGTGATCGTTTCAATCTGTAATGAAAGGAACATATATGAGGAATATTGACAACAATATTATTTCCAATCGTTTCATGATATTAATTTCTTGTAACTGCATATGCTTTTTTCAGCGATATTTTTGATGATTAAAAAGTTGATTACAAAATTTAGACTTTGCACGATGATTTTTACGAAAAAACCAAGAGCCACAAGAAACGAAATTCAGAACAAAATTAAACATCCTCTTGAAGAATATTATCCTATATTCAACGGCAACGAAAAACTGTCCAACTGTACGAGGCCACCAGTTTTTCTTTCACACGATTATTATATAAGTTTTCAGTTCTCTTATTATTGCTTATCGTTATTCTCAAGTACTCGAAAATGACGCTTTTTCCCGAAGTATGGAAGAATTAAAATCTTAAGAGACTAAATATATGTTCGTGGCATTATTAAAGAATAAAGTTATAACAAAATGCCGCTCGCGAAATTTCCATTCAAAATCAATCGATAAACTAGAGAACTGACAGAGCGGGTAGTCGGTACATGCGAAAACATTTTGCTCGTATATTTCTCGTTCCCGGGTATGGGTGATTCGAAAAAAGTACAGCCGCTAGGAAATGTAAGTTGAGCACGCTACGCTGTGTAGGGAGGACTCGGTGTCCAACTGACACAGGGCAGCGAATCGCCCGGCCCGAATCTGAAGAGTGGGGATACGCGAGCGTCGGGGAAATGTTGAGCTGCTACGGCCGTCCACTTGGCTCTGTGTCCAACTGCCCGCTTCGTCCAATTGAACAGTGGAGAGTTGAACTGGCGGACTGACTCGGTGTCCAACTGCACTGTGCAGAACTGACACCCTGCCGAGACGACCGCTAGATATTACATCGCGGGAGAGGCATTAGCCATAGCTCTTCCTGCAGTATTGTCAGACGACCTTACATCCCCGTTCCACTCGAGATGGTATGAGTGGTTTAGGGGTCCGTGTCGCTTATTTCATCTATGACTGCCTGGTCTTCCGGCGACGTCTTCTTCCTCGCGCGTTCTGCACGTCGCAACTCCTTCATTACTGCGGCAGCATAAGCCGATACCGCTGTCCACGCGTCTACTGACTTCAGCATCAACTCCACCAGGTTGTTCGGGGTGATGCGTGTCTCCAGCTGATCCTCGACTATCGCGCGGGAGGCACTCAAACGTGGGCATTGGAACAATGCATGTTCAGCGTTCTCCTCGAATCTTCGTAATTAAACTTGTAGAGATAAGCCCGGAAACAGCCGTGTCCTGAGATCACTTGAGTGAGATAATAGTTGAGTTCCCCGTGTGGATGGTTCACCCATATCTCCACCTTCGGGATTGGTCGGTGTGTCCCCTTGGTAGAGGCATCCCATATCGTCTGCCACAGGTTGAAACTGGTTGCTCTCGCTTCTGTCCTTGCATAACTGGGGCTTCTAGCTCCCTTCTGCTCGTACATCGACCTACGCTCCTCGGCGAGCACCTCAATGGGCAGCATTCCCGTGATAACGTTGATAGCGTCCTCGGAGACAGTGCGAAATGCACATTTTGAGTGCATCAGCCCATATGGCTATTCCATAGGTGAGCACTGAGGTCGTCACTGATGACAGCAGTTTCCTCCACTTCTGTCTGGGGCCACCGACATTAGGCATGAGCCGCGCCAGTGTAGTAGCCACCACCGAGGCTTTTCTGCTGATCTGCTCGGTTTGCTCTTTAAAGTTCAGTCTCGCGTCGAAAATCACACCCAGGTACCGAATGAACGGTTGGGATGTGATTTTGACGTTTCCAAGCCTGATCGTCACTGTTTCCATCACCTTCCTGCTGCATACGAGGAGTACTTCTGTTTTGTGGGCTGCAAGCTGCAGTCCAACAGAAAACATCCATTCATTTATCTTGGCGAAAGCTTCGCCAAAGAGTGCGGTGATTTGCTCCAGGAATTTAGCGATGACAATCAGCGCCGCATCATCTGCCAACGCTACGATGGACACTCCTTTCGGCAATTTTATTAGCAGCAGATCATTGTACATGATGATCCACAGAAGCGATCCAAGTACAGAGCCCTGAGGAACTCCTCCGTCACCCTATACGTCTTCGGTCCATCCTCTGTGTCGTACATGAGCCACCTAATACATCAGTAACTCGCCACTATTCTCCGTAGGTACCATTGTACCCCTAATGTTTTTAGGGCATCCATGATACACTTCCAGATCGCCAAGTTGAAAGCGTTTTTGACGTCGAGAGCGACAACTGCGCAGTACTTCTTCAACCCTCTTGTCCATCGTTTCCCCGCAACCGACTCCTGCACCTGCTTCACCACTGCGTTAATGGCATCCAAAGTAGAGCGCTCCTTTCTGAAGCCAAACATGCCCTCGGCCAGTAGAGGGTCCACGACCTTCTCAATCCTGTTATGGATGATGCGCTCGAAGATCTTTCCGGCGGTATCCAGCATACAGACCGGACGATAGGATGAAGGTTCGTCCGGTGGCTTCTTCCCTTTCGGGAGGAGCACTAGCTTCTGCCACTTCCACTTGTCCGGGACGATTCCTTCCTTAAGACACACATTGTACATGCCCAGAAATATTGCCGGTGCCAACTTGATCGCTACCTTGAGTGCGATGTTCGGTATCCCATCCATGCCGGGGGCTTTATTGTTGCATACCCTGGCAATCGCCATAAGAAGCTCTGCTTCAGTAATGGGTGGGATGTCCTCATCGACGTCCTCCTCGTGCTGGTAGTCCTCCTCGCGTTGCTCAGGGAACAGATTTGTAACCATCTTTTCCAGCAGGGCTGCGTCCGCAGGCGACGGCATTGGCTGGCTTTTCAGCCGAGTCATTACCACTTTGTACGGCTTGCCCCAGGGAGCATCTTCCACTTCGCTGAGCAGTTCGCCCCAGCTTTCAGCTTTACTCCACTTAATAGTCTTTTTAAGCTTCAAGCTCGCCTTCCTGTGCTGTTCTTCCAAGTCGGGGAACGAGCGTTTGCCTCGCGCTCGTTGCGCTAGGCGGCGCGTTCGGTGACACTCCCGTCGGAGGCCGGCAATTTGTTCGCTCCACCAGTGTACCACCGGTCGGAAGTCGACATCACGTTTCCGTGGCATGGCGGCATCGCATGCTTCGGTGACCCTCTGCATGACCACCTCGACCTTCTCGGTTGCACTTCCCGCTGCGAGGGGGCTGGTGTCAAAAGTTTCACGAAACAAATCCGCGCCAAACATTTTCGCCTTCCAGCCCTTCTCGTTTGTCTCCGGTGCCTTCGCTGTTCTGCTGAAGTCTCCGCGAATCTCCCAGAGAATCGCTTGATGATCACTGTGAGTGTACATATCACTGACTACCCAATGGCACTGGTGTCCTCCCGCCAGGCTACTACTCACAAAAGTGAGGTCCACTATAGAGGAGGCTTCACCTTTAACAGAAGTGGGCTTTGTACCTGCATTAAGTAGTACTACATCCAATAAGGACATATAGCCTCAAGCGGGGCTTGGCCCTTCCTGTTCGACAGTTTACTACCCCATTCCGCAGCCTACGCGTTGTAATCTCCGGCTATGGCTACCGGGAAGCGTTGTTTAGCGTCTGCGACTAAGTTGTCGAGAAAATTCTCAAACTCATCAGTCGTCAGGCTAGGCAGTGCGTAAAAACTGTAGAAATAAACTCCTTTGGCTTTTATTCTCACGAAACCAGTTTCCATCCGACTCGCAAGATCCTGAAATGGAAGCTTTCCGCAGGACCAAATTGCGGCCTTCCCACTTGCGTTAGATTCCCAGGGTTGCGTGTCTAGATGTCTATATGGTTCCGAGAGTATCGCCAAGTCAGGCTTCAGCTCGCACAGTCTGCAAGAGCAGGTCCTGTGCGGCTCACAATGGTTCAGGTTGAGCTAGAGTACTCTCGTTTGCATCGTTTTTCGAGTGCCTGGAGAGCCCGCGTATACGCTGGGCATCGGCTGCTACCTGCGATGTGGGCTGTGGGTGCCCCATCTCCCGCTTCTGCACATATGCCACACTTTGCGCTTGCTGTGCATTCGGCGACTTTGCGGCCAGTATTACCGCACATTGATGCAGTCTTTAGCCCGGTCGACGCTGCTCTTGCAGTTCCGTGATAAGTGTCCAAATTTCCAGCACTTGAAACACTTTAGTGGTCTCACCACCTCTCGGATTCTGCAATTACACCAGCTGACTCGGATGGTTCCTGTATCCAGAAGTTCGTGTGTGCGTGTGCGTGCGTGCGTGCGTGCGTGCGTGTGTGTGTGTGTGTGTGTGTTTAGATATAACTTGGGTTATTGCAGAGCACTCGTCACAGGAAACATGTAAAATAGAATTCAATCCCGTTTGGGATTCCTTCACTGTTTTTCTAAAAAAAATGTCGTTGTTACAGCGAATACAATTTAAACTGCCGGCAAGAAGTAAATCCACGATCCGACGTCCTTCGACAGCGAATTTTTGTTGCTGATCGTTGAGGTTATGGTTATTCTCATCGCGTTTAGCCGCATTTCCTTGGCACATGGCTACCAGAACTTTCAATATTTTAGCAAGCGCCTTTTTTCTTGTAAACTTTCCTTTGTATCGCATTTGGGTTAACATATTCACGCTTTTTTTATTTATATAAAATAATTCGCGAAAGACGGATCGTAAAAAGCTCTACGCTATGACTACGATTAAGCAAACTTACCTGTAAGTGAAGTTCTATCATAATTGTATGAACCGCCTCTTCCGAAGAGATCACCATGTAGTACCCCCACTCCGTACAGATATCGCCACAAATTCAAAGCAAAAATCTCGATATCAGCGCTACACCGTCTATGTACGGTGGTACGCCTGCGTATCCTCTCATTTCTTTAAAGTGCGGCCGTAACCGTTCCTAAGGGTTTTATGATTTATTTAACCATAGGAAGTATGAGTGAGGGGCTGATCTCTTTGGAAGAGGCGCTTCACACAATTATGATAGAACTTCACTTACAGGTAAGTTCGCTTAATCATTTAATTCTATTTTACGCCTCTTGGGAGTTCGCCATGTAGATGTTCAAAGAAGATCGGTTACGGCTCATATGTATATTTTTCACAACTCAAGGAACAATAGGAAGAAAAATTACATGCCTTTTTAGACTTAACATCCAATAAAGTCTCCGGTTTTTTTTAGATGTAACTTTAAGCAACTTATGCAACTAGGAAAGTATAAAACATACAAAACTAAACAAGGAATCAAACTGAATGTGTAAGTGCCGATTTCGCAAACATTCTCTTATCGGATGCTACTTGACGGTCGTAAAACCTTGTGAATGTCATGGATGTACCTGACCACCCGGCAGTCTTTCTAATCGTATCAATAGATACCCCGTTTCGTTTTGCTGCCGATGTAGACGCATGACGCGTCCTGTATGCAGTGAAAATCTCTGTATCTATACCACCTTTATCCAGGATATCCTTTATCCAACGACTCAAGAATTGTGTACACACCTGTTTATGCGGTCTTTTGAAAGACAAAAATAGTGTCTCAACATCACCGCGAACCCGCGGGTTCGTTTTATGTAAGCCTCTAACGTTGTCGCTGGGCAGATCTTAATGTTTTCTTAAAAAAATTGTAATATTGGAGTCTGCTGGAGCTTGTTCGGTCTCGAAGTTTTGATTCTTGCGGGAATCTTGATTTCGATGACATCTCCAACTCTCTTAATAGCCTTAACATAAGTGCTAGCGTCTGCATACGATGACCTGTCAATATCGCTAAAAGTGTTACTAGTTTTAAGGTTAAATCCTTCAACGACAGAGAATCGTTTACGTCCCATCTCGATAAAAATTCCAGAACTACACCGGGGTCCCAAGTTGTGTCGTACTTGGGCTGCGACGGTCGCATATTCGCGACTCCTTTGGTCACCCTCTTTATCTCTGAATCCTGGCCTACCTCCGATCCAAGGATTAACTACCCAAGATCCAAGGGACTATAGATTATTTAATCAATAGTCCCGATCCACGGGACTATTGATCGTCCCGTGAGAAGCCTTTTTGTTTAATTCTTCGCCTAAGAAGCGCAGTATATCGGAAATTGAAGCCGTCAGGTAGCCCAAATTTTAAATACGGCAAAAATTTCACCATTTCTTCCACGCGACTTCATATTGACGACGAGAACTTTCAGTTATCGAAGCGATTGCAAATTCTATTGCTTCCTCGGGAATTCCCCTCCGCGCGAACGCTTGGAACATAATACTCCTGCTCCCAGGGTAAGCTTTTGCCATTGCGGGTGTGGATACCTGTTTGTGGAACGCAGTAAATTTATATCTGGTTTAAAGATTATGGGCTCAGGTTCAAAAAGTGTGATACAACGAGGAAACCACGCTTGTGCTGGCCATTGTGGGATAACGAGAATTCCTCTCGCACCCTCTGCTTCAACCCTCTTCAATACTTTAAGTATTAAAGTAAAGGGTGGAAAAGCATAGAAAAAATCTGAATTCCAATTCATAGTGAAGGCGTCCACCGTTACTGATCCTGGATCTTTTTTCCACGAATCATACCACTCTCATTTAGCGTTAACACGTATCGCAAACAAGTCGATATCCGGATAACCGAAGCTTCGGCATATTCTCTCGAAGGCTGTATCCGATTATTCGTATTCTGTCTCTGGCTATAAGCGTCTATATTCCGAGTCAGCTATTACATTTTCTTCCGATTTTATGTACGAAGTAAACACCCAAATATTTCGGGATTCGCACCACATCCACAGTTCTTTTGCCAGCATGCTTTGTTTTTTAAAAAGAGCACCACCCATACGGTTAATGTACGATATTGGTGTGGTATTGTCGATTCTCAGCAGAACGTTGCGATTTTCTAGATGACTCGCGAAACACTTTAATCCGAACAGCGCCGACAAAAGTTCCAAATAGTTTATGTGATATTTTTTATCCTCTGTATTCCAAAAACCGTGGGACTTCCCGTGTTTGCTGCATATCCCCATCCTGACCGCGAAGCATTCGAAAAAATCTCAAGATCGAAGTTAAAATTATTTATCGGGTTGTTGACCGTTAAGATGTTCGCTTTCCACCACATTAGATCCTGATAGTCATTATGCGAAAGCTCGATCATTTCTTCAAAACTACCGTTGTTATTTTCTAATGCATGATATTTCTCCCGTTCCATATCTGTGAGATGCACCCAACTGTATTTTACTCCTGGACAACATGAACCGAGAGTTCCTACGAACGACGCGGAATCTCGAATCTTCCAACCTTTACATTCAACAAAGCGGTCGACCAACGATTAGACCTTTAACCTCTTATTTTCTGGGAGTTCAACGAGCATCTGTTGGGAGTTCAAAATGAAACCCAGAAATTTACGTTTTTTTGTCGGGTTCTATACAGCTCTTTTCTTGGTTTATGATAAATCCCAGATCTTCTAAAAGACAGGAGGTCTTTTCAAAATGTTCTAAACAGTCAAGTGGAGTTTCACTAATCAAGAGCAGATCATCCAAATAAATAACGGAAACGTAGCCACGTTCGCGCAAATTCGCGACAACGGGCCTTATTATCTTCGAGAAAACGTATGGCGCGGCATTAAGACCGAAAGGCAACCAGCAGAACTCGTAAAGTTGTCCCTTAAATACAAATCTAAGATATTTCTTATTGGACTCAGCCATTGGAACCAAATAGTACGCATCCTTCAAATCGAGTGTTATCATATAACAGTTTCTGTACATAAAATCTTTTGCCGTCCGAATATCTTCTAATTTGAAGTGTTGCGTTTCGATAAATTCATTTAAAAAATGTTTAATTTAGGATTAATCGACTTGTGCCATCCGGCTTCGGAACGAGAAAAATACGCGAGATAAATTGATCCTCGGCCCTGCAGCAACAGCGAATCGCCCCTTTTTTCAATCATTTTGAAATTTTATTACTAATCTGAATCTCGTCATTCTTTGACCAGCAGGATTCCGTGGGCACTGCTTTCTGGTAAACTCAAACTTCAAACGGGGTCTCATACCCTGAGATCCAAGCAAGAACCACAGGATCTGAGGTTATTGAAGCCCATTTTTTTCTAAACTGGCATAACTTGCCTGCTAAAGTATTTACTTCGTGCAATGGGTCCTCGTGTACGTCCGTCCCTGTCTGTAATTCGACTTCCGCTGATGACCTGAGTTGGACTGGCTCGACTGTCGCTGATGAAATGGTTCGCAATGCCCGCTCATCGTCCTGGATTGAGGTCTCTTATGCTGCAGACGAGGCGGGCCCCGCGCGTTTTCTGAAGGCCGATAAACTGATGATTTTGTAGCGGGTTTTAGGATCTTGTCCGTTCCATCGACTTGACCGTGTTTATATGACCTTCGAGCTCTTTTCCGAGTAACAACCCGCGTAGAAATTCTGAATGAGCCCACATCAGGGCCCAATCAGGTTACCTGACTGTCCTGGTAGGGCACTAATAAGGCAGCCTGAAAGGGCCCTACTAGGAAATGTAAAGTTGTGTCACATCCTGCGTAGAAATTCTGATGGGGTCCAAATCAGGGCCCGATCAGGTTGCCTGACTGCCCTGGTAGGGCACTAATAAGGCAGCCTGAAAGGGCCCTACTAGGAAATATAACGTTGTGTCACAATATGGGCCTGACTTGGTTGCCTGATCAGGCCCCTATCAGGTTGCCTGATCAGAAAGAAATGTATTTCAAAAATCAAAAATGGAATGAACCACTTAATTTAGAGTTCCACTACAATGAATTTGTATCATAATTCGTCATTCCCTGGCCTGCTGAAATGTTTTTGTTCGAAGAAAATATTTCGCCTATATGGGAATCGAACCTCGTACCTACCTACCCAAAGCTAGGTACGCTGCTCCTATGCCACCGCGTGCTTGTAACGTCTTGGTCCCAGATATGACATAAGAGACCAACGAAATTTCTATAATTATTTGTTGTATCACATGAAGTATATCAATTAGTTAATATCATTGTCACAATTAAAGAGGCTTATCGAATAACATGCTATAGATTTTTTAAACTTAACTGTGTGTGTGTGTGCGTGCGTGCGTCGTCTTACAAAGCTGCCGAAATCTTTTAACACGCATCCGAGTTGCATGACGTTTTTTGTCGTGACAGTCCATAGCACCTTTTTTAAAATAGAATTCAGGAATGCATCGAAACTCCGAAGCTACGATGCTGTAAAATCAAAGTTTCCACGCGGAAAATAAGAGGTTATGTGCATCTATCGACTGCTGAGGCAGTTATAGGGCAAGCCTATTTATGGCCTCATCAGGGAAAGCCATAGTAGGGCCTATTAGGGCAAGCCTTGGTAGGGCCCTATCGGGGAAAGCCTTAGTAGGGTCTTATCAGGGACGGCTTTAGTAGGGCCATTTTAGTATAGCCTAATTTAGGGCCTAAATACTTCCGGCCCGATCTGGGCCGGATCAGGATGTCCGTAATAGGTGTTACCCGTGTCACACCCCGATCTGGGCCTGATTCTCGTCAGGCTAACCCTAAGAAATTTCTATTCGGGATGTCACGCCGCGGTGCGCCTAAAAAAATAGATAAAAAAAGAAAATATTAGTAGTCGGCCATTTTCTACATCGAAAAAAAAAACATATTTTCTAACAGCTTGATATTCATACTAAATAGATGTGTAATTAATTTTATAAGTAAATTCCTTTTCCATAGGAATGAAAAATTGTTAAATTCGCACATGATTTTATACCCGTTATTGTGGCCTAAGGCCTTAAGAAGTGATTTTACGTCAATTTTGAAATTTGTCTACACAATGTTATACGTTCATCATTTACAGGCAACTGTGTAGACTTTTGCTGGCATAATTTTGACGAACCTTATAATTTCGGACCATTAAAACTAGGAATTTTGAGGCCTTAGGCCACTCTAGAGGCCGAAAAATAGGCTTTTTGGGGATTTGGAGCGATTAATTTCAAAATGGCCGCTGTGCTGCGTTTATCTCAAAACTGCATTTTTTAAGTTTGCCGGAAACATAACTCAGACAATTTTCAACCGATTCACTTGAAATGTTGAATATATCTTGAAAAATACATTGTCTATGGAAGTACGTAGAATTTTTTTTTATATATTGCATAGTTCATTTGTTATTAACAATTATCTGACGATTTTTAGGCAAATTTTTGGAAAGTGAAAAATTTCGTCATATAATTGTCAATAACAAATGAACTATGCAATATAGAAAAAATCCTACGTACTTCCATAGACAATGTATTTTTCAAGATATATTCAACATTTCAAGTGAAGCAGTTAAAAATTGTCTGAGTTATGTTTCCGGCCAACTTAAAAAATGCAGTTTTGAGATGAACGCTGCAAGGCGCCATTTTTAAATTAATCGCTTCAAAAAAATGAATGTATATAGTCACTGATATGTATGATAAACACCCTTTTTAGTAATCCCGATTTATTTTGTAGTTTTTCTGAAAAAAATCCCCCAAAAGGCTATTTTTTCGGCCTCTAGAGTGGCGTAACCCCTTT
Organism: Ophion ellenae; assembly: GCA_963210295.1. NCBI lineage: Eukaryota > Metazoa > Arthropoda > Insecta > Hymenoptera > Ichneumonidae > Ophion > Ophion ellenae. The sequence continues at coordinate 14,196,834 of OY723392.1, forward strand.
AACCGTCGGCGCATTCAAAGTTCGGAATTTCAACCCGGCCCTCATGTCAAGATCATGCCAGCGAAAGTATACACAGTTGACTGTAAATGATGTAGAACGTATAACATTGTCTAGACAAATATCAAAATTTACGCAAAATCACTTCTTAATAAAACAAAATTCTTGAAATAATTCGTTAATATATTGAAAATTTGAAAACTTCCATAGCTGAATTATTTTGACGGTGTTAAGATTTTCGGAGTTTTGATTCTCTCGGGGTACTATTCATTCGGCGTTTTGAGCGTTTTGACCATTCAAAGTTCGGAATTTCAACCCGGCCCCATCTTGAATTTCGGAACATTAAAATTCGGTATTTTAAACCGTCGGAGCATTCAAAGTTCGGAATTTCAACCCGGCCCCTTTTATATATATTTGGGCGTATACCTACTATTCGATAAATTTCAGGAAATCCACTTGAATTCGCATAACATTTATCACCCGGATATCGCGAGTTTGTTCGCGAGGTCCTAAGAAATATGTCGTACCTTCCCTGATAATATCATTGTATTTCGGACTTCTCTGGTCCGCTCGCCACTCATTAACCGTCTAATTACCTCATTATAACTCGCGTATAATCCCCTCCTCTACCGCAACACTATCGTAGGTATAACGAGCACGGCGTGGCCGCTGACGCGCTCTCGGGTTAACCGAGCGCTGTTTTCGTAATTACAAAGTGGATAAAAAAATTGCCCAAAACATCCAGGGGTATTGGCCGGTTTTCGGAAAATATTCTTACGCGCATATAAAAAAAGTAATTGTGGCTTTTCTCGATGAATTTCAAAGGGACCCTGTTATACCAAAACGGCCATAGAATGCGTGTTTTTGGAGATTTTTTAAAAATTTAGCTTGATATCAGCAACAAAATATTTTTCGCTCGAATCATGTATATTCGGCAATATACGGATCCACTGATTGACATCGTGGCTTGCCATAGAATTGCCTGATTTGAAAAGTTCACGAAGATTATCTACTGAAGTCGAGTTGAAAGACGAATTTTGTGAATTTCCCCACGAGTTTCAACATAAAGTTTGAAAAAATGCCTTTTTGGCGCATAAATCTCTTTATCAATACCAACAGCTGGCTCTACATCGACAATTTTAATATACATGATAGCGACTATGATTACGAACAGAATGGAGAAAAGGTTCGGTCCATAAATGCGCCAGTTATCGTGCCAATTATTTTGAAAGACGTAGTTTCGAGAAAAATGCGCTTGGATTCTTTTTTCGTAATTTCACATTGATAATATGCACTTATAAGTGCATATTGTCATATTTCAGATATCTAGTGCATATCATCATATTTCAGATATGTAGCTTTATAGGGCTACATATCTGAAAAATGTGGGCTTTCGGCTTCAAATTCGGACTCAATGTTCTTGAGATACTGTAATATGGAAATATAAAGTAAAATCGATTTTTAATAACTTCTTAATGCCCAATCAATACGTCGTGTTGAAGTTTTTATCTGCGGAATGCAACGAACCCGTTTTTTTTCTTAAATTGTCGAAACTTCCGACAGATTCCTGCTCTAAGAATCGCTCGAATGGTTTTTTTCGATCCTTACCAAATATCTGCACTGAAAAATCTACAAAATAATATCGTGTCCAATGGCAGCAGTGACAAAAAAAATGTCCCCTCGCCTTTCAACGACACAAGCTTTTACATTGTTTCAATTCATGAAAAAAGAAATCGATTTAACAATTCAAAACCCTGCTATATAACCGCGGAAAATTCTTGATTCGTAAACATCGGACATTGAATAATTGATAATTCTCATACCCGCCGATGATTGTGGGAAATGCGCGGGCCGCAAGAAAAAGCCGACAAAAACTTCGATTCCGCGAGAAAATCTCGTAATTGATCGATCGTTCTTTTCTCCCTTTGTCGGACTTGCGTATACGTCATTTCCGTGAAATTAAGTTGCCAGATGGTTCGAAGATCGGGGCGGTTGCACATATGGGAACATTGTAGCGGCAAAGTACAACTGCAGTATCGCCGTAAGAGGAATTGCACATGCTTACACAAGTACACATGTACTATATGCGTGTGTGTATATATATGTGTGTGTGTGTGTGTGTGTGTGTGTGTGTGTGTGTGTGTGTGTGTGTGTGTGTGTGTGTATATATATGCATGTATGCGTGTATCATAATGTACGACGATATGTACGAGTATTACCGTCGCGATGTAGTGTATGGTACTTGAGCCTCGATGGACTTACCTGACCGGGCGGTAAATGCAGCCCAGGAGCGCGAATAAAAAGAAGAAACGCGATGAGAAAAGAGAAGGATGAGGTTGGGTGGACATCATCACGCACAGAGAGCTCAAAGCGGGACCATGAGAGACCCTTCTCTCTCTCTCTCTCTCTATCTCTCTCCCTTTCCTTTGCTCATTCCCTCGGCTCTCTCGGCATTGCCGAGCGTTCTGCAACGTTTCTTAGAAACTTTATAGTATCGTGGTTACGTATATACGACGTGTGTGCATCACCAAAGCCCCTTAACTTTTACGCGCAGTTTCTGTCTCTTTCTTCCCTTCTCTCTTTCTCCTTCTCTCTCTTTCTTTCGGTGTTTGTAAATGTACGTGTGTGGTTTGCGGTCTCCGCGAGCTTTTCTTCTTCTCGTATAGTGGGCATCGCGGGCCCGCAAGATTCTTTCTTCTTCGTCGTCTTTGCTCGCCGTTCCGCGTACGCGTGCATGCGCCATTCGACGCCGAGTTGACCGACACGAATACTCTTTTCTCTCTTGAAAACGCACTTGCTCACCAATCCTTCGAAATTCAAAACGAAATGCGAGATTTTTCGTTCTGCGGACTGTTTCAGAGAGAACGGTTTTACTTTCCGCCTTTTTTATTTTTCTTTCGCACCCAGCACGAGTCGCGACGAATACATCACGCTCGCTCTCTTGCATTTTTCCCTATACGTATAGGACCTATATATATATATATATATATATATATATATATATATATATATATATATATTGAAATTTTTTGAAAACGCTCATGAAAATCTTTTAATTTATTTTTCTATTTTTGTTACTACGGGAAAATCCATTTTTTTCTGCAGATTTGGGTCTCTCGGCAAGGACCCTGAAAAAATGTTTGAGCATTTTTCGTGGGCGAAATCAGCCCTGAAAGATTTCGGCAATGGGAGGAAAAATAAATTGTCGTTTCAGTCGAACTTCGCAAATGTATCAACGTTGGTGCGTGTATATGTGTGAGTTTTACGTACGTATACGTGCGTGTGCATAGACACGAATGAGCAAGGTTTCCTGGGGTCTGTACACGTGAGAAATCTTTTCCATTCCAAGGCGTCTTTTGCGCTCGAGAACGCAGAAACTGCAGCGCGAGAGAAAACTCATCACATGAGTCCGTTCACCAAACGGCAAACGTTGTTGTACATATATGATGAAAGCTCCGTTCGCGGCGCGCTTCTATACGGATCGTGAAAAGAAAATCCCGTCAGGCGGGGGGACAAGACGAGACGATAATTAGGTGTCGTGAAGTTGCGAGAAAGCTACTACACTCGATTCTCCCGACATATAAGACTCTCGCGGCAAATTGTATATTACGTACTCGTAATGTACGCTCTTATGTATATAGACTCGCATGCCTAGATACATACGTACAAAGATAAAAGTATACATACGTTCGGCGAGACATATTATACATACGTACATTGATACATAGATACATACAGAGATAGATACATATATACGCAGATACCGACGTTATAGATACATAAATACATAAATACATTCGTACATACGTACTTAGATACTTAGATACATAGATACTTAGATACATAGATACATACGTACATAGATACATACATACAGACGGAGATATACACACATCCTTTTCTCACAACGGAAACGTACATACACTGCCGGCCAAAAGTATGCATACACCTAGAAAAATTTCGCGCCGCACTAAAAGTTTGATATCTCTGTGAAAAAAAAGATATCCGGATTTCCAAGGCGGCATTTTAAAGGGGACAAATAAAGCTTCACTTCGCGTTTTAGAAAAAAAAATTCGATTTTTTTTAGACCCGGGGCGCCATTTTGAAAATGGCCGTTTTTTTTTGGCTTTTTTGGCTGTTTAAAATCGGCTGCACGTCTTCAGGACATTTTTTTTTGCCTTTTTTTTCAAAGAACCTTAAAAGATAGAGCAATAGCTATAGTTTCCTTTTTTAGAAAGTTTCGTACGATTTTTTTTCACCGAGTTATCGCATTTTTTTTCTCAAAAAGACATCTGAAAAGATGCTGCTGAAATGATAAACTTTGAGGTTTAGAGACAATTGCCGAAAGGAAAAAAAGTTGCGTTACATCGTATTGAATCGAGCAGAATTTTTTCAAAAATTTTTGCTCCAACATTGCATACATTTTTTTTTCAATTTTTTTTCTCAATTTTCAGCCGCACAAAACATCCACCTCTTACCTCTTACCTCATCTAAACACAAGGAGCGTAAATAGAGCTTCTTGTCTTTGTTTACATTTTACCTTTGTAAAGCGTAAAAAAGATTCTATTTCTCGCGAGTCGATATTCTATTTCTCTAGTGTTCTTTTTCTCGCTGGTCGTTTTTGTTTACATTTTTTATTCTGTGGAATAATGTGACGAGTGTCGCGCTGACAAAGCCAGTTAGTTGTGCGAAAACTTCGAACGCTAACACGTGTGGTCTACAATCGACAAGTTTTTACGCAAATTTTTTTGTCTCAACGGATTAAAATGGCGCGGGAAAGAAAATTCCACTGTATAAAAGTCTTTGAAAGGAATGCAGACGACCATCGGGAGATTGAGAAGTCCGAGACGTATTTCAATCGCAAACGTCCGGGTCGACCCAAAGTGACAACTCCCTCACACGATACAAATATCGTCGTTACCAGCAAAAAAAAATCGTCGATTAACAGCAACGGAAATCTGTGCCAAATTGAACGAACGAAGGGAAACCTCGATATCACTGACGACAGTGAAACGTCGTCTCAACAGTGCTGGCCTCAGAGGCTGTGTCGCCGTGAGAAAACCTTTGTTGCGTCCGGCGAACAAAAAAAAACGATACGCATGGGCCCTGGAACACAAAAAGTGGACGATTAATCAGTGGAGAAATGTACTCTGGACGGACGAGTCAAAATTTTTAATCTTCGGTAGTCGTCGACGCATTTTTGTTCAAAGAAATCCTTCGGAAAAAATGGTACCACAGTGTTTGATACCAACTGTCAAGCATGGCGGTGGCTCCGTTATGGTGTGGGGTTGCTTCTCCGGTCATGGTGTCGGAGACTTTGTGAAAATTGACGGCATAATGAGAAAAGAAGAATATAAAGAAATTCTCATTAATCATGCGATTCCATCGCGGCTAAGAACGATCGGGCGTGGTTTTACCATGCAACAAGACAATGATCTGAAACACAGTTCCCGTCTCTGTCGGGATTATTTGGAGATCGAGGCAAAGAAAAAAAAATTGTGAATATGGTGTGGCCGCCACAATCACCCGAGCTAAACCCCATCGAACTTCTCTGGGAAGAGCTCGATCGAAAGATATGAATGACCTGCCCTACATCGGCCGAAGAACTGTGGCAGAAACTGCAAGCTGCGTGGAGATCCCTCAGCTCAGCTCAGCTGGATTCATTAACCGATCGGATGCCACGAATCGTTGATGCAGTGCTGAAAGCCAGAGGTGGGCTTTTCGACGAAAAGGGCGTTTAGATGAAGTCAGAGGTAAGAGGTGGATGTTTCGTGCGGCTAAAAATTGAGAAAAAAAATTGAAAAAAAAATGTATTCAATGTTGGAGCAAAAAATGTTTTAAAAAAAATTTTGAAAAAATTCTGCTCGATTCAATACGATGTCACGCAACCTTTTTTCCTTTTGGCAATTTTCTCTAAACCTCAAAGGTTCTCATTTCAGCAGCATCTTTTCAAAATTGTCTTTTTGAGAAAAAAATGCGATAACTCGGTGAAAAAAAATCGTACGAAACTTTCTAAACAAGGAAACTATAGCTATTGATCTATCTTTTAAGGTTCTTTGGAAAAAAAATGTCCTGAAGACGTGCAGCCGATTTTAAACAGCCAAAAAAAGTCAAAAAAACGGCCATTTTCAAAATGGCGCCCCGGGTCTAAAAAAAATTGATTTTTTTTTTCCAAAACCCAAAGTGAAGCTTTATTTGTCCCTTTTAAAATGCCACTTTGGGAATCCGGATATCTTTTTTTTCACAGAGATATCAAACTTTTAGTGCGGCGCGAAATTTTTCTTGGTGTATCCATACTTTTGGCCGGCAGTGTACATATACACCCTGCGACATCAAGGCGATCGAGATATCCACGACTTCCTCGAAAGTCCCTCAACATTCACGAAAAGCTTTTCTCGTAGGGAAGTAAGTAGTACGATACACAAAGATCTGAACACGGAAAAATCTCCTGCAGACGATTTCATCACAGGCACCATTCTTAAGAAGCTGCCCAGGAAGGGTACTGTATACCTAACCAAGCTATTCACCGCCATCATTCAAATATCTTACATACTCAGCCAATGGAATGTTGCACAATTTATTATGATATCAAAACCTGGAAAACCTCTAAATGTGGTTAACTCCTATCGCCCCATAAGCCAGCTGCCCACAATATAAAAGCTATTTGAAACGTTACTCCTCAGAAGAATAAAAGATCCTATCAATGAGCGAGGTATCATTCCGGAGCATCAATTTCGATTTAGATCCAAGCATTCAACGATAGAACAAGTTAAACGGGTCTTCAATGTAATATCCAACTCACTGGAACAATAGGAATACTGTTCAGCGGCCTTCTTGGATATTCAACTAGCTTTCGATAAAGCGTGGCATGCCGGTCTACGTTACAAGACCAAAATGCTCTTACCTCAGTACTCCTTACTATTGAAATCTTACTTAAATAACCGCCAATCCTAGGTATGGCGAAGGACTGTCGCCGTTTTTCCAATACGATCAGTTCCTCAAGGAAGCGTCTTAGACCCAGTCCTCTACACCAACCGATCTTCCAGAAGAACCCACAACACTATGGTGGCTACATTAGCTGACGATAAGCCATATTGCCTCAAAAAAACTACAAAGCGGACTGAACGAGGTCCAAAGCTGATTGAATAAGTGGATCAAGGCTTGCGACTCCAAATCCATCCACATCACCTTGACTATAAATAAAAAGAACTGCATAACCGTAAAACTAAATCATCAATGATCTTTCACGAGCTGAAGTACTTAGGCTGAAGTACCTGAATCGTAAGCTAACTTTCGCGAGCCACATCAAGCACAAAAGAAAAGAACTAGATCTGCGGCTAAAGAAAATATACTGGCTCATAGGAAGGAGGTCGAAGCTATCCCTGAACAACAAAATCCTATTATACAAAACGACACTAATGCCAACCTGGATCTAAAGGATCCAACTTTGGGGAACGGCCAGCAACTCAAATGTGGAGACTTTGCACCGATTCCAATCAAAAACTCTGAGAGTCACAGCGAATGCCCCGTGGTATATCACTAACGCCAACTTACACAAAGACATTGGGATGACTTGATTAAAAACACAGCCCAAAAACTATGTCCTATCTACGAGACGAGACTCGGAGACCATGAAAACGCGCTCGCATCCAGCTTATTGGTTCGACAAACCCTTTCGAGGAGACTAAGTCGGGAAAAAGTACTGCCCCTGATCTGCCTTCCCTAGATAATATCAGGCTCTGGTCCGGCCTTCCACCCTGGGATAGGTTCGCAATGTAACAAGTCTAAGGCTAGGTCCCGATCCGCCGTTCCTATTCTGAGGAACTGATCAGGAACGAGCCGGAGAACAAGCGGTAAATGACCAGGAAAATTGTAGGGAATAGATCGGGAAATAAGCAGAATCAAACGAGGAAATAAAAAATGATGTTTCAGCGTTTTTGGAATCCTTGAGGAGGTAAAATCGGGAGTGTATTCAATTTAGTATTCCGACAATATATTGTTTGTTTGTTGTCTACTTGCTAAGGTAGTATACGCTTGCTCGCATTTTCTGGTAGGCAAAGGGACAGAAAAACGCACACAGATCACTATCCGAGTGAAAACGGCCTAGAGTGCTAAGGGCTATTTCACAAGTATCGCAAAATCATAAGCGGAAGTGCACGCTGTAAGCATAGCACTTCTGTCCGTCTCACAGGACGTACAACTCACAGGACGAACTTTTATCCTCGTACGATGGATCATTACTTACGCGAAGCTCTTCGCTTGTAGCCACCTGGCGGATTGTTGGCGAAATAAATTCAGGTAATGTCTTCCCGGCCAGAACATTGATATTTCCCAACATGGCGACACGGCGTTCAAAAACCACGAATAGCCTGCTTTACTTTTTTGCCACATAAAATAATTTGGCTATTCTTTATGCTCAAATCACTAATTATCGTCATTCCGGTGTTTGTGATAAGCATTGTTATGCTCGTCGATTATCATTGGTGAAATAAATGCTTCTAGGGATGAATAGAATTACAACAGATGTATTAGTTTCATCACAATCAATTATAAATATATTTGATGAGGTGAAAAGCAAAGTGGCTTTTCTCTACTTCTCAAAGACAGGCTCCACTTTCAGAACATGTTGATGTTCTGGCCAGATAGACATTACATGAAGATATACTTGTTTGCAATGTATCCCGGCTAGTAGATTGTAATTACCGAACACAGAGGGGTAAGCCGTGAAAAAACGATTTTGCGATCGTCCCGGTTCGTTCCATGGGAGGTCCCGGTCAGGTAAATCAGACAAGCCAAGTCTGGTCAGGGCCGGACACAAAGTAGTGGTCCGGTGGCCCGGTCACACTTCTGCACGGGAGTAGCTCTACAAGAACGAGTTCGTGCTCTCTAAACACCTATGTGAAAACAACTATCATGGCGAAAAATAGACCAGCGCGCATCATCTAACGCACCCTTTAGTCGCACGCTACCAGCCGTTCATCAAAATTATTTAATGCTGCAGTACGCAACAGCTTATAGTTCCAATAACCGAAAGGAAAATTTATATATATACACCCTGTATAAAGCCTTGATGTCAAAATTACATTTAGACAAATGCAAGCATATTTGTGTACTGATCGGTTCAAAGATCGACTTGTCTCTGAAAGCAACTATTCGTTTAAAAAAGCCGGTTGTGTTAATTAAGCAAACATTACATAGATAGAACAGATATAAAGTGTCCATTCCACCCAACATGTGCACACACACACACACACATTCACCGTGTGCACGTGTGTGGAAAGCACATTTTATATCCGTTCCATTTATGTAACGTTCGCTAATTAACACAACCGGCTGTTTTAAGGACGAACTTTACCTTATGTTTGAAACGAATGGTTGCTTCCAGAGACAAGACGATCCTTGTAACGACCTTTACATAAATATGCTCACATTTATCTAATTGTGATTTTGAAGACATCGGGATTTTATACAGGGTGTATATATCCATATACATTTCCGTCGTAAGAAAATGATTTATTACACTCACTTCGAGATGAAACAACCGCGTATATACTGTATTGCCAGCCCGACTCGGACTCTTTACGAGGTAGGTGTACATATCGGCTATTACACACAGGGAAGCCGGAGAGGAGGCGCATGTCGAACGACTCGACGCGCAAATTGTTGTGGATTGGGCCCTTTCACGAAATATGGCTTGACAAACAGGGGTGTACATATACACAATACATATCACACACGATTGAAGGGGGGTTCGGTTAATCGTAGTACGCCAGTATCTCAATTGTAGGTTTCACTTCCTTTTTTCCGGTTTTTTTCTTCTTTTTTCGGGATCGTAGTTCGTGCTCCTCCATAGCTCGTCCGCCCTTTACTTTTCTTGTCTCCCATTCTTTCTCTTTTTGCATCGAGCCATGAGAACCCCATAGGCCATCCTCCGCCCCCCCTTCCATTATCTTTATCTCATTTTTTCCTGTTTTTTTGCTCTTGCTGTATTCTCTCTACCGTTCGCACGGTGCTCGCAGAAATCTTCCAGCCAAGTCTCCTCTCGAAGATCTCTCTCTCTCTCTCTCTCTCTTTACTCTTGCGACCTCGCGGCTGTTGGGGACCAGACGCAAATTAGCGGAGCCGCCCGCGATACGATCGAGAAACTCGTCCTGAGCGAATCCCTCGTTCGTCTATATACGTTGTGCAAAGATTGTATGCGCGTGCGTAACACACACATGCACATACATACAGAACTGACCACATTGGATTCAGTCTCTGATTTTTTTTCTTCCCATTTTTTTCGTCTCGGGTCGTCTCTTCATTCGCTTTTTTTTAAATACAAATTCACCTCCCGGCCACGTTGTATTACAATTTAAGGCTGTTCCATTCCCTCAGGCCACTACTTTACACACCGACAGTCTTGGTTCTTATTCTTTTTTGCTTCTTGTTTTCTTAATTCTACGTTACGAATGCACTGGTTCGACACCCAATTCCATGTCGGCGACTTTCACGTGCCGCTTCCGTCTCTCCGTGGGTTCCCCATGCTCCCTTTCATTCTGTCGGAGTATATTCTTCTCGCGGATGACGAAAGCATCATCACCGCTGAATCACGAAAAAATAATGATCAAGTGACAGTAGTCTCCAACAGAAGGGCATGCGAAAGAACATCGGGGAAAAAAGGAGCACGCGTAAGAGACTTTCTATTTTATTTTCCTTGGCAATCTCTTACTGAAATTCTGAAATTGTCATCGCTCTCTTCTTATTTTGACGTGCCGTGAAAAAGATTCCCCGAGTGCACAAAGTGACCAACGATATTAACGACGAATGCAACCGGGTGCATCGTCCGTCCTCGTTGTTTCCCAGTATTTGGCCAAGTGCTCCGAGGTATAAGAAAGAGGCACGAGAATGACGAAGGTGATGGTGGTAGACGCAAGAGACGAGGACTACTGCGTCGAGAGTAGCAGAGCTGCGGTGAAAGAGTGTAGGAGCACGCGGAGGCCGAGCACAAGCTTCTCACGCAGCAACGACGAGTGCACAACGCGAGCGCAATTATCCCTTTCCAGAAAGACAATTACGCTCTTGAAGCGAGAGGCGCGGAATCGCGACCTCGTTTGTTTCTATCTTTCTTTTTTCCTCTCTTCTCTCTCCCTCTCTCTCTCTCTCGCTCACACACACACACACACACACACACACACACGCGACAAAAGCACCTGGACATTCAGCTCGCACGAGGGCTAAAAGTCATCCCGGGGCTGATCGAGGTTCGCACAATTGCGATCCAAGATGTCTTCCCCGATTACACGTGCACTTCGAAAAATACGAGACAATACACGAGGTTGGACAAGGAAAAGGAGAAAAGGGTTTTTACGTGTTCTTTTTCTCACGAAATACCGACGGATAAAATTCGCGGCTACTCTGTCGCGATTGTACAAATCAATGTTGGGAAGTTTTTCCATAGCGGTTTTAACGAGGGTCGAGCGTTTCTCCGATGAATGCTAAAGGATCCTTCGTTTTTAACCCTTCGTTGATACTGTGGGTCTCAATGACCCACACTGAGAGAAAAGTCTATGGTATTTACAACAAACGCCCACAGTAAAAGATGGAATAGTAAAATTGGTTATAGTTTATTGACACCGCAATCATAGTATGGTTAACATGACTATAAGCAAAAAGTATACCCAACATGCGGTTTGGGTGGCGTGTTTGACTATCCATCATCCCCGAAATGATTATCCACTATTGTAAAAGGCTTGACAATAAAGATATGGTGAATTTAGTGCTATAGCAAAATCGGCGTACAGATACTAATGTTGTATACTGTACGTTAGGTGTTCTTCAGTCGAACCTCTGCTATTCTTTTTAAGTTTGTACAATTCATATGGTTAACATTAATGTTTTCGACCATATTTTGTAAGAAGACCTTGTGAAAAGTGACTATTCGGAAAAAATCTAGTAAAGTTTACTTATAGAGAAGACGGAAAAAATGTGCAGTTCGAGCAACCGCAACTTAATAGTTTTAAGAGCTACGCATGTCTCACAAACTGTTACAAAGTATGTTTGTTGCATTGCAAAAATAAAATATCAGTCAAGACTTCTCCTTGTAGAATACCTTCTGTTCTTGTAGGACACACATTACTATGCATTTAGCATGTCGTATCATATAATATGGCACAAATCACGATTATATGGTTAAAAACTATTGCGATGCACCAAAAATCCATTTAAACAGTGACTTATATTATAAAAACAGAGATCTCTGCAAAATTTTACCTAAATCGCAGGTAACAGCTATTCAAAAGTACAGCCGGAATTTCTTTTGTCTCATGACATATTAGTGCTGAAGATGCCAAAAGTAGTCGATAGCGTAGTGGCAGCGTGTGTAGGATAGGCAGCTAGGTTTTAGGTTCGATTCCATGTGTAGGCGAAATGTTTTCTTCGAAATAAATCAATACAGGTCAGGGAATGGCGAATTATAATGAAAAATCATCGAGGTAGAACTCTCAGTGGCGTATTTTATTTTATTTTGGATTAATGAAATATTCTATGCATTTTGTAGACGGGTATTGATGCCCTGCACCAACGCTTGAGTAACACACCAAATACGCATATAGCAGGTCGTATCTTATAATATGGTACAAATCACTATAAACATCGTCGCAAATCACAGGCAACATTTTTCATTAATGCATATATATTTCAGTTGACTCTTAGAATCCTGGGAACGTAAATTTTTGATAGTATCAGGGAATATCCGTTTTATGAAAACCTACTTTTCTATATAGCATTGAACAATAAACGTATGTTTGTAAGATTGCTGGTTGCGGTTAAAATATGTGCATGTCATGCAATTGCTAAAATATCAATAAGCAGTGCAGGGAAATATGGAATATAGTCAAAATATGATTGAGAACACCATACATTTCCTCAGTGCAGCGTCGCCAAGTTTTTCTTTGCTACTTTTCTCTTTACGATTTTTTTGCAGGTTGCCATCTGATGTCTTATATAATGATTTTTGGCACATATTATGCAATATTGAAAGTTTTTTTTTAATCGTAGATTCCACTGTACGAGATCTTCCCCCTTATTATATTCCTCACTACATTCCACTTCTCATCCCCACCTCGCGACCGTAGCCGATTTCACCCTCTGTGTCGCATTCACCATGACATTTCTGCCATGGGTATAAGAAAACTGCGGAAAACCTATACCAATACAGTCGGACCCAGGTTCGTTTCCCAGTTTCGGAGCTAGTCGAATTTATTTTTCTCCGAGACTACGAGACTGGGATTCGAAGCCGAGACCTCCCGATGTTCGGGTTAAGAGGCAAGCACGCTAACCACTAGACCAACACACCGGTTATATTTAAAGTATGTTCATGAATTTTTTATGGTCTCGAAGTTTGCATCGTTGGACTGCAACGATTTTGTCTGTACTTCCTTATTTTTATTAGTATCGAAAATCATATTGCGTAGTTCTGGGTTGTAGATCGCTAAATAAGGAGCTTCAAAAATGATCGCGCCATTTTCATAGTTTAATTCTGTTGCAGAACATTTGGGAAATTCAGGAAAAAACATTTCGTTATGGTGTCGAAGTGTGTATCATTGGAACGCAATGAACGTTCTTTTTTACATCTTATTTTCCATATTTTTATTGTTGTAGACTTTTTTTTTTAAATAGATTTATATTGTAGATCGCTAAATAAATGTCTTGAAAATGATTGACGGATTTCCGTAGGCAAAGTTTGCCAAAGGAAATCGAAGGAATTCACAAATATTAATTTTCGTTGCGTTCCAACGATGCAAACTTCGTCGTAATTTTTACATGGTCATCTGATAGATAGGCTCGTCACCCTGGGTCAAATTGACCCAGTGCGACAAGCATGTTTCTCTAGGTAAGTGCGACAACAAAGGGTTAAAAGAAAATACGTCCAATAAAATAACGATTTGGAAGTATCAATAAGTTTCACTACATCGTTTTGGAGGAAAGAAAAACATAAAAACGTATGAAATGTAGCACCGTTTTGGCTTGTTTTGATTTGTGTTATTAGAATGCAATAAAGATTCACTTTTTATATTTAATAGCTCCATTTTTTCTTCGGCGACTATGAAAATCGACAAAACGTTTTGTTAAAGGATTTTAGGGTCTCTAAAGAGAGATAGATCAACCTAAAGAAATGAACAAAGTGGGAGAGAATTTTCGGTGAGTTCCAACAAAGCAAGCTTCACTACCACATGACATTCTCCGAGATGAGAAACGGAAGTTGCGAAAAGATAAGCGGGTATAGACAGCTTAGGCAACGTAAATTACTATTTCTGAAGCCCTTTAATTTCTTTCGGCAGTTTTTGCCTACAACAATTCTTGATCATTTCTTAAGATATTTATTTGGCGATCTGCACTATGAATTTATGAAAAAAATCTTAATAATAAAAATATGGAAAATGCAATGTCAAACAAATTTCGTTGCATTCCGATGATAGAAACTTCAACACCATATGCTCGGAACTGCATAGCTGCATACGAATTTTAATGAAAACTTTCTCTGAATTCCTTTCCGATTATCAACGAAATTTCACTGAATGCATTGCTGCAAGTATGTCCCGAGAGTTAATTGGTCTTCTTGTTTTTTTTTCTTCAATCGCCGAAGTTCACTTTACTCGCGAGAAAGTTCGAAAATTGGACGAGCGTGACGGGACAAATCGATGTCCACTTTCTTATAGTTCAAGCTTCAACGTTCTTGCTTAATGTGTGTATGTGTGTATATACTTATATGCTTCTGCGCGTATCTCCCATGTATATACTCCCATCTGTACATATGTACAAGGAGATTATATACGTGTGTGTATGTGTGAAGAGAGAAAGAGAGAGAGAGAGAGAGAGAGAGAGAGAGAGAGAGAGAGGCGATATATTGGCCATGTTGGTGGCACTCTCGCTTTTGATGCTCGAATTGCCACTTTTGAACAAGTCCAAAAGTACCTCTCTGTTTCTATCTTTGCCTCTCTCTCTCTCTCTCTCCGTCTCTCCTTCTGGAGACTTTTGGCATTGAGAGCTCGACGTTTCCACGAATTGCCGAAAATAATTGATGACCGGCGTCCAGGGCATTTGTATATAGTCTGAAAGATGCGCGAATCGCTCTCCTTCTCTCTCTCTCTCTCTCTCTCTCTCTCTCTCTCTCTCTCTCTCTCTCTCTCTCGTTGTCTCTCCCTCTCCCTTTTACTCTTGGACAAATTCATCTGGCTCACTCTTACTCTCTTTTGTCGTATACTTCACGTGCTCCCTCGAGCCCTGTGAGATCCATTTCGAACGAGGGCGAACAGGCAATCTTCCACTTTTCTCTTCGTAGAATCGTTTAGAAAAAAAGAAAGAAAAAAAACCAAACACACACATATGCAATTTGAGAAGAGGACAGTAGGTACAGAAAAGAGGAGGAGGTGGATGAGGCACAGTGGGAATGAGACGATCCCAATGAGTTGCGCCATACGTGCACGCACGCTCTCACGCACGTCCGCACTCGAATGTAACATTGTATATGACATAATGCCATATAAATATATACATATAAATTAGAGTGGCCGCTATTTGGGCTTTGGCGAAAAAAATTTGATGCCACCCCAAAAACATAATTAAGGTGTATCAAAGAAAATCTGTGTAAAGTTTGGAGGCGCTCGGAAAATTGGAACACGCGCCACCGAGCGATTGAAATTTTAAATGTAAAATACATGTATTTATCCCGTGCATCAATGATTTTTTTCCGAGTATAATATTAATGAGAAAAATTTGAAACTTGGTACATATATTGTGCATAGTATGGTGTACGAAACAAATTTTTTCAATTTTTTTCATTCATAATTTTGTTAATGACAAGCTCTGTAGAGATGCCCATATTTCGTTTTTTTAAATATTTTTTTGTATATATATATATATATATATATATATATGATATAAAAGAAGTCCCATTTTGATTGCACACCTCGAGTAAATCGCGAAAATAAAGCCAGATACAAATGTTTCCAACAAAAGACTTATGGATTCGACGAGTGCAATTGCTGGAGACGCTCACATTTTTTTGTCACCACGTTTACCAGGTGTCGCGGTAACCTTCGTTGTTTAAGGCCGGAGTCTGAATTAGAAGGTCTATAAAAAGCGTTTTTCGGCAACTTTTTTAGACGGGAAAAAAGTGATCCCTGTAAACATTGAGATACTTTTCATGTATATTTGAAATGTATAAAAAAAATGTTTTAACATGAAACAATAAATGACTGCAGATTTATCAGCCTATTCCATGTGCCCCTTGCCATTGTAGTCCCCAATCGGCGGAAAATATGCAGTGCGTAATTGTGGACTGAAAAAAAAACAATAAAATTTTCAATTGTCATATATTTTTCTTCTGGGTGATGTACGAAAAAACTGGAAAAATCGTGAAATTAAATCTTTTTTCAAGATGGAAAAAAAATATGTAAAAAAAACACTTTTACGTGCTATAAAAATTATTCTGAAAGACTTTTTTAGTTCACTTAAAAGAGATTTTCATACTAAAGAAAATAAACTTTGGTTTACTTCAATAGGTTGTTTAGTTTTTTTGCTATCACGCCCGCCAATGCAGTGGCAAGAGGCCCATAGAATAGGCTGATAAATGTGCAGTGATTTATTGTTTTATGTTGAACATTTTTTAAATACATTTCAAATATACATGAAAAGATACCTTAATGTTTACTGAGATCCCTTGGTTTTTCCCTTCTAAAAAAATTCCCGAAAAAAATGCTTTTTTGCACCTTCTAATTCAGGCTCCGGCCTTAAGGGAGGACACCACTGTAACTGCCCATTTATGACCGTTTTCTTTGGAATTTTTTTCAAAGAAAGGAATAAAATACATCGTCGAAAGAACTTTCAGGTTTCATTAGGTATATATTGAAGAATGTAAAAAAAAAAAATTATTTGTCAAAACAATACAAAATGCCGGCGCACGAATCGCTATGGCACTACGGGTTTTCAGTCAACCCTCTCCGCGGCACGCAATAGAACTATCGTGACTTAATCCTGGGACTAACAGTGAAATATTTATGTTAATTATATTAGTTTTAGCGGTAAAGTACGGGGAAAATGAAAAAAAAATGAGACGAGTTTTTACAAAGTTTGTTTTCACGATAATAATTTTCACATAAAAAGTGATGCATTTTTTACAATTTTCGATTAATCGAAAAAAGCGCTCGTAGTTGACTGTTGAAGCATTCTAAGAAGCCGATTGAACAAGTCGATTGGACAAAAATTGTTCGAGTTCTGCTGCGTGCCGATTTCAAAACCATTGTTTTGAGCAAAACGTGTTTGAAGTTTTGGGTGCCCTCTAAGAAAAAAATGCACGAGTCAATTTGCAGAAGCGTGGGAGCTTCTTGAGTCGGTCGGTTACGTGATCTTCGTTAGGAACGGGTTTTACCTCGGCATCAGATTTTTGGACGGTATTCTGTACAGCTGGTACTGCGTCTACCGGAGTGGCATCGCCGAGAGCGCTTCTCAGCGCTCGGAGATTTCCCTAAAAAATGGCTCGAAAACCACTTTAAAACGGCTTTTTTTCAGCTATAAACGAATATGCATCATATTTTTAAAGGTTCAGAAGATCTTTTAAAAGGGTTTAAAAAAAACGATTTTTAGAAAATTTTACAGTGGTGTTTTCCCTTAAAATACCTTGAGGCAAGGAAAAAATGCTGATTTTCATTCCTTTTTTTAACCCTTAATAGTCACACTGGGTCCACGGGAGCCAAACAAATTATTTTGATGCCGTACAACTTTTTTTTCCGATTAAAACATACATTTTTTTATATGCGTAAGCGTTTCATTCTTTCCTTGTAAATCGCACCTGCGTTGGATGAAATAAATATACTTTTTTGAAAAGTCCACATAAATCACTATGTCTATTTCAAAGTACATTGTTTCCAGATTATAAAACCATTTTTTAACTTTTTTTGTCAATAATTACAAGAGTTACAGCAATTTTTGTAAAAACATTTTGTAAAAACATTTTTCACGTTTTTTTTGCATAATTTTTTTGCATATTTAAAATTTAATTTTTGATTTCTTACCAATATCCTTGTATCAAAAAAGGTTTAAATTATACCTCACTATTTTTTCATATCGCTCAATGCATTATTTCATTATTTATAACAATTTAAAAACGCCTGGGTCCCATGGACCCAGTATGACTATAACGTGATTCTAGCTAAGTGTGACTACTAAGGGTTGAGGAAGGATTTCTCCACCATTTTTGCGACTTTCATTATCACTTTTTGCTGTTACATGGTATTTTTTTATTAATCTAAAAATAATTATTTAAAAAAATCTTCAAAAATGTTTTCCAAACGAGTTGCGGCGGATGTTGTTAGACGGCGTGACACGCAGCGACGGCGGGATTAATCTGAAAAAAAAGCCAACGAAGATTTTTCTTTTATCAGTACTCATACGCAGAATATGAACCAAGAAAAAAGGAGAAATGTTGAAAATCGATGAAATGGTACACTTTGAAACAAAAAGATTGAAGTTCCGAAAAATGGCTACATTCTGCAGTAACAAAAACGTTTCTTGTAAATTTTCAAAAACATTTAGGATCATGTTTTAGACAATAAGGTTAAAAAGTTTTATACCGAATTTCATCAGAATCATACCCTATCATTATATTAAAACATACCCTAAGTCTTATGAATGGTAAATAAATCTTTCTTTTTTAACAAAAATCATGAAAAGCAGCAAAAAAATTCCGTGCTTAAAGGTATCTCCCATCTTAAATTAGAGGATATATGATATTTCATTTTCGTAAAAAAGTTGTGAATTGCAAAGGGAATGTAACGAAGAATGAATTGAAAAATGTTTGAGTGATTTTGGAGGACTAAGCGTGCCGAAAAATATTGAGCTACGAAACTTCCGTTGCGTTCCAACGATGCAAACTTCAATATCATTTTTAAAAAGCGGATGTCACGGCAGGTTGAAATGTTGAACTACTGCCTGGAGTACCCAAAGTGTGGATGTTGCGTGATAACATTGGTACGAAAGAAGCCACGAAGGAAATTCCTAATCCAGCAAAAAACAATTGTGAACAACTGATTTAGCGAATATGTGTGAAAACTATACTATTAATCGAACAATCAAAAGATAAAGCGAGAGAAAATGTGACGATGTGTGAGGCAAGCTCAAACTTCATTATTAACTGGTATTATCAAGCTCGCAAATACATTCGCGAAATTTCCACTAGTTACCTGCAATTAATTCAGAGTACTGGCAATGCCGGACGGACGAGCATTAGAGATTTTTACTTCATCCGCTTTGTTACCGCGAGGTATACAGATTCCAAAATTTTCGGAGTCATCTCTCTTTGTCGATGAATGCGATGCGAAAATGCTATATTTGCTGTAATGATGACATTAACGTGGCAATTATCGATAAAGACAGCTGTCCATGTTTTATCGATAAAGGCAATTATCGATAAAGCAATAGAATGTACGCCGTTTTCGAAAGTTTAGTCCGATAACTATCGTGTTTCTAAAACTAGAGAGGCGTTTTTTGTTGTTTTTTTTAGACTCTTGTCAGAATCAGCTTTTTTCGCGCAAATCAAAGATATAGATTCTATTTACGATGGCGAACCATAGCACGAAATATTATGTATATCATACGATATATATATATATGTGTGTGTGTGTGTGTGTGTGCGTGTGTGCGTGCGTGCGTGCGTGCGTGCGTGCGTGCGTGCGTGCGTGCGTGCGTGCGTGTGTGTGTGTGTGTGTGTGTGTGTGTGTATACATACATATATCAACGGCCATGGTGTAGCATTTCATTCATTGAGTGTCTGAGCGTCGAATTCGCGGGAAAAAATGATGACTGATCATCGGAGGCTTTTGTCTGCCCACGCGTGAACGGGTCTTTCCCGTCGAACCTGTCGATCCCGATGATGTGAAGCTCCAAGGATGAGAGACAGAGCGAAGGGAATAAAAACGAACGAGATAAAAAGCCGGGCGTTTATTGGCATATTTGAAGTCTGGTTATATTAAACTAAACGAAAAAAAGAAGA
This sequence comes from Ophion ellenae, assembly GCA_963210295.1. Classification (NCBI taxonomy): domain Eukaryota; kingdom Metazoa; phylum Arthropoda; class Insecta; order Hymenoptera; family Ichneumonidae; genus Ophion; species Ophion ellenae. The sequence goes on from OY723392.1 coordinate 14,216,860, forward strand.
TAAATGTTACAACGATCGGTCATGTGAACGAATTTGCTCGAATTCCTGATTCTTTTTAATACTGCACGTTCATACATCAAATCTCATTAATATACTTGTACGCTTAAAATTCCTATTTCCATAGTTTTTTTTTCTCTAGATCAACAGTCCGTGGTTCGAGAGTTATGACATTGAAGTTTGCATCGTTGGAATGCAACGAAAATGATTTTTTTTCCAATTAGTCGAACTTTCCTTTGTCCAGTGTAGGTTGCGAAAATCGCTCAAACGTTTCTACGTATTCTCATTAGAAATTTATAGTGTTATAGTTAGCATCGTTGGAATGCAACGAAAATTCATATTTTTATTTCCTCATTTTTAATATGGTACCACATATTTTTTGCAAATGCTAATTGCGGATTTCCTAATGAGCATTGTCAAAAACGTTAAGGAATTTTCGCACCTAAAGTCTGCTTAAAGAAAATTGGGCAAGTCAAGGAATTTGATTTTCATTGCAATCCAAGGATGGAAACATCAATCCCGTGGAAATTTACGACCTGAATCAACATCATCAAGAGTTTATGTACTTTTTGTAATTTGGGTAATTTTTGTCGAGACTTGTCCCGATTTCCGTTGATCGCTGTTTTTTATATTCATTGGACTTTTTCATTGTAAGCGTGTATCAGATCATGCGAACTGATTATTTAATTTATAGCTGAAAAAAAACGTTTGCTCTTGGATACAGAGAATCGCTTTTGCTTTTCCGGTACGGTCTAATGGAAAATTCAAATGAATGAGCCCGAAACACGTGTTTTATGCATTCGTTGCACTGTTCCCGGGAGTTTATGGTACGTGCGTATGGTATACAGGAAGCACGACGGCTCAGGCGGTAATATATATAGGGTGTCCTGGAACTGAATGCGTTCCCTGAAATGGGGGATTAGGTGTGAAATTCCGAGTCGATTGAAATAAGCATGTGTGGGTCTCAGATCAACCCCTGAATTATTATTATTTTTTAAAGGCCGGCCAATCAGGTGCACCCGATGAGCCAGCGTATGTCGGTGAGCGATACGCGCGTGTAGTGGTGCCTGTCGGCATTACCGCACTTACAGGCCGCCGCGACCTATAGGCGCGCCGGCTCATTGGGCGGACCTGATTCGCCCGCCTTTAAAAATTAATAATAATTCAGGGTTTGATCTGAGACCCACACATGCTTATATCAATCGACTCAGAATTTCACCTCCCCCCCCCCCCCCAAACCCCATTTTAGAGAACGCATTCAGTTCTGAAACACCCGGCATACAGCAGGGGATAAATACTTTCTCGATCCCGTGTACACGTAGGTAGCCCCCGGTGGAAAGGCTATATACAAATCGTAACCGCCCGATTGAACTGATACTGTACAATATACGTCTATATATAGTCATGCATGGATCTCTGCGTACAGAAGTATTGACGAGAGAGCGAGGGAGTTGTTCCTTTTTATCGCACTTCCTAATGGATTCATCACTCAAGTTCTGTAGAGGATTAATTCTAGGCAAACATATCTCAAGCGTCATTCTAAAGGAAATCAATCATGTACGTGTAGGTAAATATACTCACAGGTGCGACAGTGAGATATATATATATATAGTTCTCTCTCCGCCTTGCAATGCTGCCGAAATCTTCTACCACGTATCCGAGTTGCATAACGTTTTTTGTCGTGCCAGTTCATAACACCTTTTTTATGGAATTCAGGAATACATCGAAACTCCGAAGCTACGATGCTGTCGAATCGAAGTTTCCATGTGGAAAATAAGAGGTTATGTGCATCTATCGACTGCTGAGGCAGTTATAGGGCAAGCCTATTCATGGCCTTATCAGGAAAAGCCTTAGTAGGGCCTCACCTGGGAACGCCCCCATAGGGCCTTATCGGGGAAAGCCTTAGTAAGGCCCAATCCTGGAAAGCCTTAGTAGGATCTTATTATGGACGGCCTTAGTTCAGCCATTTTAGTATCGCCTGATTTCGGGCCTAAATACTTCCGACCTGATCGGGGCAGAATCAGGCTGTCCGCAATCGGTGTTACCCGTATCACACCCGGATCATAGCCTGATCCCGATCAGGCAACCCCTAAGAAATGTCTACGCGGTGTGCGAGGTTTTTTCCTCTCAGCGCGATCAATTATAAGAAATGAAAGTTAATTTCGATTTTCATGGTCCTTTTAGTGTCATTCAACAAATTCATTTCGATGTCAATTGTGCACGCATATTCCAATGCTCATCTAATCAGACCGCGGAGTGGACCACTTTCTTTTAATTGAAAGTTATAGCGAGAGTCGTTATCCTCCTTTCTGAGTTGAGGGATTCCGTCCCTCCACCGACTTCCGGCTGCGACCGTTTTTTTTTTCTCGATAGGCTGAGTGTCGTTGCGCATCCTATACGGAACGTTTTCGCATCCGATTTTAGGTACGTGCCTCGTACGTATTCCACACGGCTGCGTTGACGTACCTGCGCAGCGGGATGACTCCTCGCGAATTCTCTTCGATTAATTGGCACCCGCGAGGTTACTGCTCCCTTTGTAGCCTCGGCTCATGTTTGATCGTTACCGCGGCTGAAGTTTCCGGCCTGGAACGCTTTGCAACGCAGCATGGATACCCCCTTGAGCCAATAAGTACAGATTAACTCAAAGTGCGCTCGAGGGATTCTACGGAAAGTGCCTGAAATTGTTGCACACTGGATCGTACAGCAATTTCGCATCTCTGCATAATCCTAAATCAATCACGAGAATAGTAATCGGTCCGTTAATTCGGGCAAAATTATTGCGGTTGTCGTAGGATAATCAATTTCAAAAGATAAAACGGTTTTGAAGGGGAAGTAGAAGGTGTGACACGTGACATACGAGTGCGAGGGACATAGCTAAAATTTTCGAACAGACTTCTCAATGATGTATAATATTTGAGGCAAAAAAAAAATCATCAAGCTCTGCGTCAGGGAATTCTCCACAGAGACAGAAAAACTCGGTAAATATTCGGAAGCGGGGCTCCTGCTAGAATCTGACTAATTTTTGTTTCGGTTTGTTTGGGTGTGTTAGAGTGTGTTTGGGCTTGTTTGGGTCTGTTTGATACCTGATAGAACCTGATTCTAGCAGGAGCCCCACTTCAAAATATTTACCAAAAATTCTATTGATATTAACGAACCGCGTCTATTTAATTTTAAAAAATTGGAATTAACTAGATTTTTCGTGTAATCAAATTTTTCCTATTGCATTCTATTATGGGAATTATTTATTTTAAATATATTTTCTTCGAATCAAAATCTATTTAATATCGTCCAATAATTAAATATTTTGTTGAATCCTAATAAATCTGTACTTCGGTTTCACCTGTTAAAAAAACAATTCTGTGGAATCCACTAAATGGATCTATTTAATTTTTATAATTTAACATAAATAGAATTTTCGTAGCGTCAACCATTTTTCTATTCAATTGAACTAATGGTTTGTCTTTATTGCAACACACATATCAAAGGGGTGTGGGGGTAGAGAGGGTGGAGAGAGAGGAATGATATATATATATATATATATATATATATATATGTGTGTGTGTGTGTGTGTGTGTGTGTGTGTGTGTGTGTGTGTGTGTGTGTGTGTGTGTGTGTGTGTGTGTGTGTGTGTGTGTGTGTGTGTGTGTGTGTATATACATATTAGATAAGTATGAGAGAAGAAAAGATAAATAAGTATGCCTAATCAATCATTTTCATGAAAATCACGAACGATTGATAAAAAAAAAAAAAAAAAAGTTCCGAGCAGGATTCAAACCCCGTACTCTGGGTTGCCAACTGAGCGCCTTGCCGCTGCGCCACACTCATACGCTTGGCGATATGCATCATTTACGGGGATAAGAGCGGCGCATGAAACTTTGGCGTCGTTTTTCCCAAAAACCAGACCGCATTAGAAAGAATCCCTTTAGCGTGGTACTCTGGGGGAGCGCCCTCACAATATGGCTAAGACCCATCAAAATCCGTTTGTATCATACTTGGCACTCCCCTTGTCAATCAGCACAAATCTTGCCTGGCTGCAGTTTTTCAAATTGAAAAATACCGATAAACAATGACATTGTTATTATTTTAGGGGTTAGGTTACTATGACGACCCGAAAATTAGGGTTCTTCAGAAAAATGTATGTTAAAGGAATAAGTAAGATGATTGAAAAATCGTTTGAACATTTATTTGTATGTGCATTAATAAAGATGTGTGCCGAATTTTAGTAAAAATATTAATATATAAAGAAGTTATAAACAATCTCGTGCAGGACCCTTTGAACGTGAGGGGCTCAACGGTGTACTTGATTTTGGTCACCCGGTAGACCTGGAACAAAAAAAACGATTTCTTTTCTTCTTAAAATAGATCATATTAAATAATCTTGCCGAATGGGAGTTTTTTTATTGAAAAATATTGATAAACAATGACGTTGTTATAATTTAAGGGGTCAGGCTACTGTGACGACCCGAAAATCAGGGTTGCTTAAAATAATAAATCTTGAAGGAATGAGTAAGATGATTGAAAAATCGTTTGAACATTTATTTGTATGTACATTAACAAAGTTGTGTGTCGAATTTCATTTGAAAATATTAATAACTAAGTAGCCACCCGATTGATCTGAAACAAAAAACGAGTTCTTTTTTCTTAAAATAGATAATATTGGCTGAGATTTGATCGAGATTTTTTTGTTGGCGTGTTGCAATCATAAAAATAGTCAATCGACCAGCAATGTTACTATCCACTTGCTGTTCTGCTCTTTTCTCAGAGTCCATGTGTCTCAGAAATATTTTTCAATGTAGATCACTAAGTTGTCAAGCACGATTTTATGATTCGACCATTATACGATGTAATCAGCAAATAGTAGCATGTCATCTCATATAGCTGAAACTGTCAGGTGTGTATTGTCATGTTGCACTACATGTCGCGCAATGTCGACACAAGGCAACCTTTCAGGATTACAACCCCCCCCCCCCCCCCCCAGGCTTGGTGTGTTAATAACGTAATGTGAGATTCGGAGCTCGACTTCGCGAGTTTACCTGGAAAGCCGGCTTGAGCTTTCCCTACTTCGCTGAGTGCTTGCGTTGATTACATATGCCACACGCATATATATACATATATATACACATATTTGCATTTCTCGTGTAAATTCGTGCAAATAAAGGAAAAGCAGAGGTCGAATGCATCACAGACCTTCGTTCTCCCACTCTTCCAGTTCCAAGCTTCCTAAATGCGAAATGCGTATTCCCCAACATACCTCTTATCATGCTCTTGTAGTTGATGATGATGATTGTTTATTCCAGTGTTTTTCAACCTGCTTGAACACGCAACCCCTTTACAAGTAAAAACATGCTGGCGGACCCCCCCTCCTGAGCTGGCAAGGGATGCTTTGAAATTATTATTGCCATTTGTCACGTCCTACCTATGTGAACTAATAGTCCAGTAGAAGAAAAGAAAACCCAGCACTTTTAGCGTAGAATTAGAATTTTTGACTAAAGCTAGATGGTTACATACCGAAAGTAATCCCAATGAAATTTTGCCCCTCAACTGGCCCCAACCCTAAAGAATGGGGGTTGAAAACTTAGACATCGCCGTATCTCGATCATTAATAGCCCGATCAAAAAATTTTAAAACAAAAGTTGTTAGGGATTACAACTACATACATATACAGTTATCCAGCGTCTAACCCCCTATCTTTGAAAATAGCGGCTCAAAAACCATTAGAAAATTCGGGGTTAATGCGTGTGCGAGCGGAGTAGACATACCACTACGTCCTTGCATGGGTCAGTGTTGCTCTCGCGTTTTTGTGCTGCTATTTTCAAAGATAGGGAATTGGACGTTAGATAACTTTATACGTATTTTATTATTCCAAACAACTCTTGTTTAAAACAATTTTTGATCGGGGTATGAATTATCGAGATAACGGCGATTTTCAAGTGTTGAACCCCCATTCCTTAGGGTCGGGGCGAGTTGAGGGGCAACATTTCATTGGAATTACTTTCAGTATGCAACCATCTAGCTTTAGTAAAAAATTCTAATTCTACGCTGAAAGTGCTGGGTTTTCATCTCTTTCACTGAACTATAACGTTCTCTTCAATGGTGAACATAAAAACTAAGAAGAGAAATAGGCTCCAATTAGAGAATGATTTGGTTATTTGCGTCTCAAAAATAGAACCACGACTCGATAACTTATTAAAAAATAAACAGGCACAGCCTTCTCACTGAAATTGTTGTATTTTTAATGTAGTGTAGGACCTACAACCCTTGCTTTTGACTTTTACCTGGCTTGTTGATGACCCACATGTTGAAAAACATTGATTTATTCTTATTCTTCAGTTGTGTGTATATCCAGTATGCCACTATGGCTTTTATTCATCTAACATGTGTGATAGGATCCTAAATGACTAATTATCATATATTTATTTTACGATTATTGTTGACTTGCATTGTTTGTCGCTCCTGACTAGCACGTGCTTTTATAGATCGATGTTTTGCGACTGTAAGTGATGTAGGTATGGGATGAAACTTTATTTACAGATGGTATGGTGAGTAGGTGTATGCTAATGTATTTGCTCTATCAATGAGTGTTGAGGTCTCATCATTGATTCCGGTTAGGTTACTGTCCAACGTTGCTAGTTTTTAAGGTGTGTTGCGGAATTATTTTTGGCTCTTTCGCCAAAGCTCACCTCGTTTGGCATTTTATATAATGCTTGCGTTGAGATGCTGCTGTAGTTTGCATCGTTGAAACGCGACGAAAGGACTTTTTTACCTTTCATTTTCCATATTTTTATTATGATGGAAGATCTTTTTTTATAGATTTATACAATGTGTCCAACAACTGAATAGCGTCCCTGAAAGGGGACTTGGGGGTGAAATTCTGAGTCGATTGATATAAGTATGTGTGGGTCTCAGATGAATCCCTGAATTATTATCAATTTTTGAAGGCGGGCCAATCAGGTGCGCCAGGTGAGCCGGCCTATGTCGGTGAGTAATACGCGCGTATAGTGGTGCCTGTAAGTGCGGCGCTCCCGCCACCGGCTCATCGGACGCACCTGATTGGCTCGCCTTTAAAAATGAATAATCATTCAGGGGTTGATCTGAGACCCACACATGCTTATATCAATCGACTCAGAATTTCAACCCTAACCCGTTATTTCAGCGAACGCATTCAGTTCTGGGGCACCCTGTATAGTAGATCGCTAAGTAATTAAAAAATGGTTGAAGGATTTTTGTAAGCAAAGTTCGCTGAAAGAAATTAACACGCTCAGAAATATTAATTTTCTTTGCATTCCAACGATACAAACTTCAACCTCATCTCTTACCTCTCTGCCGCTCTATCTTTCGTTTTCCTCCGACTTTTCGACGCGCAAGCTCGCGGCTCTGGAGAATAATATTGTTGCCGCTTCGAGCCCTTAATTTCTACGCCCACGTCATTATGTACCTCGCAGAGCAAACCTTTTCTCGTACAATTTTGAATTCAACTGTGGACTGCTGGCAATTGCGCGCTAAACTTTTGCCATTCTGTTCGTTTATTGTTGTTCAATGTTTGTATTCTTTTGGATTTTGATTCGCTCAAGAGCGAGAAAATTCCGAAAATGTTACTTTCGTATATGCGGAGGAGCGCGCGGTCGAAAAAATATTATCGAATTTGGTTTAGCCTGAAAAGTCTCGCGGCTGAACGAGAATAAGGAGAGCTTCGCGAGAATGAACCGTGCGAATATTCTTCGTAACGTGTCGCGCGAAGACGTAAGTTGAAGTTTGCATCGTTGGAATGCAACAAAAATGATGCGAACATTTTTTTAGGATACTTATTTAGCAATCTACCACCTGAAACTGCCAAATATGACTTTGGATAATGAAAGTAGAGGGAAGGAAGTTTATTTGGAATACCAATTCGTTTTAGGCCTGCGACTTTTGTTTTGTAACGTGTAAACGAATAAAACCTTCATGAACTTGTAGCAATATTCGTAGCAATATATCAATCTGCAAGCTATAAAAAGTAACTAAGAAACGCTACTGGGTACAGTTTTAGTTTGAACGCAGAAATGCACAATTCTGTTTTCGAGATGGGGTTAAGGTATTTTGGATTAAGAGTATTCCACAATATATTCACCGTGCTTAACTTAGTTATATGTAGGCCATTATTATTAGGCCATTGTTTTAGAAGATAATGTAAGACATATTATTATTTTTATAATCAGCTTTAATTAGTTTTTAATCAGTCTTCAATCAGTTTTAACAATTAAATAAATGGGTTATTTGCAAAAATTGCAGACATAGGATCCACCTTCATAGCCGGCACATTCAGCACGCACCCAAATCTCACACGTAAAGCACTGCACCCCCCCCCCCCCTCTCTTCACTATACTTCTCTTTACAGAAAATATACTCTGCATCAGCTGCAGTGGGTCTTCTATCAAATTAAGTTTCTAGTTCTCCTGACGTATTTGACTTATGACTGTCATTAGAGTTGGAAGATTCCAAAGTTTCAGTGTCATCGTCATCGCTTTCAATAAGTCTTTGTTTCTTGGTCTTTTTATCATTTCTTTTTCCTATCTTGTGATATTTTAGCCTTCTCCGTTTCTTCTGTAGTTTTTGTCTCTTTGATTTTTCCTTTATTTCGAATGTTTTCTTTTTCCTGTCTTTTTAAGATTTTCTGATGTGACTTTTTCTGTTTCGGCATAATCTGTATAAAAAAATGAGTTCTCTAAATTGTTTAAAAATACCAACATACCAACAGACAGTCTTACCTTTTCATAAATTAGTGAGATGGACATCTAGTTACAAAAGTGATGGTAATTTGGAATATTTCAAATTATCATCACATCGGGCATTCCAAATTAGCAACAAGACGTAGTCGGGCATAAGCTTTATTTTTTGTTGGTGTAAATACACAAATGTTAGAAATCAACGCAATATACAAAGTTCATGGTTTATATTACACTACACATCTAGCTAAACAACATAAACACATGGGAATTTAGCGATTTGAACTCGTTAAGCACGTACCTCAAAAGTTTTTGAAAACAGTTCACAATTGGAGCTTGAGGATTTTTTTGAAATTTTAATTTTTAACGGAATTGCGACCGTTTTAATTTAACATTCGTTGTTCGTTCGCAATTCCCGACGATTTTGGATTGCATACACATTGCATAAAAAAGCAATGGTTCAATCAAATGAAAAAACCTCTACGTGGCGAACGAGAAAAACTATCGAAGAATATTGTATCCAAATTTGGACAAAAACGGATAAGCCGTTTTCGAGAGGCATCTGGCACCGACTTTGAAAACTATGTTTCGAGATAATCGCGTTTGAATCGCTTCCAGTCAACGAATTAATTTTTAAAAATTCCTAAACATACCGCAATGTCCATATTTTCCAATTTAAAAAACCGGGATACAATCAAAACATTAGTTTTTTAAATAAAAGTTCCCGAAGTTTACCTGTTTGTCACGCCGTTTACTCAGGTACCTCCCTTTAAATATTATGTTTTCCCGATAACAAAACAATTGAGATTCCCGTTCCAAATGTTTATTCTTTTTGTTTTTTTTTTTTCACTTTCAAGGTACAAGGACAATCGAGCGTATCCGTGGCCCGGTGGGGAGAGTCACTTCATTCTCTATCCCGAAAGCGCGAATCAGACGATTTATACCCAAGAGGTGAGATCCTCGGACGCTGGAAGATACTCGTGTCGTGCGAGAAACGACACTACATCGTTGGAGGAAGACATTACCCTCGAAGTTCTCGGTAAGTACGAAAATCACTGTCTCAACGAATTTCGCAAATGACCGCCATAAATTTTCAACCTTATTACACCGCGCCGACTCTTGTTCCTGTGCAGCTGCGGCTTCGCAGTCTTTTGCATGCATATATGTTTACCTTCTCGTTTTCTCGCACCCGAGTAACAGGGAGTAATAATCATTTAGCACGAGTTGCTCGTACTCACGGGGTGTACTGGATACATATATACACGCACGCACACACATATATGTACATGTTCATAATATATGGACCAGTAGGCACTCATTCAACACGCTAACAAGCCGTCTGAATTGCCTCCAGTAGACGCAGGGCCTTCGCTATATACTGCGAAATATGTTTATAGGAATCATCATCAGCATGTACATGCACACCTGTATCTATGTGTGTGTGTTTGTACAGGGTGTATGGCACAGGGACCGACACAATTTTTTGAGGAATTAGGGGGCGGGGGTCATTTGCTACCTTTTTCACCTTTAGACCCTCTGTCCTAAGCATCACGGTAATGACGACATGATTTTTTTGTTAAATTACCCGAAATTTTGCCTTTAAATGGTCATATTGTTTTTGTGGTCGTAATAGCACGAAATAACTTTTGTTGTATTCTGCAACGTATGTTTATTATAAATGAATCATTATTTGATACAATCGGTTTCAAGAAAATGACTCATGAGCTTCCAGAGTCTTAAAAATGCGTAAATGTATGAAAAATGACAACTTCTAAATTCATTATAAAAAAAAAACTAAAAGCTATCTTGAACTCAGATTTGTTTTTAAAAGTTCTCTAGTCGATACCTTTTTCAACGGTATGCTACATGTCATAGAAATCATTCATTATGTGGTAAAAATTAAGAAAATAAGTTTCTTTTGATAATGAATCTAGCAGTTCAAAATTTTCATACATCTACACATTTTTAAGACTGGAAGCTCAAGAGTCACTTTCTTGAAACCAATGGTTTCAAATAATGATTTATTTATAATAAACATACATTGCAGAATATAACTAATGTTATTTCGTGCTATTACAACCACAAATGAAAAAGTTATCGCGATTTAAAAGCGAAACTTCGGGTTTAAAAAAAACGACAAATCATATCTCAATTACCGTGGCACTTAGGACATAGGGTCTAAGGGTGAAAAAGTTAGTACATGCCCCCCCCCCCCCCCCCAATCCGCCAAAAAATGTGGAGTTCCATGCCCCCTATATATATATATATATATATATATATATATATATATATATATATATATATATATATATATATATATATATATATATATATATATATATATGGGGTATTTTTGCAACCAATTACCCCCATAGTCAACATTGTGTAAATCCCATTGCCTTCAGTATCACCTCTTAATGAATGTAAGGATTTTTATATGGAGGTAATTGTGAAGACCATTCTATTACCAAAATCAATGATTCGCTTAGAAATTTAATAAACCGTCCTTAAAGTTGCGATGTGCAGATAGATGACATTATACAATTGTAACCGGTTCAAAACATGCTTTCCGGATATAAATATATACTGGGTGTCCATTTTAATCTTACACCTGATTTATCTCGAACAATGCCGCTCCGATCAAGTATTGTGTATAATACAACTTTTAGGGTTCGAAGGGGAATTTGAAAAATATATTTTTTGGTCAAAAGTTAAAAAAGACGACGTTAAGATTGTCGACACGTTTTTTTTTAAATGGGATCATGAATTTTTGTCACTAAAACATTTGTCACGCCAAAACTAACAACTTTTGTAGGACAAATTTTTTGATAACGTTCATAATTTTTAGAATACCATTTTTTTACTATTTTAGCGCTATCCAAAATATACCACGAGGAGGTGAAGTCTTTAACATCCCTACTGTAGGTGAGTCTGCGTAGGTATGTGGATTTTAGTGTGTTTGGGTTTGTTCGACAACCCAAACAAACCTAAACAAGGATTGGGTCTCTGCGGCTTGTCACTTCCGTTATCAAACAAAACGAAGTGTAAGTGTGCGTGTGAGTTTGTTTGGGTTTGTTTGGTAACGGAAGTGACGAGCCGTAGCGACCTAATCCTTTTTTGGGTTTGTTTGGGTTATCCAACAAACTCGCACCCACATACACACGCACACTTACCCTAGGGATGTTGTAGACTTTACCTCTTCATGGTACATTCTGGATTGCGCTAAACCAGTAAGTAAAAGGTATTCTAACCTAAAAATTATTAACGTTATCAAAAAACTTTATCTACAAAAATTATTAGTTTTGGTCCGACAAATTTTTTATTGAAAAAAATTCATAATCCCACTTCAAAAAAACATGTCGGCTATCTTACATTACGTCGGTGAATTTTGAAAGACGACTCTGCGCTGAGTAATATGATCAGGTATGACTGTTAAGTGGAAATTTAGAGTTTTTTAAATCGCACATGTACATGAACAAAACTAAACTCTTATTCAAACCGAAACTGTGATACCAAAATCTTACCGGCTGCACCCAAGGAAGCCTATATAAGGGCTTCGAGTAAGGGTTCAGTTTTGTTCATGTACATGCGCTATTTAAAAAAAAACCCAAACTGCCACTTAACAGCCATAACTGATCTCATTGTTCGACACAGAGCCGAATGCGCCTTTCGAAATTTGCCGCTGCAATGTATGTAGCGTGGGATATCTCCAAAAACTTTAAACCACTAAAACTTTCTTGATTTTTGAGCTATAGAAAATGTTCTTTTCCCTTGGATCCGTCTGGCAATCAGTTACTTTTCTAAAAAAATAAAAAGCCATGCTTTTCTTTTTTATATCACAAGTTACTGCGGTATCTCGTAGATGTGTTGTTCAAGACCATAAAACTTTTATAGGTAACGTTGTTTTTCACCACCTCATCTTATCCATGTTTTAAATACTTTTTTTTAATGGGACACAAATTTATTGCGCGTTTGTGTGTGTGCGGGCGCGCGCGCGTGTGTGTGTGTGTGCTTGCGTGCGTGCGTGTGTGTGTGTGTGTGTGCTTGCGTGCGTGCGTGCGTGCGTGCGTGCGCGCGCGCGCGCGCGCGCGTGTGTGTGTGTGTGTGTGTGTGTGTGTGTGTGTGTGTGTGTGTGTGTGTTTAATTTATGCTAAATATAACGAAAAAAAATTGTATTCATAATAATTTTTTTTCGCTCAATTTAGCACAAATTAAAAATAAACCGTTTCAGGCCCGTCGAAGCCGAATTGGAAGTCACTCAATCATTAATAGCATTATTGGAGACTAAAATAATAAAAAGCTTCTCAACAAAAATAGGATTGATTCGAAAAAAATAGAAGGAAAAATGGGCCCACCATGAGACTAATCTTTAAAATCATAAAATGGATCACCCTATTTTAGAGAATTTTTTGAAAAAACAACAAGAAAGGTAATCATCATACTAAAAATTTGTTTTCACTCTAGGAGCAAAAAAAACAGCGACATTGATAATAGATAATTTTTTCATATTTTTGAACGAAAGTACGCTTCAAAGTGAAAAAAAATGTATAGAGTGACATTTGTCGATACGTCAATTAATTCAGGAGTTATCAGCGTTGACACATTTCCAAAACTTCCGAAATCAACATTTAAAAAAAAATCATAGCTCCTGAAAGAGAAGAGATAAAAATCTAAAAATTGGTGTGGATGCTCCTTTAATGGGGTACGATTTTACAACAACAACAAAAAAACAGGAAAACAAAAAATAGTGGGGGTCACGGGCTAGGTGAAATGGCGTGGAATATCCCACATTATATATATATATATGAATACACTCACACATACACGCGCGCGCGCGCGAGTTAAAAATTGATCGCTTCTCCATTTCTATCTCATCCAATAATATTTTGCATAATTTCTCGTAGTTTTCATACAGACCCTGAAATTGCACGGCCTATTTCTTCGCAATGTCACATACTCTGAAGCCGACTCGGGGTTAACGTGGGATAACATTTTTTTCTCACGCAAAATAATGATTATGAAATTTTGCATACTCGATTGTAGGTATTACGTTAAAAGTGGTTCCCTGTTTGTGTTTGTTCGGGTTTATTTCGGTTCGCCAAGACTCGTGTACCCTTTGATTTCGATTTCTCCAGCTTCTGGGTCGGCTTTTTTCACGCATGCACACACACGGATATTTATAGATATAAGTGCATATTTATAGTAGCATGAGTGCACGCGTGGTAAATTATGTTTGAGATGATAAAAAATAAGTCCACACTTGCAAGCAAGCTTTGCCCACGAGGACACGATTTGTGTATACAACTGGAACCTTATGTGCGTGTGTAGGGGAGGAGGAAGCAGGTTACACGGGAAAGCCATTACCCACCTATAAGCCAGCCTCGCAAATGGTACCTCTCGGAGCTTCGGCACGACTATTCTGCGAGGCATATCTCGGACGTGTCGATCTCCCGGACGCGAGAAACTCGGTGACCTGGTCCAAGGCCGGCAGCAACCTTACGCTACCGAACCACGGCAGAATATCCCAGCATCAAGTCTCGAGGTGAGAATTGTGATTACTTATTTTCGCTTTCTTTCGTTAGATACGTCGCGTTGAGAACGCTCTAGGTGAAGTTTATTCTTTTCTTTTCTTCGTTCGCCGTTTCGATGGAAATTTGTTCAGAATTATCATTATTGTTGAATAATTTTTTTTTCATAATCCCCGAAAGCTGTTTGGGTTTAGGACGCAGGGAATTAGAACTTGGCAAGAGGGCCGTTGATGGGTCCGTGGAAGTTGGGGCCCCAAAAACAACTCGATTTTCAATGTTATTTTCCGACGAGAGCATTGGGATTTTATATACAATGCATTGCGTAGTTTGAGTTTTTTTATTGGGAAATTTTTATCAACGATGGAGTTATTATTATTTAAACAAAGTGCCACCGTTGCTGTATGGCCAATCGGTGTAGGTGGTTCTGGCAAGTATGGTGATCTGGAATGAAAAATAACAAATGTCCTTGTCGTATAAAAATGAAACTTGCGTATGATCGGATGTTTTCTTGAAATTTCGAAAATTACGAAAATGGCAAGCTGTAGAAAAAAAAAGTTCGATTGTCGTCCAAAAAAACAACTTTGATCATATGTTTTTAACAAACGTAAAAACATATCAAAAGATCATCCGTTCATACGATAAAAAAAGTGATCAGCTATTCTCCGTCCGAATTTTAAAGGGAGAGATACATTTAGGGCGGAGAATAATAGCTGATTATCATGATTTTTTTAAAGGAAATATTTACTCTCCATTTTTGAGACTTAAGGTATGTTTTATTGTAATACAGAGAAACCTTGTTTTTACGTTTTGCACTTATACGTTTTTATCATTTATACGTCAAATTTCTCTAGTCCTGGCAGATTCCGTTTATAAAGATGGTATTCAAGTATCATTTCTGCGTTTTTCACTTATACGTTTTTCGCGCGTATACGTTATTAATTTTATTTCCCAGTGTCGGTTTCGAGGTTCGTTTTTTCTCAGTCAGTTATACGTTAACCACACGAGATATTCTCTCGCCGGAGAAAATTTCATGTGACTGCGTTTTGATGTTTTGTTCGATGTTTTGATGTTTCGATGTTCTGATGTTTTGATGTTTCTGACCTCGACTACGTATGCATGTACTGTGATTACATATCCTTTATCAATCCGAACCTGTCTGTTATTTACTAGTCTAAAATGTGAACGCTTAGTGTTACAAACTTGCATTAAATAAAAGTTCAAAAAGGAAATTCGAAAACTTGAGATGGCTCATTACTCAATTATTGCCAATCAAATTTTCAATTGGAAAACCAAACATTAACACAATAGAGGAACTGCTATTGAAAAACATCGTGAATTATGCACCAATCACCATTTTCAAATGTTCACCCTAGGACCCTACACATGGGTGACGCAAACTCCACTTTATTAGTGAGAAATGCTAACATCATTTTTCTTGCTTTGTTTAATCGCATTCTTCACGGTGATTTTATATTAGGTTTTTCTCGCGAAGCTTATTCCATTTGTCAATTCTCGAGCGTTCGATAAAAAAAAATCTCTCTACGATAAACAGTTCGTTAGCAGCGTTGATTTGAAGTTCTGGGGTGTGCGTAACCCCAGTGTAGGTTATTTGTTTCGTACAGATAGTGTAGGGTCCTAGGGTTAACGAGTTTCAGATACATACTGCATTTCACTCCTACGTTATTCTCACTTACACGTCATATTTGATGTACCTCTTGAAAAACGTACAACTGAAGTTTCACTGTATATGCAACCATGTTACAGTCAAAAGTTGACTGTTACATGGTTACATATATTGCAATAAAACATACCCTTTCGGCAAATACCCTTTCACAACAAAACAGCCAACTTTTGGCTGTTATGTGGTATTTCTTTTTGTTAATCTTCAAAAATGGCGGAGGTATGGCACGGTCTTCTAAACGGGTTGCGGCGGATGTTGTCAGACGGCGTGACACGTAGTGTCAGCGAGATTAATCTGAAAAAAAAACCAACGAAGATTTTTCTCTCGTTAACACTCATGCGCAGAATATGAACCAAGAAAAAGTGAGAAAATTTGAAAATCGATTAAATGGTACGCTTTGAAACAACATTGAATTTTTCGAAAAAAATTGTTAGATTTTGCAATAAAATAAGATTTTTCTTATTCTCAAAAACATGTAGGGTTATGTTTTAGACAATAAGGTTAGAATTAGCTATACATCGCAGGCCAGTTTGGAAAATGCAATTAAGAAGACCGGGCCATACCTCCGCTATTTTTAAAGATTAATTCTTCAAAAATACCACGTAACAGCCAAAAGTATTAATAAAACATACCGTAAGTATAAAAAATGGGGAAGAAATCTTTTCATTCAAATAAAATTATGAAAATCAGAAAATGTTCTGCTCGCTCAAAGGTATCTCTCCCCTTAAGTGAATCGGACGAACATGTTTTGAGATACAACGTGCACCGTTGCGTAAAACGTAGTTTAAAGAAAAACGTAAAAGAAACAAGGCAAAGCGCAGCGGGTCTATATACATTGCCAAAAAAAAATTGAATTTAAATAGGATCTATTTAAATCAAATAGGTTTTTTCCTTTTCTCACGGCCTACTACGATCTTATTTGTTTCAAAGATATTTTTTTATTTGTTTCAGCCATTCTTTTTGAATATTAAATATATTCAAATTAAATAAATAAAGGTTCAATTCAAATAAATCTTTATTTGCTTACAATATACTCCGTAAATCCAAGTGTACTATAAGCATAAAATATTTCATAAATCCAAATTAAAAATGAAAGTATATCAATTCTTTAATATCATTGTTATAATGAGAGCGTTTTATCGAATAACATGCTATAGGTTTTTTAAACATAACTTTTATACATTCATATATATATATATATATATATATATATATATATATATATATATATATATATATATACACATATATACATATATAAATAATTCCTCTCTCCTCCCTCCCTACGCCCACCCCCCGTTGATGTGTGTATTGTAATAAAGATAGACCATTAGTTCAATCAAATAAAAAAATGGTTGACTCTACGAAAATTCTATTTAATTGAAATTAAAAAAATTAAACCGATACATTCAGTGGATTCAACTAATTTGTTTTTCTAACAGATGAAACCGAATCACAGATTTATTAGGTTTAAATGAAATATTTAGTTATTAGACGATAGTAAATAGATTTTGATTTGGATAAATAAATATATTTAAAATAAATAATTTCAATAATGGTATGCAACAGGGAAAATTTGATTTCACGAAAAATCTAGTTAATTTACATTTTTTTAAATCAAATAGGCGCGTTAGTTGATATCAATAGAATTTTTCTGTCAGTGCAGTTGAGTCTTTGGAAAAAAATTATGACAGGTCAATTCACCACTCAAAAATATAGTCGAAAAAGGTTTAGAAAAGAACTGACGGTTGAGCAAATAGCAAATCGCAGTGGAATTCGACCTAGCGAGGACGGAAATGCATCATACGATTTTGATAAAGTTTGGGGAACTTCAAAATCGTTATTGGATGATTTTCAGCTCCTGAAATGGACGTTTGATCCTTAATTTCGCCTCCTCTTCACCGCTCTCTCCCCCTCCTCTCTCTCTCTCTCTCTCTCTCTCTCTGTCTCTCTCTCTCTCTCTCTCTCTCTCTCTCTATCTACCTATCTATCTAAGTTCTCCATCTCGTTTGCCCTCGACATGCGGAATTCACTCCTGAGTTCTATCGCCAAAGTTTGACCCCGAGAGGCTCAGGGAAACATCGTCTATCGTGTTTCCCGACGTTTCGAGATCCCAACGAAGTTTTCTGCGAAACTTTGACGAGGGGGCACGGCCGGGATGGGATTCTATGAGAGCTTGCCATAACGAACTTACATTATAATAAACGTGAAGGACCAATATCTAGGATAGCTGTCCATATGTCAACGCGGATGTGAAGTTTAAGAGCGATTGGAGGAATGATACAATCAACCATCGAGTCTCGCGCAATTGTCGTGACCCACTTATCAAAATATATGCTTCAGTTCCGTACAAATCCTCGTGGGAAATTCGATTCACCCATGTTACGATCAATTTCGTCCCTTTCGTTCGGCACAAGTTTTCATCAGTTTTCCCGACCTTCGGGCTAATGCAATATGGTAGGGCATTAGGAAAGAATGGTTGTGTGGGTAACATTTGTGTTGGTACCAAATGTGGCGTAAAGGTCTGCATAGACTACGACACTTATTGCGACACAAATGTCTGACACTAATGTCCGTTCTGTTCACAAATAAGACGGTTTCGGTGTCCCAGAAAGTGTCTGTACTGTGATGTCGCTACACAAGTGTCTCAGATGTTCACACACAAAACTACTGACAAGTCTGCAGTACCCGCTCGGACGCCATGGAGAAACGCCGTGCTGCGGCAGCCGTAATTTTGTGCGCTGTTATTAAGGGGCCATACCAGTGTGACACTTTAAAAATATCGATTTTTTTTGCCTTTTTCGACAGTTTATTCTTTCAAGAATTTCATTATCATTTATTTCATTATATTCATATCATGTCAATATCATTTTATCTTGCAAATCGAGAGTTAAATCTCGAAACGCATTTTTCTCGAAATGAGATTTTTCAAATTTGCTGACATTGTAACTCAAAGAGATCCGATTGACTTGAAATTTGAACTGAGTACTCTTGAATATATTTACTCTACAATGACGTAGGATATTTTTGATTGGATGAAAATTGACGATTTGGCATTGAAAAAAACGACCAGTTTATAGGCAAGAACAGAGACTTTTTTCATAACTACGCCATTTTGTTAGATTTTAATATTTTTCAAAAATCCTACGTCATTGTACAGGAAATACCTTCTAGTTTAACGACACTTCTTTCCTTTTTCGGTTTCAGCTACTCAATCAGCCGGAATCTTGTCAGCAGTGGAGGAACTTTTTTTTTGCGCCTGCGAAGGCAGCGCATAAGTCGCTTGGATCTCAATATTTTTCTATGAAAAAATTAAGTAATATAGGTCAAATATATTTTTAATTTTCCAAAAGATTTAATTGAGTACGTTTCGTCCAAAAAATCCTGAAAATCACCCAAATTTCCAGCGTTCACACTGCTATAGCCCCTTAAACTGGGTTTTTTAATTATGAATTTTTCTGCCGACTTTAGCTGATATTGGGCCAAACTGTTCCGCTAAGCATTGAAGTGCTGCCTGTTTTTTTTCTCTATTTTTATAATCAGCACAACATATTTGCCAAAGTTCAGGCAGTCCTTCCACAAAAGATATCAAATTTTTAATGCTCTCCATGCTCCGCGTAATGGCCATTTTGATTTAACGCGGGTCGCGAGTGTCTGGATAATTTCGCGCCGGTTCGAAAACTCGAAAACTGCGGCAGACACCCCGACACAACCTGTTCACACGGCGCTCGGCGCGACACCTAGCGAGATATCGCAATAAATGTCGCGAGATCAGACAGTGGTGTTCACATACAGACACTCGATGTATACATTGAGTGCATACACCAAAGTGCCGTAGTGTAAACCTACCTTAAAAAGAAAAGAGGGTGTGCGTGTGTGTGTGTGTGCGTGTGCGTGTGTGTATGTGTGTGCGTGTGTGTGTGTGCGTGTGCGTGTGTGTATGTGTGTGCGTGTGTGTGTGCGCGCGTGTGTGTGTGCATCGTGAAGTTTGCATCGTTGCTACGCAACCGTTTTATTTTTCTTCTCAATTGTTAATTTGCTTCCACATTTCAGCCGCAGTTGCGGAAAAAATTTCGTAAAATCAATTTTAAATGTTTTCGGCCCCCGGAACCTACCCTTATCGAGGGGTAAATGATGAAAAAATATTGATCTCAAACGGGTTAGAAATAACCCTTTTTGATTGGCGGTGTTTGTACCGTGGCCGGAAAGGAACCCCCCCAAAAAATACCAACGATTTTCATTCCTCGGAACCCACCCTTATGAGGAGGTGAACGTTTAGAAAAATGCCATCTCACGCAGGTGCAACATAATCATTTTTTTTACATTGGCGTTGTTTATACCGTGGCCGCAAAGGAATCCCCCTCAAAAAAACACCAACAATTTGAATTTTCCGGAACCCTTATGAGGGGGTGAAAGTTTAGAAAAATGCCATCTTACGCAGGTGCAACATAATCATTTTTTTTTAATTGCCGTTGTTTATACCGTGGCTCGAATGGAATCGCCCGAAAAAAATACCAACAATTTCAATTCCCGGAGCCCGCCCTTATCGAGGGGTGAATGATGAAAACAATTCCATCTCCCACGGGTTGGAGATAATCCTTTTTTTATTGGCGTTGTTTGTAGCGTGGCCGGAACGGAATCCCCCAAAAAAATACCAACAATTTTAATTCTCCGGAACCTACCCTTATGGGGGGGTGTTAAAAAATCACATCTCCCACGGGTTGACGATAATCATTGTTTTAACGGCGTTATTTGCATCGCGGCTCGAAAGGAGCCTCCAAAAAAATACCAACAGTTCTAATTCTCGGGAACCCACCCTGCTGGTGGGGGTGACCGTTGAAGGAATCGTATCTCCCACAAATTGAACATAATAATTTTATTTTATTGGAGTTGTTTGCACCGGGGCTTGGGAGGAGCCGCCGAAAGAAATTGCAACGATTTTAGTTCTTCGGAAGCCACTCTTACAGGGGGCGGGGGACTAAACGTTTTTAAAGATTCCTATTTGGCGCGGGTTGGACATGATAATTTTTTTAGTGGCGTTGTCTGTCCCGTGATCCAAAAGGAACCCTGCAAAGATTACCAACGATTTTAATTTTCCAGAACCCACCCTCATGAGGGGGGGGGGGGGTGTAGAAGTTGAAAAAAGTTCTATCTCCCGCGGGTAATGTTAAACCTTTAGGTAATCAATTTCACTTAAAAACCCTTTGATTTTTTTGCGATGCTTATCATAATAAAATATGATGTTGAAGTTTGCATCATTAACACGGAACGAAATATTTTTATTTACTGAATTCTTCAATTTTGATTGACAGAACTGAGCTATAAAAATCTCTCGATCATTTTGTAGCCTCCCTATTTAGCGATTTACAACCCAAATGTGAAAAAAATGATTTTCGATACTACTGAAAAAAAGAGTTAAAAAAATTCGTTGCATTCCAACGATACAAAGTTCAACCCCATTAAAAAATAGGATAACAATGTTATAATTAATAGAAAAAAAACAACGAACACTATAGTTTATTCAATGAATAATAGAATACGAATGTTTTTGCGTACAAACTCGTCACCTTCCCTCGCAACGATTATTTTCGAAATCGGCTGGATTTCCTTTTGAGCTGATATTAAACGGCAACGCTGCTTTTTCTTCTCATTGGGATCTGTCCAGGCAGCCCGCGGACAAGCGGAAGATTCTCAATTTCAATTACTCGAAAATTCACCATTGGCTTTGTAAATTTGCGACAAAATGACGAACTATTCATCAAATGGAACAAGGGAAGGTGCCACTGACTTCCTGATTCCGCCGTCGCTCCTACCGAGCCATTCCGATAGCTCCAAATACCTGAAGAGAATACAAGTATAATTCTCCTTGAGATTCCGTTCGAGCATATTACTGGCGGGCGAATGTTCGAGCTACGGTGAGGGAAAAGTGTAATCGCAAGAAGAGGGAAGAGGTAGGCTTGTGGCACGATTTCTCGAGAGTCCTGTCTGTCTGACGGCGGATAAGAAGGTCGGAAAGGGAGGGAACGAGAGAGGGAGTCGATTCACGGTATATATATGGTTTATAATACGATGTACAAGGTTAATAAGAAATGCTCGAGCAGAAAAAAGAAGAGAGGGAGAGAGATCGCAAGATAAAAGACGCTGTGGCGGCTCTCGTGGTGGGTAACGTCTCGTGCCTCAGAGGAGCTCTACGAGTGAGCACGTTTCAAGTGGAGAAAGGGTGAGAAGAGCATCATCTTCTGAGCTGGTAGAATTGAAGAAAGACGATGTGAGAGAGGTAGAGAGAAATGAGACGATGGATATATTCATACGTATAGATATATTACGGAAGAAGAACAGATGAGAAAACGAAAGCAGAAGGGAACGAAAGAACGAACATGCGAAGGTGGAGGAGGAGCGAAGAAGAGAGGACGAAGGTATCATTACAGTAATGACGGAGCGCGCCCGTGCGATGAGAGATTCTCGACTTTTTGTTCAATGCCTCTCTCTCTCTCTCTCTCTCCCTCCCTCCCTCCCTCTCTCTCTCTCTCTCTCGCTTGCTCTCAAACATAGATGAAACTATGAGCAAAATAAGCAAGAGTATCAAAGATTACTCCAAGACACATGTGTGTATATGATATACAACTGGCGCGTCCGCGAAACAATTACCTGGTGACGTTGAAGTCTGCATTGTTAGGCCGCAATGAAAATTCAATGTTTGGCAATGGCCACATGTTTTTTGGCACATCCAGGCTACACCAACCACTGGAGAACTTTTTTTGGAATCCTTATGAGGGATCTGCAAGCTGAATCCGCAATAAAAAGAGATTTCAGATGATAAGAAGTGAAAGAACGAAAAAGAACTTTCGTTATATCCCAACGATGCAAACCTCAGAACCGTATACCCTCTGGAAGATAAAAAAAAAGGTGACGCACCAACCGTGAACGATGCGATGATGAAATCGGCAATTTCTTCTTCGAATTTCAATATTATTCCAATGAGCGCTTATACGATAGAATTTCAATTTCAATGGAACATTGATTCAATGGTATTTTAAGGGGAATGGGACATTGATCATTAGTTTGGTCATTTCATCCGACCGGATCGTGCACGCGGAGAAAAATATTCATTTCGGTTGCCACAGCGATAGTCATAGGAGCCCGTAATGAATATTGTTTCCGTAAACAGTGATTTGCCCCTTTTGCACGTCCCGTTACCCCATTGTTTTCGTCAAATTGAAGCGGATGCCTATTCATCCGGTTTGCCGGCTTTTATTTCTCTTCCTCTCTTTTTCTGTCACCTCCTTCCCTCTTTCTCTCTAGCTTGTTAGCAACGATCGGTTAAAATTCGCGCGAAAATCACGGCAATTTTGGACCACGTTTTTTTTCTCGGGTTTCTCCCAACAGGTTGTACGTTCATCCAATCGAAACGTTCATTCGATCGCGATGAATTCACCCCACCGAGCAGAGATGGACAAAAAATAATTAAATCAACCATTAAAAACTGCAATTAATACTGTAATTGATCATTGAAATACTTTGTAACATATTACTGAAGTAACTAGTTTTACCACAAATACCAAGTGTAATTAATTACTGTGCAATTTAATTGAAAACTAATCTGATACAAATCAATCGATTACATATTAATTCAAATAATGTAATTGCGCGTGTTACAAAGATCCGAGTTACAGTTATTGCAATTCACGATCGCAAGTAGACCTTACACGTGGTAATTCATGTAATTGCACGTTTACAGTAGTGTGCGCTGTTTGCGTGTCTACCAGGCACAGAAGTTGTGCGTTTCTAAAGTTAACAGTCGCGCACACACCACACTTGATCCAACTTTAGAGGTTAAGACGATATTTTCTTCTATATTATGCCATATATAATAACGTAATTAGATTACAAAGTATTTGAATACATTCTAATCAGATTACTTTGTAATGAAATACACTATAACACATTACATAATATGTACTGAGTAATTTAATTACAATGTAATGAAATGCAATTCAATGGTATGACACTGTAATTGAATTACTTTGCAACCAGATTAATAATCAAATTACAATGTAATTTAGTTATGCCCATCACTGCCACCGAGTATAGGACTCGATGGACTCGATATCATCGTACGAAAGTATGTACGCAAGGTCGAGAGTCCGCCATGGGCGATCCGAGTCTTATCACGAAACGTAAATCGAGATTCGACCTTATTTCCCCAACGTTTGCCAAGCCCGCGCTTACACGAGAGCGAACACAACTGTACTCTCTCTTGGTTTCGCGTCATACATTACCCGTGCCAGATGGGGAACGACGAAAACTCCTCCTCTTCCTATTTCTCTTCCCCCACCATGGTAAGAAAATAGAGGGGGGCTCCATCTCCTTACCGTGATCCAACTTCGGCTTGTTACCTCTCTCCGTCGTTTTTCTTATTTCGAGTCTTATTTTCTTGAATATCTTTCCCTCCCGCTCCGTCCGAGCGATTCTCCTGTCGCGATATAACAGTCGTTGGTTATGCTCGCTGACCTCTCTCGAGACGAGAATCGCGAGAGCTCTCACGATTTTCACCATATACCCTCTATGCCGAGATGGGTGGTCCGATCCTTGCTCTCCCGTGTATCTTTTGTGAGAGACGGAGCCTCACAAAAGGAAAGCCTACGCTTGCACGACTCTCATCTATCGATATCCGATATATTATATAACTGTGTGTGTGCGCGCGCGCGTGCGTGCGTACGTGTGTGTGTGTGTGTGTGTGTGTGTGTGTGTGTGTGTGTGTGTGTGTGTGTGTGTGTGTGTGTGGATGTGGGTGTGTTGGTAATCTGACTTTTCGGAAGAGGGAGAATAACGCAGGATCAAGCAGACGAGGGTAGTCGAAAACGTAGAACCAGGATTGACCGCAAGGCCGCACATTCCTTATCGATCTTACTTCTATTTCTCAATGAATAGTTCCATACCAATTCATCCTTACAAATTGATTGTAAGTGATTTAATCTAGGAAAATTCGGGTACAAGAATCGAACCGCAGCTAAATAGGGATGTTGCCTATTTTTGGGAAAGTATTTAAAATTGTTCGCATATAAATAATATACCTCTAAATGTTTATTTCATGTATTCACGTGCGGTAAATTCTTCAAAAATCGCGTTTTAATTCATACGTTTAAAAATACGCACCAAACGCCCTGGCCTGTCATACGACGGCGCGTGACGTCATAATCTATAAAATCCGGGTCTCTAAATAAACACAATAACAAATATTTCGGAATGAACAAGTTCAAGGATGAATTCTAAATTCCATTCATCACCGTATGACTGTTTTAAAGACCTGCGATTAAATAAAACAAACCAAGTTGTAAACCGATACATAACCTGAAAAATTTGTTAAGATTATTACAGAATTTGTAATATTACTAATGCTATATACATTATTTGTTGTACAAATAAGAATTGTTTAGGTTATTCTTACATGGAAGTCTTCGCGTGTCTGAATTCTGTAAAGCAGAAGTCGCTATTTTACGTACAAAAATTGGCCACCATTATGCAGTCAACCCTAGGCAAAATCGAACTATTTGCCTTCACGAATCCAAGCTCCATTATTACAGTTCGAGTAAAATTCAAAATCAATCGAGAAATGTCACAAATTGTATTTGAAGACAAAGTAAACAGTGACAGCCTCGTATAAGCAGTATGTTGAAAGCGTCCACTCGTTCGTATTTTGCAAAGTGTGGCGTTATGCGCTCTGATTTGTGCTCCTTGTCACGTGACTTGTAGACATTTTTTACAGTTTATTTATCTAAATTTATCTACAATTTTCACCAAAATAAAATAAAATAGGCACTTTCGAACATTACTTTAATTATAAGCTATCACCTCATAACAATATTTTTTATTCTTGGCTACTGAAAACATTCCTATTGTGCATGCGTCGAATTAAAACAGTCAAAATTGATTATATTGAAGTTTGCATCGTTGGAACGCAACGGAAGTTTCGTAGCTCACTTTTTTTCAGCACGTTTAGTCCTCCAAAATCAATCAAATAAACGAAATACATTTTTTTTAAGAATTTTCATTGGGTTCCAACGATGCGAACTTCAGCATCGTCAAAATTGATACATAAGTATATTTAATCAATTTCTTAAGGAGGAGATCCCTGTAGGCAGCCGAAAATAAGCGAATTTTCGAGATTTTTTCATTTTTTTGAAACTATTGATTCTACATAAATTAAAATTTTATGTACATATAACACGTGCATGAAATTACATATTCTAATTGTCTTTTTTTTAATATTGAAAAATGGCGGCCGTAAGACGCTTGCTTCAGAGATGGTTGCCACCTGAGTTGTTCTACGGCGTGCAACCTAGTATCTGGTGCATTCATCTAAAACATCAGAGCTAAGAAGTTTTAGATTTCTGACACCCATACGTTCTGGGTGAGCATAAAGAATCCAGAGCAAAGTGAAAATTCAAAAAATGGTACATGTTTGACAAAATGCTCTATTTTCAATGTAATTTTTACTATGATATTGGTTAACGAAGAATAGTTTTTAAAAATGAGTTATCGAGCAATTTTAGGTAATTATGTTATCTACAAGTGTACAAAATTTCGAAATGATCGATCGGTTAGCTTTTGAGTTACCTTGTACGAGGTTCACGAATGTTCCGTCTCTGAAGCAAGTGTCGTACAGCCGCCATTTTGACATATTTAAACCAATTATAATTTTTTTTGGGTAATTAAGAGTTGTAATAATATCTACATAAATCTTTAATTATGTAGAGTAAATACTTTAGGAACAAAAAAATCGGGAAAACGGGTTTAAAGTTTTACTAGCAGTTCTATCATTGTAAGTAACCTTTAATCTGCGATTCTTTCATCATATATGTTGGACCTTCCTCTTCAATTTGAGTTGCTTCAAGCGACGAACGATTTTTTTTAAATCTTTATAGTAGCCTAACCTCTTAACCGTAATCTTTAATATTTGTTACGAATAATAAATCAAACTGTATGAAAATTAAGTGCACTTTACTTGAACCAAGGATGAAATTTGTTAGGTTAAAAATAACTATACCCGAGTCGAAATTTTTAGCCTTTTCTGAACCCTCACAGGACTCTATTCTTTTGTAATGCACAAGCCGCCAGCCTCCGTTGAACCTGCCAAACCCGATTTGTCGAGTTTAGTGGCGTGAAAAGGCCTCGATTTGATCCAGCGTAGCCTCTATTACACCGCCCAAACCTTCTTTCGACCCCCAGTTTCAGTGAAACGTGGAGAACATAGGCCTGCTTAAGGTAGTTCTGTATTTTTGGTAAAATCTTTGGAATTGGCTGAAATCTAAGTATCGTGTAGATATGATCTTCATGGACTGATGCCCAAAAATTCAATTCGATTCACCGCTTCATGAGATAATTGCAATTGAATATGGGTATTTTTGTACGCGATCCCTATACCTAACACGTAAACCGATAGGAGTTTGGTCGCATTTCTCGATATAGGTTCTAAACGGATGATAGGATTTCAAAATAAAAACACGCGTGTACGCAGTACTATTGTGGGATTGATTTTTAAAAAATGACAATCTTTGACCGTTTAGTTCCTTCACTGTTTTCCTCAAAAAAATGTGTTCGTTACAGCGAATAGAATTTAAACTGTCTGCAAGATGTTGTAAATCCACGATCCAACGTCCTTCGCCAGCGAATTTTTGTTGCTGATCGTTGAGTTTATGGTTATTCTCATCGCATTTAGCCCCATTTGCTTGACACATGGCTGCCACAGCTTTCAGTCTTTTAGGAAGCGCCTTTTTTCTTGTAAACTTTCCTTTGTATCGCATTTGGGTTGACATTTTCACGCTTTTTAAATTTATATAAAAAATTTCGCGTAAGAGGATCGTAGGAAGCTCAACGCTATGACTGCAGGAATACGAGTATGAGACCTATCTATGCATGAGGTGCGAATGGGTGAGACATATAGAGGGTACAAGCTCTGTAAAAAATGTACAACCAACAGCATCGTATAGACATTGAATGTTACTATACTCTTCGACCGAAACTTTCGGCTCATACGTGTACCTACAGAACTACCTTAACCTGCTTTTGATCTCAAATCCGTTGCCTCGACCCCACCTAACCTGCTTTCGGCCTAAATTCGATATCTCCTCCATCATCACTCCATTGTGGCATGATCGGTAACCCGTTCGATAACGAAATAAATACGCTGTCCCTGATTATCGCTCGAAGAATGGTATAGGTAAATACGCATTATCAGATGATGAATAAATACTGAACAATTAATAAAAATATATCGTCACCTTATTAAATGATTATTGCAATATTAATATGCGAAAACAATCAAATTTTCTCTATATCGGTTTATTCCTATTTTATAGGCGATTCATAAAAGAATACTCGTATACACAGTCTAACTACAATTCCGTCGAATTTATGGGCGGACCTATAAATGAGTTATCGTCGATTGACTTGAAGATTCTTACTGATTCTAATGCCGCTACCCGTACAAGTGACTCATTATTCGTTCAATGGCATTCATGCAGATAAGACAGTTCGGAGCGTATCGCATCATCTCTTGTTACTTGAAATAAAGCAGTTTCAACAAGGTGTGTGATGAATGCATAATGTTGACCTTCGCAAAAATATTCTTTCACAGAGACACACTTGGTTACTTCAATAAAATTTCGCACACTGTCCAGCATTTTTATGCCCGTTGCTCCATTGTTTGTTTGGGTTCGTCGACGAATTATGCCCAAGAATTCTACGCACATCATCGTCTCATGTGCTCTACATGAGACGATGATGTGCGTAGAATTCTTGGGCATAATTCGTCGACGATTAATTTGCCATCTTTTAGAAGCCTCGTGTAGCTTTAAACATTTCCTATCGGAATATCCGAATTACGCATTTCCTGTGCAATAAATTCGAGAATCGTGATGTACTTTTTGTACGTTCCAACGCTGTAACAACCGTTAAAAACTTGTTGGCATGTTTTAACTCGACGTTTCACGGCGATGGCAAAATCTCGTTGTGGGTCTCTGGTACCACGGTCATAGATGCTTCTATATACAATGGTCGATTATTATCACCATTTATGTCTGGTCGCTGGGGCTGCCTTACATCTTCGTCATTTTACTTAATCATCTTCGGATGCTTCGATTTCTTCCTCTTTGACATCGTCTTCTAATGCTTCGATTTCTTCCTCTTCAACATCCTCTTCCAATGCTTCGATTTCTTTCTCTTCGACATCCTCCTCTAATTCTTCGATTTCTTCCTCTGCGACATAACCTTCGTTCTGTTGTTCCACTGCCAAGTTTTTCTCATTTTCGGAAGTATTCGCACCATCAATTCGATCCTTGAAATCCTTTGCCCCTCGTCGTTCGAGTATAGCAAAAAAAATATTTTATTAACATAAAAAGTCAAATGATACTATACACTTTTGTACTCTATAATTACACTTGAGTAATTTGCGTATTAAAAGAACTGTTGGCAAAAGTGTTAATTTTAGGACCAAAAACAATAACCGATCAGGGGAGCGTGGAAAAATTCAAGAATTCAAGGGTAAGGGGCGAATGGTGGAAACATGCTCAAACAACATAGTTTTAAATTATTTTTGCATATTTCATGACTTTCCATCCTGAGTACAATAATCGACTAGGGGGAGCATGACTTAAAGGGAACGCATAACAAAAACCCATGATGAAAACTCATGAGATATGCGAAAATAATGAAAAAGCATGTTATTTGAAGATGTTTTCAAAATGTATATAGGTGCGCAACTAAGTTCTCGCTGTTTTTTTTATATGAAAATGCCACTTTATTGTGGAAAAATGGTTACAAATGAATCATTCAAAATATTGCCCATCGCTAGCGACAATTTTTTCCCATCTTTCTGGCAGAGCTCGAATACCGTCACGGTAGAAATGTTCGTCTTTTGAGGCTATCCACGAATCAAGCCATTCTGAGATGTGCCATCAAACGGAACAAGTAATAATCGCACAGCACAATATCTGGGGAATATAGCGGGTGGGGTAGGACTTCCCATTTGAGCGTTTCTAAGTAGGTTTTAACGGGTTTGGCAACGTGAGGCCGAGTATTGTCATGCTGTAAAATCACTTTTTCGTGCCTCTGCTCGTATTGTGGCCGCTTTTCGCGCAGTGCTCGGCTCAATCGCATCAATTGAGTTCGATACCGTTCCCCAGTGATGGTTTCGTTCGGTTTCAACAGCTCGTAATAAATAACACCGCCCTGGTCCCACCAAATACACAGCAAAACCTTCGCAGCGTGAATATTCGGCCGAGCCGACGACGTAGAAGCATGACCGGGCAGTCTCCATGATTTTGTTCTCTTTGGGTTGCTGTAATGAATCCATTTTTCATCACCCGTAACGATGCGATGAAGAAAACCCTTCCTTTTTTGTCGCTGGAGCAGTTGTTCACAGGCGAAAAAACGACGCTCAACGTCTCTCGGCTTTAAATCATAAGGAACCCAAGTTCTTTGTTTTTTAATCATTCCCAACGCATGCACTCGCTTGGAAATGGCTTGGCGGGTATCTCCTAATGCTGAAGCAAGCTCTTTTTGCGTTTGGCACGGATCCTCATCGAGCAATGCCTCCAATTCAGCGTCTTCGAAGGTTTTTGGCCTTCCTTCACGTGAACTGTCGTCAACATCGAAATCACTGTCTTTGAAGCGACGGAACCAATCACGGCACGTTGTTTCACTTAGAGCAGCATCTCCGTAAACTTTTTGGAGTTCTCGATGCGCTTCAGCCGCCGTTTTCTTCGAATGAAAGAAGAAAAGCAACACTTCCCGCAAATGGCGATTATTTGGCACAAAATCAGACATTTTCACACAACCAAAAGTATACGACGCAAAAACAAAATCACTAATGTGTCAAAGCGGTTTGTTTACCATATGTCTAAGCTTGGTTCATGACGATTTGGCTATGTCACAATCGACCAGCACTTACTAGTGGAGCTATCTCTTGAAAAACAGCGGGAACTTAGTTGCGCACCTAATACTACTTAAGGTTGTTGTGGGGTTCAGCCGTCGGGGTGAAGTACGAGTAAGTAGTTACCAACTGTTAGCTTTCAAATAATCGTCACATTAAACGTGCGTTTTCGAACTATTTTTTCACATATATTTGTAAAAAAAATGCATTTTTGAACATTCGGTGATTACATTAAGTGTTTTCATTACTTTGTATAATTATTTTCTATGACTTTTTCTCGCTCAATTAACGCAAAACGAATTGGCAACGTCGTAAATCGTGGTATATCACAATGCGCAGGTTGGCAAAAGTGTCACAAAGCTAGAGACATATGCGTTCGGCATATGCAGGCCAATATTGAGTTCGTAACCTCAATATCGGCCCAAGGAGCTGTCAAAAATGAATATCGGTCCGAGTAAAAAAAATTCCGCTGGAATTTTTCTTTCCAGCGGAATTTTTATTTAATATTAGCGGGTGTACTAAATATCTATAATCTTTCCCGCGGAATATTAGCGGGTGTACTAAATATCTATAATCTCGCTGTATAAGCTATCTATAATCTATATCAGCTTAGAATATCTATATTAGATTATACATAGTGATATAAACTATCTATATTCTCGAAGAAATCGAAAACAATAATTTTCCGATATCCTAAAAAAAAATTATGTATGAAAAAAGAATCCGCGTTATTGGCGCGAAAAATTGCCAAAATATTGCCATGTTCTGATTATTGTTTTCGATGCCGAAATATTCCTGTTAAAAAAATGTTTCAGTACGCAAATTCGGAAAAAGAATTAATGTAAACATTTACTGTTCAGACATCTCAATATTATGGAAATTGATATTTTTTATTGTTTTGCTGAGTTTTTAGAAAATTCCTCATTTTTGTAAACCATTTACCGAAAAAATGTTGGCTACTCTTTTCAATGACCTTTGAATCACATTTGAATTAGTCGCATCAGAATATGAAAAATTGGTGTTGAAATGAGGATTAAGTTCTAAGTTATTTTTTGTGTCATATCCGTCAAGTAGAAGTTAATTTTATAGAAATTTAAAAGCCAAGAAAATTGAAATTTACGAATATTTTTTTAAACAAACTTCATGTGTTTTTAGAGATCATGGTCATATATTTCATTACTGCTTCAAAATAATATTCTTACTATTCAAAATTCGGAATTAATCGAAATTTTTCACGAAATGTTTTTTTTTTAATTATACAATTTCATCTGCCTAGGGTTCTATAATACAATTTGGCAAGAAACTGATTTATTTTTATTTGCCAAAATTTAATTCGAAAAAAAGCTTTTGTTTGTGGAAATACCTATTCTTCAAAATGAATCAGACATTTTTTCCTTCCTTTTATAAATCTATCCTACCTTAATCCCTCATCCAAGTAAGGAGCCTTGGCCGCCTGTAATTGAGAGACTGTCTAACCTCCAAATCTTCGTTAGCGATCGTCTTTTGTCGAAGTTTATTTAAATATTCATATTTGCGTGCATGCGACAAATCGTCGTAAGATTCTCTATCCATGTCAGATATATGCGTAAAAAAATTCCGATGGTAAATTCTTTTCTGATCGATATAATGTGAGGTCGAAACTCATAAAAACGTTTATACTTTGTCTTTTATGTAAATAAATATCATAGGTATGTTGAAGATAGAGTTAACGCATGAATAGCCTTATCTTTCTGATTGTTTTCATCTTGAGTTTCGTTTATCGTATAATACCTCATACCAATGCACGTAAGTATATACGGTGATGATTTATTAATACGCACGCACGGTGCGCACTTTCCGCCGAGCTCCCAACCCGTAGCGCCGCCCTTGCGGTCACAAGTCGAGATAATTTTTGAAGCGCTAAGCGACCATCTCCCACCACCTTCGCGTCTCGGCCTGTATGTAAGCCGTGGTTGAATCTACTATATGCTGTTGTGTGTTGTGCGGCATGGCGCAAGCGCCTGAAGCGCCTGAAGCGCCAAAGACGCGGCAAAATAGCGTTCCGCGTAGCGTGTACGTATGCATCTGTGCGTTTTTGTGCGAATGTGTTGGTTCGCAGAGACGCTCTGCACGCTCGAGTGCGGTCGCTGCTGTCAGCTTGTGTTACTTCTACAAGTGCGTTCTGTTTATTGTATATTTTAACCGTTGCTGTTTATCTGGGTTTCTGAACGATGACAAAAAAGAAAGTAAAGAACGAATCGCCGACGAAAAATAAAGTAAAGGGACTATACGCGCTCGTAGTATACTCAAAAGCGGGAAAAGGTGCGACGAAAAAAAAAAATGCTCGAGGGTCGGAAGTGCCGGGAACATTTGTCGAAGTTTTGGAACTTGGACAAATACCAAAAAATCATCGCGTGGTTGGTGATAGGACGAGAATAACGCGAGTCGATCCGAAGACGAACAAAAGTTTCTGCCACTATGTTATTATAAAAAAAATAAGCGGTAAGTTCAGTTCTAAATGCCCGTAGCAAACATAACCTAGCTCGTAAACAAGTGACCGGATTGTTTTCAGATAATCGCGATGCATTATTAAAAATGTGCCCCAACAATGCTGCCACGGAGGGAGTAGTAAGTCCTCAAACGAAAAAAGAAAAACTATTAGCACAAAAAGCCGTCAAAGTAGCTTGTCTTACTGCATGGAGCGAGTTCAAGGACGCAATTTCCAAGGATCGTGGGGTATGGGGGGATACAACAGACTCTGACACTTCTGAACCAAACGTTAGTGTGGAGAAATCGTTCAGAAATGTACAAACCCAAACAACGAGTTCTACACCCTGCGGTGAGTTCGCAGAAGAGTCGGCGAACCATGGTCCATGCAACACGGTACTAGAAGAGTCAACGAGTGGTCCGTCAGTAGACCCGAGGCAAGAACACCTAATGAGTCATGCAATAACGCATGAGTTAATAATAAAAGATGAAGTCGCCGAACCTGGGTACGACAGGTTTTGGGCGTCGATGGAAGAACTTGCCGCAGTTGGTAAGCTTTTCGGATGTTTTCTCATTTTCTTTAAATATTCACACGGACGTTCAAGTAATGCGTAGTTCGAAAATTGTAGAATTTGAAATAAGTGGCCTTTGCATTTTTTGTCAAGACTTTAATATTAATACAGTACTACTCTGCTTTGACAAAATTATTTTTTATCATTCAGCTACGCCGCAGAATATTGCATTCCTCGAGTCTGTGGTGATATCACTGAAGGCCTCGTTGGTTCCTCCGCAAGTTACTCAAAGCGCTGAAGATGAAAAACTGTACAAGGTATAAATTAAAAAAATTCTATAAAGAAATATAATTAAATAAATAATTGCATATAGATAAATAAATTCGCAATATGATCAGTGATCCAAATGTGTTATGTTTATCTTTCAGATTCCAGAGAGGTTTAAAACTCCCGGCAAAGACAAGGTAACTTGTGTATTTAAAAATAAATGAGTTTTTTTTACACTGACCATTTTTCTACTGACGTAGATTTTTCTAAAAAAGATGAAATACAAGTACTAAAACAATAAAGAAATAATAACTTGTGACTTCAGGAACTTGTCGATTCATGAATTCCTTAAAAAAAAATTATTTCAGGAGCAGAGAAAAATGTCCATTGTAACACCTTCAAAATGCGTTAAAAAAAATTGGTCAATATTTTACACTAAACATAGGGTTGTCGAAAAACCTGTAAAATAGGTTACAAAGTCTGCAAAATATGTTTTCTTCTAATTCTTCATCCTATCGTAGTTCTAGCTAGTTCCTTGGCGAGGTATTCAAATTGCGAGTAATTCAAATTACAAAATGGAAACGAAAATATTGCCACCCTAACATTCAGTCAATAAAGTTTAAAACACTTTATTGACTGAATGTTAGGATGGCAATATTTTTGTTTTGATTTTGTAATCTCAAATTTCTTCCCCAAAAGATTTGTCTTTTCATCAGACGAATTCCTCGCAAAGGATCTAGCTAGAACTACGATAGGATTAAGAATTAAAAGAAAAAAATATGAAAAAATGCATTTACGTCAAGAAAGTGATCTTGAAAAACTCGAAACGATCTCTCAATATTTTCCGTTCCGTTGTCAGATGCGACATTTATTGTTTCGTGAAAAAACTTATATCTTGAGCGTGTAGCCCAAAATTAAAAAATAATGGTCGAAATGTCACCACAGAAATATAACTGTTTACGTACATGTACATAAATATATGTTCCAGGTACCGCTTTTCGATGGGATACCCTTTTACTTGTTCTCCGGGGTGAAAGCTGCAATTCAGGCTAAATCGATAATGTACGATACGCAAACAAGAAATTGTACAAAAAACTGGCGACTCTTGGTGCGACAGTGTCTGATCGAGGTGTACGGGAAGCATTTAACAGAGTTCTCGGCAAAAGGAATGAAAGAAGGGTTTCGCCCAGCGATTGACAACGATTTATATAAAGGTCTTTTATGTAAGTGATTATTTACGATGTTGCTCATCTTTAATTTTGGCTCTTTTCTACAGTTATTATTAATACCATTCTTTTGTTTCAATAGATTGGGCTAGAGAGTGGTGCGAAGATACGATCGATGAAGTAGATTACGTAAAACTGATCAACAAAACGGCGTACAATAAAAGAAAATCAGAAGTACAAAGACACAAAAAAGAAAACGAGCTAGAAAAACGAGCAAGAATACAATGAAACAGAGACAACGAGGAGGAAAAACAAGGAGCAGAAAATGAGAACGAAAAATGAGAAGATAAAAGTTCGGATACTCTTACGAAGTCGCGTGAAGATGCCGAAGAAGAAAAAAAAGATTCGCGTAAATCGGAAAAATCCGCTGTTCTACTGTCAAATGATGGTGGTTCGCTTCCACCAGAATGTGCACAATTCAATCCGCACAATCGTACCGAGAATTTGGTAATGCTAACAACCAACAGCATCACCAAAATTCTTGGAGTTCTTTGAACCCGGCAAATTTTCCACTTAACGATAACTTTCTGCCAACCGATCCTTACATAAATAATTACTATCAACATTTTTACTTTTCTGTTCCATATCAAGGAAATCTGCGCCGGAACAAAGTATCCCACGTCTCCAAACTGCCTCAAAAATAAAATACCGCGAACTATAAAGTCTACGAACTCCCTATCTTCGGATAATTTTCGTTTGGTGAGACTCACGGTAATTTTCTTTATTTTGTGCAATGAGACGCATTTTTTTCTCGATTCAAGTATATGATCATCGATTCGAATCGAATAACCGATAAAGGAGTCTCTATTATTCGATTATCGTACCGTGATATGGGAGCCAGTGGACTATAGAAATATAGTTGCAATATGTCGTTCCGTTGATATATTCGAATATACACTACCGGTCAAAAGTTTTCGGACACTTCGGATAATTGCAAAACTTTCAATTACTTTGGATAATTGCAAAATTATATTAGAATAATTCATTATATTGAGCTATATAGTGTCTTCGTAAAATAATAAATTAAATGAATTATATTACTCTAACATTATTTGGCAGTTATCCAGCGATCGAAAGTTTTGCAATTATGTGAAGTGTCCGAAAACTTTTGGCCGGCAGTGTATATCGCAACAACATAAATTGTTGACATTTATATGAAGCGTTAGCGTGTTAATTATAGTATTTATTTTATGTTCTAAAACACTAACATGTTCGGTATGGAATTCATCCTCATTGTATTTTTTTTTTTGGGCATTCAATAATGAGTCGGTTAACGAGTCCCTTGATGGCCGATTACGATCTATTTCAAATAAAATGTTTGATTTTTCTTTGCATTTATTTTTAGTACGTCAGAAATAAAAAAATATTGCCACGTATGTGTGTGAAGCATATTGTTATTTCTTTCCGCTACATATACCTTAATAGGCTGACAATTGTGAATGAAGGGTCCAGAGCATCTACAGTGCGCCTACAGTAGGCTGGAAGGGGGGCCAGTAGGTTCTGCGGAAGCGCTCGAAGTAGGCCCAACTGAGGTTCCATAGGTTCAGTTGTGGTCTACTTTGGCCTCCTTTCAGTGACAATGTCCAGTTTCTGCCATTCCGGAGGTTCGTCGGAGGCCCTAACGCATGGTATATTCCAAACATGGTATCCTCGTTTAGGTACCCAATAACCCGCTACCGCTGATTTTTGCTCGGAGAAGGAAGCCTTCATTTTACGCGTTGAACGCGGCTCGAAATTTTTTACTCGGGAAGCTCAATATTTGAGGGACCTATTTAATTGCCCAACGTTCAAAATATTTTTATGCCGAATTTCCCAAGCCCAATTTCTGACGTGCAATTAACATTATTTTGCCAAGAGTAAAGTTGTCGGCCACTTGATGAACTGTTGGAATGGCTATTCTTATACATTGTAATCCGCATTCGGCTAGAGGTCCTCTGCCGAATGGTACCGTAAAATGGGGTTACTTTGAACAGGTTTTGGAAGTTTTTTGTCGGTAACTTTTTTTTAACATTCAAAATTCCAACATGTTTTCCTCCAATAGAACAATGTGTGGCTATCAAATGTATAAGAAAGTCAAGCCCCACCAACCTTCTACAATTTTATATATTTTTTTAAAAAAGGCGTCAAAGTAACCTCGAGTGTGAGGTTTGTTTGACAAGGCATTGAAATGCAACTTATGTCAACGATTAAGTGTTATTTTAACATCATTTTGATTTAAAAAATCAATATTTTATGCATTATACATGGAATTAAATGAAAAACAACGCTTTTTTACAATAAAATTGTTATCTTCATTAAGGAAACATTTGACATAAAAATATCAAGTATCTAGGGTACTATTATAGGCACTTGATCAGTCTTATAATTATCATTGAGACCAAATTCAACTTGAGCAACATTACAATCAACTTCAGCAATATTATAAACCCAAACAAATATGAGCAACAATAGAAAAAAAAGTTTACAAAAATTAGTCTGCGTCCTCGCACACCACACAATCATAAGCAGGATTGGTCAAGCCTTTGTTACACATGCCGCAGACCCAGTTTTTGCAAGGTGAGAAAGCATGGCGGTAGAACCGGAAGTCACATCCATCAATGTGTGCGCCCGCTGCACACACATTCAAACCGTATTTTGGCGCTCTGTCAAAGTAACCCCAAAAACTGCCAATGTTACCCTGAATGTCAATTTAACCCCGTTTTACGGCATACAAAAATTAACAATTGATTTTCAAGCTATGATTACGTTATTCCCAAAGTCTAACGAATAAGTTCAGGTCAGCGCTGCCAAGTATGTCACACTCTTCACGAAAATACAAAACGTTGAAAATTATTTTTCAGTAGGGAGCAAACAAAAAAATGAACACATACTCTCTCAACGTAACGAAAAATTGGACATAGAGAAAATATTTGTTTACGCTTTTCTCATTTTCGTGTCAAATGGTTCGCCAAATGATACGACGAGTGCGACGTGCGACAGAAATTTGACGTTGAAAGAGCTTTATGTTACAATATTTGCCAATTTTCATTTTCTTTCTCCCTTCCTGTACCGTGAGAAGCCACCCGGAGACGGTTGCGAGATAAAATACTAGAGGGATAATGGAGGGTCGACTCGTGGACGAGAAACAGCCCGGAAGGATTGAGCAGAGACTCGAGAGTAGAAAGAATTTAGTTTCAAGTTTTTTTTTCTCATTCCCTCCGCTGAAGACCTTCGTCAGTAAAATCGCAAGGGACCGTAGAACGAAAGAGGATAAAGAGAACAGAATGAAAGAGGAAAAAGAGTGTTGCCTACGACCAGTTTGTACGAGTGAACAAAGAGTAGTACATCGGGTCTCATACTACGCCAGGATCGTCGCGCTTATTCTCATCTTCCAGTCAGTCGCGGTACGTGGGAAATCAGCTCGTGCGGAATTCATTCGATTTCTAGTCTACCTCGTTGTCTTTCTTTGCACAAATATTTCCAAACGTTACCATCCATTCCATTCTTCGTTTTGTGTTCCTTAATTTTCCTTATCTTATAAATCCACTTAGCAGCGTCAATAGCAGAGACCTTATGAATCCACTTAGCAGTATCAATTTGTAGAACTCTGACGAGAATCGTTAAAAAGGTCTCCGTGATATTCGTACACCAAGTCTGTGGAGTTTCGGGACAACTTACGAAATCTCGCAACTTGATGAGGTTCAAGTTTGCAACGTTGGAACGCAACGAAAAAAATTTTTTAGCGTTGCTAATTTTGTTTTTTTGCAAATCAAAGCTACTGCGAACTGTTTTAAGATCCTTATTAAAGACCTACAACCCTAATCGATTAAAAATAATTTCGAATAACAATAAAAATGGAGAAGAACGATAATAAAAAAGAACTTTCGTTGCATTCCAATGATGAAAACTTCAACAACATACAATTTGATTCAAATTAATACACGAAATTCTTTGTGTAAATTCTCAATGCATTCTCAAAATTTTCATTCGATCATCTACACCGTTTCTAGGCCCGTAACGGCTGGCCGGAAACCCGCCCTCTCTTCCGTTACTTACGGGTGCTTTGTCGTCAATAATTGATATTTTTTTCACAGACATAACTAATTACCAAAGGATCGGTTTTATACTCATTTTATTAAGTATATATGTATCTAGTTTTATACCAATGTGAATGAAAAAAATCTTTAAAATTAACCGACATATATGCCTTGATTTGACGACGAAAAAAAACTTCTCTCCATTGTCCCATCGATATCGTTATGAAAGGGTATCTGTAAATAAAAATTCAACAATTTTCCGATATTTATTCAAATGTAGCTATCCTTATCTATAGCTTATCCTTTTTTTTACAAAATGCCGACAGTTTGGTATTTTTTTATATTTTCAAGGCCCTTTTTCGAATTCAAGCAGCCTTTAAAAATAGTAATTATAAAAATTTGAAAATCGGCTGCGTACAACTTTACGCATTGCGATTGCAAAAATGTCAACTAAAAAATATTGAAAATCGGTTGATAAGTTTTTGAGTATTCGCTGAGACAAGGTCGAAAAAAGTAGTTTCGAGATAAACGCATTCAAAGTTTTCGTTCCTTTTTTCTTGATATAAAGTTATGTTTTTTCTAGAATATTGATACTTACATTAAAGTATCGGTAATTATGCATAATCGGGGCACCACCCTAATTTCGATGGCAACATTTTTTTTTCACCTGCATAGCATGCGAAAAACTGCTGTGTGCGCGCGCGCGCGAGTGTGTGTGTGTGTGTGTGTGTGTGTGTGTGTGTGTGTGTGTGTGTGTGTGTGTGTGTGTGTGTGTGTGTGTGTGTGTGTGTGTGTGTGTGTGTATTCATAGAAAAAGCCTTCCCGAATACCGAAACACACTTAACTGACATTTCGTATGGAAAGCGTAACCCCTTGAAAAAATTGGTATTCCTGAAAAACGATTTTTTATTGCGTTCCAACTATTACTCAGAAGCTACTGACGTCAGGTCGTTGAGCAACTGTAGCGATCGATTATTATCATTCGCGTTGTTGTTATTCTGATAGTTTTTACTGACGTTTGTTCGTTGCAGAGAGGGTGAGGAAATAGTCGGTTCTTACTTGGAAATTGAAGATATCACGCTCGAAGACTATGGAGAGTACGAATGTCGAATCAGCAACGGTGTTGACGACGAGATGAATCTACCAGCTCATATATATCGTCAAGGTAAAATAATACGAGTCACTTCTTTTTTTTTATACTTCTTTACTTTCTTGTACCGCGTACCGTATTGTTTTATTACGCATTTCCATTTGGTAAAAGATTAGTTTCATTCAATTTCATTTAGTAAAATTCAGATTAATTTTCATTTAGTAAGGGATAGCTTCAAGCGAGGAAAAAAATTGCTGATTTTTATGATTTTTTTTTAAAGAAAGATTCCACCGTTTTTTAAACTGAGGGTATGTTTTACTACTACTGGCTGTTACATAGTATTTTTTTAATTAATTCTCAAAAATGGCGGAAATATGGCACGATCTTCTAAACGGGTTGCGGAGGATGTTGTCAGCCGGCGCGACACGTAGCGTCGGCGGCATTAATCGACAAAAAAATCAACAACGATTTTTCCTTCATTAACTCTTTCACTCATACGCAGAATATGAACCATAAAAAAGTAATAAATGTTGAAAATCGATGAAATAGTACGCTTTGAAACAAAAGGATTTTTCCGCAAAAATTGCTACACTTAGCAATTAAAAAAAACGTTTTTATTTGTTATTATCAAGAACATTTAAGGCCTTGTTTTAGACAATAAGGGTACAAAAGTGTATACCAAATATCATGGTACTGAAGTTTCCATCGTTGGAGTGCAACGAAAATACATTTCTTTCGTATTCCCTTTTTTTTGTAAGCACATCAAGGCTACAAAAGTCGCTGAAACATTTTTAAGAATCGTCAAATCTTATGACCAAAGGTTGTAAAAAAAAATATTGAAAATAAAGAAACAAAAAAAAACAACAACAAAAATTTCCGTTGCATTCCAACGATGCAAACTTCAACACCATAAAATTTCATCTAAATCAGTCGATTCGTTTTTTAGCTATTGGTCACGCCAGTTTTAAAGTGCAGTTTAAAAGACCGTGCGGTACTTCCACCATTTTTAAAGATCACAAAAAATACCATGTAATAGCCAAAAGTAGTAATAAAACATCCCCTAAGCCTAAAAAGTGGCGGAGAAATCATTCCTTTGAAAAAAATATATAACATGTTCTCCTCGCCTTAAGGTATATCCCCCCTTAAAGATTTTCAACCAGCAACTTCAAAAAATATTTCGTTTGATGATAAAAATAAATAAATGACAGAATGAAGAAGCATTATTGTTCCAGTCTAACAACGCAAAGTTCAACACCATAATTTCATTCTGGGCGACTTATGTTTCTCCGATCGATGAAAGAAATTGTTGTGTTGTTTTCAGAGCCACGCTACGATATGGGATTGCG
The DNA here is from genome assembly GCA_963210295.1 of Ophion ellenae. Taxonomy (NCBI): domain Eukaryota; kingdom Metazoa; phylum Arthropoda; class Insecta; order Hymenoptera; family Ichneumonidae; genus Ophion; species Ophion ellenae. Next base: position 14,258,623 of record OY723392.1, read on the forward strand.
GAATGGTTCATGGCGAAAGACACTTTTATTCGGCGTTCTCGTTCTTGTTATCCTCATCTCGGCGGCAGTCTTCTATGCGAGATGCTGGTTACCGTTGGCGGTAATGTGCCGAGACAGATTTGGGACAGTCGAATGTGACGGTTAGTATCATTAATTACTGCAAAGAGCCGTGACATAAGATTCAAGATGAAATGACACGTTGAGAAATTTTGACGGCTTCTCTTGCGGTAGTACTCTCGGTTTTTAATAAAAATAGATAATAGATAATTATGTAGATAAAATAATCCAGAAAAGGGAAAATATAGGTTATGGAAATATTATCTATAATATAGATAATATATCCACGTATACTATTCTATATTATCAGGATTATCGATACGCTATAATCTGAATGATCGATATACACACAAGCACGCACGCACACACACACACACACACACACACACACACACACACACACACACACACACACACACACACACACACACACACACACACACACACACACACACACACACACACTGAATTATCTAGATAATCTAGATACTACATAACGTATTATCTGGATCGTTTGATCTTTTCCCATAATATTATCTCGTATATAGATAACGTTTTATAAATTGACTTCTAATTGTTATTTCGAAGATACGAGCGGCCAGGAGGCCTTGCTCTAGTAGTCAGATCTCGATTATGATTTTTTTTTCCAATAAATCCATTTTAGCCGTTTTTGTGTAAAATTCCGATAACTTTTCGTGGATTTCTTTACCGGTGAAATCGTGTGTCATTTCATGTTCAGCTATGACAATCGAACGAAAATAATAATAAATTCCGTACCGACAGATGGCAAGGACTGCGACGCTCTTGTCTGTTACCACGAGAGAGATTCGGATTTCGCGAGTGGTATACTGGTACCGACACTGGAATCGAGGCACCGATACAAATGTACCCATCTCGAGCTAACTCACGTCAAGCACAATTGTAAGTATTCGCATTGTCCCAGCAAAAGCGTATTTTATAAAATGCGACAGTTCATACACTTTTCTTGCTCGCGAAGCCTAAAAATATCGGTATGAAAGTCGAGCCGCCGTTTTTCTTGCCGACGGTCGGTATTTGGCATCGTGACAATTTTCAATCCACTACTGTTGCCAGGACATCCAATTTATCATGAATATTTTGTTAAGGGACTACATCCACCTAGAAGCCCGAAAAAGGCCAAATTGCGATTTTTTTTCTGGGAAACGGTTGGTTAAAAGAAACGCATTTTTTAACACAAAGCTCCGTAAATTGGGAGCCTTTGGATAATACAGAAAAACAACAAAAACATGGCCGTCGGTAGGTGATGACATTTTTTTCGCGAATTTAGGTAAAAAGTGATACTATCGAATGAAAATATTTCTGGAAAAAGCCATTTTCTGACCCACCTAGGTTGATGTAACCCGTTAAAGTCTGAGTAAACGTTGCGTTTAACGGTAAATACGTATGTTTTTCTCAAACAGGGGGTCTCGAGATTGGACCGCATGCAGCATTGGCGCGAAGAATAGTCGTCGTTCTAGGGCCAAATGCTCTGGAAAACGTGTGGACCGAGGCAAGCGTGTCGGGCGTTCTCAAGCAATTGTCTTCCGTGTCAACGAGAACGATTATAATAGCGCTGAAGGAACTTCCGAATTTAACGACCATCGCGAAAACGTCGCGACACAACGGCCTCGCCGCTGTATCGCATTGCAACGGTGGCACTGCCTTCGATCGTTTGACCATTTTGCGCTGGGAGGAGACTACCAGCAATGGGAACGGCAGTGGTATCGGTAGCTACAGATTTTGGTACAAAGTGAGGATGTTGATGCCACCAATGAGACCACCGACAACGAGAAACAGCGTTACTTCGAGATGCCAATCGGTCGCGATGATCGTACAAGCGAACGGCAACAAATCCGTGCAGCAAAAGGCCCGTTCACGCGAGAGTCTCGAAGTTCTTGTGTGAATTCATTTAAAAAAAAGGATATCTCGGTCAAGCACTACAATGCTGAGAAAACGAAAATCCCTTTGATCGTCGCGACATTCCCGATTCTGATTACCGACGAACATTCGATGTAACATTTTATTCATGCGCATTCCTTCGAATCGAACATACGAGTATCCTGCATTGTGAATTTCTTGAAAGGTCCGTCCCAGATTTGTCGTGTCGTTCGTCCAATCTTTCGAAGATTCGGATTCATTTTTTTTTTACGACATCTCAATCCAACCATATATATATATATATATATATATATATATATATATATATATATATATATATATATATACACATATATATATATATATATATATATATATATATATATATATATATATACACTTAGCTCAAGATGTCGACTATTTCCGTCTTTATTCGCCTTTTTGGCTATAATACGGATACTCGAACGCTTCCCAATCGATTTCCTTTCCCTTCTCTACTTTTTTTAAAACAACCGTTGTACATATATATAATACTGAAGTCATTCGCTGCCGCGCAAAGCAAACCTCTATTTATTTAGTTAGAAGTATTATTTATGCAATGAATTATCGCTATATATATATATATATATATATATATATATATATATATATATATATATATATATATAAATTGCTCTATGGGATATCTCAACCCAAGCAGGCGGAGCTTCTTCCATGGCCGGCGACTTTTTTCATTCGCAAGTTGTAGAATACGTGAGAAAAGAAAAATTCTTTCGATTCCACAAAATTGTCACAGACCGAAGCTGATACCGCTCTTAATTTTTTGTCATATTCCTGAATTTGCGCGAAAGAGGAAGGTGGTGAATGGTACTGACATTTAAAAAAAAAATGAAAACAGTTTTTATTACTCCGACTAGCAGGAACGAAGTTGAAAAAAAATAAAACCTCGTGGGACGTTCCATAGTTGCTTTTAAATGCCAAACTCCATCTCCAGTAGAGTCAATCTAAAGATTCAAATGAAAAAAATCGAGTGTGGTAATTTGCTTCGTTTTTAGTTTGATGATTTTGAAAACCTGAGACTCAATTTTTCTACGATTTATCCAGCCGCTATGGGAAAAAATGGCAGACCACGAGGATCGGAGCTTGGTCAATCTGGCACGCTATTATTCCATGCACACGGTGTTCTTCAGTAATGAGACACGGAATACGTGTGGTCCTGAATTTTTGTAATAATTTTCATATATTACGCAGCCTCGTCGTATAGCGCGGACGAAATCAAAACGAATGATGACACATCGAAAATAACGAGCCAACGGAATGATCGTGATTACTTGTTTAAATAAACGACAAGTGAATGATCATTATCGAATAATAATCAATGCAAGTTATTAATGATTGAAATAGCTTGTTTCTCTTTATTTAACAGTAATTTTTTCACGATCACTTGTCAAATTGTTTTTAATGATTTCATCCATTCGATTTGGCAATGGCGCCCGTGCGAATTTGTAAATGAGACTTATTTTTAGAATTCTTTTTACAGTAATCTCTTTACTGTCAGTATTAAAAATACTAGAGAGCGTACTAATCGCATCCAAACGAATTATCGAACTCGACGTCCGGATGCGAAGGTTCGAGTTTTTTTTATTTTATCCTCATACTTTTAGTCTGTTTCTCTTTGACTTGATATTGTAAAAGTGAGAGAGAAACCGAAGTATAGTATTATCGCATTAATCCGAATATTTTCGTATGCGAACAAACGAGGTCGCGCGATTCATCCAGGGGAGTACAATACCGCACAACAGTTTGGACACACCAGTCGATATTTCTCGCCGCACTGAAAGCTAGATGGCTCCGTGAAAGCAAAATATAACCACATTTAACGAACGGCGTTTCGATAGAAACAAATTCAGCTTTGTTTTGCTTTTTTTAAAATAATTTTTATGATCTTTTTTGATCCGGTAAGCACTTTTGTACGTGACCGTTTTTCGGCTATTTTTCGACCATCAAGAATTGGGAGCATAATTTGTGGAACAGTTTTTTGTCATTTTTATCCATGATAAACTTGAAGGGGTAGCAGAAGCTTCATTTTCGTTTTATGACAAGTTTCGTATGATTTTTTTTCGCAAAGTTATTCCGTTTTTGGCTAAAAAAAAGGGAAATTTTGGAAAATGCAACGTAACTCAAGAACTACAGGGTTCATGAGGAAATGTCAAAGGTGTAAAAAGTTGCGTAAGTTTATACTGGATGCCTGGAATTTTTGAAGAATTTTCGTTTGAGATTTTTAAACTATTTTTTGCTCGGAACTGATAAGTAGGATGGCTTAACTCGAAAAGTATAGCGTTTAGGACGAAACATCGGAGGGAGAAACTCTTAATTTTCGATTTCAAATAAATTTTACAAAGTTTATCCTGATATTTTGTCGCCATATTTTTCGAGTTCAGCCATCCTACTCGTCAGAGTTTCGAGCGAAAATAGAAAAAAAAATCTAAAATAAAAATTCTGAAAAAATTCCATACGATCCAGCATGAACTCACGCAACTTTTTACATCTTTGACATTTTCTCTTAAACCCCATAATTCTTTAGTTACGTTGCATTTTCGAAAATGTGTCTTTTAGAAAAAAGTGAAATAACTTTGCGAGAAAAAAATCGTACGAAACGTTAAAAAAACAAAAATGGAGCTTCTGCTACCCCTTTTGAGTTTATCATGGATTAAAATGAATTCTCGATGCTCGAAAAATAGCCGAAAAACAGTCACGTACAAAAGTGCGTACCGGGTAAAAAAAAATCACAAAAACTATTTTAAAAAAACAAAACAAAACTAAATTTGTTTCCTCCAAAACGCCGTTCGTTAAATTTGGTTCTCTTTTTTTGCCGGAGCTATCTAACTTTTCGTGCGTCGAGAAATATCGACTGGTGCATCCAAACTTCTGAGCGGTCGTGTATGTGTCGAGGTAATGTTTGAGGCGCGGGTCAACCGAGTGTTCACGCAGGGGCGAAAGAGAGATTGAGAGACAGATGAGTAATATAAATAAGTGTTTGTAACTATATTTCATTATTGTTCGTTCGCAGTTTTCTTTTTCTTTCACATTTAGGCACTTGTACTTGAGACGCATAAGCAGAAACATGGCTTTCATAATTTGTTATACCTCAAGTATCCCACGTTATCATTCATCTTATACAATAAACAATAACAATAATAATAAAATAATTACAACAAAGATACATGATTCTCGCGATGTGGAATAATTCTATATTTATCGCATACGTATTATGATATAACTCAAACGTGAGTGGAGCAGAAAGAATGCGAAACGCTACGCTTCAGATGCGACGGAAAAAAAACAAGCCGTCCTCAAATTTCCAAAGGGATCGTTGAAGATTCATCAACGACCGCATGATAAGAATTCTCAACCTGACCGAAAAAGCGATGTATTTTTTCAAATTATTTGAAATTTTATTTTTTTCAAAATAAAATTATTTAAAAAAAATAGCATCCCTTGTGCTTTCACACCGATACGAATGGATTACCCACAATCATGACAGTACTCGAGCACTCTCATGCTTGGGATTTTTCGAATGCGGTTTTCGTTCGGCGGAACAATATATCAAAACGGTTTTTTTTCTTCGAATTTTAAGCGTAGGATTTCGCTCTTATTCGCCCTCGAACGATAAACTCGAATGAGCGTCAACGCGTAACTCTTGTTCTCCTTCCCTTCGATCTATATATGTATATAAGGCAACTGTTATTCAATATAATTATTCATATACGTGAAATACGCTGTGGTAAGTACAACGAGCGCGAACAACGATTTTCAATCGGCTCAAGACTCGGCAGGTTCAATCCCGTGTTTTTCGATAAGCCGAATTTCTGGCCATAGCACCAGCGTATCGCGCTAACCAGCACCGCAATTTACGCGACAATAGAAAAATAATTTTCCCATCTCTCGTTCGAAACAACGTTGTAACGGTACAAAAGTACAATAAACAAGTATTTTTTTCTTCTCTCTTTTCGTATGTACAAAGTTTTCAACAATAAGTCACACGTACGATCGCGGCAATTTTTTTCGTTTTAAGTACCAGCGTCACCGCGATATTTTTCCTGGCAAGACGTAAAATTTCCGTGCCGTAGAGATGTTGAATTATAAATTGTGTGTGTGTGTGTGTATATATAAAGAATAAGATAAAATAATACTGTCTGTTGTGTGAGTTTGCGGCGCATGTGCGAGCTCATATCTCTCGATGGTAAAGTTCACAAATACCCAAGTACTCCGACGCTCGAGTCGTCGCGTGTTGCCTTTAAAAAAATACCTTTTAATCGTTAAAAAAGGGGGGACTCGGCGACATTGAAATTCTCGAATGCTCGGGATGGATCGAAATTAGAGCGCCGATATACTCAAACGTTAGAACGGAACGAATTGTTTGCGAGAGCACACAAAGAAACTGATGTAAATTACTAAGAGTTTAACAATCGGAGAGGCTTTTCCATTAGATCGATATTGGCCTATGGTAACCAGCATTCTTGTAAACAATCACAACGATGTCAAACTATGACGTGCCGCGTGATTTTCCTTTGCGATTTGAGCCAATGCCTCGGCCATTGATTTACCGGTCTCCTGCACCATACTGTAGAGACGTCCAGATTCCTTGTTTTGCATGAGAACGTGTGGATGGTCGAATTCCTGTGACAAAAGCGTGAAATTTCATTACACCGAGACCGATAGTGATTGTAGTCTGCGTTATGGCAAAAAAAAACGTTTACATCGAGGAGTCAGCCTCGATCGAAAAAGAGAAAGTCATTTTTCCTGCATAATATCCAGATTCGTCGATATTTTTTTCGTCACATGTACAATCTTTTTAATTTTTTTTTCCACGGAAAGGACAATCGATTCTCTGTCATTTTGTTCTTCGGACACCAATATCCGTGAGATAAAGGGCCTTACTCCAGTAATCGGAAAACATGCGTAAACTTTTCACGGATTTCTTTACCGGCAGAATCAAGTGACATTTGGTCTTAAGGCCATGTGTCACAGCGACCGAGCGGCCATGAGTGCGAGAGAGAGAGAGAGCTGATTTACTGATTCCCATTGTTCTCCTAAATGGTTGATTTTTTGGAAAAACGAAAACAAACACTTTCCACTCTGTTGAACGACGAATAACTCCTTTCTCATCATTTGCCCGAAATGTGGTCCGCTTGAGAGAGAACTTGGCAGTAGGATTTTTACCAACCGGACATGTGAGCCATGTCCTTAAGGCCATGTGTCACACGGTCGGTAAAAATCCTACGGCCAAGTTTTCTCCTAGACGGATCACATTTCGCGCAAACGAAGAGAAGGACGTTATTCGTCGTTCAACAGCGCATATAACGGGCTACACCTACCCAGGTGGGTAAAAAAATTGCATTTTCCAAAAATATTTTTATTCTATATCACCTTTGGCTATATTCCCTGAAAATTTTGATTAAAATATTCCTAAAATTGAATGAGCTACAGCTTCTAAGGGTCGGTCGGGCGAGCAGTAGCAAGCACCATACTTCAAACTTCAAGGCGGTCATCCGGTGACCGGCCCAAAAAATCGAAACAATTTTTTTGCACCAGTTGCTTCTATAGCAAGGCGTCAATATGGACCCGACATAGCAGGCTAATAGTGAGTCAACATTTTCTTTGTGTAAATCGTACTTCAACTTTTAAACGCGTTTTTCTCAAAACTGTATTTTTTAAATTGGCTTCCATGATATCTCAAAAACTATTGGACGGATTTCGCTCAAATCTTTATGATTCAGTCAACACATCTATAGTTCTCACCCGGACTAGAATATTTTTTATATCTACCATCGTTTTTTTTAAGCTGAAAAAGTAAAAAAATATGTCGAATCTTGGAACATAACTTTTGAAACCGTCCAAAAAATTCAATTTTCGATATTTCACTTTACTCTATTTCCGTCGATAGCCTTAGGTCTACAAATTAAAATGCGGTTTTTTTAAATTTCAGATGAGCAAAACCTCTCTTAAAAAAAAACTTTTTTTACACATGACTGTCTTCCGAATGGTGCATAGTCGATTCAACGCGTTATTTTTTTTTGATAACATTCTAAGGGACTATAAAAATGTTAATAAATGGGTGGTAAGCATTTGAAGATAGTGTTTCAATGGTTTATCAAAAAATCCCCATAAAGCGAAAGAAACATAGCTGTCACATGGGACGACTCCCTTAAACGCGTTTTTCTCAAAACACTGTTTTCAAAGGCGGTGGACATAATACCACGAGAAACACTTGATCGATTGTTTCCAAATTTACAAGAAATACGATGAGAAACGTTTAAAGGTCGTCGACGACCTCACTTTTTTTAAATCGATCTTCATTCGCAAAAGTACGACCGATTTCTTCATCGATCTTCTTTCTTCCATCTTCATCGATCGAGGGATCATTACAGTGTAAAATTGAAAAAAAAACCGATTTTTTTTGCATTATCGATATATACATGCTGTTCAATTTTTGGGGCGAAATTCAAATTATTCTGGTTGCTACAGTCTTTCTCAGAAAAAGGAATTCGACCAGCTGCGTAAAACCTGGCTCGGACGGACGCGTTTTTCTCGAAATGTCGTTTTTCAAAACGGTGTACACTCTCAAAGGAAGAGTTTTCAAGCTATCCGTCCCAAATTTTGACACGATATCTTTCACGCCATTATTTATCTTATCACAGAAGCACTTTTTTGTTTAAAATCTTCAAATTTTTTTATACGAAAAACTCGAAAAATAGGCTAAATTCGATACTTTTTTCAAACCGCCACCATTTCGTCAATTTTGAAAAAAAAATCTTCATACCAAGATGGTGGCTTTCATACTAATCGATAATGGTTTTACAATGTTGGTTTCAGATAATATTTGGGGCCAGAACCGTGTACACCATGAGGAATCCTTTTTTTCGAAGACATTTTCAACCGCTAACAAATGTACAAAATAAATATAAATAAACGTTCAAAAATGTATTTTATGTTCTTCATGAATGCTTTCATTTTACATGAAAAAATCAGACTGATTAGCGTATTTTAACCGCCGAAAAAAATCGCGAAAATCAGCTATTTTTCAACCCGTTACGTAAAAATGACAACTTTTTTCGTAGATTTTGTGTGCTCGAGATTCAATTTGTCGCCACGTTGTTAGAAAAAGTGATTTGAAAAATCGACGATCGTCAACGACTCGTATTTATTGTTAACCCGAATAACCCGTTGGGTTTTTAGATTTCGGATGGACCGTTCCAGCTCGAGTGTCCACCGCCAAACGTCGCAAAAAATGTCATCATCTGCCGGCGGCCATTGTTGCTTTTCTGTATTTTTTTTTGGTGATTGTTTTTAACCCTTTCAATGGGGCGAAAAAATTAGTTTAGTGGGTCTCATTACCGGGAACAATTATTTCTCCCCCATGTGATTATTACGATGAAATAACTTTTCTGTCTGAAACTTGCTCAATAAGGGTGCGAATTCCTCGCCACTGAAATGCGCCTAGGTGTTTCAGTAACTGGGATATATGTTTATACAGCGGGAATTTCAATTTTTTCCAGACGGACAGCACATGCCTTGTAAGGTGTGAAAGCGTTAAGGTAATCCTATCGTCAGGCTTCAATCTATAGGCTGTGCATTTTTTAAAAATCTTCACTAAATATGGTAATAATCGTCTCTATAAAATTTTGGGCTCGGTTATTGACCTAGTCGCAGAGAAAAAATATTAATATTATGTATTTTTGTGAAGGAATTGCGAGACGACATACAAAAACCCAATTTCCGGTCGCTACAAAAGTGTATATAATAGTGGGAATCCGTCAGATTTTTAAAAATAATCAGATTTACTTACTTAATACTTGTAATCCAATGATCTCAGAAAAAAACGTTTATTGACCTAATTTTTATGTAATACCAAGTTTAATTTGAACTTCCGGTATTGAATTTATTATCACTTGCTACTATAAAGAGACGTGACAGCAAGGCAACGCAACGGCTGACTGTAGTCCTAACTTCATCTCAATCATTCGAATTTCCACACATTTCATTTTAAACCGACATATTTCGCCAACGCAAATTTTACACGATTTTTCGGGCCACCAGTCGTGGCCCGAATGCAGTGCTTTATATTTCCCGCACCTGACATTCTTTTGACAGATCGACGTTGAAAAGCATGGAGGTTAAACTCGCCTGGTTGAGTAAAAAGAGACGGAGATAGAACCAACGTGCCAAATATCAAACCTAGAAATACTGCGCGAATCATTGGGATAACGATTTTTTCATTTTTCTAATTACATATGAACATTCATTATGGTAGAACGAGCGCGCAATCTTGATTTCTATAGATTTTGTTCAAACATTAACCAGACATTGTTCATATCATTATGCATGTTGGCGTGAAATTTCAGAACAGTCGACTATTTACATTGGAAGATAATGGGTTTTAAAATTGCAACTTTTAACACTGCAGGGTCTGCATTGAAATTTAGACAGAATAATTTTCCTTGAAAAATATTTGTCCCGTATAATAACAAGACATATGGCAACACCGCATCATTCCACGTATCCAATGACGTGAGACATATTTAAAATAATACTGCAACACAAATTTTCATTTGGAAGTAATTTTTAATCGAACAAAGTTTTTAATTAGTTCTGAATGAACCAACACTTTTATTTGTTGATGAAAATAACGTAAACAATATAAAATATTAATATTTATAATGCTAATATTTGTTATGACAACATTTTTAACTTTAGGAACACGATCATTATTTTTTTCTCAAAATATTGAACAATCCTGTTCTGTGGTGTTGGCATATGTCTTATTATTATAGGGGACAAATATTTGTTACGGAAAATTGTTCTGTCTAAATTTCTGTGCAGATCCTGCAGTGTTGAAAGTTGCAATTTTAAAACCCATTATCTCCCAATCTAAATAGTCAGCTGTTCTGAAATTTCAAACATGCATAATGATATGAACAATGTCTGGTTAAAATTTGAACAAAATTTATAGAAAACAAGTTTGCGCGCTCGTACTACCTTAAGAGGTTAGGCCACAGTAACGGGTATAAAATCATGTGCGAATTTAACAATTTTTTTTCGTATAAAAAAGTGATTCACTCATAAAACTAATTACACATCCATTTAGTATGAATATCAAACTGTCGGAAAATATATATATATATTTTTTTCGATGTACAAAATGGCCGACTTCTCGAATCGTCTCGAAACAGCTTTTTTCCAATTGGCGTGACAAATAACTTCAATAATTTTCACTCGATTTACTTCAAATTTAAAAGTTATGTTCCTAATTGCATTTCGCAGAGAAGTACGTACGGAATCTCTGATCAATCGGAAACGTTTCATTTTATGAGCAGTTTATGAGCAGTTACAACGAAATTTTTCACTGAAAATTCATTTCTTAAGTTCTAATACCTACAACTTTCGAATAAAACAATATTTTTTAAATTCCGTGCGTACTTCTCTAGGTATTCTAATGTAGATCGACGAGAATTTTTATTTTTTGTTCTAGGGAAAAAATTGTGGATGCTAAATGTCACGCCGCGGAGCGCCTAAAAAAAGATAACAAACGAAAATATTAGTAGTCGGCCATTTTGTACATCGAAAAAAAATATATAAATATATTTTCTAACAGCTTGATATTCATACTAAATAGATGTGTAATTAATGTGATGAGTGAATCACTTTTTTCATATGAAAAAAAATGTTAAATTCGCACATGATTTTATACCCGTTACTGTGGCCTAATCCCTTAAACAGTTTACCCGTGGAAAATTTAAATTATTACAAATTATTTTATTTGCATATGTTAAAAATATGAATTGTTCAAGTGTCAAGTATGATCAGTGGTATGACTAGTGTGTTACGATAGGATTACCTTAAGGCTCTCAATATATATAACTATCTGTTAAAAAAATGCGTTTATCACCGAGCGTTTCCCAGAAAAAAATGCCGAATGTGCCGATTATTTCGTGCCTCTAGGTCAATGTAGCGCCTAACGTTTGGCATTCGTCCTGGCATCTGAATATAAAGTATCCCAATCGAATAATCTTACCACAGCGGATCCGGCGTCCATCACCAGTATGCGATCACTATCCATCACGGTATTGAGTCGATGGGCTATCGTGAGGACCGTGCGACTTTCGAATTTGCGTCTAATGGTCTTCTGTATGAGCTCGTCGGTGCGTGGATCGACGTTCGCGGTTGCCTCGTCGAGTATGAGTACGGGATTGTTCCGCACTATAGCCCGCGCGAGACAGACCAACTGTCGTTGACCGACGCTAAGATTGCCGCCGCCCTCGCTAATATGGGCCGCGAGTCCCAATTCTTTGAGTTCGACCTCCTCCAACGCCTCCCAGAGTCGAGTGTCCTCGTAAGCGTCGAAGGGATCAAGATTGGCGCGTAGAGTGCCCGAAAAGAGAAAAGGCTCTTGGGGTATGATGCTTATTTTCGAGCGTAAATCGTGAAGACCGATCTCGTTGGTCTCGACTCCGTCGATCTCGATGCTACCTTCAACGTCAGCGAGACGAAAGAGGGCCGATATAAGTGACGATTTGCCGGCTCCGGTACGCCCGACTATGCCAACTTTCTCGCGTGGCTCAACCGTAAAATTGAGGTTCTTCAACACCGGCGGATCGAGGGGCGAATAACGCAGATAAACGCGTTTGAATTCGACTTTTCCCTCCTCGGGCCAGGTGTCCCTTGGCTTTTTGTCGGGCGTGCTCTCGAGAGGCGGTTCACTGGCGACGTTACTGTACTCGAGTACGCGCTCGACCGAGGTCATTTGATTCTCCAATTCGGCACTTTGGCGCATGCCCCATTGAAACATACCCGTGAGTCCGATGCTCTGGGTTATCGCGAGGCCCACGTTGCCGCCCGGCGTCGAGGTTGGGTCGTCGCCGCTTGGGAGCACGAGGAAGCTCAGTGTCACGAGGGCGATGTAGATGAGACAAAATATGTCGAGCCAAAAGCCAAAAGCGCGCGACGACGCGATAAATATGTACCACGCGGACGAGTGAAGGTCCTGATGATGATCGAATTCCGTGGTCAAAACTTCGGCAGCGTCGAACGAGCGTATCGTCGCGAGACCCTGCAGCGTCGCGTTCAAGTGACCGAACACCGGTGATCGGGCTATACGATTATTTCACAATTAGCGATTATTTTTTATCGACAGCGGAGCAATGTGGTAACGAAAACTCACTTATTCCCTCGAGACGTTTGACGCTTCTGCTCGTTGCCAGATAAACGACCCTCAAGTAGTAGAAAATAATTCCAATCACAACGGTCGGCACCAAGAGCCAGTGATTCGCGTAACCAACCACGATTATTATACCCAAAAGGGACATACCGATCTGTATGCAATCGATCATCGCGATTGGCAATAATTCGTCGATCGCGCCCATATCCTTGGAGAAACGATTGAGCACGCGACCCGACGTGTTCGTGTTGAAGAAACGCATTGTCGCACGACTGATGCTTCGGAACATACGGTCGTGAAGCGTCATCGAGGCTCTCATGCACATACCGAAGAACGAGAACGAACGTATCAGGGTAACGAATATCGTGAGTACCGTTAAAGCACTGTAGATGTAGATGCAGGTGTTCGTGTCCAACGGCCTTTCGTAAACCTCCGCTTCTTTTCCCCCGACGACTGTTCGCTGAAGGAAAAAACACGATATTGAATCGGCGTGAACCTCGCGTTTCTGAACTAGGGTAAATCGACCAGTGGATAGACGAAATCTGATTTATATTTCATATAAGCAAAGCATATGAATTGTCGATAAAAACTCGAATCACTATAATTTAGTTACAAAACTCGCACGTGTCGTGGAAACCAATTTCGTAGTTTAATATCGAATTTTGAATGACATTGAAGTATGCATCGTTGGAATGCAACGAAAGTGTTTTAGACCAATTTTTTTCGGCACATTTAGACCTCAGAAATCACTCAAACGTTTTTCAGGATCCTTATTGGAGATCTTCAGCCTAAATATGCCAAAAAGATTCTAGATGATAATGAAAATGAGGAAATAAAAATGAATTTTCGTTGCATCGGAACGACGCAAACTTCAACATCGTATTATTGAGTATCGTAGTATTTGACTATATTGAAAATATGGTACATTCTCTTGTCATCCTAAAAGGATATAGCGTTAAAAACGTATTTTCAATAATTTTATCGAAAAAGTATGCATTATGTTCGTTTATTGCCATTTTTAAATGAGATAAATTTGAACGTTTGGCCACGTGAAGGAAAACGCTCGAGGATTGCTTGGATCTCTAGTGACGTTACATGCCAGTAAACAGATTGTCATTACGAGTCCTGTGACGAGTAATTAGCGATTTTCTAGTTTATCTCGGTGTATTTCCGTGCTTTTTCTGTTCATTCATAGTTATTTGTAGTGATAGTTACTATATTATCAAATTTTGACTAAGAATGGAGAGGAAGATTTGCTGTGTGACAACTCAGCGGCGATATAAGTCTTTTACGTTTTTTCCTAGCATGTGACGTCACAGGCGACACGTGACTACATATCTGACAACGGGCGCGTTTTGAAGGTCTGGTTGAATATTTAAATTTTATTGCCGATTTACATCGTAAATACTGACACTCACGAAAATAGAACAAATATTGTCAGCATAACATAAAATAATTAACAATTTAGGATGATTTCCTTACAACAGTCAAATACTCTATTTTGCGGCCACACGAAATTTTTCTAGTTTGTTGTACTTCACACCGCGCAACTTAGTTACGAGACGACTGTGCACAGTAGCGAAAAAAAAAGTTTTGATGAGTTTTGACGTAAAGTATTACTTTCATTACTTAAGGGGTCTTCTCACTTCAGACGCTAAAAAAAGGCTATTTTCATTAATTTTTTTGATAGGTTTATATTATAGATATTGATATAAAAGTTTGTACACTTAATAAATACACTTTCGAAATACATTTAAAAAAAAAACATTTTTTAAATGTATTTATGTAACCCAAACAAACTTTTAACATGTTTTTCTCGAAACAACGTTTTTCGACGGCTTGTTGATAAAATCTTCGAAACTACTGAACCGATCCTTATGAAATGTTAACCACATATTCTTTACAACGATAGTCATAGCGCATAGCAAGGATTTTTTTAAATTTTGATATTTACGATTTATTTGGTTGCCAAAACGGTGAAAAAACACACGTTTTTTGTGTTATTGGGGAAAAAAGTCCGCCATTTTGTTATTTTTGCATATATAAAAAATCGTATGATATGCGCTATAGCCATTAACATACTGAATCTAAAACCGTTTGATTTTTTTGTTCCGGATGATCCATTTCTGAGATTTCATCAACAGTGCAGACCTACAATTTTTTTAGGACATTTTATTAACTACCATTTTCGTCTATAAATAGTGACTTAAATAAATAAATAAATATTTTTTTAAATCGTATTTCGAAAGTGTATTTAACAAGTGTAACACTTTTCATATCAATATCTATAATATAAACCTATCAAAAAAATTCATGAAAATAGCCTTTTTTAGCGTCTAAAGTGAGAAGAGCCCTTAAAGTGACTAGAACACGTGGTTTTGTTTGTTTGCTTCAAATGCCTGTTTTTGGAAACCGCATTTTTCAGCGCGCGGGGCGCTCTATAGCTCCGACAGATGAACCGATTCACATGAATCTCTTCGCAATTGAAAGGAAATTCAATTTGCGGGGTCATCGGGATGCGATTTTCGTCAAAAATTGATTTGAAATTTTTTTTTAAAAGGGCTGTCATTTTGTTATCCAGCCGTGCATTTCTTTATTTGGCGGGAACTGGAGCCGCCATTTTGATTTTTTTTGTAAACAAAATTGGCATTTACTCTCCATTGATAGAAGAATAAATACGTTGAAACTCATTTCCAAAAGTATTTAATTTATATTTTTATAAATTCCCGAGGTTCATGCATTTTTCATGCCTCTCGGCGGTAACCTTCCTTTAGTATAGAATGAAACATCGATTTAAAAAAAAAATTGAAATCAATTAGTAATAAAAGGTCAGAATTGAACATGTATATTCGCTGGTTCTGTATTCTAATCTCTTTCCAGTCGATGGACTGGAATGGGTCTGTTCTGATGATTCTCAAAGCAGACTAGAAAATTGAAACTCTGCTGAAAATTGCCAAATTAATTACTGTTAACAGATGACAATTTATATTCCATTAAATTTCATATAATTATTTCATTCGTATTTTTTTCATTTTGACAAAATTCTTGAAATTTAGACCATATTCTAAAAATTTTGACACGATTCTTCAAATGTAGACACAATTTTTAAAATTTAGACAAAATTCTTTCAATTTCGACACAATTCTTAAAATGTTGACAAAATTGAATTATCTTCCATTTCTCAGTTTAAACAAACCTTGGTAGTTTTTTTTTTTATAACGTCACGTTAAGAAGGCAAAAAGCTTTGTGTTTTTTCCACGAAATCATAATAACAAATATAATACTCATATGTATAAGAATATCATAATTTTTGTGCAACACAGTAATCTCCAAATCTAGCATTTAATCAAAATAAATAATAAATCGTTATCCTTTACAGCGTTCATCCACACTACACGTCCATAAACTGGCGGCGGAGTGTCCATTTGCTGGAAATTTCGTCCATTAACCGACGATCTCATAATTACGCTACTAATTTATCAATTCCTCCAATATCATTTGTAGCAATTACTGCGAATTTTTTCTACTATCATAATAATATATTCCGTTAGCTGCAGCGATTAAAAAATTAGTTTTCAGAACATTTCCATTGTACAGTCGATTTGAATCCTAGTGTCGTTATTCCATTCACCGATCGGTTTACCCTATCCTGACGAAACGAATGTTTCAATGAAAAATAACGCTGGACCGATGATCAAAAGATGAACTCACGTTCTCGTTCTCGCGTTCTTCCATATTGACCCACGAAGCGATAAAGGCATCACCGCCGCTGGCGGCCAATTGGGCTCCGACGCATAGCATTATTATCGTGAATACCACGAACCAATTGCCACCGGCGTGTAGATACGCCGAATAAACGTGTCCTCCGATGCTGCCTTTTGTACGCATCTCGGCGATCTTAAACGAATCAATAAAACAATCCTCAATACATCTCCCCTTTCTATACAGGGTGTTTGGCGCATAAACCGACACATTTTTTTTGTTTTTTTTTTTCAATGACCCGACATTTGCCTCTTAAGGTAGAACGAGCGCGCGATGTTAATTTATATAGATTTTGTTCAAATTTTAACCAGACATTGTTCATATCATTATGCATGTTTGAGTAAAATTTCAGAACAGTCGACTATTTATATTGGAAGATAATGGGTTTTAATATTGTAACTTTTAACACTGCAGGGTCTGCATTGAAATTTAGACAGAATCATTTTCCGTGAAAAATATTTGTTCCCTATAATAAGAAGACATATAGCAACACCGCATCGCTCCACGTATCCAATGACGCAAGTTTGCACGGCATATTTAAAATAATATTGCAACACAAATTTTTATTTGAAAGTAATTTTTTCGAACAACGTTTTAACTACCTATGAATTAACCAACACTTTTATTTGTTAATGAAGATAACATAAACAATATGAAACATCAATATTTATAAAGCAAATATTTTTTTCATGATAAAAGTTTTTAACTTTATGAATACAATAATTATTTTTTTCTCGAAATATTGAACAATACTGTTCTGCAGTGTTGCCATATGTCTATTTATTATAGGGGACAAATATTTTTACAGATAATTATTCTGTCTTTACTGAACGTTTTTAGCAAAACTGAATAGTAAAGGCAATCCAAACTTTTTTCACTCTTTCCCTAACTAGTTTGCTATCTAAACATATTTTTTTTTTTCAAAATTTATAAACACAATAGAATGGTACGACGAATTATGTGACCTGACTTTCGGTCAATGCAGACCCTGCAGTGTTAAAAGTTGCAATTTAAAAACCCATTATCTCCCAATCTAAATAGTCGACTGTTCTAAAATTTCAATCAAACATGCATAATGATATGAACAATGTCTGGTGATAATTTGAACAAAATCTATAGAAATCACAAGCGCGCGCTCGTTCTACCTTAAAAGGCAAATGTCGGGTAATTTCAAAAAACGAAGAAAAAAAATCATATCTTAAGGGGTCTCCTCACTTTAGACGCTAAAAAAGGCTAGTTTCATGCATTTTTGTATAGGTTTATATTATACATATTGATATAAAAGTTGTTACACTTAATAAATAAACTTGCAAAGTACATTTAAAAAACTTTTTTATGAATTTTTGTAACCCAAACAAATTTTAAACGCGTTTGTCTCGAAACAACGTTTTTCGACGGCTTGTTGATAAAATCTTCGAAACTACTGAACCGATCCTTATGAAATTTTAACCGCATATTCTTTACAACTGTAGCTATAGCGCATATAAAGGATTTTTTTTAAATTTAATATTTACTATTTTTTTGCCAAAAACGGTGAAAAAAACACGTTTTTTGTTTTTCTTTCGAAAAATGTCCGCTATTTTGTTATTTTTGAATATATCGAAAATCGTATGATATGCGCTATAGCCATTAATATACTTAATCTAAAACCGTTTGATTTTTTTGTTTCGGGTGATCCATCTCCGAGATTTCATTAACAGCGCAGACCTACAATTTTGTTAGGACATTTTTTTAACGACCATTTTCGTCTATAAATAATGACTTGAATAAATAATTTTTTTAATGTATTTCAAAAGTGTATTCATCAAGTGTAACAACTTTTATATCAATATCTATAATATAAACGTATCAAAAAATGCATGAAAATAGCCTTTTTTAGCGTCTAAAGTGAGAACTTACCGTGACACTTAGGACATAGGGTCTGAGGGTGAAAAAATTAACAAATGACCCCCCCCCCTTCCTCAATCCCCCCAAAAAATGTATCGGTCCATGTGCCGAACCATGCGGCTCCCTGTATATCTCGATAATAAACAATCGTAGGTGAGTTTTTTCTTCGTACGAAAAGTTTTAGACATTACCTCTTCGGGTTCGTCCTGCTGGCCGCCGCCAGTTTCGTTAGTCATGAATGAACTCAGCGAGGTGATGCTCGTGTGACGGGAATTGCTTCGACTAGGCGGGGCCGACGAGGCCTCATCGGGCTTCGTTTGAACCTCGAGCAATCGACCGAAATCGATACCCATTCCGGCTAATTGTTCGTATGTTCTGCGGAAAAAAAAGCCCAAGCTCACCCACGGTCGTTGTATATTTTCGGACACTCAGTTATGAACTCGCGTGTGAATAATTTTTCTCGTGCTAATCGTAGTTTTTTAACCACGTCCGATCAGCACCGCACAAGACATCGAGTTTGATAATTTTTAAAAATACCCTCGGAATGCACTCTCAAAGGGTCAAATAACTGCAGAGAAAATTAATTTTGTTCGCAAAACTTGTCTTTTTTTAATTTAAAAAAAAACTATTTTTTCATGGTCCGTACGTATCTTTCTGGATATTGTAATGCAGATTATACACATGACGTTTTTTGTTTGTTTAGGATCAAACTCGTTGGCACTTATGCAAGCCTCGAAGCATCTCATGCAAAAAACTCTTGCGCTTAGAAGGCGCCAGTTTGTAAGAAGAAAAAAAACCGGTTTTAAAATGATTCCATACACTTTAAGAGATGTATAATAAACTCGTTTGAGGCGGTGTATACATGAACGATAAAAAAATCGATTTTTTTTCAAACGATGCAACTGTATATGTAGAATATTTTCTCAACAAGCGAAATTCGAAAAATTTCAAACGTTACAGCCCATCAACGCTGCACCACAGCACGCGGATTCGCGGAGAGCGCAGAGGGACATGCAGAGATGGGGAAAAACTGATTAACTTAATAATTCACAATTCTTAAGTTTATTACAGTAGAGTATTTGACTATATTAAAAATATGGTTCATTCTCTAGTCATCCTAAAAGAATATAGTATTCAATAAGTATATTCTATAATTTTATCGAAAAAATATGCATTATTTTCGTTTATTTTAACAACAGAGTATTTGACTATTTTAAAAATATGGTCCATTCTCTTGTCATCCTGAAAGAATATAGTGTTGAAAAAGTATTTTCTATCATTTAATCGAACAAGTATGCATTACTTTCGTTTATTTCCATTTTTAAATTAGATAAGTTTAATAAATTAGATGAATTAGATAAGATTTCATAAATTAGAATTTATCTAATTTAAATTAGATACATTTGAATTTGGTCACGTGCACGGAAACACTCCGCGATTAGTTGGATCTCTAGTGACGTCACATGCCAGTAAAAAGATTGTCATTGCGAGTCCCGTGACAAGTAATGAGCGATTTTCTAGTTTATTTCGGTGTATTTTCGTGCTTTTCTGTTCATTCATAGTTACTTGTAGTGACAGTTACCATATTATCAACGTTTAAATAAGAATGGAGAGGAAGGTTTGCTGTGCGACAACTCAGCGGCCATATAGGTCCTTTGGCTTGTACACTGGCATGTGACGTCACAAGCGTTACGTGACTACATATCTGACAACGAGACGCATTTTGGCAGTCTGATTGAATATTTAAATTTCATTGCCGATTTATATCATAAATACTGACATTCACGAAGATAAAAAAGTATTGTGAGCATAAAATAATTAACCATTTAAGATGATTTCCATACAACAGTCGAGTACTCTGATACTACTGCAATTTATAATTCAATTACTTTGTAACTGATTACTTGGGCAATTAGTTACCACAAGTACCTAGTGCAATTTAATTCAAATTCTATGTAAACTTTAAACGCGTTTTTCTCAAAATTGCATTTTCGAAATTGGCGTGCAGGACTACTAAAAAACTATTAAGCCGATGGAGTTGAAAATTGGTAGAAATATTGATAATATCGCAACCTTCTACTTAACGAAAATTGTTTTTGAGCAATTAGAAGAAAAAAAAACTCTTTTTTCATTCAAATTTTACCGACATTTTGCGTGAATTTTTTTTTGTAAATTGGTGCCTCTCTCTTAAATTTGCATTTTAATAACTGTTAAATATAAACTATACATGTTCTGACTGAAAAAATGTTTGAACTTTTTTGCAAATAAAAGTCTACGGGACGCTACACTGCACGCCGATTCGCTTCGACAACACTCTGCCACAACTTCGCCATTTTGATGATAAATGAATTTAAAACAAATGTTTCGTGTACTTAAATATACTATTATGGTAGAACGAGCGCGCGCTCTCGATTTCTATAGATTTAGTTCAAATTTTAACCAGACATAGTTCATATCATTATGCATATGTGAGTGAAATTTCAGACCAGACGGCTATTTAGATTGGGGGAGATAATGGGTTTTTAAATTGAAACTTTTAACACTGCAGGGTCTGCATTTACCGAAAGTCAGGTCACATAAATCGTCGTACCATTCTGGTGTGTTTATAAATTAAAAAAAAAAGAATTATGTTTAGATAGCAAACTAGTTAGGGAAAGAGTGAAAAAAGTTTGGATCGCCTTTACTATTCAGTTTTGCTAAAAACGTTCAGTAAAGACCGAATAATTCTCGGTAAAAAAAATTTGTCTCCTGTAATAAGAAGTCATATAGCAACACCGCAGAACAGTTTAATATTTCGAGAAAAAAAAATATCGTGTGCCTAAAGTTAAAAACTTTTATCATAAAAAATATTTGCGTTATAAATATCAATATTTTATATTGTTTATGTTATCTTCATTAACAAATAGAAGTGTTGGTTCATTAATAACTAATTAAAAACTTTGTTCGATTAAAAATTACTTCCAAATAAAAATGTGTATTGCAGTATTATTTGAAATATGCCGCGCAAACTTACGTCATTGGATACGTGGAACGATGCGGTGTAGCCATATCTCTTCTTATAATAAGGGCCAAATATTTTTTACGGAAAATTATTCTGTCTAAATTTCAATGCAGACCATGCAGTGTTAAAAGTTGCAATTTTAAAATCCATTATCTCCCAATCTAAATAGTCGACTGTTCTGAAATTTCACTCAAACATGCATAATGATATGAACAATGTATGGTTAAAATTTGAACAAAATCTATAGAAATCAAGAGCGCGCGCGTTTCTACCTTAAGGTATACCTACAGTTTGATAAATGTGGAATAATTTCTTTGTCAGTTACAAAAAAATCCTTCAAAATTGCTTAATTTTTACTCGTCTAAATGTATATCGGCCTTGAACAACTCTTCGCTTTACTTTTTCCAGCCAACATTTTTTCAAGTTACACGTACTTTTCTCGGCCGGTTCTATATTATTACCACGTGAAGCAAAAAAAACCGCTTCGATAGATTCGATCGTTAACAAGCTCAGTCAGACGGAATTAATTTACCCTTCGGCCTGTATCGCACCGTCCTTGAGAACGACGACCCAATCGACGTTTCGGAGAAATTGCAGCTGATGCGTCACGAGAATTCTGGTCTTTCCCTTTAAGTATCTCTCGATGCACTCCTCGAACATGTGCTTGCCGACGTGAGCGTCGACAGCGCTCAGAGGATCATCCAACAAGCATATAGGTGCGTCCGCGTAAACTGCCCTTGCCAAATTGATTCTGTGAACATATTTAGCCCCGAATAGTATATTTGGAGAATAACAGTCGCAGGGAAATTGTGGACGAGTGGAGGGTTAATTTACCTTGCTCGTTGACCACCGGAGAGGCTGATGCCTCGTTCGCCCACGATTGTTTTGTCGCCGTAAGGCAAAAGACTGAAATCTCGCTTGAGCTGGCAAACCTTTATGACCTGGTCATATCGGCGCTGATCCATCTTTCGACCGAACAATATATTTTGTCTGACCGAGCCGGCGAAGAGCCAAGGCTCCTGACTCGCGTATGCTATATAGCCGTTTACCTGATAAAAGCGACTACTGATAAATGTACGAATATAAGAAAGAGCCAATTAAGAAATCATCAGTGTAAAATTTTCAAAAAATCGATTTTTCGTTGCATTATCCGATAGTATAGACGGTTATAAACATGCTGGTCAATTTTTGGGGCGAAATTCGAATTATTCCGGTTGGGGGGCGTACGCAAATTATGTAACGCAAATCGGGGGGCGGGGGGGGGGGGGGGGGGACGTTACGTCACGATTTTAGCAATGCCAGAAATAGTAAAGTTTTTCTGAATGTTCATGTTTTTAATTAAAAACTCGCGCGTAATTTTACTTCGAGTAGTTTTACTTTCCAGCTTTCCATATTTTTTCCAGCTTTTATTTACAGCTTTCCATACGAAATGTCAGTTAAGGGGGGAAATCACTGTGCAAGAACTTGCACAGTGGTTTTCCCACATTCCCCAAAATTTGAAGAAATCTTTTTTTTGTTTTTTATAATTCTTGAAAGTGCATATATTTAAAAATATGTTGGCAAAATTTTTAGTCACAAGTCCGAAAATTCACGGAGTTACAGTCACTTTAGTGAGAACAGGTAGCGCGACCGATTAATGCCCCTGAGTCCCTACAGGTGTGGCGTCGTTCACAATAGATGAAGTGCAGGCTCTTATTATTTTGTGAAATATAATGAAGATGAAGAACCGTCATATCGCCCGGGACTAGATACTTTGAGGCAGGATATACATTTACAACGATAAAAAAATCGATTAATTTTCTTTCTCTTTAAACGATAGAATTATGTATGTAGAATATTTTCCGAAAGTTTCAAAGCAAAAATCGAAAAACTTCAAACTTTACAGCCCGTCAACGCTGTGCCTCACCGATCGGATTCAAAGCGGGCGTGAACTTCAAACGCGTTTTTCTCAAAACTGCATTGTCGAAATTGGCGTGCAGGATTACTCAAAAACTATTAAGCCGATTGAGTTGAAACGTGGTAGAAATATTGATAATATTGGTACCTTCTACTTGACCTGAATCGTTTTTGAAAAATTGGAAAAAAACTACTTTTTTAATCAACATTTTACAGAAATGTGTTAATGCGTGCCATTTTCTAAAATTTGCATTTTCTACATTTTAATTACGGTCACATAGAATCTATACATGTTCTAATTGAAAAAATGTTTTAACTTTTTTGCAACTCAAAGTCTACAGGAAGCTAGATTGCACGCCGATTCGCAATTCCCGCGGCGACCTTGCTGTAACACTTTGCCATAGCTCCGTCATTTTGATGATGAATTAACAAAAAAAAATTGTTTTGTATACTTAAATATACTATTTAAGGACAAGTATGTAACCGCTGTAATTTGATGGAATATTCTTAAGCCCGAGAAGCAAGAATGGCTAAATAAATACTATTTAAGGATACCTAAAGTTTAATAATTGTCAAATAATTATGTCTTAGTTCAAAAAATCCCTCAATATTGCTTTATTTTCCTGTCTAAATGTATATCCCGCCTTAATGCAAGTATCAATATTCTAGAAAAAACATAAGTTTGTATCAAGAAAAACGAAACGAAAACTTCGAACGCGTTTTTCTCGAAACTACTTTTTCCCACCTTGTCCCAGCGAATACTCAAAAACTTATAAACCGATTTTTAATTTTTTTTTGACATTTTTGTAATCGCCGTGACTAAGGTTGTAAGTAGCCGATTTTTTATATATTGATCATTACCATTTTTAAAGACAGCTTGAATACAGAAAAGGACCTTGAAAATATAAAAAAATGTCCAAAGCGTCGGCATTTTGTAAAAAAAAACCAAAATAAAAAACGGCTAGCGTAACGATTGCTACATTTGTATAGATATTGATCCATTTTTAACTTCTTATTTACAGCAAACCTTTCATAAAGATATCGATGGGACAATAAGGAGAATTTTTTTTTTTCGTCGTCAAATCAAGGCATGTATCGGTTAATTTTGAAGTTTTTCTTCACAAAAATTGGTATAAAACTAGATGAATATATACTTAATAAAATGAGTATAAATCCGATCCTTTTATAATTAGTTATGTATATGGAAAAAATCATAATTATTGACGACAAAGCACCCGTTACGTAACGGAATAGAGACGGGGGGGGGGGGCGTCCGGCCAGGCGTTACGGTCCTGGTACGTGGGGGATTGAAGAATTGGGCGTTACGTAATTTGTGTACACTATCTTGCTACAGCCGTTGTCAGAAAAAGGGATTCGACCAGCTGGGTGAGACCTGGCGCGAACGGACGCATTTTTCTGGAAATGCCGTTTTTCAAAACGGTGTACATTCTCAAAAAAAGAGTTTTCAAGCTATCCGTTTCAAAATTTTGACGCAACAACCTTCACGCCATTCTTTATCCAGCTATGGAAGCTTTTTTTTTATCTTCATTTTTTTAACGTAAAACTCCCGAAAAAATGGCTAAATTCGATACTTTTTTTCAAACCAGCGCCATTTTGTCAATTTTCATAAAAAAAATTACTTCCATAGCAAGACAACGGCTTTGATACAGATTAATAATCTTTTTACAAATTTTGTTTCAAATAATATTTACGGCCACAAATACCTTTTTTCGAAGACATTTTTAACCGTTAAGAAAAATGTGAAGAAAATCAAATTAAACGTTTAAAAATGTATTCTCTGCTCGTCAGGAGTGCTTTGATTTGACATAAAAAATCCGACTGATTAGCGTATCTTAACCGCCGAAACAAGAAAATCGCGATCAGCTATATTTCGACCCGTTACACCGTGATGATCCCTTAAGGCAATCGAGCCGAATGGGAGAGAAAATAAGGCAAATGGGCAACAATTTGGGGAGTTTCTGCATTCCTCGAATTCGCCACAATCGATAAACGCACCTCTACTGTGCCGGTGTGTACGGGCAATTCCTTCAAAATGACATTAAGCAGGCTGGTTTTTCCCGATCCAACCTGTCCAACCACGGCGACTAATTGGCCTGGATTGACTTTGAAATTGATTCCGCATAAGGTATCCTCGCGCTCGGAGTTTCGCCACTTGGCGTAACAACGATCGAGAATGACGGAACCGTCACCACCGGCACCTTCACGATGGCTTCCCGTCACGGGCTTCTCCGTTTTTTCCGGTTCTCGTTTCTTTCCCTCCTTCACGTCGGGCACAAAGCTTTTCTTGTTCTCCTGTATATCGGCCATCTCCTCGTACATCATAAAATTCTGCAACCGCTTGATCGACACAACCGCCTCGGCTACTTGTGTTATACCTGCAATTATTATAAATATGTATGCGGGATGATCGTTGATTTGTAATCGTTATCGGACGGGTATTTGTGGACACCCTGGCCGTACAGTCGAGTACAAAGGTGCTAATTATTTTCAACGGGTCTTCTCACTCGGACGCAAAAAGGCCATTTTCTCGAAATTTTTTGATAGGTTTATATTATGCATATTGATATAAAAGTTGTTACACTTAATAAATACACTTTCGAAATACATTTTTCAAAAAACTTAATGTATTTACGTAATCCGAACAAACTTTAAACGCGTTTTTCTCGAAACAACGTTTTTGGACGGCTTGTTGATAAAATCCTCGAAACTACTCATCCGATCCTTATAAAATGTTTTTTTTTTATTTTGATATTTACCATTTTTTTGTCAAAAACGGTGAAAAAAAACACGTTTTCGTTTTTTCAAAAAATGTCCGCCGTTTTGTTATTTTTGCATATATCAAAAATCGTATGATATGTGCTATAGCCATTAACATACTGAATCTAAAACCGTTTGATTTTTTTGTTTCGGATGATCCATCTCCGAGATTTCATCAACAGCGCACACTTACAATTTTTTTAGGACATTTTTTTAACCACCATTTTCGTCTATAAATAGTGACTTAAATAAGTGAATTTAAAAAAAATGTATTCCGAGCGTGTATTTATTAAGTGTAACAACTTTTATATCGATATCTATAATATAAACCTATCACAAAAATTCATGAAAATAGCCTTTTCTAGCGTCTGAAGTGAGAAGACCCCTTAAAAAAAACTATTCGGAACTGTCCATTGACGAATTTCATATTACTAAGTAACCTTTCCCTTGTAACGTGCTAACGTGTAAGGGTCACCTTTAATTAATTTAAAAAAAAACTTGAACTCGTTTTTCCTGAAAGTCCGTCGTTTTTTATAAGCAAACATGCACCGAAAATGAACTATTTTCGAAACTTCATATTCAAACCAGCGGGAAAATCCACCCAAACATTTTTTTCGATTTGATTGTAGCGCCCGTAGCAATCAGACTTGTAAATTTTAATAATACTCTTGGATTGTGCAAATCGGCCAATTCTACGGAGAGGGGGGAAAACAGGCATTTTTCAACCGATTTCATAAAAATCGATCTCCTAAGGGGGCGTACGCAAATTACGCAACGCAATTTGGGGGAAGGGAGGGGATCCGGCTAGGCGTTACGGTTGTACGTACGTGGGAGGAGGGAGAGGCCAAGGTTTGCGTTACGTCACGATTTTAGAACTGCCAGAAATAGCAAAGTTGACAGCTGTCTATACGGAATGTCAGTTAAGGTAGAACGAGCGCGCGCTCTTGATTTTTTTATAGATTTCGTTCAAATTTTAACCAGACATTGTTTATATCATTATGCATGTTTCAGAGGAATTTCAAAACAATCGACTATTTAGATTGGGAGATAATAGGTTTTTAAGGAGAGGTACCTGAGTAAACGGCGAGGAAAACAGGTAAAGTTCGCGAATTTTTATCTCAGAAACTAATGTTTCGATTGGATGCGGCTTTTTTTATTGGTAAATATGTACGTTGAGGTTTGTTTAGGAATTTTTAAAAATAAATTCTTTGACTGGAAGCGATTCAAACGCGATTATCTCGAAACATAGTTTTCAAAGTCGGTGCCAGATGTATCTCGAAAACGGCTTGTCCGATTTTGTCCAAATTTGAATACAATATTCTTCCGTAGTTTTTCTCGTTCGCCACGTAGAGGTTTTTCATTTGATTGAACCATTGCTTTTTTATGCAATGTGTATGCAACCTAAAATCGTCGGAAATTGCGAACGAAAAACAAATGTTAAATTAAAACGGTCGCAATTCCGTCAAAAATAAAAATTTCAAAAAAATCCTACGTGGCGAACGAGAAAAACTATCTAAGAATATTGTATCCAAATTTGGACAAAATCGGACAAACTGTTTTCAACATACATTTTGTCAAA
Source organism: Ophion ellenae (assembly GCA_963210295.1). Taxonomy (NCBI): domain Eukaryota; kingdom Metazoa; phylum Arthropoda; class Insecta; order Hymenoptera; family Ichneumonidae; genus Ophion; species Ophion ellenae. The sequence goes on from OY723392.1 coordinate 14,286,697, forward strand.
AATTATTATTTTGCTTATTCCTCCGATCAATTACAAGATAATCCATTATATTAACGAAATATTTTTGGTTTTTTTTTAAATTTAGATGATCCAGTCCAGAGATATCGTGCTCACCGCAAGACGCCTTTTTTAGAGGTGCTCCCGGAGATCAGCTATAGCAGCTTTCAAAATAATTATTTTCACCAATAAAAAATGTTAAAATACAGTTAAGAGTTACCATAATATGTGTACAAATTTTTACGTTGATAGGTTTAAAGGTCTTCTCCAGAAAAATTCTCGAAAAATCGATCTTCTTGGGCCTCCTGACTGTAATAACCCCTTAACGCCCCGGAGTTTATTCTTTGCTACTTTCACAGCATCAAGTCCGTGAACAACCTTATTAATACCATAAAAAAATATATCTGATTTTTTAACTCCATTATTTAAAGAAATCACTTTCTGGCTACGTTTTCTTGGACTCGACTGTACGTCATGAACTTTCGCAATGCGAGTATTTGTTCAGGAGCCACAATAACGTTTTCCCGGCTGTTACGAAAAATTTTCAAACTACTCACCTTGAGGAAAGAATACCGTCATCGTCTGTCTGAGTATATTATAATAGGCCGTGAGTATGAAGACTTTTTCGGCGGTTATTTTTTGATTGTCCAATACATAAGCGAGTATGGTAACGAAGAGCGATAGCCTAGTCGTGAATATGATGAACGACATGATAACACCTCGTATGTAAGATGTCGATCGTATCACGTTGATTTCACGCCTATTGAAGAAAATGCGATTTAAACACGATTGGATGAAGCTTCTGTCCCAAGCGGTATAGCGATTATTCAATTCGCCTGGGAGCGAGCAGGAACGTAAGATAAAGCGTGAGGGGGCGCGTACCTTCGAGCTTTTTCTATTAGATTACTGAAAGGATTCTCCCACGTGTACATTTTAATGGCTTGTATGCCACTTATTATTTCGTTGGTCAGGCGTACTCGCTCGTCGGTTCTTATGGCCGTTTTTAATCTCAGTACCGATGACTTTTTGCCCAGAAAACCTGCAAAACAAGAGAAGGCATGTGATGGCGGGGACACTGAGGCCTTTGACCACAGTAACGCGTAGAAAATCATGTGCGAATTTAACAATTTTTTTCCGCATGAAAAAGTGATTCACCCATAAAATTAATTACACATCTATTTAGTATGAATATCAAGCTGTTAGAATTTTTTTTTTTTTCGATGTACAAAATGGCCGACTACTCGAAACTTCTCGAAACAGCTTTTTCACAATTGGCATGGCAAATAACTTCAACAATTTTCACTCGATTTACTTCAAATTTAAAAGTTATGTTCCTAATTGCATTTTGCAGAGAAGTACGTACGGAATTTCTGATTAATCAAAAACTTTTCATTTTATGAGCAGTTTATGAGCAGTTATATCTAATTTTTTCACTGAAAATTCATTTCTTAAGTTCAAATACTTACAACTTTTGAATAAAACAATATTTTGTAACTACCGTACGTACTTCTCTAGGTATTCTAATGTAGATGGACGAGAATTTTTGTTTTTTGTTCTAGGTAAAAAATTGTGGATGCTAAATGTCACGCCGCGGAGCGCCTAAAAAAAGATAAGATAAGAAAATATTAGTAGTCGGCCATTTTGTACATCGAAAAAAAATTATATATGAGGCATCCACGTCACTTCAGCCAGTAAAAAAAATCCACAAATAATTTTGAAAAATCGTGTTACTTTATTGAAAAATAATCACCGAATGTCGAAATTTTTTTAAAAATTCTTACGGTTTTTCTCGTTGATTACCATTTTTTTAACATTTTTCCATTCAAATGGCTGTCTCTTTGGCAGGATTTAACGTATTTACGTTCGTAAAAAAAAGAAAATGTGCGTCGTTTTATAGCCTTCCAGAAAAAAATTAATTTAGATTTTATTGAGCAAGTCAAACGTCCGTGTCAGGGCGAAATATGCAAAAAGATCTGTTTCCTCAAGGAAAGACTCGTTATTTTATTTTTTTTAAATTTGAATTGTGAATACAAAAAACGGATTTTTGGTATTTTTTATATTATGGGATTCCTAAACACCGTAAAGTAACACCTATTTTTATTTAAAAAATGTTTTTATTCATATTCGATTGAAGAGTGTGGAGCACTCCAAGGCTGCAATACATATGACATATATGTCATATGTATTTAAAAAACCTGGTAAACATACAGCAAGCGCTCCACACTCTTCAATCGAATATTAATTTAAAAAAAATTTTAATAAAAATAGCTGTTACTTCACGGTGTTTAGGAATCCCATGATATAAAATATACTAAACATCTGTTTTTCGGATTCACAATTCGGAAAAATTCTTGAAAATAAAATAACGAGTCATTCCTTGAGAAAACAAATATTTTTGCATATTTTGCCCTGAAACGGACGTTTGACTTGCTCAATAAAATCTAAATTAATTTTTTTCTGAAAGTCTATAAAAAGACGCACATTTTCGTTTTTCACGAATGTATATACGTCAAATCCTGCCAAAGATACAGCCATTTGAATGGAAAAATATTAACAAATGGTAACGAACGAGAAAAAACGTCAGAATTTTTTTTTAAATGTCGACACTGAATATTTTTCTATAAAGTAACTCGATTTTTCAAAATTATTTGTGGATTTTTTTTTACTGGCTGAAGTGACGTGGAATGACTAATATATTATCCAACAGCTTGATATTCATACTAAATAGATGTGTAATTTATTTTATGAGTGAATCACTTTTTCATACGAAAAAAAAATTGTTAAAATCGCACATGATTTTATAAACGTTACTGTGGCCTAAGGCCTTTAAAAAAATCGCAAAAAAGTACGCAATGATAAAATGCGTAGAGCGATGACGGATCAACGCTGCATGTAATTACTCCACGAACCTTGAAGTGGTATGAACATTAGGAGTGACGCGACACCAATTACCGCTGCAAGACCAACTTGTTGGTACATAAAGTACGTTACGACAATGGTCTCCAGCGGGCCAATCCAGAGATAATGGAGGAATATAATAGCGATGTCAAACCGGTTGACGTCGTTCGACAATAAATTGACCGCTTGGCCAATCGTTGTTTCGCCCAGCGCCGTTTTCGACAGCTTCAGCGCTTTTCGATAAATCAATGAGCAGCAGGCCACGCGCATCTTCATTCCCATGTGCAATATCGCCATCATGTACGGATGTATAACGAATATGTTTATCGCCGAGCAGAGTATGATACCACCGGCGTACAGATAGGCGTCCTCCGTTGATGCGTTCTCACCGGAATAAAATTGCAACATACGCCCGAGAAAGAGCGGTTGCAGTACCCTGTAATGGAATGTATAGCATCAATTAATATTTGAACATTCATCGTATGGAACACGCGCTCGGGATACTGGAGCGTACAATGCCTATCTTCACAAGTCACTAAATCATATTATGTACACTACCGTCGGCAAATATGAGCACACTACGAATTCTCGATTGGGACGAAAACGTTATATGGTGATGAAGTTTGCATCGTTGGAATGCAACAATTTTTTACCTAATTTTTTTTTCAACAACAAAGCCAAACAAACAAACCCAGGCAAACCCTACGTGTGTACACTGGGTCTTTGAGGGAACAGTCGAAATTTGAAACTCAAATTTCCCTTCTATGATAGAGGGCGAGCTCCTCCCCCCTCCCCCCTAAAAATCTAGGTAGCAGTGAGAACTAAAGGCCCAAGGGACGGCCGGGTCAGACAGTTTACTTGCAAACACCAGCCAGTGCATGTCATGTACGTTCCCTAGAAGAGTCACACACGGCGTCGGCATGTTCGAAGGTAAGTGAATGCAGCTTTTTTTCTTTTCTCGTAATTTTTCATAACTAAAATAAATGTTTTATGTAATTTGATGCTGTTTCGACTATTTTTTACGGACTTTCGTCTCAAAAATAAAACTTTTTTTTGTCTTTTTGGCTTATAAGGCCGTTATTTTTTCATATTTTTATGGAAAATAAAGTTTCGCTATATTATTTCGTACTTTTTCGGTTTTTTCAGTCCATGCTTTTTACTGAAATAAGTTTTTTTTATTCTAACCGTTTTTAAAGATGGGCGAAAGAAGTGCATCTCACGTTATGTACAAATTACTCGACGGTCGCCCTGACGTGTTTACGATGAAGAAAGTTTACATGAAGCCAATGGAGAAGAAGTTCATGAAGAAAACAAAAAAACAATGTATTCTTGTGCATCATGCGTAACGCCTCTTTGCCATGATCATCGAACGCACTTGGTCACAATTGCGCACTGTAAATCCTTTTTTGTCACTAATTATTATTAATATTTCATAATTTTTGTATTTGCAACAATAACAACTTATTTTGTGACAAATAGTTACCGATCCGTTTATTATGACATGCCCGAATCCGTAAAATATTCCCCACTTTCAGGTGCTTAAATGATTCAACTTTTTGGAGCCCACGCCAAAGACACTATATTCTTCTGAAAGCTCAAGCCTATAACCGTTTTTTAAAATATTTGTTTATTGTAGAGTAACGACTTTTTTAACGAAATTCCTTTTTTCCGCTTTTTTTTACTATTCTTCAGTTTTTATTAACAACGGTTTTAAGTTTTTGACTTTGGCAACATCTGGGTCGTGTAGTAGACACTTCAAGAATTAACCTAGATTTTTTTAAGATCTTTTGAAAGCCTAGAAAACATTGGAAACCCGACTGTTCCCTAAAAGAAACAGTGTACACACCGTGTCTCGAAAAATATAGTGTACACACGCAGGGTAAAAAACAGTTGAGCTTTTACAAGCTTTTATTCAACTTGACTTGGTGTGAGATGCAAAACGGAAAAAATCGACATTGCACCCATTTTCCGACTAATTGGAGCTCTGAAATTTTGCAAACATGCATCTAAGAGGAGGCAATGCATGATTCACCTTAAAATAAATAAATAAATAAGGATCTTGACTTTCTGTCAGATGCAAAAAGGATAATCGATATTTCACCCACTTCCCGACTACTTAGAGCTCTGAAATTTTGCAAACATGCATCCAAAAGGTGACAATGCATAATTCAACTTGAACAAAAAATCTCCATGAAATTTTCAACGTTTCATGTAAATTAGCGATTTCTAATCATCCATATAAAACACATAACACATACAAACAACGCATACCTCACTAACACATAGAAACAAACTCGTAGCCGACTGTGTTTGTATGTGAAAAGTTTATATGCAGCAATTAGTCGTAAGTTCAATCCCTATTACAGTCTTTGTGTTTTTTTACAGGCATTCCAAGTCCTTAACGTACAAACTCTTCAACTAGTAAACTACTAGTAACAACTGATTAGTAAAAGGAATGACAGACTTAAATGTAGAAAATAATTTATATGTAAAAAAAAGTATTTTTGAAAAACAAGTTTTTATTTAATGTACTAAAAAGTAGAAAATAATTTGTTTACTAAGTCACCTATATGTGACTATAAATAAGAGCTTGGGGCGCTCAAATTTTAGACATATAATATTTAATTTACACAAATCCGTTAACATATCAACTGTATTTTATTTACTGCAAAACAACCTTAGATTTCTCAAATAAAAACCCTGGAACTGATTTTTTTTCTTTATATGTATTCCTCAGAGGTACGAGGTCCTTCCCCTTTTATTCCTTCCAGAGTTCCCCCCCAGAGTGTTGACCGCAGCCACTCTTTCCTAATGCACTACTGTATCGCATTTGCACGAGGGCCCAGGGAAACCGCGGAAAACCTGGGCCGATACAGGCCTCTCTATTTGGCTGAGTTTCAGTCATATTACCATCAGAAACTCAGATAAACTGCCTCCCACTCAGAGGTTGGCGCGCAAACCAGTGCACGGGCAACCGGTCACCGCTCCAAGTATTGGCAGCTTCCAATACTGCTTAACTTCAGTGACCGCCGAGCCCGCACACCGACTGCGCGCCCATCTCTGTCGGTCCCTGAAACTGAGTACAAACGTGTGATAATAGTTTCTCTAATTACTATTGTGCCAAATTCAATACGGTTCATGAAACAGAATTGATCAAATTTATTGAACATTTAAAAAGTTGAGCGCCCCAAGCTTTTATTCATAGTCACATATAGGACTTGATAAAACAAATTATTTTCTACTTTTTAGTACATTAAATAAAAGCTTGTTTTTTTTTAATATTTTGTTTACATATCAATTTTGTAATCCGAATTTGCGAAAAATAAATCGTTCTACTGAACTTTCGTTGCGTTCCAACGATGCAATCTTCAAATGGGTAAAATTACAAAATCCCGGCCAAAGTAAGGCGCGATTGGACGTTCGAGATGGTGCTGACGTTTGCATCGTTGAAACGGAACGAAAATGCTTGACTTTCTTCGGTTTTTTTTTCATTTTCTGAAAGATACATTTTTTAAGAATGCTCTCACCAAATTTTTTTCACGAAATTTGTAAACTTGGCGGAGATACAGCATTTTATGTGAAACCGATCGAAGCGCACGACTGCGCCGAGCGGCGGATGTGCGGCTTTGAACGCGTTTTTCTCGAAACTTCGTTTTTCAACCTGGTTGACAACATATTTAAAAAACTATTTATCGGATTTGCTTGTACCAAGTCTTAAACTGTTCGAAAATCCAGTCTCTATGGCATAGGGATTTTTTTTTATAAAGGGTCTTCTATTTTTTTTATGAACGATGGAAATTTTCTATGAAAATCGGAAATAACATTGGCTGGTCCGCCATTTTGTTTATTTTTAGATATCGAAATTCCCCTACGTGATGCTGTAAACCTATATGTCTAGTTTCTAAATATATTTTTATTTTATTTTTCAAATGAACCGTATCACTTTATCGCTGTCAACCGCCAAGCAGCAATTTCGTCGGAGTGTCCTTTTGGGAGCGGCGTACATCGCAAACTATACTTTAGATTCGAGTACACAGATTTGTATACTGTCTTCTAAATGTACACATAGACTATGAGTAGTAATAAAAAAAATTCCATTCATCGTTTGCTTGAAAATAATTACGAAAAATACGCCCTCGTACCGCGCACGAACCGTGTCGTGGTGCCTTAAGATATTTTCGTAGTCTGACTGTGGCAAAAAAGAAATCAGCAATACAAAAAAGATATACTTTTGTTGCAGCACAACGATGCAAACTTCAATACTATTGAAAGCTACTATTTGGAAGATAAAAAACAGTGTCAATACTCTATTTCATTCTTCTTGTTCTCATGAGCCACTTTTGCTCACTAGGTGGTCTCGAACATGCTCATTTTTTTGCTGCTATTTTCCTACCCCCAGGAACTTCCGTGTAATTTTTTTGGACTTACCACCAACTTACTTTGACATTTTGTGTTCTATTTCATCAGCAAGATCATTCTGCTATTCGTAAGTAGCACAGTAATGCATTTTTTGAAAATGTGCTATCACCCGAGCACTATGGGGTTTAGAAATGTCGAGGAAATAAATGCCGATTGAAAAAAATGCATCACATTACCGCTTGATATAAATCATATTACACATTTCAATCTTATATGACGGCTTCTGGTGGAATAACCACGATGAGTGTGCTCATGCTTTCCGCCGGTAGCACGTGTGGAAATGTATATATGTTTGGGTCATGCCACGTCATAACATCCTGCCAGTAATCGAGAGAACAAAATAACTTCTTTTCTTTCTCCTCCTTTGGGTATAAAGATAACTAAAAGAAAAACTGAGCAATCTTTTCTCGAAATCGAAGTAAATAGTAACAAACAAAAAATTGCACAATACAAATTCTGCCATGATTAGAGGGAGTGATGTATTAAAAAGGAAATAGTCTCGGTGACCACTGCTAGGACGATGTCACGTGCAATGCTCCATATATATCGCTCTACCGCAGCTGGCAAAAAAGGCAAGTCACTCAGCGACAATGGCAAACATCTACATTTCTAATTTCATTGTCCAAGAAAAACAAAAGGCTAGTCTGTTAGGTCATTGATATATGGGAGTTTTACCTTCTATTCTACAAATATAACGTTAGGATATGAGGTAAAATATCCGTAAAATATCACGTGCGAATGATGATTTGAACTTTTTGGAGAATCCTCTAAAAGTTACGCTTCACCCGTAACTAATGCGTTGGGAGATATTTCTTATCAATCCTCGTTCGATATATCTGTATCCAACGGAGTTTGATTAATCTCGCAGATATGCCGCGAGGAACAAAACATACTATAAAATCGTGCAGGCGGAAAGCCTATTGGTACAGTAATTCTTTTTCGCGGCGTGGTTAATAGTGTTTTTGAAAAATAGTAATCCACGAAAGATACACAGGCAGCGAAAAATCGTCAATTTAAAAAAGATGGAGATCAACGTGGTGCCGCGGTAAAAAATGCACACAGTGAAAAAATAGTATTTTTACTCATTTTAACAGACCACTCGACTAATTCAAGTGGTATTTAAGGCCGGAGCCTGAATAAGAAGGACCAAAAAATCGTTTTTTTTTCAATTGCTTTAATTGATACATAAACTATCCAAGAATATATTTACAAAGTTACAGAGGCCAATTGTAAATATTTTCGAAGATACCAGGCCAAAAGCAGAAAAGCCGTTGATATTTGATATTGATATTTTCTCCTATTGAAACCTTTGAAGCACGCTTTCTCCAGTTTTCATTTTCACGATTTTTACAAATTGGCGGGCGTAATAGCAAAAAAACTAAACGATCTATTGAATCAAACAAAGGTTTATTTTCTTGAGTATGGAAATGCCTTCTAAGTAAACTTAAAAAGTCGTTGAAAAAGTATTTTTAAATAATTTTTATAGCCCGTTGAAGTGTTTTTTTAAACGCATTTTTTCTTAAACCTGAGAAAAGTTATAATCTCACGATTTTTTCAGCTTTTTCTTGTGGGGTTTTCTCACTTTAGACGCTAAAAAAGGGTATAATTTTTTTGATAGGTTTATATTATAGATATTGATATAAAAGTTGTTACACTTTATAAATACACTTTCGAATTACATTAAAAAAATTTTTTGTGTTTATGTAACCCAACTTTAAACGCGTTTTTCTCGAAACGTTTTTCGACGGCTTGTTGATAAAATCTTCAAAACTACTGAACCGATTCTTATGAAATTTTAACCACATATTCTTTACAACTATAGCTATAGCGCATATCAAGGATTTTTTTAATTTTGATATTTACTAATTTTTTGCCAAAAACGGTGAAAAAACACGTTTTTGTTTTGTTTTTTTTTTGACAAATGTCCGCCATTTTGTTATTTTTGCATATATCAAAAATAGTACGATATGCCCTATAGCCATCAACATACTGAATCTAAAACCGTTTGATTTGTTTGTTTCGGATGATCCATCTCCGAAGTTTCATCAACAGCGCAGACCTACAACTTTTTGGGGCATTTTTTAACTACCATTTTCGTCTATAAATAGTGACTTCAATTCAAAAAAAAAATCTAATGTATTTCGAGTGTATTTATTATGTGTAACAACTTTTATATCAATATCTATAATATAAAACTATCAAAAAAACTCATGAAAATAGCCTTTTTTAGCGTCTAAAGTGAGAAGACCCCTTAATTCACCCAGAAGAAAATATCAAGAAGACAAATATACATTAAAAAATATCTCAATCTTGGCTGGGCTCACTTGTTTCTTACCCTTGTAAAAAAATTCCCGAAAAAACACTTTTTTGGGCCTCCTAATTCAAGCTCCAGCCTTAAAGAGACAACGACTCGACTTTTCCAAAAATATGCGATTACAAAAAACCCGTATAAACTTATCCGTATTGAATTAAGGGGTTCGGCTACTGTGGAAATGACCAACACTCGTTCGTTGCTTGAGGCAACTCAAATTGAAGAGGGAGGTCCAACGTGTGGTGCAGGAATCGCAGATTGAAGATAAACTTACGATTAGAGTGATAGAACTGCTAGTAACACTTTAAACGCGTTCTTCTCGATTGTATTTCAAAATTGCGTAAACAATTTCTCGACATCCAGTGAACGGATTGGCTAGAAATTTCGTACACTCATTCAGTGTAATAGTTTTTTAATCTTGAACGACGTTTTTCTTCTTACCATTCTTGATTCATTAGTTATTAACAATAATGACGTCATATTTCCTCGAAAAAATCGGAAAAAAAATCAAAATTGTTTTTCACGATCGAAATACGATAATAAAAAAGCTCAGTCAAGTGTTAGCCAATATGATCTAATTTAAGAAAAAACTGGTTTTGTTTGTTTCGGATCAACCAGGTGGGCAAAAGCAAGTACACCGTTAAGCCCCGAACGTTCAAAGGTCTTCCCAATAACTTCTTTACTTATTAATATTTTTCGATGAAATTTGCCATCTTACCTATTAAGTTATTAGTACTTATCTTAATTATCATCCAACTTATTCCTTCAAAACAATTTTTTTTAAATAACCCTGCCTTTCGGGTCGCACAGTAGCCCAACCCCTTAATTTCAATGATATTAACCAACCGCTCGGAAATCTAAAAATTGAAATGACGCGTATGCTTCTTATCCACTACGAATGGAAACGCAGCTGTGCATCATTCATGCAATTGTCATTGATCGTATCCGTTTGATCATTATCAAAAGATAGAATGATAGATTGGACTCATTAGTCGACGCATTATTGCTCCGGAATTGTCACCAATTAATCGATAAAAGTTTGAAAGACGGATTGGAACGGGCATCATTCGTCCGACGAATGCGCGAGCGATTTTGTCATTCATTCAAGATAACAATAGAATCGAATGCAGAGCAATTTAAAGGGGTGAAATATATTGTAAAAACTATCGCAATACCTGTAAGCAACTATGGGACGCGTTCGGTTGTTATAGAGTGTCTGAAAATGTCCTGACATTGAAATTTATTAATAAAACGTATTATTTATTTGAAAAGTCCGAATATTTTCATTTTAATATAAGGTACAAACATGGAGGTTGTGTGTGGAACACAATATCCGATAAATGGTCACCTCGTCCCTGTTTGCAAAGGTTCAATCTTTTGACAAAATTTTCAATAACATTTCGGCATAATGGTGAACTAATTACATTAAGGGGTCTTCTCCCTTTAAACGCTAAAAAAAGCTGTTTTCATGCATTTTTTGATAGATTTATGTTATAGATATTGATCTAAAAGTGGTTACACAAAAGGAACATCACTTTGGTGTCCTCCTCCGATGTTTTTGAAAGTTTCTTATGTGGAAGAGTATCAAAAACTAAGAGACATATCTTTTTTTTTATCGGCGGAAAAACGGTTTTAAGAGGTGAAACGCACCCTCGAAAATAGGGGTGTTTATCGTTTTTGATTGATTGCATTGATGCACTTTGAAATTTTTTAATATCTCGTACCGTTAAAACGTCATCGACGAAAAACGAAAAACATGACCATTTTAGAGGGTGCGTTTCACCCCTTAAAAACGTCTTTCCGCCGATAAAAAAAAACACGTGTCTCTTAGTTTTTTATACTTTTCCACATAAAAAAAGTTTCAACAAAATCGGAGGAAGACACCAAAGTGATGTTCCTTGTTAATAAATACTTTCAAAAGACATTAAAAAATATTTTTTATGTATTTATGTAACCCAAACAAACTTTAAACGCGGTTTTCTCGAAAAACCGTTTTTCGACGGCTTGTTGATAAAATTTTCGAAATTATTTATTTAATTCAAATAAATAATTTTTTTTAAATGTATTTCGAAAGTGTATATATCAAGGTGACAACTTTTATATCGATATCTATAGTATAAACCTATCAAAAAAATTCATGAAAATATAATTTTTTAGCGTCTAAAGTCCGAACTCCCCTTAATGGTGCGTCCAATTGCTTCTTTAAGCGCCAGAATGGCCTGTGGATCATTGGCGTACTCTTTTCCTATCAGAAAACCCCAAATAAAGAAATCCAATGGCGCCAAATCAGTTGCGCCATCATAATGAAAGAATATGTCTTCCAAGCCTATGCCGTTCATGCCATTTATCGGATATTGTGTTCCTCCATGTTTGTACCGTATATTGAAATTAAAATATTCATAGTTTTCAAATAAATAATTCATATAAACAATCTCAAAATCATTTTGAGACATCCTTTATTTAAATTCCGTTCTTAAGGTATTCCTTTCATGAATCCGAATACTTAACAATTTACTGATTTTCGTCTATAATCACACAGGAATGCATCCCAGTGTACTGGGAAATTTCGAGCCAAGTTATCGATTTTTTAACGCGGAATTACGACTCTAAAAATCGTCTCATCTATACGGCGCTTTATGGAGATTACACGCTGGCAACATTTGTATCTATTAATTTATGCACTAAATAACTCTAGATACTTGACATAAACTGCTCACGCGTGTAAAAAATCTAAAGATGCCGTAACGAGACTAAAAACAGGGGGAATGTTTGAGGTAAGTAAATTCCGCACTCGAAAATGTAAACGCATTTTTCTCGAAATGTTGTTTTTTAAAACGGTGTGCACTCTGAAAGGAAGAGATATCCCCCTTAAATTTGAACGCAACATTCTTCACGCCAGTCTTTATCTTGCCTTTTCTAATATTTATATTTTTTTAACGAAAAACTGTCGAAAAAATAGGCTAAATTTGATACTTTTTTTTAAACCACCGCCATTTTGTCAATTCTTATTCTCGCCAAAAAATCTCCATAACAAGCTTTCATACTGATTAATAATCTTTTTACAAATTTTGTTTCAGATAATATTTACGGCCACAACCGTGTACACCGTAAGGACTCCTTTTTCGAAGACATTTTCAACCGTTAAAAAAAAGTAAAAAAAAATTAAAATAAACGTTTAAAAATGTTCTTTCTGTTCGTCATGAGTGCTTTGATTTAACATAAAAAAATCAGACTGATTAGCGTATTTGAACCATCGAAAAAAAATCGCGAACATCAGCTATTTTTCGACCCGTTACACGGCGGTGATTCCTTAAGGCGGGAGCCTGAATTGGAAGGCCCGAAAAATCGGTTTTTTTTATTGCTTAAAGCGATAGATAAACTATCTAAGAATATTTTTACAAAGTTACAGACGCCAATTGTAATTTTTTTCGAAGATACGAGGCCAAAAGCAGAAAAGCGATTGATATTTGATATTTCCTCCTATTCAAAACTTTGAAGCGCGTTTTCTCCACTTTTCATTTTCACGATTTTTCCAAATTGGCGGGCGAGATAGCAAAAAAAAATAAACGACCTATTGAATCAAACCAAAGTTTATTTTCTTCGGTATGAAAATCTCTTCGAAGTGAATTAAAAAAGTCTTTTAAAATAATTCTTATAGCATGTTAAATCGTTATTTTTTAAAACACATTTTCTTTAAACCTGTGAAAAGTTACAATTCCACAATTTTTTCAGCTTTTTCTTAATTGACCCAGAAGAAAAATATATGGCAAATGAAATTTTTATTTGTTTATTTGGTTCAGTCAAGTATTACTTTGCTGAATGCAGAATTAAGCTGCATCTTTCCCGCCGATTGGGAACTGCAGTGGCAAGACGCACATGGAATAGGCTGATAAATCTGCAGTCATTTATTGTTTCATGTTGAAACATTTTTTTATACACTTCAAATATACATGGAAATATACCTCAATGCTTACCGGGCTCAATTGTTTTTTTACCTTCTAAAAAAATTCGTAAATAAACGCTTTTTTCGGACTTTCTAATTCAGGCTCCCGCCTTAAAGAAAATATAAATGATGAAACTCGGAGAAATGTGACTAGCAGAAGAATTTTTGTAGCCGCGACTGTTCAGAGAAAAGGTAACAATGTCCAAATGTCCAAATTTGCGCTAAATTTTTTATTCCAGTTTATCGTTGGCAATAATAATTTATTGTGTCTGATTTTTACTAAGCGCCACTGTGATTTACCAATGATACAGAAGGGATCTCCTTATGCCCCGACAAAACACGGCCCTCCGCGAAAGGAATACCTTAAGAGGTGTTTATATACTTTTTTCTAACCTTATTAATTGTTATCGAAAACGGGACATTCCTACGAGGCGGAAGTTGTTAAAGACATGATTAGGACGATTTAATGAATTATATGAATAAACGAGCACCAGTGCTCGCAAGGCCAAAATTGTTACGGGCCGTTTTTTCGTTTGTTTTGCGTTCAAGGAAATAAAAGGGGTTCTCGCTTCTCAAGGACTTAACGATCTTGCGGCATCTTCTTTTTTCGCAATTTCAGGGGCGCCGATACTCGTTGACGCGTGGATCGGTGTATAGTGAAATTTCGTCAGGCTGTAGCAACGTATCAGCAGGCCGAGGAACAACGGTTGGAACAATCTGCGTATACAAACGGGCAATGTAGATTGTTTTCTTTTTTTCTCTTCTCGTTCTCTATATTCTCAAGATTCTTCTTCGTTCGGGTCAATTGAGAACGTCAGAGAATTTTACGACGTTGAGGTTTGCATAGTCGGAGAATGTAATGAAAAGTACATATTACCAATGACCTACATTGTTGGCCGATTTTTAAAAGCACGAAGAGTTGCTCTATACATTTTCAAAAAACGAAAATAAGAAATAAAAAATTTTAAAGAATGTTTGTAAAGAGCAAATATTGAAAATAAAGAAATTGCAGGCGCTGGCATCATCTTTCGTAATTTATGTGCTTTCGTTATTTTTCCGATGCTTAATCATTTCCGTTGATAACTCGCACTGTATTCTCATTGGTACCTGTTTTTTTTACTTTTTTTCCATTCTCCAATGTACATTGGCCACGTATAAAAAATCGTGTATTCGTCATTTTTCAAAAACCTCACTCACAAATATCGATCGAAATAAAAGTTCCACTTTAAAGTATCCAGGAGTACCGTAACTTTTTTTTCAGCAGAATTTTTTTTTAATACAGTGTAGACAACATCTGGATGAAAAATATTGGATTCTAAGCAAACAACGAACCTAAAGAACTTCTGGCTCGACCCACAATTTTTTATAACAGACGTGAAAGTGCTAAACTTTGAATTTGACATTTTAAGTCACGTATCTAAAAGGAATCAGTTCCATTTGACATTCGTCGGCAAAAAGCTCGACGGTTCTAAATCCGGATTCCTACGAAACTGACCAAATTTTGCCTTCGGGGCCAAGTGAGAAGAATTTTTAAATCGTCGTTTACTCGACTAAGCCGAAGTATACCTAAAAAATATAAACGGCCGAGTCGTGCCTACAACCATTGGCGTAGCCGGGTCGAGGGGCCTGGGGCATGGCCCTTCCAGAAAGAAGTCGATCCAAAATAATTAAATTCTTTTTGATTTTTTTTTCACCCAAGCAAGCATAAAGAAATAATTTAATAAAACGTGAAATACTTTTTTCGTCGTAATTTCGTAACTTGAATGAAAAGTAGCTATTTCATCGTGTAAATTAAATAGATATTAAAATTTCACAATGCAGTTGACTGTGGCCAGAAGAAATGTCATTGTCATTGTAAATCTAAAACGCCGATTTGAGAGATCTAGCGTTACTTAATGCAGTTTTCGAACTTTTTAAATTGAATATGGAGAGCGAAGCGAATTTCATTGATTATTATTTCAAAATCTTAATAATTGATACGTCAGCCTTTGAAGCTGAAACGATGGTCATGAAATCCATACTTTCATTTCAAAATGATAAAATAACTGCTGGAAGTTTAAGAAAGCAAACTAAAGAGGAATACTGCCCTAACTTATATAAACTTTTCCAAGCAGCAATAGAACTCCCAGTGAGCTCCCCCGACTGCGACAGAAGTCTTTCTACGATGTTGAAGTATGCAACATTGGAATGCAACGAAAATTCTTTTCTACTTTGATATTTTCTCACTTTGACTATCATTTAGAAGCTTTTTTTACATATTTAGGTTGAAGATCTCCAATAAGGATCCTAAAAAACGTTTAAGTTATTTGAGAGAGCTAAACGTGCCGAAAAAATTGGGCTATGAAACGTTTGTTGCGTTCCAAAGATGCAAACTTCATCATCGTGTTTTCTGCCAGGAGGTGGTTAAAAATGTAGCTGAGAAGCACAATGCTTCTGGAACGATTCTCTCATATGTCACTGCCGAACATAGATAATGGCATAATTTAAAAAATTCCAATACAACGAGTTTTAGGCCAATTTGGTGAAAAAAAATAGAATCCTAAGACTTATTTAATTGAGTACCTACTGAAAGTAAAGTTTCAAGACTGGTGACGGAATTAAATGATGAAAAATTCGTTGATCATTTTTCAAAATATTGAAAAAGTTTGATATTAACGTTAGCACGAACGTGCGATTAAGAGAGGTTTCTACTTTGTTGGCCCAAAGACTGGAGCGCACGGCTCAAGAACTTTTTGAAGAAGAGGCATACTCGATGGTCCTTGCTCAACAGATTAAGCGTAAGTATGAAACTTTTCATTTTATTTGCACATAAACTTCAGTTTAAGGGGTCTTCTCACTTTTGACGCTAAAAAAGGCTGTTTTAATGCATTTTTTATAGGTTTATATTATAGATATTTATATAAAATGTTATACACTTAATAAATACACTTTCGAAATACATTTAAAATTTAATTTTTTTTTTTAATTAAAAAAAAATTTTAACGTATTTCTGTAACCCAAACAAACTTTAAACGCGTTTTTCTCGCAACAACGCTCTTCAACGGCTTGTTGATAAAATCTTCGGAACTACTGAACCGATCCTTATGAAATTTTAACCACATATTCTTTACAACTATAGCTATAGCGCATAGCAAGGATTGAAAAAAAAATGATATTTACTATTTTTTTGAGAAAAACGGTAAAAAAAACCTTTTTTTTTGTTGTTTTTCGAAAAATCGATTTTTTTTCCATTTTGTTATTTTTGCATATATAAAAAATCGTATGATATGCGCAATAGCCATTAACATACTGAATCTAAAACCATTTGATTTTTTTGTTTCGGATGATCCATCTCCGAGATTTCATCAACAGCGCAGACCTACAATTTTTTGAGGACATTTTTTTAACTACCATTTCCGTCTATAAATAGTGAGTTAAATAAATAATTTTTTTAAAATGTATTTCGAAAGTGTATTTATTAAGTCTAACAATTTTCATATTAATATCTATAATATAAACGTATTAAAACATTTCATGATAATGGCCTTTTTTTAGCGTCTAAAGTGAGAAGACCCCTTAACTTTAAACGCATTTTTCTCGGAGCCACGTTTTTCAAGTTTGCGGAAGTGCTCCGAAACGCCCTAGATGAGCAATCGTCATGAAATTTGGCAGGCACGTGTACAACAAACGTCTTCATTAGTTAAACTAGAATTATCCAAAAATATTCGAACCTTTTTATTTTATGAACAAAAAACTGCACGAACATTTGGTAACTAAACTTTCCCTTTGATCGCTCACTATTTTCTTATTTCTTTATTCTTCTTCTTAATTCTAGTTCGACGTAAACACAATATTGTACAAAGTAAAAATATGTTTGACTCTTTGCTTCAGACCACCTGTTCAGGACTAAGGACTTTCAGCAAGCGAAGAATATCATGATGTTGAAGTTTGCATCGTTGGAATGCAACAAAAATTAATATTTCTCAATTGCTTTAATTTTTTTAGCCTGATTTCGCTTACACGAATCCACCAACTATTGTTTAAGATATTCATGTAGCGATTTACAATATAAATCTATAAAATAAAGATCTTCTATAATAATGAAAATATGGAAAAGAAAATGTAAAACAGAACTTTCGTTATTTTCCAATGATGCAAACTTTAACAGCATAGAATATCATTGCCCGTGCACTGACATACGTGGCTCCTCCCACTCTCAGTACCATGTTTTGTAATCCCTTAAAAAATATTATCATGTTCGCATTAAAAATTGGTGAAAAATCGAACATTTTGTGGCCCGAAAAAGTAGCAACCTCCCTTAAGGCATAACACCACTGAGGAATTTTCAAAAAATTGATTAAAAAAAATTGGCTTGAGAGATGCTCTGAACCATCTGGAACAAAGGGAGAAAGTTTGGTACCTGTAAAACAAAGGACCGCAGGCCCAGGTGGGTCTGCAGTGGCATCGGCTGGCCCGTGTACGAGACGTTGACCGTTTGTCACGGAACACAATTTTTCAAAACGGCACACAGCATAACTCGAACATATTTCATTGTTTTCACTCCAACATTTTGAGCATATCTCTAAAATAACATTCCGAAGAGAAATTAGTACAGGATTTTCCATGAGTTGATTATAACATTACTTACTAACAAATGATTGTCCTTTTTTCTGTCGTAAATTGAGTTTTCACTTTAAATTCTTGCCAATGGCACAAAAAATCATAGTTTCAAAATCCCCTACGTCTTTCTCTAGCTAGGGTAATTCCGGGGCAGTTGGCCATAAGGAAGAGATGGCCAATAGGAACGTTTCATAGAAACGCGCACTAGATTTCACTTGTTCCTTCTTAATTCGCTTCGCGCCGTGCACAGGTGTACACTAAGTGTACGAGCAAAAGTTTGGCAAAAAAAATGTTACGTAAATAAAATCCATTTTTATTATTCTGTCTTCTGCTAATTTTTCTTTAAGGTTTCATGTTTTACATTGTGGTGATATTATTTTGTAAAGTAATGGTTACTTTAGTATATCTTGAATAGTTCACGAACAGTGCTTTGTTATAACCTCAAGATTTCGCATGTATTGTTTTATACTTGTTTACATTTTAGATGTGACCATCTCTCCCGGGAGATTGGGAGGAATGGCCATGTACAGTCGGTGTATGATGGCCATAGTATTAGTTGTAATGTTCTCAAGTAATTCATTTTTTCTACATTTGTTTTAGATGCCTAATACGTACAAGAGAAAAGCAGTTGCTCTACAAGAGAATTGGACTTAAGAATCATTGAAAGCATCTATTGGTGCTGTAAAAAATGATGAATTGTCGGATAGTGCGGCCGCAAGGACCTACGAAATTCCAAGGAAGACCTTAGGAGAACGATAGAACAAAAACAAAAAATGAGGAGAAAATTATTATCAAACTCGTCTCATCGAAAATCGGCAAAAGAAAAAAATTAAGAATCAAAACTAGTACAGTCGTGCTGTATATTGGAATCTGAAAAAATTCGAAGAAGGCTAGTTTTTTGGCAGGTGATTTTGTAGGTGCCGCGCGTGCTAAATCCAAGTTTGCCTAAAAATCGGGGTGCAGGGTGTTTTTTAGGGGATGAAGGGGGGTGGATTAATGCCAAACTACAAACCCACGGGGTCGGCGCCGGGAGACAAAATGGTCAGAAAAATCCGGGCTTTATTTCTGTCCACAGCGCCGAAGTCGTGGAAGTTCATTTTGGGGGTGAAAAAGTGGGGTGAAATTTTGAAAAATCAGTTCTAATTCGATAACTCTTCAGGAAAAGTTCATACTATTTTTGTTCAAATGGGAACGTTGTAGCCCTTGAAAAGACGCGTCAATCGAGTATTTCATCATCTCTCTCCAATAATATCTTCACCGCTAAAAGAATTGTTGAAGTATCAAAAAAAATTGTTTATTGGATAATTCAAAAGCAATCGATTTTTCGGGGATGGTGTAATGTACGAAATGGAGAGAATAATTTTCTCTATATTTTCGTTTCTATCGACCACCCTCGAATTTTTCTTTTTCCAACCCCTCTCGGGGATTGAAAGTTCAAAATGAAATTCTGGGAAAACTATTGACCGAAAATAAAGAGATACAAGTTTGGCGCTGTGGACAAAAATGTAATGAGGGTTCGAGCTACAAAATGTTTCACGGTGTCGAATTCGTGCGGTCGATGGTTTTCCCAGAATTTCATTTTGAATTTTTAACCCCTGAGAGGGGTTGCAAAATCAAATTCAAGGGTGGTCCATAGAAACGGAAATATAGAGAAAATTATTCTCTACATTTCGTACAATTAAACCATACCCGAAAAATCATTTGTTTTTGAGTTATTTAATAACATTTTTTTTTGTATTTTAACCATTTTTTGGGGGGTGAAGATGTTATCGGAGAGGTATGATTAAAGACTCGATCGACGCGTCTTTTCAAGGGCTACAACGTTCCCATTTGAACAAAAAGTGTACGAATTTTTCCTGAAGAGTTATTGAATTTTAACTGATTTTTTAAAATACCACCCCACTTTTTCACCCCCAAAATGAACTTCCACGACTTCGGTGCTGTGGACAAAACTAGAGCCCGGATTTTTCTGAACATTTTGTTCCATGGTGCCGACCTCATAGGGGTTGCAGTCTGGCAACAATCCCCCCCCCCATCCTCGAGAAATGACCTTGCACCCTGATTGTTAGGCAAACTTCAATTTAGCACCGGCGGCACCTATGGAATCATCTGTCAAAAAACTGGCCTTTTTCTAATTTGTTCCAATTACGGGGTTTTTCAGCGACAGCACGCCTGTACTAAACATAAAACCAAAGAGAAAACCGACAGCATAATGCTGGGTAACTGGCCATTTCAACTCTACTCTTATGGCCATCACCCTCGGATACTCCGAGAGAGATAGCCAATCGTGATTTTAAAAAAATAGTAAATTAAAGCTTGATCTAATAGGAGTTCGTTTCAATTTCGTAGATTATCTTAAAGTTAAATGTTCAATGTTCAACTACAAATGAAGATAAGTTATGAAGCATCTGTACTTTTATTGTGACGGATTCTTGAAAAAAGTGTGGCCAACTTTCCTGGACCTACCCTATATTCATGTAAATTAAAAGAATGTTTTAAATCTTTTTCAAAATTCAAATTTGCCCCAGTTATACCGTGTGCCGCCGAGTGTCTCAAATTCAACATGTTTACAGTGATGTAATCCAGTAAAGCTTCATATTTCAAGTGTGTTACGGAATAACTCGACTTCAATATAAATTTCATCTGAAAAAAAGATGATAGTGAATAAAACCACTATTTTCTCCAGGCCAGCCTAAGCCCGTGTAGAAAAAGATTCCGCCTGCGCCAACGGCTAAAACGATCCAAAGACGTAAAGCTGCAAGTAAATACGAAACGAACAGCTTCCCGGCCGAGAAGAGAGAGAAAACTAGAGGCGATCGACTGACCTGAGAACAATCTCCATAATAGCCAAAGCGATGCCGTACAGCATGACCCTGAAGCCGAAAACTTTAGTCAAGACTCTCATCAAGCTAGGCTGGAACTTTTTCGAGGATTTCAGGCCTTTTTCATCATCCGCACGCTCGCCTTTCGTCCTGCTGTGGCTGGCCTTGATCTTGTCGACACGTCGCAGCTCGGCCTCCCATGCTCTGCTTATTTTGTCCCCCAACAAGCTGCTCTTGTGTTCCTTCAGAGGTCGAGTGAGGTCCTCTATCTCGAGGTCCCTCTGATAGCCTACCCAAAATGTCTTGAGGATCCATCTGTGCGCACACGCAGGCACGTAACGTTCGAATGTTTACGAATCAGATGTCAATTATGGGCACGAGAAAAATTACACACTCCACGAGCAAATTATCGTGAGAATATCATTCGAACTTACGTAAACGTCAGGGCGCTTAGAGGATTGGCAGATTCCCTCGGATTCTTCTTCTTTTCGATTTGTATTCTTCCATCCATTATAAACGACCTCTTCTCTCCGCGAATATATACGGCACACTCGCACTTTGCAACCACGCGTTCGGCCTGTATCTATTATTTTTCTCAATCGCCCGACATAACGACACCCCGACGACGTTGCCCTTGGCGAAATTTCAACGAGACGAAACGCGCTTTTTTTTCTTTTCGTAAATTTCTTCGATTTTTTTTTCCAACGTACTGCGAAACTTTTCGGAGTTTGGACCTCGAAGTTGTACGGTTATGTTTGTTCACAAGATTATATCACTTTCATCGGTATTGCGGATTTTTCAAAGTCGACATATTCGCCGAATATGTTATCTACATTTCACGTGTCGCGTGTATGCTCCGTGTACTCGCTTTGTATCCCTACACTTTCCTCTCCGATGTGTGCGCTCTGACTGTATTATGTGTTTGCTCGCCTAATGTTTGATCGCGATTAAAGTGAGTGGCGGGACGCGCGCGGGTCTCGGTTGATGACGAGGAGCAGTTGATTCAATACGCTTTCAATCATATATGATTAACACTGTATACATGTATATTATTGAATATATATATATTGTAGGTAGACTCAAATGTAAAAAGTTACGCAGGCACGCAACTGTCGTGCAGCACGTGAACGAAGCTACTCCGCGAGAATGTCGATTACGAATGCGAGGGAGCCGGGAGAATATGAAACTTTTGCTTAGCCACTTCGGGCCGCTTGTGAAAAACGACTGGCTTGATTCGCTGAGCTTATAGCCGTATCTGGCTGATAATCCGTCGACGAAATCGCGATAAGCTTTTGTATTAATAAGATGTATATAAAAGAAATTCCTGCGAGGCGACACGATGACGTTTCCTTTTTCCAAATGCGTGTCGTATTCACATCTATCCGCGTGTGCCAATGAATACGCATGCATGCACAGTGTGAATTGCAATGTAAAAGTATTCGTGACTAATCGCCGAAGGCTTTAGAATTCAATATTCACAGTGTGCGAGGCGTGAGAGAATTCTTGCGAAAAGTTTTCGTTCATATGAAAACGGGATTTCGTGTTCAGAATTCGGGTGCGGAGGATCGGAATCTGTCGAATGGCGATATGACATCTGATGGCGGGAAATCAAACTATACTTAGGGCAAAGCCTTCAAGAAATTACGCGTAGCCATGCGATAAAAGTATCTAAGGTAACCCTATCGCTTCATACTAGTCGTACCACTGATCATACTTGAGACTTGTACACTTAATATTTTTAACATATGCATGAAATAGTTTAAATAACTAAAATTTTCCATGTGTAAACTGTTTAAGGCGTTAGGCCACAGTAACGGGTATAAAATCATGTGCGCATTTAACAATTTTTTTCGTATGAAGAAGTGATTCACTCATGAAATTAATTACACATTTATTTAGTATGAATATCAAGTTGTTAGAAAATATATATGTATTTTTTTTCGATGTACAAAATGGCCGTCTACTAATCTACTCAATCTACATTAGATTACCTAGAGAAGTACGTACGGAATTTGAAAAGTATTGTTTTATTAAAAAGTTGTAGGTATTTGAACTTAAGAAATGAATTTTCAGTGAAAAATTTCGTTATAACTGCTCATAACCTGCTCATAAAATGAAAAGTTTTCGGTTAATCAGAAATTCCGTACGTACTTCTCTGCGAAATGCAATTAGGAACATAACGTTTGAATTTGAAGTAAATCGAGTGATAATTGTTGAAGTTCTTTGTCACGCCAATTGGAAAAAAGGTGTATCGAGAAGTTTCGAGTAGTCGGCCATTTTGTACTTCGAAAAAAATATATATATATTTTCTAACAGCTCGATATTCATACTAAATAGATGTGTAATCAGTTTTATGAGTGAATCACTTTTTCATACGAAAAAAATTGTTAAATTGACACATGATTTTATACCCGTTAGTGTGGCCTAAGGCCTCAATAAATGTTCACATTCAATTAGAAAAATGAAAAAATAGTTATTCCAACGATTCGCGCAGTATTTCTAGGTTTGATATTTGGCAACATTTGTTCCATGTCCGTCTCTTTTTACTCAACCAGGCGTGTTTAACCTCCATGCTTTTCAACGACGATCTGTCAAAACAATGCCAGCTGCGGGAAATATAAAGCATTGTATTCGGGCCACGACTCTTCATCGTAGCAAGTGGTAATAAATCCAATACCGGAAGTTAAAATTGAACTTGATATTACATAAAAATTAGGTCAGTAAGCGCAATTTTTTCTTAGTGCATTGGATCACTACGAGTGTTAAGTATGTAAATCTGATTATTCTGAAGAATCTGACGGATTCCCACTATCATATACACTTTTGTAGCGACCGGAAATTGGGTTTTGTATGTCGTCTCGGAATTCCTTCACAAAAACCCGCAATTTAAATATTTTTTCCTCTGTAATTAGGTCGATAACCGACCCTGAACTTTTACAGAGACGATTACTAATATATTTGGTGAAGCTCAAAAAAAGGTTATGAAAATCCTATGGATTGAAGCCTGGCGATAGGATTATCTTAATTCTTATTTAAACCGGAAATATCAGTGAAAATAGAATTCGCGAATTTTCTCCGCGTAAAAACAATGAAAAGAACATTAAATGGGCTGTGAAAGGTTGCGAAAGCAATCTCTCAAACTCTTTAATTCCATATCTGGGAAAATAAAAATAAACACTGAATTTAATTATAAAGGAATTTTTGGAAGTCTAACGAAAAATTGAGAAACATTTCAAAATAACAAAAAATTTGTTCAATAAGTATCGAAAGGTCTGAGAATGAGAGGTTAAACTTACCGATTGCAATACAGTAACGTTGCAATTATGTGCTTGCATTTTTCTCCTAGGCCTGCTTTGCAAGAGCAAATAATTTTTTAAATGTCGCTCAAAGCTGCCACTGCATCATTAATCTCATAGGGATTATTTCGTAACTGAGACGTTTACAAACAATACGCTTTGAAGCTGACAGCATCGGTATCGCAAAAGCTGCTAATTTAACAACATTTTAAAATGTGCCAGCCCTTCGAAATACGTTCGTTTCCCCCAAAATTGTTTTGTTGAGGATTGGTACCAGCAAATCACAAATTGCACAAATATTAATCATATCACAGAAATTCGCACTGAAGTACATAACTAAACGATCACGGTCCTATCGCCGCCATGTTTTTTAGGCTCCGCCCATATGACAGATCCCAATCAGAGCGGGTGTTATAACTTAGTGGGGGAGTCGAAAATTGCGTAATGCCATCTATGTTTTGTTTATAGGTGATTTACCCGAAATGATCACTTTGCAGGAAAACGGAATTTATAAACGAAAATATTGATTGTTTTTCATTTCAAAATTGCAATTATCTTCAGTTTCAATCGATATAATATCATTCCCTATGGATCATAGTGATTTTTCAATTTTGACATATTTATCATGATTGAAATATAAGGTGTCTCGAAATCACCTGACAATTAAATTTACTAATAAAACTTGTCATTTATTTGACAAGTAGGAATATTTTTATTTTAATATAAGGTACAAAGATGGAGGTTATGTTTGGAACACAATATCCGATAAATGGCCGTCTCGCTTCTTTTCGCAAACGTGCACTCGTTTGACGAAATTTTCAATAACATTTTTGCATAATTGCGGACTAATTTGATTAATGATGCGGCTATTGCTTCCTTGGGCTTCGGAATGGTCTGCGGATCATTGGCATACACTTTTCCCTTCAGACAACCCCAAAGAGAGAAGTGCAATGGCGTCAAATCGCGCGACTTGTTGGTCAACTCACTCACGCAGCGGCGCGACATGACACGACCATGAAACTTTGTCTGCAATAACTGCATTATTTCGCCCGCAGTGTGGCAAGTTGCGCCATCTTGTTGAAAGAATATGTCTTCCAAGTCCATGCCGTTTATACCATTTATCGGATATTGTGTTCCACACATAACCTCCATATTTGTACCTTATATTAAAATTAATATATTCGTACCTTTCAAATAAATAAGACGTTTCATTAATAAATTAAAATGTCAAGTCATTTTGTCACACCCTTTAGTAGGGCCAGAGGAATGATGCAAACCCTTTTTTATCAAGTTTTTTTTGGTTCATTAATATCTTCTCTTTTTCTACGGAGGCTTTCTTCTTTCAATAGCGGCATGGCGATGAACTAGGAGATTCATTTTCATGGAACCTCATGCATATCTACACATGCGTAACTGACGACAAGATCGTGTCATTTCTCTGGCGCATCCATCATGCCTCTGGATCTCACATGTCAGGAGCAACCCAGAGGAATGATGCCAGAGGAATGACGATTCGAACGGATTTTTTTGCACAGTGTGGCACGCTACGTTTTTCTAACCTCAAAATCTGGTGGTGAGTAGGTGTCTAAAAGTTCCACTTGATCAAGTAACGAGTGACTTATTTTATTGAAACATGATACAGTTAAGAATGACTAGTTGAATGACTCCCTCGCCTGTGACACCTCCTCCCAACACACAAGGTTTGTAGAAAAAAGCACAAGCTACAAAAATGATACGACACATTCTCTTCCATAAAGGAGATCTAGAAGGCACTGCTCTGGCATGCATGATGAGCTAGCGCCACCCGTCACACAATATATGAACTGATTTACAGCTCTCCAGAAGAATGATGGAGAAAAACAGTTTCAAAATTTCGTTGTTTAGTGTGAGATACCTGCTTATTATGCATATAGATCATGCTCATTATTTTTAGATTATGCGTATAGATTATGCTTATTTTTTTCTGGTGATTTTTAATTTTAAGTACTCCTTTAGCTTGCTAGTGCATATGAAGTCTGGATAGTTAAACTCCAGAGGAATGATTTTCATAGTAAAAAGAAAGAAAAAAAAGATAACAATTTTTCTGCCAAATCTATTTTGTAGGAAAATTTCGAAATATTTCAAACTGTTGTATTCCAAAAAGACCTACAGAGTCATCGAATAACAACTATTAAAAAATACATATAACATGCAAAATGTTTATTTCGGGAGAATTATCCAGATGTTAATAAAATAGCTCAGCAGCCGACTTGGTGCTGCAAAACTATATTTTTTCTAAATCTTATCGCTATACTGATCGTAATTTAACATTTAATGTTGATATTCTACGTAAAACACACAAAAATGGACAATTTTCTAAAATCAAATTTTATTGAAAAATGTGATGAAATATTTTTACATCAAGCAAGCTTCTTTTTCGTGATTTTATGTGAGACTTGTCGAGGCAGTCAGGCATCAAACTCCAAACGTAATCAGCCAACCTGTCTTCCATTATTCTTATGCCTTGGCGGAAGAGTTCCCCTTGCTCTGCACTGAAGGAGCCAAGATTTTCTGCGATTTTAGCTTCATCCTTTATTTCTATCCCGGGATACGAAGAAAAAGCACTTTTCACGAAATCTGTAATGCTTTTTCATAATTTATGAATAACGGACTCTCCGCATATGCAGGTTGACCCTTTTATCTCTGCCACCTGAAATAACTCGATAATTATATACGTGACAAAAAAATGGTCCAGGCAAAAGTTGTACGGTGTCAAGGGGGCCATCAAATGCGAGCATATTCTTTTTATTTGGTGGAGGCGCTGGCGCACAGTGACGGTCACTTCCACTTTTTAAAATGGAATGGTACATGTTTTCAACCATCTTGTGGAGCACCTCAAGCCACATAAAAAACACTAGGGGATCAAAGTCGTTCAAGGTCAGTCAAGGTCATCTATTAAAATGAAATACAAATCTAAATATGTCGGATCACTCCCAAATATTTGGTAGTGATCCGAGATATTTAGATTTGTATCGATACTGACCTTGAATGACCTTGACCGACTTTGACCCCCCAATGTTTTTTATGCGGCTTGAGGCGCTCCACAAGATGATTGAAAAAAATCTATCATTCCATTTTAAAAAGTGGGGGTGACCTTCACTGTGCGTCAGCGCCTCCACCGAAAAACAAACGGTCGCATTTGATGGCCCCCTTCACACCGTACAACTTTAGTCCGGAACATTTTTTTTGTGACGTCGATAATTGCCGAGTTATTTCGGGCCGCAGAGATGAGAGGGACACCCTGTATAACAAAATTTAGTAGGGTAGTTCGAACAAGCTCGTCTTCGCTTTGCTGCCGTCGACATATCACTGAATTCATTTCTAATAGCGCATAGTAAATAAACAAAGAAAATATTTCTTATGAACTCCTAATGACACTCGCTATGAAATAAACATTTATTTGAAAATCGTATGTAGAAACTTGAAAAATAAGTTGGTCTAGGTCTCAACAGTAGTCACTTAACAAAAAATCATACAAATTTTGCCGGCACCGAGAATGTTTTGTATGTTTCGTTGACTTGTGTAATTACCGACCGAAAACGTACGCGATGAATTTTCGGTCTGGACGAAAAGTTGCAGATATTGGCGAAATCATTGCACAGAGATCTTCGAGATACTAATTGTAAGTACTTGAAGGATAAAAAGACAAGCTCGAGTTTGCTTTTTTGTCTTGTTCTCTACTACTTTCGTGCTCAGTAGGTTACCTTTAAATGGTTGTTTCTTTTCGGGACTCATTTTAAATTTTCCTTAAAAATGTTTCCTCATTTTTTTCCGCACGTTTATGCGACTTTTTGTGAAGTAGTGCAGTTCTCGAAAATGTACTCTAACCCAAAAACTATCGGGTCTAATTATAAAGTGTCTGGAGAAAAATAAGATTTCAAAAAACTAGACAGATCGGAGTAAAAAAATGTAGTTCTTTCATTTTTGTGACAGCTTTCGGCCGAAGAGCGGCAAAAAAGTGTCGATACTTTCCGATGGTATTAAATCTTTGTTTCATCTAGTATTTCGATCGGCCGAATTCGAGTTGTGTAACACACTTTTTGTGTGTGTGTATGTTTGTGTGTGTGTGTATATCAAACTGAATCTATATGAGGTATTCCACGTGAATCCGGTGGACTTCCCCCCCCCCAATTCGATTTATTTTCTTGTTATCTGATTTCATTGACTCTAAGAGACAACCTGCATTTTTTACATTTTTCGAAACAACCCTTAGTCAAAAAAAAATTCTTCGAAAAAAACGCTCCGATTCCGAAATCTGTAAAAATTCCCAAAAATGCGTGATTATATGTGAAAAATGTCCAGCTATCACCCGCAGTGGAAGTATGATTTTTTGGATGATGATATGAGGCAGTAGCGGGTATAAAATCATGTGCGGGTTTAACAATGTTTTTTCATATGAAAAAGTGATTCACTCATAAAATTAATTATACATCTATTTAGTATGAATATCAAGCTGTTAGAAAATATATATATTTTTTTTCGATGTACAAAATGGCAGAGTACTCGAAACTTCTCGAAACAGCTTTTTTCCAATTGGCGTGACAAATAACTTCAACAATTTTCACTCGATTTACTTCAAATTTAAAAGTTATGTTCCTAATTGCATTTCGCAGAGAAGTACGTACGGAATTTATGATTAATCGAAAACTTTTCATTTCATGAGCAGTTTATGAGCAGTTATAACGAAATTTTTCACTGAATATTCATTTCTTAAGTTCAAATACCTACAACTTTTTAATAAAACAATATTTTTCAAATTCCGCACGTACTCCTGTAGGTATTCTAATGTAGGTTGACGAGAATTTTTGATTTTTGTTCTAGGTAAAAAATTGTGGATGCTAAATGTCACGCCGCGGAACGGCTAAAAAAAGATAACAAAAGAAACTATTAGTAGTCGGCCATTTTGTACATCGTAAAAAAAATATATATATTTTCTATCGGCTTGATATTCATACTAAATAGATGTGTAATTAATTTTATGAGTGAATCACTTTTTCACACGAAAAAATTGTTCAATTCGCACATGATTTTAAACCCGTTACTGTGGCCTAAGGCCTTAACGTTAAAAAAAATCCGAAAAATTCAAGAACCGCTTAGATCGGGCGGATACTTAAATATTTCGATACCGACAATGAATTAATTAGGGATCGTATATCTTTCCCATTAAGGGGCATCTACCTAGGGGCCCAAAAAATTGGCCAAATTCGGATTTTTTTCTGGGAAACGGTTGGTGAAAAACGGCCTTTAAAGAAAGGCACCAAAAAATTCAGAAAAACAACGACAACATAGCCACCGGCAGAAGATGACATTTTTTTCGCGTTTGGCGGTGGACACTCTCCAGCTTAAACGGTCCATCCCAA
This sequence comes from Ophion ellenae, assembly GCA_963210295.1. NCBI lineage: Eukaryota > Metazoa > Arthropoda > Insecta > Hymenoptera > Ichneumonidae > Ophion > Ophion ellenae. Next base: position 14,316,381 of record OY723392.1, read on the forward strand.
ATCTAAAAACCAAACGGATTATTTAAGTTAACAATAAATACGAGTCGTTGACGATCGTCGATTTTTTAAATAATTTTTTTGACCAACTTGGAGTCGATTTGAAACTCGAGCATACAAAATCTATGAAAAAAGTCGTCATTTTTACGTAACTATCAAAAAATGAAGATCGATTTTGAAAAAGTGAGATCGTCAACAACCTTTAAATGTTTCTCGTCGTATCTCCTGTAAATTTGGAAACACTGCATCAAGTGGTTCTTGAGATATCATGTCGACCGATTTTGAAAACCGTGTTTCGAGAAAAACGCGTTTAAAGTTTGAAGTAGTTGTACCTCATTCAATTTTCGGAATATTTCAATGAAATTTCCAGGGAATATAGCTGAAAGATGATACTATCCTATAAAAATGTTTTGGAAAATGCTTTTTTTACCCATCTAGGTAGATGCAGCCCGTTAGCAGCCTCGTTCCTTTTTTGTAGAGGAGAGGCGAAAGGACAATGTCCTTTCGCCTCTTCTCTTCAATACTGTTTAGCTTGTAAGACTAAAACAAAAAGTCGCCCGACAAGGCAAATCATTTGGCAATGACACTGTTTCCCAAGAGCAAATAATATTGTTTATTTGAGCTGTTTATCTCATCACCGTGCGAACTTCTAATCGTGACTATCTTTCTCGCAGCTTTTACATCCTTACTGTTATCAATCATTGAATAAGCTCATACACATACAAGCGGTTTAAAGGATATTCCACCTGTCAATTAAAAATTACAATGAAATAGCTCGAGTTTTGAATACGAAACGAGGGGCACACAAAGGAGCACACTTTTTTTTAATGCTATCATTTTATGTCATATTTTTACTCGACTTCGTGCAACGGTACAATTTTTGTCATTTGGCTGATAAGAAAATTTCGAAACTCACGATGGTTCATCAAATTGAAGTGATATACTTCGTGTATATATACAAAATACAAATATGGAATACCTCATATACTTCGTATTGATATACTGTGTGTGTATACATATACATATACATATATATATATATATATATATATATATATATATATATATATATATATATATATATATATATACACAGTATATCAATACGAAGTACAGTAGAACCTCGATTATCCGAATGTCGATCATCCGAACCCTCAATTATCCGAACGATGACTTAGTTTATCCGAACGCTCAATTATCCGAACGTTGGCGCGAAAGATACATTGTTGCTCGCTGCCACCGCCGTGAGCAACAATGAGCAACCCAACGCAATTTCTCCTTCTCAAACGGCTGCGAGACTTAACCGCTCTAAAACGCGTTACAGCCGTTCGTCAGTTAAAAATGGACGATTTTATTTTTATTATTTTATAATTAGATATTTTTTTCTATTTTAAATCAGATATATATTTTTTTCATATTAGAAATGCATTCGACTTTTTTCAGCTGTTTTAACACACACACACACACACACACACACACACACACACACACACACACACACACACACACACACACGCACACGCACGCACGCACACGCACACGCACACGCGCACACGCACACGCGCACGCACACGCACACGCACACACACACACGCACACACACATATATTTCAACGTTAACATGTATGTCAAATTTTAATATATATGTATGTACTGTTTTTATTTAAAAAGGTGTTGTTTATGATCTCGTCCCAAAAAACCCACGTTTCGAGTATCCGAACTAATCTCGGTCTCAATTGGTTCGGATAATCGAGGTTCTACTGTATATGAAGTATTCCACGTGAATCCGGTGGACTTTTTTCCTGACCCCCGCCAATTCGATTAATTTTTTTTATGTGATTCCATTGACTCTAAAAGACACCCTGAATTTTTTTACATTTTTTGGAACAAGCCTCAGTAAAAAAAAATTCTCCGAAAAAAACGCCCCGATTAAAAAATCTGAAAAAATGCGTGAATATATGTAAAAAAATTACAAGCTATCACCCGCAGTGGAAGTATGATTTTTTCGGTGCTTTCTGAGCAATTAACGTTAAAAAAATCCGAAAAATTCATGAATTTTTCGGATTTTTTAAAAACTTTACAAGTTTTTGTTGTTTTTCTGTATTTTTTGGTGACTTTTTTTCAAGGCTCTTGTCATATGTACCTTTGTGTTAAAAAAAAACCCTTTTTACCAACCGCTTCCCAGAAAAAATTCCGAATTTGGCCATTTTTTTGGGCTTCTAGGTAGATGTAGCCCCTTATTGGGAAAGATATACGATCCTATTTTTTTTTAAGCGAGAAAACGACTGCAGTTGTACAAGAAAAGAATAAATGTTGAATTATCTTCAACGCGGAAAAATTGTTTTATCCGTGCGATCTAATCCACATGATATTTATGAGCGTATACCAGTACAATGATCTTTTATGTAATGCCTGTTCGTTTATTCAGGGCACACGATCTCTTCGAAAAATCATGACACCTCTCGTATGTTCTCTTAAATATATCGCTTCGTGTATACCGCACATCTTTTGACAGAGCCAACCTGCGATAAGGGAGGAACGAGATAACAGTGTTATTTATTCGAAAACCGAGATACTTATCCATCTCAATAATCGCCGTATCACCCTAATTTCTTCCTTATCAATTTAATGGTCACAGCCTATCAATAATAAAAATATAAAGGCGATATTTTTTTCTTTCATATGATTGCTCAACATATCGAGAAAGTTGTATCTACATTTCACGCCGAAATTCCGGATAGTTGAAATTTTACGGGCACATAGCCGCAAGTGCACATTACTCAAGTCAACAACAAAAAAATTGGGGCCGGCAAAATACGTATGATTTGTTGTCAAGTGACTACTGGTGAGACCTAAACCAACCTATATTTCAAGTTATTACACATTGTTTTTAAATTATTTTTAATTTCATAGTGAGTGTCATTAGCAGCTCATTTAAGGCGGGAAACCAGTTTAGATTGCTCACAAAATCGATTTTTTTTAAATTCCATAAATTTTTAGTAAAACTATTCAAGAATATGATCCCAAAGTCGTATTAATAATTCATTACTGCCTTGAATTTTTGTGTTTCGGTAATTTTTTTCAAACGCGCTTTTCTCGAAACGACTTTGTATTAATTTGTATACACTCTAGCTCGAAAAGTTTCTAACCTATAATTTTATAAAATTATAGTTGGTTTCTTTATACGATTAGGCTCTATATGAACATAAATTTGGGGTAACATCATTATGTAAAGTATATTTTTTTTAGCAAAAAAAGTTATAAAATAATGGCAAAGAATTTTTGTTTAAACACCTCTAAAAAATGCAATTCCGAATTTTCTGGCCAGAGTTAGGTCCATATAGAAGGAACACATATTCTTAAAGTAATCTTCAAACCGTATGGATATTCGATAAAAACTGTGGCCTCCAGAGTGTACACAAACAGCAAAGTCTGACGGCGACTTTTGATAGGCGGCAGGTTATAATATCCATTTTTCCAGAGGAAATGCTTTGAAAAAATTAAAATATTCGTTTGAAAATATGTATAAAATATTCCCAAAGTTTAAATCAATTCGATTGATTCATTCTTCGTAAAAAAATCACTGAAAAAATTTATTCCTAAACTGGTTTCCAACCTTAAGATTTTTTTGCTGTTGTAAATGAATTCAGTGATATGTCGATGGTAGCAAAGCGAAGACGTGCTTGTTCGAACTAATCTAATACACTTTGTTATATATGGGGAGACCACGTTATTTAAATATTTTGAAAAACCATTACAGTTTACGTGAAAAGTTATTCTTATTTCGGAAAAAGTTTTTCGTGAAAAGTTATTTTTCTTTCGGAAAAAGTTTTTCGTGAAAAGTTATTCTCATTTCGGAAAAAGTTTTTCGTGAAAAGTTATTCTTATTTCGGAAAAAAACTTTCGTGAAAAGTTATTCTTATTTCGGAAAAAGTTTTTCGTGAAAGTTATTCTTATTTCGGAAAAAGTTTTTCGTGAAAAGTTATTCTGATTTCGGAAAAAGTTTTTAGTGAAAGTTATTCTTATTTCGGAAAAAGTTTTTCGTGAAAAGTTATTCTTATTTCGGAAAAAGTTTTTCGTGAAGAATTATTTTCATTTCGCAATAGAAATAAAGGATCAAGATAAATTCGCAGAGGCATCAAAATCGTGGAAGATAGATATCAGGGAAGATGGGGCACATACACGTGATGGGTGATTACGATTGGAGTTTGATGCGGGATTGCTTCACCAAGTCTTTCTCACTTGAGAAAATCACGAAAAAGAAGCTTACTCAATGTCAAAATATTTAATGAAACTTAATTTTTTAAATAAAATTAGACTTTATGAAAAATTGTATATTTCCGTGTTTTTACGTAGAATATGAATATTAAGGCCCTCGTCTAATGTGAAGATAGAGAAACGCAGCCATTCTTTGAATTTTTTCTCAAAAGCCCTTAGACATAGGACTTTCTGGATTTTTATGGTTCATTAAACAAGAAATGAAGAACACATGGGTTTTTACGGATTGAAAAATGTTAATTATAGTAGAACCTCGATTATCCGAGCTAATTGGGACCGGACATCATTCGGATAATGAAAAATTCGGATAATCGAAAATATATCATGGATTTCCAGGAAAACCAACTTATACAATATAAATAGTATTAAAAATTCTCTTTATTGATCCAACGACCCTAAATTCTTTATTTGATAGAAACTAACAATGAAGAAAGTTTACATGTTTGTACCACCACTACTTATGCAGTTAAATCACAATAGCGACTTTAAATAATCATCAATTTTTGGCTGTCGCATAGAAGTTCCGCGTTTCCTGGCCGCCAATTCTCGAATTTGGTTCAAGAACAGCAGCTGTGTGGGGGTATTTTCTGGTTGGGTTTCGAACCATGTCAAAATGGCGAAGAAATCTTTCCTATAAAAAAAATCATAAAAAACCATTTTTTCCTAGCCTAAAGGTATCTCCCCCTTTAAATTATAAGTTAAGAGAGTGTTACATCGCCATACATCAGTCTGGTCCGAGTAATGGCGATTCTACTATTCTAAAGTTGACAGTACCCACTGGGGTAAATAAATCCTCGCGGGGCTGTTGAACATTGAAAAAAAGAAGAAAAAAAACCAAATAACACCGTCGCACGTCTCTCGGGTTTTCCCCGATGGATGTGAGGGACGTGTGCTGACGTTTAAAAAAATCAATAATCGATTCTCCAGCGTTTGGCATTGATGCCGCGCTATCGTGTCGAGCCCGTATAAAAAATTCGCGAAATCGCATTGTCGAGTGTTTGGTCACTGTGTTTTGTGACCCAATTCGGTCGATTGCACAAACAAAAGCAACCGTTTCGAGCTCCAGGATCGTAGGAAAAAAGGGCCTTGCCTCATCAACCTAGCCACGAGTTCGCCGATGGCCTTGCAGCTATTTGAAAAAAATATTTTCCCGTACTATATACTATTATCGAGAGCAAACACGTGACGTCAGGCGTCCAGTGATGTTTCATATTTATGTTTGTTCGAAACCGCGAATCAAAATGCGACGTCCTATCCCAAGGAAACATAATTTTTTTGCGATAAGCTGTCCCGTAGGCATATTTGATAATGTTGTCTTTTTTAATTTCCTTTTAAGCAAGAAAAAATAATAATATTGTCTTGTTGATTGTTTCCTTTAAGCAAGGCTGACTATCATGATTTTTTAAAGGGAAATATTTCTTCACCATTTTTGAGACTTAGTTTTATTACTACTTTTTCCTGTTACATGGTACTTTTTATTTATTTATTAATCTTTAAAAATGGCGAAGTTATGGCACGGGCTTCTAAACTGCATGTTTTAAACTGGCGTGACGTGTAGCCGAAAAGCTAATCGACTGATTCTGATGAAATTTGGTGTGAATGATTTTATCCTTATTGTCTAAAACGTGACCTTTATTACAAACAAAAACAGGACTTTTATTACAAAATGTAGTCATTTTTTGGAAAATTAGAGCTTTTTTGTTTTAGAGCGTAAAACTCCATCGATTTTGAACATTTCTCACTTTTTCTTGGTTCATATTCTGCGTATGATTGTTATTGAAAGAATAATCTTCGTTATTTTTTTTCAGATTAATCCTGCCGACGCGCATACACCCCTATAGGGAAATTTTGCCAATCTGGACGGGCAAATTATTTCTTTCGATTTTTTATTTGTAATCAGTCTCTAATTAACGTTAAGCTACAGGAAGTGTTTTGCGATGAATAATTTGATTTAAAATAATCGTTTTATAGAAAAAAAATAATAAAACTACATTTTTAACTTAAATTTTTATCTTTCTCTATAAGTAAAGTTAATATAATTTATATAACTAACAATAAGATGATGATGAGTGCCATAGCTCTTCTTCGTCCTGCTCACTCTCTGTGTCTTCAGGAACGTCCTCCGAAACTGAGACAAGGATCATCACTTAAGTGTCTACCTCCGATTTTGTTGAAACTCATATGTGATGAAGCATTGGAAACTATTAGACACGTATTTTTTTTATCTGCGGTAAAACGTCTTTAAGGGGGGAAACGACCCCTCAAAAAAGGCGAGTCATTCCTTAATTTCATTTTTTTCAATTACCGTGTAGTGGATTTTGCATCGCTTTGCATTAGAAGTATTTTGGTTTTTATTTCAATCAGATCGGTGGACTGCTTGTGGGTGAAACTGCACAACCATCCTTCGATAAGCTTTTCTTTGAGGGGTGGTTCCCCCGTTAAATCCGTTTTTCCGCAGATCAAAATAAATACCTGTCTAATAGTTTTCAATGCTTTATCACATATATGCGTTTAAAAAAAATCGACGGCGGACACAAGGTAATCCTATCGCTTCACACTAGTCATACCACTGATCACACTTGAGACCAGCCCCGGATCTACGATTTTTCCGCGCCGGGGCAAAAATTTGACATTGGCGCCCCGCCCCTCCGGCATTTGAGATTAAGGGGGGAGATCTCTTTAGACGCCCGAAAATAAGTCATTTTTCATGATTAAAAAAAAAATGTGATAAGATAAACGCATCATTTTAAAATTTTGACATTATCTTATTACAACTTTCACGTGGTAAAACTTTTTTTCTCTTTCAAACAAAACAAAATAGCGGCGTTATAAGGTATTCCTTTAGGGGTCTTTTGAAAAACTGCTCATGGTATAGCTCAAAAAGTTATTGATCGATCTGGATGAAATTTTGGTCGGTTTCTCACTATAACATTATTGGAAAGATATACCTATAAAAATATTAAAAGGTATAAAATTGAAAATTAAAGAGGCTTTGTAATCAAATGTTTATATTTCTTACCATTTTCTCGACAATTTTTACCCCGAAAAAGTAATTTATTTACGCGATAACCTTGAAACTTTAGGTATATCCTTCCAATAGTCTTATAGTGAGAAATCTGGCAAAATATCAGCTAGATCGGTCAATAACTTTTTGAGCTATAACACGAGCAGTTTTTCAAAAGACGCCTAAAGGAATACCTCATCAGAGTTCGTCTCCTAGGCAGTTTTATTTTCGATAGCTAGGATCACGACGCCATTGAAACTCACCAAAGCGCCCTGGATGTTAGGCGCTTTAGTGAAACAAGTTTTTCCAAACACGAGAATTTGGCGCCCCCTTAAATTGCCGCCCGGGGCAGGTACCCCGGTTTGCCCCCCCTTAGAACCGGGGCTGCTTGAGACTTGTACAATTTATGTTTTTAACACATGCAAAAAATAATTTGTAATAACTACAATTTTTCATGTGTAAACTGTTTAATGAATGTTCAAATTTAATTAGAAAAATGAAAAAATAGTTATTCCAACGATTCGCGCAGTATTACTAGGTTTGATATTTAGCAACATTGGTTCTATCTCTGTCACTTTTTACTCAATCAGGCAAGTTTAACCTCCATGCTTTTCAACGTCGATCTGTCAAAACAATCTCAGGTTTGGGATATATAAAGCATTGTATTCGGGCCACAACTGGTAAAAAGCGTGGAAAATTTGTGACGGCGAATTATGTCAATTAAAGACGAAATATGTGTGGAAATTCAAATGAGTGAGATGAGGTTAGGACTACAGTCAGCTGTTGCCTTGGTGTCACGTCTCTTTATCGTAGCAAGTGGTGATAATTCCAATACCGGAAGTTTAATTTAAACTTGATATTACATAAAAATTAGGTCAATAAGGGTAATTTTTTCTGAGAGCATTGGATTGCTTTCTCAGAGCATTGGAGAGCATCCGGTGGCTACACTTTTGTAGCGACCGGAAATTGAGTTTTTGTATGTTGTCTCGGAATTTCTCCACAAAAACACGCAATTTTAATTTTTTTTTCTCTGCAATTAGGTCGATAACCGACCCCGGAATTTTACAGAGACGATTATATATATATATATATATATATATATATATATATATATATATATATATAGTGAAGCTCAAAAAAAGATTATGAAAATCCTATGGACGAAGACTGGCGATAGGATTACCTTAAGTGTTACCTTGTAAGCCATCTTCAAAGTCAGGTTCAGCGGGAATCATAAATGCAATTGCATCCATCGTGAACGGCATTGATTTTTTTGGGGGGTTGGTCTCATGCTAGTGATCAGTGGGTCGGAATTTAGTAATAGCCTATTTATAATATCAAGGTTACACTCCGCCCGAATATAAATTCACTGTTCTTCTCACTATCATGGTTGTTCATCCCTGACTCGGAAAAGTGCGGATAAGTGCGGCTGATTTGACGATGATTATATTGTACAAACTGTCATCTCGCAATAACAATTGAAATAATGACCGGGACGAACCCGGAAAAACAACAAGAAGTTTTTTATGCGTAAAAAACTGATATAAAATTTAACAATTCTGAACTTTTTTCCAAATGACGTAAAAACAATATTCCATTAACAAATAAAATAGCAAAATGTTTCAAAAGTATGTGTTCTCACCTGCTCGATCCAAATCCATAACAGTATTTTCAAAGAAATCGGTGTTAACAATTTTGTTTACTTTTCAACTGACAATGAGACAGTCAAACTTAGAAAGCCGAGAAAGATACTCACACTTGCAGCGATGGTAAAGATCTGAATGGAACTAGGACGCGGGTGCAACCGATGAGAGACGGAGAAGGGTTGCCTATTATTCTATAGTTATTTAACAATAATAATGACCGGTTTTGTTTACCTTGTAAAAACAACTTGTAAAATCTTTTAAGTTGATTTATGATCAGCCAGTTTAGAAGACGCGCCATACCGCTTAAAGATGAATAAAAAATAAATTGTAACCATGTAACAGCCAAAAGTAGTAATAAAACATACCCCAAGTCTAAAAAGTGGTGAAGAAATCTGTCCTAAAAAAAAAAAACAAAAATCAGCAACTTTTTCCTCCCCTAAAGGTATCTTCCCCCTTAATGTCACATTGGATCAAATATCCAATGTTACATTGGATGTGATATTCTTTCATTTTATCTTGGTGATTAAATCGTCTTATTAGGTCCAAAGGTTTGAATCCTTTTCGCCTTTTTATTTCGCCGCGACGGTCTAGAAGTCTTTGGACTAGGGTGTAGGGTGGTTCGTCAATATTTTGATGTATTTTTCGCTGTGTAGTCGTGCTTCTTGCTTGACAGAGTTCATTCGAAAGTCGTGTGTTATTTTGTTGGGGACATACCACGGAGCATCAGCAACAATCTTTACGCACCTCAAATTGGAATCTCCGTAAAATTTCGATGTTGGCGATACTTGCCTCTCCCCAAAGTTGGATGTTAAAGAAACGAAATATATAGCAATATTCATATATAATATTTTTTCGTATACGTTTATTTTCTCAATGTTTCTCTGTCTCTCTCTCTCTCTCTCTCTCTCGCTCTCTATCACTCGATTATATATTGTCTCGAACTCGAAGCCCACTCGTTGCGATAAATGCTCTCAAAGGAGGCCGCAAAGTCCTCATTAATCTGTAATTACCCCTTGGATACATTGGAATAAATTCTCATCATTGGAGACGCCACTCAACGCGATCAATGAGCTTCTCTACGGATTAGTAAATTCGGAGTAAAATTCTTGTTTCTTTTTTTCCTTTCTTTTCGTTATGACGATTACAATTTGTCGTGTCGTTCTAAGAAAAATGCGAATACCTGCTTTCACGCTTTGTTGCAACGATTACATGCCGAAGTAATCGCGGGGATACGACCCGACATCTAATTGATATTTTCGCAAGTATCGGTCTCGAGGAAAATTCAACGTTATTGATCTATACGGTTATTATGATTATTAATCATTGTAAAGTGAATTCTGTATTTACTGTTTCTCGATTATGCGTGCTACTTCCTCAAAGTGCTGATCAAAATCTTTCAGAGAAATTTCCATTCCGTTTCTCAGGTTTTTTCTTGTCAGTTTTACGGGTCGCGTGAGTCAAACGTTCGATTCAAGCCTCGCGAACATCTCGCATTTCACATGAGCCGTGATTTGTGTATATATACGTATACACATACACCCACGTATGTGTCCATGTATGGTAAAAACAGCTGACGCATGCAAAATGGATTTGTTGTTTCTTCTTGGTAATTTTTTTTATCGCTAGTTCTCTTTGACGATTAAAAAATGGCAGCCATATCGTTATCTGTACTTTTGTTGTTTTGTTTTTCCTTTTAATCTAAATCGATAGTCCATTCGATCGGGAATTCTATACACATTTTCACAAACAGACCGAGATAAAGAAGAAGAAAAAACGACGTTGAAATAACAAATATGGATAACAAAAAAGCTACGTGTATCTTGATATTTCATCGTTTCTGCGTACGCTTACTTCCGAACAATTGTGACATTTCTCAAGTAAACAATTCACACGGGACATAAGTATATATCGAAAAAGTCGTGAAACGTAAATGGCGTGTCTTTGTGGATTTTGAATTATTTTTTTTGTTTATTTTCGTTCGAATGTCTAATTCATCCGTGATTTCTCATAAGATTTGTGATCTTCAGCACTCACGAAGTGGCGAGAGACACATTCTAATGCGATTCAAAAGGCGATGTAGTTTCTCGTTCGCGTTCTTCCTCACCAAACACGAAGGCAAGCACCGGCCAATTGTTTCAGGCTGACGAGGAGTATTGTTTTCTGAGCCTCTGAAATTCGACCTCTTTTTGCAAATATTCTTTGACGAAAGGATGATCGAGATTGGAATCTTTCAATTGGCTCAAGTAACGATTAGCGACTTCGGGCGGTTTGCCCATGTGTTGAGAGAGTACAATCATGTTGATGAGAGTGTCGGGATTGTTACTATCCTTGTCGAGGGATTCTTGCAGGGCGTTCTCCGCCTCCTCGTACTTGGCTTGTCCAATGAAGCAGGTTGCTTGCCCGTTGAGCAGCATACTGGTGCTCGAGTGTTTGTCGATCATCTCTTGAAATATGTAATAAGCGTCTTGGAGTTTTTCACCGCCGCTGCTTATGTTGACCCACGCTTGAGCCAACTGCGTGAGCGTCGCGTCGTCGTCCTTCTCCTGCATCGATTTCAGCTCCTTCCTCGCCAGATCCAAACGATCCATTTTCAAATAAATCTGCAACGTTAGCGCCATGCACTCAAGATGATCCGTGTTGTGGAGTATTCGCAGCGCAGATTCCAAATTCTTCTCGTGATAGTAAATCGTCGCGGCTACGATCATAAAGTTGTGATTGTCGACCGCTGCGTTGTTGGCTATTTTGTCGAGGTCGGCGACTATGGCCTCGCGCCTGTTGGGAAACGCAAAGTATTCGGCGAGCGTCTTCAGGGGCTGGAGATCCGGCGAAGACGAGTTGTTTATCTCGTCCAGGACGACGCGAAATTTTCGCTGCGCTATGTACGCCCGATACAGGAAGACGTCCCTCTCCAAAATCACTTCGGGTGACGCAGACTGTAATTGGAAATTTGTGGTCAGTGTTGGGCGAGTGCGCGCGTTCAGTCTCGATCGAAGATCTGGTACTTCGAGGATACTGGTTCTTTTTGAACCTCGATACATTTAAGGCCGGAGCCTGAATCAGAAGGTCCGCAAAATCGGGTTTGTACTACTTGAATGCATAGATAAACTATCCAAGAATATATTTACAAAGATACAGAGGCCAATTGTAAATATTTACGAAGATACAAGGCCAAAAGCCGAGAAACGAATGATATTTGATATTGACATTTCCTCCTATTGGAAACTTTGAAGCGCGTTTTCTCCAGTTTTCAATTTCACGATTTTTCCAAATTTGCAGGCGTGATAGCAAAAAAACTTAACGATCTATTGAATCAAACCAAAGTTTATTTTCTTCAGTATAAAAATCTCTTCTAAGTAAATTAAGAAAGTCGTTGAAAAGGCTTTGTAAATAATTTTTATAGCACGTTAAAGTGTTTTTGTAAACACATTTTTTTTTCAAACATGAGAAAAGTCTTAAATTCGCGATTTTTTCAGTTTTTTTCTTTATTCACCCAGAAGAAAAATATATGACAATTGAATATTTTATTGGTTTTTTTGTTTCAGTCAAGAATTACGAACTGCATCTTTCCCGCCGATTAGGGACTGCAGTGGCAAGACGCACATGGAATAGACTGATAAATCTGCAGTCATTTATTGTTTCATGTTGAAACGTTTTTTTAGACATTTCAAATATACATGAAAAGATACCTCAATATTTACTGGGCTCACTTGTTTTTTTCCATTCTAAAAAAATTCCCGAAAAAACGCTTTTTTGGATCCTTCTAATTCGGGCTCCCGCCTTAAGGGACGATCAGTGTACAATTTTCAAAAAATCAATTTTTTGCATTATTCGATAGTATAGATGGTTATAAACATGCTGCTTAATTTTTGTAGCGAAAGTAAAATTATTCTGGTTGTTGAAGCCTTTCTCAGAAAAAGGGATTCGACCAGCTGCGCGAGACCTGGCGCGGGTGGATACGGTTTTCTCGGAATTTCGTTTTTCACTCTCAAAGAAAAGGTTTTCAAGCTATCCGTCTCAAATTTTGACACAACATTCTTCACGCCATTCTTTATTTTGCTAAGGGAGCTTTTTTTGAAATCTTTATATTTTTTTTAACGAAAAACTGTCGAAAAAATAGCGCTAATTCGATACTTTTTTTTCAAACCACCGCCATTTTGGCAATTTTGATTTAAAAAAAACCTCCATGGGAAGATAGCGGCTTTCATATTGATTAATAATCGTTTTACAAATTTCGTTTTAGATAATATTTACGGCCACAACTGTGTACACTGTGAGGACTCCTTTTTTTAACGACGTTTCCAACCTTTTTTTAAAAAACGATCTTTGTTTGTCAATAGTTACGTAAAAATGATGATTTTTTTCATAGATTTTGTAAGCTTGAGTTTCAACTCGCCGCCATGCTGTAAAAGAAACGATTTAAAAAAGCGTCGATCGTCAACGACTCGTATTTATTGGTAACTTGAATAAACCGTTTGTATATATGTATAATTTATGTACCTTTGTGTTATAAATAAATGCGTTTCTTCTTCACCAACCGTATACCAGAAGAAAAAAAACTTGGAATTTAACCATTTTTTCAGACTTCTAGGTAGATTTAGCCCCTTAAATCGTTAGGCTACTGTGAAAGTTTCTAAAAATCGTTCGTCGCTTAAAGCAACTGAAATTGAAGAGCAAGGTTCAACGTATGGTGCAGGAATCGCAGATTAACGGTAAACTTACGATTACAACGTTAGTTTTTATGTATTCCAATAAACTGTTTCACAGCATTTATGAAAACAACTATTTCATAGTATTTATGAAAACAACTATTTCATAGTATTTATAAAAACAACTATTTCATAGTATTTATGAAAACAACTATTTCATAGTATTTATGAAAACAACTGTTTCATAGTATTTATGAAATCAACTATTTCATAGTATTTATGAAAACAACTATATCATAGTATTTATGAAAACAACTATTTCATAGTATTTATGACAACTGTTGGTAAAACTTTTCACGCTTTTTTTTCTCTCGCAACTATATTTTTCAAAACGGTGTACACATATCCTCGACATCCAATAAACAGATTGACTCGAAATTTGAAGAAGTTGAAGTTTGCATTCTTGGAATGCAACAAAAATGTATATATCTGATTTCCTTTAATAACTTTTGGCATATTTTGCCTACAAATATCCGTCAACCATTTTTCACGATATTTATTGAGCAATCTACAATATAAATCGTTCAAAAAAGATCTCCTATAACAATAAAAATATGTACAATAAAATGTAAAAAAGAACTTTCGTTGAGTTCCACAATGCAAAGTTCACCACCATTGAAATTTGGTACACTTGTGTGTACCAAATTATATACCAAATTAATTATACCAATTACTAAACTACTATTACACTGAGTGTAATAGTGAGTCGTGAACGAAGTTTTTCTTCTCAACATTTGTTTTTCATTAGCTATTAACGATGAGGAAGTCATTTTCCGTCGAAAAATTGAACATTTTTTTTATGATTGACACAGGATAGCAAAAAAAAGCTCGGTCAAGTTTTAGCCAATATTTCTCTGAACATCTAATAAACGGATTGACGTGAAATTTGATAAGGTTGAAATTTTCATCAACGAAGTGCAAAGAAAATTAATATTTCTGAATTCTTTCAATTTCTTTTGGCAAATTTTGCATACGAATATCCTCCAACCATTTTTTAAGATATTCATTGAGCAATCTACAATATTAATCTATCAAAAGAGATTTCGTGTAACAATAAAAAAAATGGAAAAAAAAATTTAAAAAGAACATTTGTTGTGTCGCAACGATGCAAACTTCAACACCGTTAAGATTTGGTACACTTATCCAGTATAATAATAGTTTAGTCTTGACCAATACTTTTATTCTTAACATTGTTTTTTATTAGTTATTAACAATATCATTTTTTGTCAACAAATTGAAGCAAAAATAAAGTGAAAAAATGTTGATGTTTGAAACACGATAACAAAAAAAGCTCGGTCAAGTTTTCGCCAATTTAATTTAGTTTAAGAATAATCTAATTTTTTTCATTTTGGATCAACTGAGCCCCTCACATTCAAACATTCTTGACAAGATTGTTAGTAACTTCTTTAATTATTAATATTTTTTAATGAAATTCGATAGACAACATTGTTAATGTACAGACAAATATCCAACCGATTTTTCAAGTATCTTAATTATTGCTTCAAAATTCATGTTTTTTAAACCCTAATTTTCCAATCCCCACAGTAGCCCTTGTTCAAAAATGATAAACTGGAGCTTCCGCTATCGTCGAAGTTGATCTTTTATCGGATGCGTCCGCATGTAAAAAAAATCAGTATAATTCAACATTGATCAGTGAAACGCATCGCAAAAGCAAAATGACAAATATACCGTGTGACGTGCGGGTGCAAAATAGCTGAAAACCTGTTTCCCCCCTTCCTCAAGACAACTGAAATTTAAGGGAATAAAGTAATCTCCTTTTATGGTGTATTGAAAAGAGAACAAAGTAAAACTTTTCTAGAGCAGTTTAATACCGGATTTTAATTGTTTGCTGGTAAACTTTGTTTCTTCATCAAAGGATCAACCTTCTGTTCATGGATACAATATGCAAGACGGTGTATACAAGCTGTCCTATCATGTCCAAGTATTCGTCTGATCATAATCAATTCTCAAAGAAAAATGCCTCGCACAAGTAATAGTATTTTTTGCAATGGCTTTTCGGCGATTTAATGCAATTAGTGAAACAATAAGTATAGCGTGTGATGGGAGTATGGGAGGTTTCCGCATAGCACAAGCTCTCAACACCGAAAACAAGTGACGAGGTTGTATTTTTCATATGAATATCATTGAACGATTTGTTTTACCTTAACTTTCTGTGCCTCATTGATACATTGCTGATAATTGCCAATGTAAAAGTGATTTTTGACGTCGAACAACTCGTCGACATCGTTTTGCTGACGTGCCATCTTGGGCCGAATGTGTCGCGACCAGCACCCTGATGACACTCGCGACTGTATTCTTACGAAGTACACGGCCGGCTGAGAGTCGCCATTTTTAGTTCGCATTCACGACGCTGCCTGCTGCGTGTCGCAGTCGCGCGTATGCAATGCGTCGTATCCACGGTCGCATATGCAGGTGTGGGTACTCCGTCTAAAAATGTGTGCCTCTGAGTGACGCCCTTTTTGCCGCATTCCACCGCGTCGCTAGTGAAGGAGAGGCCTGTTCGCTCATACCGTGTTTACGAGGCATGGCATCCGTGTAGTTGTGGACTAACCTCGTTTTGTCAAGTGATTTCAAAAGTAATAGATATAAAGTTCATATTCATTAAGGTTGTAATGGGGCTTAGCTGTCGGGGGTGAATACGAGGGGAGCGCCTGCTTATGCTTATGCACGGAGCCGATTGACTGTTACCAACTGTTAGCTTTCAAATAATTGTCATATTAAACATGTGTTGTCGAAGTATTTTTCTACATGTATTTGTGAAAATATGCATTTTTGAACAATCGGTGATTGTTTTCATTACTTTGTATAATTACTTTCTATAACTTTTTCTCGCTCCGTTGACGTGAAACGAGTTGGCAACGTCGTAAATCGTGGTCATGGAGGTGGGAGGAGTCCGAACTCTTATGGAAAAACTTGAAAAAACTGGCTACCAAAATGTGGTCGAACAAGGATGGCGCCACTATTGCTAAGACCTCGAGAAGTGAGCTGCATGTAACAGAAACGGAACAAACAAATGATGAGAAGTAAGCTGTGTATGAGGCAAAATGATACTTGAGAAGTGGGCTGCGTGCGAGAGAGATGTAAAATGATATATACCAGAGAGATCTCCGTAAATGCGTAAAGATACAAGAATATTTTTAATATAGCAATGCCCAATGAACGATGAGAAATAGTTTCATAATTAACGGTGAAAAGGTCGAAAATAATAATAATGCAATACGTAGATAGAAAAATATTTGTATCATAACAGTGTTTAATTGTACAACGAACGGTAGAAAAAGTCTTAAATAAGGCTGATGTTTTTTTTTCTTGAATCAATTTTTATTTCCTTAGGTAAATACGACGGTAAATTAATCCCTGCTATCAAAGAACGATGCTTTGCGATCCGTTTATATAAAAACTCGCAAACAGCGAACGGAAACGCGAAAATTCTTACGATAACAATATTGAACCCAACAACTCATGACTTATTTTTTCTACCGTCAAACGCATGACTGGGGTGTATATGCACCCCGTGCTTTTATTTGTCATTAAACCGGTCCTACGGGGATAAAAGGGGTTTTATTGTACCTCAATTTCTAAATTAAATACACGTGAAAATTAAATAGATGCAAAAGTAAATAGTGTGTGAGCCATCTGATTTAATTAACATTTCATTAGTGAACAATTCATTTAAAGACGTAAAAACGGCAATAATCGGCAAAAACCCATTTTTTGCATAAAAATTGGGGTGCGACCGGACCCCAGTCATCCGTTATAGGGTGAAATGAAAATTAAAAGATAATCATACACAAAAATTGGAATTACTCATTGTCGTAAGGAATTAAAAAAATTGTCCTGTATTGATTGCTTGTACAACGAGCGGTGGAAAACGTCTTAAATAATATGTTTTTCTATTCTTGAATACATTTTTTACTCAGGTCATGCTTAATAAAATAAAAGCATGCTTCAATGTTATAAAGATGAAATATCTGTGTCCTCTTGTCAACATCAAGGCTGGTTTGTCTCGAAAATTCGATTTTAAAATTTCTCAAATTGTTCGAATATTGTGTGTATATTATCGTATTTGCTGGTACAGTAAAACCTCGTTTATCCGACCTTCGATTAACCGACGTTCCGCATTATCCGAGTCCTGCGCATTATCCGAGGTGTATCCTCGGATAATACGCAGAATCTCGGATAATGGTCCTATATTGCTACTGTTTTCTGTATTATCCGAGATTTCACTTATCCTAGGTACCCTCTCCTCATATTACCTCTGATAAGCGAGTTTCTACTGTATTTGCCATGGAGGCTAGGATGCGTACTCGATCCTCTTACACGACATCGATCCTCAGCTTACTTCTTGAGGTCTAAGAGATAGTGGCGCCATCCCTGTTTGACCACATTTTTGTAGCCACTTTGAAATGCACAGATCACACTCCGCCCACTCTAGCCTCCGTGATCGTGGTATACACCCACGAAGTAACCATGGAGACTAGAGACAGGAGGTCACACCACGGTCTTACATACAGGTCTTACAACGAAGCTAAATTTTCGTGGTGGGGGTAGGCACGCTTATCGGCTTCACTTTTCGATTCACTAGGCGCCGCTACGCGTCGCTACTAGCAAGGGGAAGTAGTTTCCCCCTTACCTCTTACCGGCGAATGGGCCTAAGGTGTTTACGTATGTTTTTGTGGCGCGATTGTCGAAATAACCTTTATTTGCGACCATATATCAGAAGGTTCTACGCGATTTACCGTGATAAATTTTTTATCGTGTTTTTACGCATAAGTGTGAATTTTTTTTGTAGTGGTTGCGAAAAAAATGCGAAATGGCTAAGGGTTGCCGGTTCGCAATTGTAAAACTGCTCCGTGCTTCGCGTGCCCAGAAACGTCGAACGATACAAAAAATGGCTCGATGCTATTCCGGGACTGAAAGAGTCTCAGTACGTGTGCGAAAAACATTTCGAAGAACGATGTATTGTGAGACATTGGAGAAAAAAGGATGTAAATGGTCGTAATATGTGCTGGTATGAATTAATGTATTCAAAAAGTTTTCAGTTTTTTTTAGATGAAAGTAGTCATCTTTTTTTTAATCAACACATTTTTTTTATTGGTTTCGTATATTATGCAGTTTACACGACAGTACGGTAAATTAAGTTAGGGCAAACGGCGCATGCGCTGCGTTCAGGAGGAAAAAGGACAGAAGAGCTATTTCTCTCTTCATCGCACCACTACTTCCCCTTGCCGTCACGCATCCAGCGGAAGAAATCGGAATAAAAAACAGAACCGCTAAGGGTGCCTACCCCCACTACCACCGTTGTCAGACCTGTATGTAAGACCGTGGGTCACACTCGGCCTTTCAACTCGTCCCCAAAACGATATCCTAGATAGATAGCGCTGGGGTGCTCCGGACAACATGTATAGATATACGCGAAACATAGGTCCGGGGAAGATGGTTCACAGCTGAGGTACCTTCCATTCATCTTTGTTTCAGAGTTATAAAATTTAAGACTAAGAGTCATAGGGGCCGTCCATAAATTACGTCATTTTAAAATAGGGGGGGGGGTCTAGGCATTGGATGACGGTAACGATAATTACATTATGACCATAGGAAGGATAGGATGATTTCGGGGGGGGGGGGGGGGGGGGGCAAAAATCAGCAAAAATCGATGACGTAATATATGGACGGCCCCATACAGTATTTGATTAATACACGTACATTACAGATAAAGCATGGTTTTTTAAATAAAAAACTTTAGGTTTTTATTCTTGTGTGTAATGTTCAGAGTACGAAACGATTATGTATGACCAAACTTGAGTCTGCAGATATAATTCAATTTCTAAATCGCCAATTGCGTAGATAATTACAACAACAACAAATCTTCCTCCTTATCGTTACACAATAATTTTCATATGAGATGTAAATTATACCAAATTATATCAAATAAATGATTCGTTTATTTAAAAAAATTAAATTTATATCCGTCTATAGAATTGTTAACAAAATGTTTTCAACTCGATGTTTTTCATATTGCCTATTATTGATATTTTGGAGAGTATGCTGTGAATATTAACAGATTATTACAGTGTAATGAGTCGAAAAATAGTTGATTTTCGCTGTTTATTTTTCGATTGGTAAAATACGCTAATCAGTCTGATTTTTTAAGTCAAATCAAAGGACTCATAAAGAACAGACAATAAATTTTGAAACGTTTATTTGTATTTTTTTTACATTTTTTAAACGGTTGAAAACGTCTTTGAAAAAAGCGTGGTCTCATGGTGTAGACGGTTGTGGCCGTAAAATTATCTGAAACAAAATTTGTAGAAAGATTATTAATCATTATGAAAGCCGCTTATCTTGCTATGGAGTTTTTTAAAAAACGAAATTGACAAGATGTCGGCGTTTTGAAAAGAAAGTATCGAATTTAGCCTTTTTTGTCGAGATTGCAATTGAGTGCTCGCTTCCATTCAGAAAGTCTGTTATTGCATTATGAAATCCAATAAAATTTTCAACTATACACGTAGAGATAGTTTCTTAACCAAAAACTTTAACATCAATTTATCTCGAAAATATATTTACCTTAGGAGTACGAAAGCCCGCATGCTGCCGTAATCCCAATGCGCACCGCCGAGTTCGGTGTTCGTACTGACCAGTCTTGCAACCTGGTACTTCGCACACTTTCACCATATTGTACACTGAAATTAAATTTCAAGAATGAAATACTGATTATAGTTTTTAATTATCGAATACGGAATATTGTTCGTAACATCCGTAACGAAAAAAAAATTACTAATTTCTATTCAGACTCTCAGTAAACAAGGAAATTAATTTTGTTATCAATTATTGAATAAGTTACTCTACGGGCGACAAAGTTTTCAGTCGGAATATTTAGTATACTTGAACAAAAGACTCACCTTTTCTCGCTTTCAAAAGAGTTTTTTTTCCAAATGGTTATGGGGAAATTACCGAGCCTTGATCGCTCGAAACTTTGACGTTTGCCGTCGAGCTCGGTTTGTCGTGAGGTTAGAAACTCATCCGATGACTTTCACCTCGTTGATCAATATATTACTATACATCGGGCCCGCAGCACTTCAGCATCATCTATGTCGGAGCCATTTTCGGGGACACTTTATTCAGTGGCTTTGCACGGGAGTTTGGTCTCCTGGTATCTAGTCTCCATGGAAGTCACTTCCGTGGTGGCGCCGCGCAACGGCTGCCGGCGGCAAAACTTAGATTGGCGTATGGCGTATTAATTCGAACCGGCACAAACACGAAAGAATTAGGGTTGAGATCTCACATTGTGATTGGAATGAGCTTGTAAATTAAATAAAATAGTGTAATGGGACTAATAACGATTACTTGCGGTTTCAATCTAACCTCATGACTTCCTTTCGCCCTAAAAGCATAATAAGAGGTATGTGATAGAAAGAATGTTAATGAAATTGCGTACATTGGCTGCCCAAAATTTTTTTTGCCATACAGCAAAATTTCTGTTAAAATTATTGTTTGTTCCGGAAATTTATATAAAGGATGTTGTAATATAGGCAGAATACTTTACGATAGTCATCATGTATCGGACGTTGTATTTATAATATTTTTTACTCTGTTTTTACAACGTAAACATCACAAGTGGTACTGTCATTCACGCAGACACCTGATTTTAATTGCGACCGGCATACTACACTAGCAGACGAAAACCAATCTTAGTTTAGCCACAAGTCGCCGCAAGGGCTGCGCTACTAGAGTTACTTTGGAGGCGTATAGCATAATGCCCAGGTTGGCAGAAGTGTTGCAAAGTTAGAGACATATGTGCCCCGTTCGTAACCTCAATATCGGATTGACTTGATATCACAAGGAGCTGTCAGAAATGAATATCGGTGCGAGTAAAAAAAATCCGCTGGTTAGAAAAGGTGTGTACTAAAGCAGTCTATAATCTAGAAGAAATAAAAAACGTTAATAATTTACCGATATTCTAAAAAAAATCCGCGTTGTTTCGTCTTCGCCTAGAAATGTCTAAAAATGTATAATTTTTTAACAGAGTTATCAAATTAATATTAAGTAATTATTACTAATTAAGAGAATAAGTACCAATAATATTCGTTGTTAATTATCCTGACCGAGTAGTTCGAGGTGCCCGAGCATAATTACCGAATACCGATAGGATAGGTAGCATTTGTGCCGTCTAGGACGTTTCCATGATTGCACAGTCTAATATTTTGTGTGCTTGATTTTCACAGAAATTCGCTATCAAAAACATAACGGTACTGTGAACCCTCATTTTCACGGTATCAAGGGTTAGTCCGATAATAAGTCGATCCGTACATATTTTTTCAGCTCCGTGGTAACACTCACTTAGCAGATATTAATGATGTACTGAAAAATGATCGGGAGTTTTCCGTAGGCGTAATGTAATTAGCCCACGAAATACGTCGAGTTGCCGATTTTTTTAACGGTACTGTGGATGGTATTCATACTGCACAGGATGATCAGGAAAGAGGCTATAAAGATCCAGAAAAACTTCAGCTCGAAGGTAACATCATGGAGGCTAGAGTGGGAGGAGTCCGATCTGGGCATTCCAAAGTGGCTACAAAAATGTGGTCAAACAGGGATAGCGCAACTATCTTTAAGACCTCGATGAGTTAGCTGAGTATCGATGTCGTGTAAAAGAGATGGAAAAGGATCGAATACGCATCCCAGCCTTCATGGCAAATACAGTAGAACCTCGCTTATCCGAGGTAATGTGGGGAGAGGGTACTCAGATAAGTGAAAACTCGGATAATACGGAAAATAGTAGCAATGTAGGACTATTTCACGCATAGGCATAGCAGATTCTTCCGTTTTATCCGAGATTCTGCGTATTATCCGAGGATACACCTCGAATTATGCGGAACGTCGGTTAATCGAACGTCGGATAAACGACGTTTAACCTAAACTCATGCCTGGGGTCCGGTCGCACACTATTCACTTTCTTATGAAAATACGGAGAAATTAAGGTATGATAAAGTCCATTTATCCCCGTAGGACCGGTTTAATGACAAAGAAAAACGCGGGGTGCATATACACCCCAGTCATGCGTTCAACGATAAAAAAAAGTGATGAGTTGTTGGGTTAAATATCGTTATCGTAAGAATTATCGCGTTACCGTTCGCTGTTTGCGAGTTTTAATATAAACAGATCGCAAAGCATTGTTCTTTGACAGCAGGGATTAATTTACCGTCGTATTTACCTAAGAAAATAAAAATTGATTCAAGAACAAAGCATCAGCATTATTTAAGACATCTACCGTTCGTTGCACAATTAAACACTGTTATGATACAAATATTTTTCTATCACTACGTATTCCATTATTATTATTTTCGACCTTTTCACCGTTAATTATGCAACTGATGCTCATTGTTTATTGGGCATTGCTATATTAAAAATATTCTTGTTTCTTTACGCATTTACGGAGATCTCTCTGGTATATATCATTTTACATCTCTCTCGCACGCAGCCCACTTCTCAAGTATCAGTCTGCCTCATACGCAGCTCACTTCTCATTGTTTGTTTGTTCCGTCTCTGTCAGACGCAGCTCACTTCTCGACGTCTTAGCAATAGTGGCGCGATCCCTGTTTGACCATATTTTTGTAGCCACTTTTTTCGTCTTTCCATAAGAGTTCAGACTCCTCCCACTCTTGCCTCCCCGTCCGAAATATAGGGTTGTTTCAAGTCCTGGGTCAAGGAGACTATATAGAAGGGGTCCAAGCCCACCTAATTACGAAAAAAAACACCCAAAAAATGCAATAACAATTTATATCCTACGTAAATATAAATTCCATTCAAATGTGGTTAGGTGGCTGAGATTATAGTGTGTAAAGTACGTAGAAAATGTCAGCAACTGAGACATGCAAGTGTAAATTGCAACCTCACATACCACTGCGTCAAGTGTAGTGCTTCACACGAAAACGGAAAACGCACTTTAAATAACTCATCAGATAAACAGCTCCTCCGCTTTGCAAATTGCAATAACCTAGATCACATAGTGAACTATAAGTGATGTCTATACCACAAGTTCATATACAAACGCTCATAAAGTGACAGACATCAGACAACGACAACTCATCGAAAGAATTGAAGCGATACACCCGAAAGTCACATCGGAAATATCCTTTGCATAAGGTATGGCACCACCCGCAGCGACAGGAGTATGCATGCAGTTGCGAGTATCATCCGCAGCACCACAAGACTCGGTGTGTTCTCGTTATGCAAATTGCAATAACCTAGATCACTCAGTGAACTATAAGTGATTCCTATACTACAAATTCATATACAAACGCTCATAAAGTGACAGACATTAGACAACGACAACTCATCGAAAGAATTGAAACGATAAACCCGAAAGTCACATCGAAAATATCCTTTGCGACACGGACTCGCTACGCAGTAGCGAGCATCATACGCAGCATCGGGAGACTCACTGCTACCATGAGCCATCATTTTACATTTCACATTTATTAAAACAATATCAAGACTTAAAGATGCTGATAACAACAGTCCAAAGTCTACAATCTGACTACTACTGAGATGCGTTTGTTTGTCAAGTTTAATTTGACGCACAATATCAAAGAACGGTACGGCACCGCGCGAGGTACTGCTTTCGATACTCTCCTCGTAAAGTTTTATTATGACTGAAATGATTTTTTTTTCAATTGATATTATTTGTTATGCCTTTTATCGGTAAATTAGTTTGATTATTGATCACATTTGTTATAAGAATCATAATAATGCAAATAAAAATAGTAATAATGCCTAAAAGCTATTAACGTTAATGTGTTTATTGATGGTTGATGGTGTTTTGTAACTATGCAAAAATGCATGATAAAAATAATTTACAAAGTCATAATACATTTTTCGTAATTAAACAAAAATGTAAGAACTTTGTAGAAATTGTCATACCAGTTATTGCATTAAACTAAATAGACGATCTAGATCGCAAACAAACAATCGTAGTGCACGATAGGTGTTTTTTTGACAAGCGTCAACAATTAGCCGCCTTGACAGTCAGTTTTACCCTGGCACTGGCACTGGGGGGGGGGGGGGGGGGGGCAAAAATCAGCAAAAATCGATGACGTAATATATGGACGGCCCCATACAGTATTTGATTAATACACGTACATTACAGATAAAGCATGGTTTTTTAAATAAAAAACTTTAGGTTTTTATTCTTGTGTGTAATGTTCAGAGTACGAAACGATTATGTATGACCAAACTTGAGTCTGCAGATATAATTCAATTTCTAAATCGCCAATTGCGTAGATAATTACAACAACAACAAATCTTCCTCCTTATCGTTACACAATAATTTTCATATGAGATGTAAATTATACCAAATTATATCAAATAAATGATTCGTTTATTTAAAAAAATTAAATTTATATCCGTCTATAGAATTGTTAACAAAATGTTTTCAACTCGATGTTTTTCATATTGCCTATTATTGATATTTTGGAGAGTATGCTGTGAATATTAACAGATTATTACAGTGTAATGAGTCGAAAAATAGTTGATTTTCGCTGTTTATTTTTCGATTGGTAAAATACGCTAATCAGTCTGATTTTTTAAGTCAAATCAAAGGACTCATAAAGAACAGAAAATAAATTTTGAAACGTTTATTTGTATTTTTTTTACATTTTTTAAACGGTTGAAAACGTCTTTGAAAAAAGCGTGGTCTCATGGTGTAGACGGTTGTGGCCGTAAAATTATCTGAAACAAAATTTGTAGAAAGATTATTAATCATTATGAAAGCCGCTTATCTTGCTATGGAGTTTTTTAAAAAACGAAATTGACAAGATGTCGGCGTTTTGAAAAGAAAGTATCGAATTTAGCCTTTTTTGTCGAGATTGCAATTGAGTGCTCGCTTCCATTCAGAAAGTCTGTTATTGCATTATGAAATCCAATAAAATTTTCAACTATACACGTAGAGATAGTTTCTTAACCAAAAACTTTAACATCAATTTATCTCGAAAATATATTTACCTTAGGAGTACGAAAGCCCGCATGCTGCCGTAATCCCAATGCGCACCGCCGAGTTCGGTGTTCGTACTGACCAGTCTTGCAACCTGGTACTTCGCACACTTTCACCATATTGTACACTGAAATTAAATTTCAAGAATGAAATACTGATTATAGTTTTTAATTATCGAATACGGAATATTGTTCGTAACATCCGTAACGAAAAAAAAATTACTAATTTCTATTCAGACTCTCAGTAAACAAGGAAATTAATTTTGTTATCAATTATTGAATAAGTTACTCTACGGGCGACAAAGTTTTCAGTCGGAATATTTAGTATACTTGAACAAAAGACTCACCTTTTCTCGCTTTCAAAAGAGTTTTTTTTCCAAATGGTTATGGGGAAATTACCGAGCCTTGATCGCTCGAAACTTTGACGTTTGCCGTCGAGCTCGGTTTGTCGTGAGGTTAGAAACTCATCCGATGACTTTCACCTCGTTGATCAATATATTACTATACATCGGGCCCGCAGCACTTCAGCATCATCTATGTCGGAGCCATTTTCGGGGACACTTTATTCAGTGGCTTTGCACGGGAGTTTGGTCTCCTGGTATCTAGTCTCCATGGAAGTCACTTCCGTGGTGGCGCCGCGCAACGGCTGCCGGCGGCAAAACTTAGATTGGCGTATGGCGTATTAATTCGAACCGGCACAAACACGAAAGAATTAGGGTTGAGATCTCACATTGTGATTGGAATGAGCTTGTAAATTAAATAAAATAGTGTAATGGGACTAATAACGATTACTTGCGGTTTCAATCTAACCTCATGACTTCCTTTCGCCCTAAAAGCATAATAAGAGGTATGTGATAGAAAGAATGTTAATGAAATTGCGTACATTGGCTGCCCAAAATTTTTTTTGCCATACAGCAAAATTTCTGTTAAAATTATTGTTTGTTCCGGAAATTTATATAAAGGATGTTGTAATATAGGCAGAATACTTTACGATAGTCATCATGTATCGGACGTTGTATTTATAATATTTTTTACTCTGTTTTTACAACGTAAACATCACAAGTGGTACTGTCATTCACGCAGACACCTGATTTTAATTGCGACCGGCATACTACACTAGCAGACGAAAACCAATCTTAGTTTAGCCACAAGTCGCCGCAAGGGCTGCGCTACTAGAGTTACTTTGGAGGCGTATAGCATAATGCCCAGGTTGGCAGAAGTGTTGCAAAGTTAGAGACATATGTGCCCCGTTCGTAACCTCAATATCGGATTGACTTGATATCACAAGGAGCTGTCAGAAATGAATATCGGTGCGAGTAAAAAAAATCCGCTGGTTAGAAAAGGTGTGTACTAAAGCAGTCTATAATCTAGAAGAAATAAAAAACGTTAATAATTTACCGATATTCTAAAAAAAATCCGCGTTGTTTCGTCTTCGCCTAGAAATGTCTAAAAATGTATAATTTTTTAACAGAGTTATCAAATTAATATTAAGTAATTATTACTAATTAAGAGAATAAGTACCAATAATATTCGTTGTTAATTATCCTGACCGAGTAGTTCGAGGTGCCCGAGCATAATTACCGAATACCGATAGGATAGGTAGCATTTGTGCCGTCTAGGACGTTTCCATGATTGCACAGTCTAATATTTTGTGTGCTTGATTTTCACAGAAATTCGCTATCAAAAACATAACGGTACTGTGAACCCTCATTTTCACGGTATCAAGGGTTAGTCCGATAATAAGTCGATCCGTACATATTTTTTCAGCTCCGTGGTAACACTCACTTAGCAGATATTAATGATGTACTGAAAAATGATCGGGAGTTTTCCGTAGGCGTAATGTAATTAGCCCACGAAATACGTCGAGTTGCCGATTTTTTTAACGGTACTGTGGATGGTATTCATACTGCACAGGATGATCAGGAAAGAGGCTATAAAGATCCAGAAAAACTTCAGCTCGAAGGTAACATCATGGAGGCTAGAGTGGGAGGAGTCCGATCTGGGCATTCCAAAGTGGCTACAAAAATGTGGTCAAACAGGGATAGCGCAACTATCTTTAAGACCTCGATGAGTTAGCTGAGTATCGATGTCGTGTAAAAGAGATGGAAAAGGATCGAATACGCATCCCAGCCTTCATGGCAAATACAGTAGAACCTCGCTTATCCGAGGTAATGTGGGGAGAGGGTACTCAGATAAGTGAAAACTCGGATAATACGGAAAATAGTAGCAATGTAGGACTATTTCACGCATAGGCATAGCAGATTCTTCCGTTTTATCCGAGATTCTGCGTATTATCCGAGGATACACCTCGAATTATGCGGAACGTCGGTTAATCGAACGTCGGATAAACGACGTTTAACCTAAACTCATGCCTGGGGTCCGGTCGCACACTATTCACTTTCTTATGAAAATACGGAGAAATTAAGGTATGATAAAGTCCATTTATCCCCGTAGGACCGGTTTAATGACAAAGAAAAACGCGGGGTGCATATACACCCCAGTCATGCGTTCAACGATAAAAAAAAGTGATGAGTTGTTGGGTTAAATATCGTTATCGTAAGAATTATCGCGTTACCGTTCGCTGTTTGCGAGTTTTAATATAAACAGATCGCAAAGCATTGTTCTTTGACAGCAGGGATTAATTTACCGTCGTATTTACCTAAGAAAATAAAAATTGATTCAAGAACAAAGCATCAGCATTATTTAAGACATCTACCGTTCGTTGCACAATTAAACACTGTTATGATACAAATATTTTTCTATCACTACGTATTCCATTATTATTATTTTCGACCTTTTCACCGTTAATTATGCAACTGATGCTCATTGTTCATTGGGCATTGCTATATTAAAAATATTCTTGTTTCTTTACGCATTTACGGAGATCTCTCTGGTATATATCATTTTACATCTCTCTCGCACGCAGCCCACTTCTCAAGTATCAGTCTGCCTCATACGCAGCTCACTTCTCATTGTTTGTTTGTTCCGTCTCTGTCAGACGCAGCTCACTTCTCGACGTCTTAGCAATAGTGGCGCGATCCCTGTTTGACCATATTTTTGTAGCCACTTTTTTCGTCTTTCCATAAGAGTTCAGACTCCTCCCACTCTTGCCTCCCCGTCCGAAATATAGGGTTGTTTCAAGTCCTGGGTCAAGGAGACTATATAGAAGGGGTCCAAGCCCACCTAATTACGAAAAAAAACACCCAAAAAATGCAATAACAATTTATATCCTACGTAAATATAAATTCCATTCAAATGTGGTTAGGTGGCTGAGATTATAGTGTGTAAAGTACGTAGAAAATGTCAGCAACTGAGACATGCAAGTGTAAATTGCAACCTCACATACCACTGCGTCAAGTGTAGTGCTTCACACGAAAACGGAAAACGCACTTTAAATAACTCATCAGATAAACAGCTCCTCCGCTTTGCAAATTGCAATAACCTAGATCACATAGTGAACTATAAGTGATGTCTATACCACAAGTTCATATACAAACGCTCATAAAGTGACAGACATCAGACAACGACAACTCATCGAAAGAATTGAAGCGATACACCCGAAAGTCACATCGGAAATATCCTTTGCATAAGGTATGGCACCACCCGCAGCGACAGGAGTATGCATGCAGTTGCGAGTATCATCCGCAGCACCACAAGACTCGGTGTGTTCTCGTTATGCAAATTGCAATAACCTAGATCACTCAGTGAACTATAAGTGATTCCTATACTACAAATTCATATACAAACGCTCATAAAGTGACAGACATTAGACAACGACAACTCATCGAAAGAATTGAAACGATAAACCCGAAAGTCACATCGAAAATATCCTTTGCGACACGGACTCGCTACGCAGTAGCGAGCATCATACGCAGCATCGGGAGACTCACTGCTACCATGAGCCATCATTTTACATTTCACATTTATTAAAACAATATCAAGACTTAAAGATGCTGATAACAACAGTCCAAAGTCTACAATCTGACTACTACTGAGATGCGTTTGTTTGTCAAGTTTAATTTGACGCACAATATCAAAGAACGGTACGGCACCGCGCGAGGTACTGCTTTCGATACTCTCCTCGTAAAGTTTTATTATGACTGAAATGATTTTTTTTTCAATTGATATTATTTGTTATGCCTTTTATCGGTAAATTAGTTTGATTATTGATCACATTTGTTATAAGAATCATAATAATGCAAATAAAAATAGTAATAATGCCTAAAAGCTATTAACGTTAATGTGTTTATTGATGGTTGATGGTGTTTTGTAACTATGCAAAAATGCATGATAAAAATAATTTACAAAGTCATAATACATTTTTCGTAATTAAACAAAAATGTAAGAACTTTGTAGAAATTGTCATACCAGTTATTGCATTAAACTAAATAGACGATCTAGATCGCAAACAAACAATCGTAGTGCACGATAGGTGTTTTTTTGACAAGCGTCAACAATTAGCCGCCTTGACAGTCAGTTTTACCCTGTGCACTGGCTGTATTACTATATTTTTGATACACTAAACACACGGACGACGTCTACAAGCCATATTTAACGCCACGCTCTTGGGTCAAATTTACGGACGTTTCTTATACCGTCTCACCGTATGAAGATTAGACTCCTTCCCTATAGTCTCCTTGCTTCGTATGGTGAATGGGTATGAGAAACGTCCGTAAATTTGATTCAAGAGCGGAGTGTTAAATATGGCCTGTAGGCGTCGTCTGTATCTTCAGTGCATCAAAAATATAGTAATACAGCCAGTGCACAGGGTGAAACTGACTGTTATGGCGGCTAATTGTTGACGCTTGGCAAAAAAACACCTATCGTCCACTAAGATTGTTTGTTTGCGACGGCGACTTTAAGAGTATCGGACGAGGGAGTATCGAAAACATTACTTTTTAATTACAAATCTCATATGAAATTTTTTTCAAAGTTTTTCTGTTTAGGTTTTAGGATACACGTGGAACTTATTTTTGAAATCCGCGGACCTCGCGATTATTCACGGTGATATATTTATTTTTCCCTTCTGCCCGTTATGCACGGACAGAGAAAATAGATCTATGTTCCTGGCACTGATGATCAGTCTTTGTACGTTCTGAAGCTTTTCTCGAAATCGAGAACTTAAATGAATTTGAAATATAATAAACCCTACCTTTAATGTTTATTTTTAATGTATCAAAATATCTTGAGATTAGTCAATTCAATACATGTCTATTTTTATTTCAGAAAGATGGGGAGAACGTGTGCAGTGCCAGGATGCCACAGTGGCCTTGCCGAAGATAACGCACAGCAAAAAAAATTAGGGCTGCACTGCTGTATTCTGTTTTCCATTCCGAAGGTAACAGAATTATTTAATGTGTTAATCTATACTCCGCATGTTCTGCTTTTATTTAAAATATTGACAGTACAGCACTGTCCATACACTTCTAGAGTTTTTGTAACCTTGGATGTTTCGTAGCCACGTAAAATGTTTTCCAATGCTCACGTACGACTTGTAAGACATATTGCTGTTGTTTTCCATCTCTTGTAGCATGTAATTGAATGCTGATAATAATCAAACACTAAGTATGACAGAGATTTAAAAAAATGAGATACACATAATTTTATACCCGTTACTGTGGCCTAAGGCTTTAACGAAGATGTCTGGCGCTTCAGATCCTCGCGGTTCTGAAAACAACGATGTTCTTCGCAACACTTTGCACCAGGGATAGTATTTTGCACATTACTTTTTTTATTATCTGTATACATATCTGTGATATTTGTGAGACGTTTAAACATATTCTTTTTATTTTCAGCATACGAGGACTACCCAAACAAACACAACCTGTGCATCGTCAACTTGATCGTGGAGGCCAGAAACTGCATACAACGAGAGAAGAAATATGGACAATCTGTGAATGTTCTTAAAATGTTTTCATTTCATTTTTTCCTGCTGATTAGAAAGGTTCCACCATAAATCATTTTTTCGCACGATGATTTATTTTTGTTGACGTAATTTTATTAAAGACAAACAAATTAATTATGACATTGAAAAATATATTTTTGCGGTGACAAGTGTTGATTGTCGAAATTTTATTTCAGACGCACATCAACCATCAATAAACCCATTGATGTTGATAGCTGTTAGGAATTATTACTATTCTTATTTGCGTTATTGTGATTCTTATAACATGTGTAATCGATAATCAAATTAATTTACCAATAAAACGCATAACAAAAAATTTCGATTAAAAAAAGTGTGCAAAGGAAACTTCCTATGTGACTTTCGGGTGGATCACTTCAATTCTTTCTATGAGTTGTCGTTGTCTTATGTCTCTCACTTTATGAGCGTTTGTATATGACCTTGTAGTATAGGTATCACTTTTAGTCCACTGGGTGATCTAGGTTATTGCAATTTGCACAGCGGAGGAGCTGTTTATCTGATGAGTTATTCAAAGTGCAATTTCCGTTTTCGTGTGAAGCACTACACTTGACGCAGTGGTATGTGAGGTTGCAATTTACACTCGGATGTTCCAGTCGCTGATATTTTTTACGTCCTTTACACACTATAATGTCGGCCACCTAACCACATTAGAATGGAATTTATATTCACGTCGGATATAAATTATGGCATTTTTTAGGTGTTTTTTTTTTCATAATTAGGTGGATAATTGCACTACGACTTGAATGTCGAAACATCTTAAGGCACTACTACAGCTACATGAAATTTACTTATAAAATGAATTTAGGGTAAGAAAATAAAAATGTTCAGCTCATGTGACAGCTAATAACAACACAGACAGCTGATAACAGTGCATGCGCAAAACATACAGGTATATAGAGTACACAGTGACTAACGTTTCCAGCGCCACTTATGCGGAACCCTTATTTGTTGCACTTTTACGGACGCGCCAGAATGCGAAGATTGGACTCCTTCCCTATAGTCTCCTTGCCACGGTCTTACATACAGGTCATGGAGG
This sequence comes from Ophion ellenae, assembly GCA_963210295.1. Classification (NCBI taxonomy): domain Eukaryota; kingdom Metazoa; phylum Arthropoda; class Insecta; order Hymenoptera; family Ichneumonidae; genus Ophion; species Ophion ellenae. The sequence goes on from OY723392.1 coordinate 14,348,980, forward strand.
CTAGAGTGGGAGGAGCCGATCTGTGCATTTCAAAGTGGCTACAAAAATGTGGTCAGACCGGGATGGCCCCACTATCTCTAAGACCTCGAGCAGGAAGCTGAGTATCGATGTCGTGTAAGAGAAATGGAAGAGGATCGAATACGCATCCCAGCAAGCAGTGCAGCGAGATCGCGCACAAAAGTTGCCCCCTCTCTGGTCTCTTACGCGCCCATCACGCAATCATAGTAGCGCGTGTCCGTGAGCGAGCGACGCTCGGACATCTTCGGAAAGAGCCGAGCGCGCCGAAGTTTCCCGACCGCTCCTTCGGCAGCTACACCAATACATGGACGCCTAGCTCGTTCATGTGCGGCCAAGCCGAAACGAAGGCTTCAAGGGAAAAAGCAATGTGAGCACGACTCGCGCGTGACGTCACCCGACGGAACGCGCGAGGCTTTTAGATGATTTCGATGCTTATTTAGCTCTTGATTCTCTGCGTTATCAATGTATACAAAAAAATGTATCGCGCACCCTCATCGCTGATTTTTTTAGTTTATACGTTAATTTAAATATAATAATGAATCCAAATTGCAACTTATTTATCTTCTCAAAAATTGTTTACGCTTTACTCACACCCGTCCTTATGCCAAATAAATTATAATTAATAAAAGTAAGCGGAAATATATTTATATTCGTATTATTATATTAATTCTCATACTTTCATCAAGCGATAAAGCATTATCCCCAAAAGCAAGCCAATCAACCATCCGGCCGCGAATTGTCAGTACCAGAAAGTGTAAATTCTACAAGCGATGGGATGGTCCCGTTGGTAGCGTTCCTGGCTTCGGTCCGCAGAAGCGCAGGATCGTTCCTCGCGCTCAGTGCTTTTTTTAAAATTATTATTACTATTAATTCTTGTTTGATTAGTTATTTTTATTAAGTTATCATTATTATTTTTATTAGTTATATTTTAGTGCCGAAAAATTTATCGCACACTCCGACCGCTTATTTGATTAGTTTGTACGTTAATTTGAATGTAATAATAAATCTAAATTACAACTTATGTATCTTCTAAAAAATTGTTTGCGCTTTACTCACACCCGTCTCTATGCCAAATAAATTGTAATTCATAAAAATAAGCGCCCTGTCATTTTGGTCAACCGGTTGTACAAGACAGTTGAGTCAACGTAAAAGTTCAACGGTTGAATTTGGACAGCTTCTCAACTGTTCATCTTTGAAAGTCTACCATCCTGCGTTTTCTGTGGATGGTTGACTCGATGGTTGACCCGGCGGTTGATTGGATGGTTGACTCGACGCGATATATTTAATGATTAATCAAATTATACTGTCTTGATAATTAAATTGATGATTTGCGGAGAATTGAGTCATCAAACACTGGCGGGGGGGGGGGGCGAATATCCGCAGCAGATTGTGCGACGGAGTGAGACAACCATCCAGCGAAAACAAAATGGCCGCGGTTAAACAACCGTTGAATCAACCATTAGGATTTTTTTTACGGTCGACTTTATAGTTGTAAAGCTGTCCAAATTCAACCGTTAATTTTTTCGGTTGAATTTGCAGTTGCCAAAATTGCTAGCGCGGAAATATATTTATAGTCGTATTATTATATTCATTCTCGTAAGTTACGATTCGCGGCCGGATGGATGTGGCTTGTTTTTGGAGATAATGCTTTATCGCTTGATGATAGTATATGAGAATGAATATAATAATGCGAATATAAATATATTTTCGCTTACTTTTTATGAATTACAATTTATTTCGCATAGGGACGGGTGTGAGTAAAGCGCAAACAATTTTTTAGACGATAAACAAGTTGTAATTTAGATTTATTATTAAATTAAAATTAACGTACAAACTAATCAAATAAGCGGTCGGAGTGCGCGATACATTTTTCGACACTAAAAGATAACTAATTAAAATAATAATGATAACTAATAAAAATAACTAATCAAATAATAATTAATGATAATCAGAATTTAAACAAAAACACTGAGCGCGGGGAACGATCCCGCGCCCCTGCGGACCGAAGTCAGGAACGCTACCAACGGGACCATCTCATCGCTTGTAGAATATGTACTTTCTGGTACTGACGATTCGCGGCCAGATGAATGATTCGCGTGTTTTTGGGGATAATGCTTTATCGCTTGATGAAAGTATGAGAATTAATATAATAATACGAATATAAATATATTTCCGCTTACTTTTATGAATTATAATTTATTTGGCATAAGGATGGGTGTGAGTAGAGTGTCAACAATTTTTTAGAAGACAAATAAGTTGTAATTTGGATTTATTGTTATATTTAAATTAACGTATAAACTAAAAAAAAAGCGATCAGGGTGCCCGATACATTTTTTTGTATACATTGATAACGCAGAGAATCAAGAGCTAAATAAGCATTGAAATCGTCCAAAAGCCTCGCGCGTTCCGTCGAGTGACGTCACGCGCGAGTCGTGCTCAGATTACTTTTTCCCTCGAAGCCTTCGTTTCGGCTTGGCCGCACATGAACGAGCTTGGCGTCCATGTGTTGGTGTAGCTGCCGAAGGCGCGGTCGGGAAACTTCGGCGCGCTCGGCTCTTTCCGAAAATGTCCGAGCGTCGCTCGCTCACGAACACGCGCTACTTTGATTGTGTGATGGGCGCGTAAGAGGCTAGAGAGGGGGTAACTTTTGCGCGCGATCTGGCTGTATATCATTTTGCATCTCTCTCGCACGCAGTCTACTTCTCAAGTATCATGCTGCCTTATGCACAGTTCACTTCTCATTATTTACTTGTTCCGTCTCTGTCACACGCAGCTCACTTCTCGACGTCTTAGCAATAGTGGCGCCATCCCAGTATGACCACATTTTTGTAGCCACTTTTTTCAAGTCTCTCCATAAGCGATCGGACTCCTCCCACTCTAGCCTCCCTGATACAGGTCTTGAAACTCGGGTGGTGGGAGTATGCCCTCGGATTGAAGCACCGGCCGTTTCGCCTAGTGACCACGAGTGTCGCTGCGATAGAGTGATACAGGCTGTGCGAGAGAGATGGAAATCGATTGTTGACTCATAGGAGCCTAACCTAGCTGTACAATTGGCTGGTGTAGGCAAATTATGATATTCAATGTCAAAAATGCATGATGGACCTAAATACAATTAAAAGTAACTTTATCGTAAACCTGAAAAAAACCAAAAGACTATAGTTATCCAAGTGGGTACAATGAATATGAATGTTTTTTATGTAGGTGCAAGCTTCGTAATGCTGCTTTCAGAGGTTCGATCCCTGTGCACTCGGTTTTTTAAAAACATGTTTTAGCTTTTATATAAAAATAGGCTTTACGCGTTGTTTTAATTGACCGGAAAATAAGTGGCAACTATTCCAGACCGAAACACTTGCAGGATGTATTTCTTGAAAATGAAACAAATACTTAAGAAACAGTGCTTCTTTTGCAATTCTTTATTTCCTCTTCGAAAAATTTTAATGAATGTTCCAAGAAACATTTTCAATAATCTCTACTTTGCAGTTTCCGAAACGGTTTGCGTTGGCAAATTTAAAAAAACGCCTCTTTTCCGACCTTTAAGCGAAGGACTCTCGAGTAGGATAAATGAAAATAATTCACTAACTCTGTTTTATGTTTTCCAGCCTGGAAAGTATTTATTGTAATGATCCCAATAATTTTTCATTTTTTTTCAGGTTCCCGGCTCCAACGTCTGTTTCACCCATTCTCGATGAATATATTTCGGTTCGAAATGATTTTCGCACACAACGTGTCTCGGCTCTAATTTCCCAACTCCCGGTATCGCGGCCTCCCATTTTTTTAATTGCGCCAAGTTTCTCGGCACCCGAAACACTGAGCGTTTCGATTTTTCACTCCGAGAGCCTGTTTTACATGTTGGCACAAAACACCACTTAGTCATTTTTCAATATCACCGTTTTTACAAGTTTACAAGTAGAGCACGCCGCGTGTGGTCGCGTGAATCAGCGGTTATGTTTGGGTTTTGTTTACTTTTGAAATCTGATTCCGTCTCTCTCACACAGCCTGCATCACTCTATAGCAGCGATCCTCGTGGTCACGAGTTGAAACAGTCGGTGCTTTAATAAGAGGCCATCCCCCACCACTGAAATTTTGAGCGAGTTTCAAGGCCTGTATGTGAGATCGTGGTTGACGCTTGTCAAAAAAATACCTATCGTGCACTAAGATTGTTTGTTTGCCATCCTGCTCGTCTATTTAGTTTAATGCAATAAGTGGTATGACAATTTTTACAAAGTTCTTACATTTTTGTTTAATTACGAAAAATGTATTATGATTTTGTAAATAATTTTTATAATGCATTTTTGGATAGTTACAAAAAACCATCAACCATCAATAAACACATTAACGTTAATAGCTTTTAGGAATTATTACTATTTTTATTTGCGTTATTATGATTCTTATAACAAATGTAATCAATAATCAAACTAATTTACCGATAAAAGACATAACAAATAATTTCAATTTTAAAAAATTATTTCGTTTATAATGAAACTTTACAAGGAGAGCATTGAAAACAGTACCTCGTGCGGTGCCATAGTTTTTTTATATTGTGCGTAAAATTAAACTTAACAAACACATCTCAGTAGTAGTTGGATTGTAGACTTTGGACTATTGTTATCAGCATCTTTAAGTCTTGATATTATTTCAATAAATGTAAAATATAAAATAACGGCTCATGGTAGCGATGAGTCTCCTGATGCTGTGGATGATGCTCGCTACTACGTAGCCTCTGTATTGTTACTGTCGCTGTGCGTGGTGCCATAGCTTATGCAAAGGATATTTTCAATGTGAGTTTCGGGTTTATCGCTTCAATTCTTTCGATGAGTTGTCGTTGTCTAATGTCTGTCACTTTATAAGCGTTTGTATATGAACTTGTAGTATGGGCATCACTTATAGTTTACTGGGTGATCTAGGTTATTGCAATTTGCACAGATACAACACACGCGAATCTTGTGATGCTGCAGATGATGTTGCTACTTCGAACAAATCTCTGTGTTGCTACTGTCGCTGCGGGCAGTGCCATAGCCAAGGAGTCCTTGGCTATAGCTTATGTGAAGGATATTTCCAATGTGGCATCCGGGTGTATCACTTCAATTCTTTCGATGAGTGGTCATTGTCTAATGTCTCTCACTTTATGAGCGTTTGTATTTGGTCTTTTATAGGCATCATTTATAGTTCACTGGGTGATCTAGGTTATTGCAATGTGCACAGCAGAGAAGTTGTTTATCTGATGATTCATTTAAACTGCGTTTTCCGTTTTCGTGTGAAGCACTACACTTGACGCAGTAGTATGTGAGGTAGCTATTACACTCGCATGTCCCAGTTGCTGACATTTTCTACGTACTTTACACACTATAATCTCGGCCACCTAACCACATTTGAATGGAATTTATATTTACGTCGGATATAAATTGTTATCGCATTTTTAGATGTTTTTTTTCGTAATTAAGTAGGTAATTGCACTGTGTCTTAAATGTAGAAACATTTTCAGGCACTACTACAGCTACACGAAATTAATTTATAAAATTAATTGAGGTTAAGAAAATAAAACTGTTCAGCTCATGTGACAGCTAATAACAACACAGACAGCTGATAACAACGCATGCGTAAAACATACATGTATATATAGGACACAATGACTAACTTCCCCAGCGCCGCTTATGCGGAACCCAATTTTGTCCTATTTTTACGGACGTGCCAGAATACGGAGATTGAAATCCTTCCATATAATCTCCTTGCTATTACGAATCGGTCTGGTGAAAATGTGAGATCACTAGGAACTTCCGGCTCGTGATCTCACATTTTCACGACGCCGTAGAAGGGGTTTATAGCACGGTAATCAAACCCAGCCCAAAACGAAAGACGTACGCATCGACAAAAACATAACCTCTTCACTCGAATAAGCAACAAGTTTAAGTGGAATCTAAGTTTGCAACATGAATGTTACCCAAAAATAAAAAACTGTCATCAGATTTCATGAAAGAACACAAAGATTTAGCACGAGGTAGATTGCGGTACAGTTATTCAAATAAAAAATATCGGTAATTTTTGTATAATTTTAAAACATAAGGCGGTTCTTATAATACAGCGATAGAATTATTGTTTTATGTTAATAAATCGAACTATTGTGTAATATATTCTTGTTCCGTTATAATGAACGGATCCGAGGCATCGTGCTGCGATCGTCGTATACGAAGCATTCGATTTTCCCGATCTTGCACAACCACAATTATCAGCAAATCATTCATCATTATCGGATGATGTTACTTTATTCGCTACGATATGAACTTTAAGTTCCTGATTTGTAATAAGTATTCGGCGTCAAGATGCTACCGTCCCTGAATCAGCTATTTCGTAATAACTCGTGTTATGTGTTAACTTTGGACGTGTCGGCGCTGCTTTAGGAAGACGCTCACGCATGCGCACCTCGATTTTCGACACGACATTTCGTGCCGAGTAAACTCACATGAATAATCTCGCATTTTCACTACGTGAAAAGAACCGTAATAGGGTGAACTGCTCACTTTTGTCATTTTCACCCAAACGGAGAAGCGTAATAGCCCCCCCTGTATGTAAGACCGTGGATCGTGGTCACGACGCGACAACTGCGCCGTCCAGCGGTCTATCGGTTCCGAACAACTTGTCTTCGAGCCGCCCACAAGCAGTGTTGCCAACTTAGCGGGTTTCCCGCTAGATTTGGTGGTTTTGCAAGGTTGTTGGTGGGGCAATTAAGCTACTTAGCGGTTAGCGAGAAATTTGGCGGTTTCACGGTAATTTTACGGCGGTTTTAACTGGAAATTTGGTGACTTCAACAATACCTTATATGTTCAGGAAACAAATCGAACTTCAGACAAAATGACAGACTGAAGACGGATAGACTGAATTAAAGTTGTAGTAATGGTGATTTTGAAAGGATGTTGGTGAATTTTTTTTCTGTTTAACGGTTGTCGAGAAATTCGGTGGGTTTTGAGTCTTTTTGACAGTTTTCGTGAGAAATTTGGTGGTTTTACGATATCTTGGCCTTTTTAGTGAAAAATTTGAATCGAATAATCGTGCTAGATGAGATATTTTTTGGGGGTATTTTTATCCGGGATTTGAACAAAGAATCTTTTAGAATACGATCAAAACTTCTTTCTGAAAATTAGCTCTGTATTTTCAATTCAACTAAAAATTTAACATCACTTATAATATTTCATATAAAAAACGATGAACAAAAACACATTAAAGAATATAAAATAATCTCCTAGCCTTCAAAATAGAAATCTGGTAACTCGCACTCGCTCATTGGCGCATGTAAACACGGCTCCGTACTACTTGTCGCCAGTGTGTACGCTTCCTTTGTACCTATTTTTTGTACAATCTCGGGTGGAAGTACGTAGTCGTGGCAACATTTGCCGTTTCGTTTCAATCCAAAACGTACAGCCAAAATAGCATTTGTCATTTCGACTGACATTTTTTTTCGTGTTTTATTTTTCACGAGATTTAACTGGCTAAAGATGCGCTCAACTTGTGCGTTAGAGTGTGGCAATATCAACATTGACAGTGCAAAGTCAACCAATTCTTTGAACGGATTACATCCTGATGCATCCCTATATCCGTTCACCTCGTGCCAAAACGCGACAGTATCCGTTTTGTTCGTCCAATCAATTAAGTTGATTTTCATAAGCTGTGATTCGATCGCATCGATGTCTTTCGATCGGCCCAAGTATTCAAGTAACGGTTGAGCCGGCTCTTTTACCGCCTTCAGCACGTTACCTACAGATACAAGCGATATTTTTTTCAACACGAGTGCATTCTCGGGCAATCGTTGCTTCAGTTGCTTGATCAAGTGTAAAAGAAATGTCCTACATCTTTCGCGGATACCTTGTTCGTCGTTCACAGTCAATTTTCTGTCTTTTTTGAGCTGCTCTATTTTTTGTTCAAAAGCATAACCCAAATACGGCTTTGGGTCCACATAATCATCGATCGGCACCTGTAGAGGATCTACTCTGCATGTTGGGCGCAAGAGTTTTCTCGATATTCCTTGGATCAGAAGTGTAAGATCTTCCAATAGTTTGACATGATCGTTTTTCTCGCTCTGGAACGATTTGTTCACGGCTTGGATTTCGGATAAAATCGGCTTTAAGAAATGTAAATACAACATGTATCCCTCGTCGCAATACATGTTATACAGTATCTCTGCGGTATAGCATTTCTCGTCGCGCCTCGCGAAATCGAAATGAGTTTTCAACTCGAGCCACTGATGCAACGTCCTATTAACAGCAGCCTCTATTGATAACCACCTTGTATTAGAAACCTGCAGTATCTTGAGAGGTTTCTCGCCACAGTTTATCGTTTCGTACAACTGCGTGTATTTTAATTGGCGCAAAGCTGACTTTGAAAACCAATTATATGTCTCGTGAATTAAAAACTCAAGGCTCCGTGGGAGCGTATCGGTCATCGACTGGGAAACGGCAAGTTGTAACGAGTGGCAGAGACATTTGATCAAAATTAACGACGGTATTTCGGCTTTTAATTTGGCATAAACGCCATTATTTACTCCGACCATTACCGATGCATGGTCGGTGCCGATTGCCATCAAATTCGCAAGAGTCAACCCCATTTCCACGATCGCGTCTTTTACAGCCCTAACGATACTCTCAGCATTGCACTCTTCTAACTTCGCCAACGTTAGAAAAGTCGAGTTCGTTTTTCCATATTTTTGGCTATAGTAAATTACCCCGATGCCCAATAGCTTGTTTATGGATATATCGTTTGACTCATCTAACAATAGACTATATTTTCCGTTGTCTATATCGCTTATCAAATCATCTTTGAAGTGAGGACCCAGTACGTTTTTTATGATATATGCACATTTTGTGCGATGCATTTGCATCTTTGTTGCTGCCTCGCTGTCGTCGAAATTCTTTTTGCACATCTGACCCAGGTGATCACAAGCAGCAATTGCGCTATGTGCACATACGAGAAGGGCCATCGTGCTTCGGCTGTTGATGAGCTTCGCGATTGTTCGACGAAGGATAACTTCGTTTGCCGTTGTGTTGAGAAAGGCTCTGCTGCCTGCAGGTGCTTCTTTGTTTTGCCGTGGTTTATCAGGTCCGCATACTTCGCCATTAAATCACACTTGCAAAACTTGCAGTGTGCCTTCGTATCGTTGCCTGGTACCTATTTTTCATAATATTCATATCGTTATAAAATCTAAATCCTAAATGCAAAAAATTTTTGTCGAGAGGCCGCTGGCTCATTCGCACTTCAGAACCTGGTACCTGAACGATCCAATTGTGTATTTGCGTGTCCGCCAGCCAAGCTTTCCGGAATTTTTGCGTATATTGCTTTTCTTTAGAAACTTTACCCATCTTGATATGGATTCGAAAGGGTTTAGAAGGGTGAGCGGAGCATTGAGCATTCGAATGAAATTTCGCGCCGGAGTACTTTCTCGACTCTTGCCTCAATAATCGCGTGAATCACAAACAATGAAGTTAGCCGTAAGTCGCTGACGACTTAGAATTTCGATTTTCGATTCATCACTCGAAGAAGCACTTCTCGAAGTGTCTCATGCTCGATTTTATATCCAATAAAAAGAAGGATTCCATCGGCATAGCGAGTGTATCCATACGTCGGTATTGTAGAAATATCTTGTCTTGAGTCGGTATCGCGACCTATGCTAATAGTACATATTTACTCTTGTGTTTTCTCTCGTATTTGCGTATTTGGCGAAATTGGCTTGTAACTGCACGCCGTTTGTTGTTTGGGTTTCATACGGGCGGTTTCGATTCGGTGTTTTGAATTTTGTTTTTTTTTAGCAGGAAAAGCAGAAAATTTTGGTGATTTCTGATGGTAAGAGCGAGGACTTTGGTGGTTTTTGGTGGAAAATAACATGGAGGAGTTTGGTGGTTTCTGGCGGGATTTGACGAGGCACCTAGTGGACTGACGACAATCCGAGTTGGCAACACTGCCCACAAGAGCGGCGGTGCTTCTATGCAAAGTCCCACTTCCTTGGCCAAGCGTAGTATGGCAGGTGTTGTACGCGCAGTGAGTAACGAGATAGTGTATCTTATGTATCAACACAAGAACACACATCCCGATTATCGCGTATCAATTTGCGTCGGTTATTTCTTTTTTCTTACGTATCGCGTGTCCCGTTGAGAAAGTCTTTCGCGTGTTATGACATTGTGAAAACAAAAATGAGGAGTGGAAAAACGGATTTGAAGTTGCGTCCGAACACACTGAAGGAAAACAAGCGTGTACTCTGCGAATTACGAAGGCGCAGCAAGGTTAATAGCTTGAAATTGAGAGAATTTGCGTGATTCGTTTGAAAATAGAGGGAAAAAAAGAGACTCACCGGAGGCCGCAATAACGAATGGATGTTTGTGATGATTCCAGATCGACCGCAAAAGTTTGGACGAAACGAACAGACTCGTGGCGAAGTTTAACGCGAAAAATGCTTTGGGATTGTCGAAAAACGCTGGAGCGTCTCTCGGCCAAAAGCAGGAAAAGAAAGTGAGTAATTTATTCTCGAGCCTTCTTCCGTACGTCGCGATTCTATAGTATTGAAGTTTTGCATCGTTGAAACGCAACGAGTTTTTTTTCCCCATTTGATCGATATTTATATTTTTGTAGATCTTTTTTGATAGATTTATATTCCTCAACAAGTATCTTAAAAATTGGTTGTTAGATGCTTGTAGGCAAAATTTGCCAAAAGAGATTAAAGAAATCCAGAAATATTACTTTTCGTCGCACTCCAAAGATACAAACTTCAGTCTCATGCGATTCTACTTAACTGCAATGACGAGAGATCGTTTCATAACTGCCGGTTTCGAAATTTTCTTATTTATTGAAATAAACTATCGACTGACCGAGACAAAATGACGCACGCTGAGAAATTTCAAGGACGTGCTCACTTGCGGTCGGTTTTTCACCGAAGCGTTGCCACTTTGTTGGTTTCGACCATAGGGATGTCCCTCACCTTCGGCCGTGACCCCTGCACAGTATTTACGTAGGGTCGCACAAATTTGAGCTCAATTTTTTTCCCTTTTTCTCACCATTGAATTGTGTGAAGAAAAAAAAATTGTCGCCGAAGCTATGAGCGGTCAAAAAATATTTAGAGGCCGCTCAAGCCTCCCAAAAATTCAAGTTTCCATAAAATAATCGATATTTTTCTTTCACTTCTCATTCATGAATGTTATGATTTATAGTTTTTAGATTAACCTCGCAAAAGCTCTAGCCGGCCAATGAATATTAAGTGGTTGCTCAAGAGCTTCGAAGTTTCCGATGCTTGCCAATATTTTTTTTACTCTTATAAAGTTGACGCTTTGTAAAATTTTCAAAACAATTATGCCTTTTTTCTTTAGAAACAGATTTTTCAAATCTACCTCACAATTCTAAACCAAGAATAATAATCTTTGTTCTCATAATATTATTCTTTGAAGCTCTTGTCTGTAAACAAAATTATAGGTCGTTTCATTCCGAAAACTTGAATGGAAGCTGTTTTCCGCGCATCGTAATGCATCCCACAGTTGGTCTGGTTACTCAAACTGCGGACCAAGCGTAGCTGTACTCTGTGAAGATCGACGCCATAATACACTGATACATGATAATACATAACAAAACATATCGTCAAATTGGTGTTCGTCACAAATTATTCAGAGAATGTAACATTTCACCGTTTATTTTGTTTTTATGCTACAAGGAATTATAGTGCATGCGAGATTTATTTTTTGGCGGTAATTGAAAATTTGGAAAACCTTGAGCGACTGCTAAATATTCATTGGCCGGCTAGAGCTTTCGCGAGGTTAATTAAAAAATTATAGAGCGTAAAATTCATGGGTGAGGAGTGGACGAAAAAGAAACCGATTTTTTAATGAAAATTCGAATTTTTAGGAGGCTTGAGCAACCTCTAAATACTTTTTGACCGTTCGCAGCTTTGGCGACAATTTTTATTGGTTTCTTTAAAAAAGATAATTGGATGGTGAGAAAACGGAAAAAAATAGAGCTCAAATTTGTGCCCCCCTAACGTGCACATTACGATTTTTTATGATGTTGAAGTTTGCATTATTGGAACGCAACATAAAAATAATATTTCTGAATGCCATTAATTTTTTTTGGCAAACTTTCCTTACGAAAATCCTACAACCATTCTTCAAGATATTTATCGATTGACAGTGATGAAAATATGGAAGATAAAATGTAAAAAGAACTTTCGTTGTGTTCCAACTATGCAATCTTTAACATCATACGATTTTACCATAACGAAGGCTGAAAACATACGTCCTTTAAGAATATTAAATATCCCGAGATTGTCCAATGGATCAACGCAATTTAAGGGGTTCCGTGGGTTTGGAAATTTCAAAAAATCAAGACAGGAGCAAAAGGATGATTATAGCAGCTGCAGCAAGATCTCTTTATGGAGCTGGAATCGACGATTCTATGTAAGTTAAAAAAAAGTCTTCGTTTTATTTCTACTTCAAACTTTAATCGCATTTTTCTCGAAACACTATTTTTGAAGTCGGTGGACATGATTACTCAGAAACTAAAGCACCGATCTTATTGAAATTTTGCACACTTCTTCAAGATAGCATTGACTAGTGATTGAACAATGGTTTTTTTTTCGATTACAATTAATTTTACAAGGCTATACGTAGTGTAGCCTTGTAAATACGTAGTGTAAATTGTACCAAAAATTGAACTATTTTGCATACAACTCTGCCAAAAATGCGAATTTTAATTTTTTTTAAATCCTTTGTCTAATCACGAGCTATACTTATCTACTAACAGAATTTTTTTTTCAATTTCAGATAAAGCTCCGTGAGTTATCCTGACCACCACGAAGACACCTTTTTTAGGGGTCTTCGGTAACGAGGGCCCACTGGCTGAATTTCCAAAGTTTTTGGATGGTTTTTTTAAATATTGTTGAAATGTTGCTCTTTTGTGTACTGAACATTTTGAATAAAATAATTTATATATATTTTTCAAAAATAGACAAAATATGCTTTTTTTTTGCTTCGAAACCCACGTGCCCCTTAAAGGGGAAACCTTCTCCAGACAACAGGTTTTTTCATAATCTTTTTACGAAAAATTGAGAGCATTTATTGCAATGAATCAAATTACATAATAATATTGACGTTCAAATGAATACACAAAAAAATTTCATGAATGAAAAGAAAAACGAAAAGAGTTTACGCTGTGGAAAGCCCAGGCCCTTGTAGTTAACTAAAATCAACGAAACAATTATTTTCATTAATTGAAGTCATTCCGCTTTGCATGAACCTAAATTTAGCACAAAAAAAAATTGAAAATTTGAGGACAAAAAGAAAAATAAAACTTTTTTAAATAAACAAATCGTTGAAAACAATATTTATTAGAACAATTTATACAAAATTGTCGGTTTGTGCAAAGGCCGATAAGTTAAAGAATATCTGCACAAAATTTCAAGTTGATTGGTTCATTACTTTTTGAGTTACATTCCACGGCACGGAAAAAACACGTTTCGAGAAAAACTCGATTGAAGTTTTCGTTCTTGAAAAGTAGAGTTTAGAGCGATGCCAGCTAATTATTATTTAAGCTTAATCTGCGATGCCAGGGCCATAAATCGAGCCTTTTTCACGGAAATCACTAATCTGCACTGCATTTTTCTCTTTTTGTGTGAAAACGAAAAACGACGGTTACACAGGCCGAAATTTTTCCTTACAATCGTCGGAAGTGCCCCCTATTATTCGAAAAGTAAACTAGCAAACTTCTTTGGCTAAGAAATTAAAAGGTAGAGGCCGCAAAGAGCGCGCGCTCGTTTACCTGCTCTCGGTACTTTTGGAGGGCATGACTTCGGTGACTTCCTAGGGACCTTTAAGACTTTCTGTGGGCTTTAAAGTTTGGAAATATATTCTTCAGATATTAAATGAATTTTTGAAGCAATAAAAAACATTGATATCTGGAGGAGATTTCCCTCTTAAGGGGTAAGGCCACAGTAGAATTTACAAAAAATCGATCTTTTTCTGCTAAAACGGTGCTTTATGATCATAAGAATAAGTTACTATTCGATTTATAGCAAGGCATTTTTTTTCACCGACTTTGAGCGTATAACGTAAGCCCACCTCTGGCACGGCCCTAGAGTACCCAAAACTTTAAACGCGTTTTTCTCGAAACAGCTTTTCCCAATTGGCGTGACACCTACCTTCAACAATTTTCACTCGATTGACTTCTAATTTGAAAGTTATGTTTCTAATTGCACTTCGCAGAGAAGTACGTACGGAATTTCTGATTAATCGAAAACTTTTCATTTTATGAGCAGTTTTATACGAAATTTTTCACTGAAAATTCATTCAAATACCTATAACTTTTGAATAAAACAATATTTTTTAAATTCGGTACGTACGCACTTCGTTTTTTGTTCTAGGTAAAAAATTGTGGATGCTAAACGTCACGCCGCGGAGCGCCCAAAAAAAGATAACAAAAGAAAATATTAGTAGTCGGCCATTTTGTACATCGAAAAAAAAGATAAATATATTTTCAAACAGCTTGATATTCATACTAAATAGATGTGTAATTAATTTTATGAATAAATCACTTTTTCACACGAAAAAAATGGTTCAATTCGCACATGATTTTATACCCGTTACTGTGGCCTAACCCCTTAAACAAAATTCCCATGAATTCAATCGACTGTCAATATTTGTTCGTTTACTCGATCCAGAGCTCGTTTAACGTTCCTTTATCGATCGCTTAGGTGGGGAATCTGTACGGAGCAGTGGATAGATTCGCGCCGGGTTCATGGTGGGGAATCCGGATGGATTGTTCGCGGGACGGCGTTCACGAGCCGTTCAACCAAGACCTCAGCGAGGGTCCATTTGGCGTGGTTTCCCTCTGCACGTCGCACTCGAACGTCGACAACGACGTAGATCTTGGGGATAGCCTGACGTTGACTGGCGACGATTATCGCCCGGATGAATCGCACCTACAGCCGCTTCTAAAGAATTATCAGAACCGCTTGCCGCTCAGATTGATAAGGAGTTACAATTTAAGCAACGATTACGCGCCGAAAACTGGCTATCGTTACGACGGCCTCTACAGCGTGGTCGGATGTTGGATCGGAGTGACATCCGAGGCGTCGAAGCGTTACAAATTCGCTTTAGCAAGGCTCCCTTACCAGGTGCCACCGAGTTGGCAATTGTCCAGAAAATCAACGAGCTCGGCCCCGAGTAATTCCCGCGTCCAGGACACTCGGCGTACCGTGGGAAGAATCAACGGCTCGTTGATTATCCCGAACGACGAAGAAACGACGAGAAACACACGTCCGAGATCGTTGATGACCAAGTGTCCTTTGCCAAAATTGAATTCACCCAGCAGCCAGGAGAGCACGATAGTGACGAGATGCACATCGAAGAAGTCCGACGGACAATCCTGCGGCAGCCGCGCTACGGTCTCGTCAGTTCGCGCCGAGACACTCGTGTCCAACCGCTTGCTCCCCAACGAAATCTCGTCAACCTCGCCTATGTGCAAATTTCAAAATACCAATATCTCGATACGCACGGATCTCTACGATTCGTCGAATATCGTCTCGCAAGAGCCGAGGAAAGCCATACCCATGACGTTTTGTCGTACTTACAAAAATTCACGATTGCCAGGACGCGCTATCAATCACTCGAACGTCGTCACCCTGAATCTCAACAGTTGCGGTCCCTGTCCGAGGGACAACGCGCAGGGATCCCTCATACAATCGCGATCCGGAAATCCAAAGTTTTCCACCGATCAATCGCCGAGTTTCGATCACATCGAGCCGATTACGAAGCTCTCATCGATCGACGGCACGGTATTAAAGACGAATTTCAACGATGGACGAGCGGATGGTCCACCGATCCAAGACGCCATCGCTGAAACGGGAGTTTACGATGAGAATGGACGAAATTTGTCCGGGAAGTCGATGGAGGTGGAAGATTCCACAGAGAAAATGGCCGCTGTTTCGTTGAAGGGCGCGAGCGCAATTGCCGTCAGGGAGGATGGAAATAAAGTCTGTACCGCGTCGTCGAACGTGGACGAATCAACGGCTGAGGAGGCCGCGAAGGAATCTCACACGGATCTCGACTCCCTCACACCCGACGAAATGTTGAATTTCATCGTTGAACAAAAGTGTCATCCAAGAGCGAAGTTACTGATCGGCAGTGTGATCGGATTGGCCACCGGAGAATCGACGATACTGCGAGCTTACGAGTCACTCATGTCGCGAAATAATCTTTGGCCCCGTAACGACAATACGAGAGGCGAGAAAAATGAGACGAAATCGTTGCAGGGAAAGGCCGACGATTCGTCGAGTCTCGATAACGACGGTGAAAAGAATTCCACGGGCAAGCGCGACGCTAAGGACAGAACGGTTTCGAAGACCCTCCAGACGAAGAGAGCCCCCAGAGAGAGCAAAGATCGCCTCATGAGAAAACGTACGCTCCGACGTACGAGGGTCTCCAAGCGACTGATGATGGGCACCGAGAAAAAATTAGGCTCAGCGAATTTGCGACAAAAAAACGCCGCCTCTCAACGTTTGAGAAAATCCAATCTCCCGGACGTGAAAAAGTCCCAGCAGCCCTTCTCGAAATCCACCGTTGCGAAGAAATCGAAGAAGTGCGCGAAAAAGCGTCGCGGCGAACTCGCCAATTTGGTGATTGACGCGAAAATCGGGCCTCTCATTCGCGGACCCCGCAACAGAAGATTGCGCTGTCAGACGCACATTTTCGCCAAAAAGATACACGGCACCGAGGCGAGCTGTTGCGCGAAAAAGCCTGCCGGGGTCGGAAGCTCCGGAAAGAAGGAAATCGTCGAAGTCCCGACGAGAAAGTCCAAAGTTACGGTACTCAAGTCACCAATTGCCGAGTCTCGTTTCACCGCTGCGAACAAAAGAGCGCACGCGAACGAGAGCAATTGTTCTCGCGGCAACGTAGCGAACGAGCGCGACGCCTCGAAGACTCGATCGGCGATAGGAGAGAAGAGAAAATTATCGCGCAGCCGTGAGAAACAAGCAACCGACGAAACGAGGAAAATATTTCGTCGCGACTCGCGCGAGAACAGCGAAATTCGGCGAGTTAAAATGGTCGACGCGGCCACTCAATGTTCAACGACGCGTCGTGACGTCACGACGTCAGTCGATCGCGAAGTTATCGGGAGACCGCTGAATTCCATCAAGATCGAGTGGATAGACGTTGACGACGTCAAGTCCGAGATTTCCGAAGATGGCGTCGATTTCGAGGATTGTCGAGTCTCGTCGATCGTAGGGGACCGCGCGACGAGTCCACAGGCCGAGTCTCCGCCCCGAAGATCGTCCGCTTTCGTACCTGTGAACATTTCCGATCGGGATTTTCGAATCGCTCGTCTCAGATCCATCGGCTTCAAGCCTATAAGACCCGACGGTATTTTCGGCGACGAGAAGCAGCTTTCCGTCGCTACGCCCGACGACGAGGAAGACTCGCCCAGTACGAGCACCGAAATATCGTCCGAGACGGCAGCAGTCACGAGCCGCGAGGTTGACGAACTCTTCAACAAGTACACGAGCGAGGAAACCACCACGGTCGGGTACATGGATCACGAATTGCGCTATCAGGACATCGAGGACGAAGAGACCGGCAAGATACGCGCTCGTAAAAATAAAAATAATTACGGTAGCGCGAGGAGAGGCGGAAGGACGGCGAAAATGCGCGAATTTACCCGTGATCAATCTGAAAGTACGAGGGATATTATAGCTTCGTCGAACGAGGCAGATACCGAGGTACCTTGGCACGGTTGGAAAAAATTTGTCAATAATAAGCAAGCACAGTGGATAGGTTGGTAACCTCCGCGTGCTATATACGACACACAGCAGAGCATTATTTTGTTATATAATATATCATATATATGTATATACACATTTTCACCCATATATATATATATAAGGGTGTGTCGGAAAAAAAGATCAAATTTCATCTCTTTAAACAAACGTATGGGGTATAAAAAAAACGAATCACGCCAAATTCGAGCTCTCATTCGAGTCAAAGTGATGAATGATTTTTTAATAATTTTGTATTTAAATGAATGATTTTTTATTTACCGTAAAACTACACAATTGAATTCCAGGCCCTTAAGGTAGAACGAGCGCGCGCTCTTGATTTCTATAGGTTTTGTTCAAATTTTAACCAGACATTGTTCATATCATTATGCATGTTTGAGTGAAATTTCAAATAAGTCGATTATTTAGATTGGGAGATAATGGGTTTCAAAATTGCAACTTTTAACACTGCAGGGTCTGCATTGAAATTTAGACAGAATAATTTTCCGTAAAAAACATTTGTCCCATATAATAAGAAGACATACGGCAACACCCCATCATTCCACGCATCCAATGACGTAAGTTTGCGCGGCACATTTAAAATAATACTGCAACACAAATTTTTATTTGGAAGTAATTTTTAATCGAACACAGTTTTTGATTAGTTATGAATTAACCGACACTTTTATTTGTTAATGAAGATAGCGTAAACAATATAAAATATTAATATTTATAAAGCAAATAATTTTGTATGATAAAAGTTTTTAACTTTAGGAACACGATAATTGTTTTTTTTTTTTCGAGATATTGAACAATACTGTTCTGCGGTGTTGCCATGTGTCTTCTTATTATAGGGGACAAATATTTTTTACGGATAATTATTCTGTCTTTGCTGAATGTTTTCAGCAAAACTAAATAGTAAAGGCAATCAAGCTTTCCCTAACTAGTTTCCTATCTAAACATCATTTTTTTCACAATTTATAAACACAATGGAATGGTACGACGAATTATGTGACCTGACTTTCGGCCAATGCAAACCCCCGCAGTGTTCAAAGTTGCAATTTTAAAACCCATTGTCTCCCAATCTGAATGCTCGACTGTTCTGAAATTTCACTTAAACATGCATGATATGAACAATGCCTGGTTAAAATTTGAACAAAATCTATAGAAATCAAGAGCGCGCGCTCGTTCCACCTTTACCAGCTACCTCTCCGAGCAAAATCGCATTGGCTGCGACTATTAAATATATAAAAGCGAGGTATGGAATGTCTAAATCCATTCTTAAGTGGAAGAAGAACAAATTTGAAACCTGACAAATCTGGACCGTAGTTGGGTAGTTTTACGGTACGCGGAAAGTTCGTTCCTTGCGCGAAAACTCGAATAACTCCACAACGAATAATTATCTGCCAAATCTTGCTGGATATTCTTAAAGCTGATCACCACATAAAAAAAATATTTGTTTAAATCCCGATATTATTTGTACACGAATTACAGCTACTTGGAAAGTACATCTGTTGTCAAAAATGAAAAGAGGTATTATCCAAATAGTCGTCATTTCCGTAAAAAATAATAATATCGAGATTTGAAACAACTCCAAACTATGAAGTTGAAGTTTGTATCGTGAGAATGCAACAAAAAATAATATATTTAAATTCCTTTAATTTTCTGTGGTCGATTTTGCCTACAAAAATCCTTAAACCATTCATTGAAGATTCGATTACAATATGAATCTTTTAAAAAAGGTCTATAATAATCAAAAATATGCAAAATACAATGTAAAAAAACCTTTCGTTGCGTTCCAACGATGCAAACTCCAAAACCATTCCAAACTTTAGCATCAAGATTCTCCACCCGGGTTTGGCAACTTATAATTTGTTGTTGATTTATTCGAGTTTGAACGCGAAAAGTTACACGTGTAAATTGAATGGCAAAAAATGGTCGTGCGAATTAGACGTTAAGGAGTTGCGGGACAATTCACATGTTACCATTTGATTGAAATTTGTACAGTAAATACTTTGTCATATACTGAATGCACCCTCTGCATTTTAAATCGATCGTCTACGCCTTTTTTATAAAATCTACAATTGGAAAAACACTTTTAAACATAGGGAGATGCCGAATTGTCATAGCATACGGAGTGAATTGATAGTTTTTCACTCAGTACCTTATGGGACTTTCGTCAACAGTGTCATAATGTACTGAGCGATTTGAGAGTTTTTCATAACATCTTTAACATTTTTTCACATTATTTCGTGGGTAAAACTGCCATTCAGCAATGAGCTCAAGCCTCTCCCTATGTTAAAAAGTTTTTCTTCAATTGTAAATTTTATAGAAACGGTGTAGACGATCGATTTATAATTCGGCGAGTGCATTCCGAATATGACAAAGAATCTACTATATAAATTTGAATCACATTGTAACATGTCAATTGTCCCGAAAATCCTTAAAGGGCTCGAATTTTGGTTTCTACCGCGCAATATTTCAAGGGGTGAGAGTTGATTGTTATTGATTCCGCGGAACCCTAATGTATATGTAGATCTGTGATTATCGTTGGGTAAAGAAAGTAATTTGTATTAAAAAAACGATGCAACATGTAGATACCCATTTTCGAAGATGCTATTAAATAATAGCTTCGTGTGTTATGTTATGTCTCTGTTGTTGAACTTTTGTATAACAAAGCGATAAGTCTATAAACGCCCAGGCACATTGTTAATAAAGATGTACGATCGTCTCCGAGTGGCCTCTTTTGAGACAAGATTATATATATCTATATATATATTCTTCAAATTGAGATAAAAATATTTATTTGACAAATACATACTTTTCTCCTTTTTGGAATTTTCATTCTTCGCCACGAATCAAAGAAAAAAAAACAACTTTCGTACTTTACGTACGCGACTATAGGCCAAGTTGAGTGTACCATCGAGATTCACCGAAGATCCCAACGTTCAGGCTCCAAATTCTGAATTAAGCTTCGAGTGACTGTCGTTGCCGATTTGTGTAGCAGCACCCGCTTGACCGTGGCGGACGATTTTCTCTTGAGATTCGGAAATTGAACGTTGGAGTTTTCTCGCCGGATGCGAAAGTATTGATAACCGAATATATATATAATATTATATGTACATCTCGATGGAGTTGGAATAAAATTTTGTATTTACTTTTCATACGATAAATTCGTGATTTTTCTCGTTTTTTCTTCTTTCATGGTTGGGCGAGCGAACATGTATAGCACCCAGGGTACACAAGTTTTTCATTTTTTTCTTCATCGAACGAAAATCACTGCTGTGTGTCGAAGGGACACGATGCTTGGCAATAAAGTTATCGATCATTCTCGATTAATTATTAAATACAATCTACTATATCAACGATATATACATATATTATTATTTTATATATAATATATATATATATATATATATATATTTATATATATATATTTTCAATAGGACGCGAAGGTAGTTTAATGGCTCGAAGCGGACGTTACGTATCAGCTTTCCTTTTTTGTTTTTCGTCATGTCGTGCTTTTTGTCGAACAATCGATAATACATTTGTATACCTCTCTTACGCGCGCATCGCGGCAGTTGTGGACGTGGTTAACTTAAAAAGTCGCAGGTACCGTTGACTGCAATGCGACGTGACTCGTGTTATTCGCGAGGAAAAGGTTTTTTTTCCCGCTAATCAAAAGGAAAGTTAAACATTGGATCAAATTTGTAAAATCAATGTACGTTGTTGTAACGAAGTGTGTAACTATTCGGCGTCGTGAGAAACGTAAGACGTATCGAACGATATCGTTATCGATTTAAGTACGCGCATCCCCTTTGTACAAGTATTCAATTATAACGATTTTTAAAAACGAAAATTAAAGAAAAAAACGTAACTTAAAAAGAAGGAAACTCGTTGGAAAAGATCTGCAGTGTATTCCGTACATAGTAACGGAACGTACTATATACCGTTGAGAATTGTGAAAGAAGGCAGAGCTTGAAGCGGGACATGCGCGCCGTGGCAATCTTCTTGGTATATAATGCACAAGGTAAAACAGTTCAAAAAAACGCGCGCCATCGTCGATTAAAAAAAAAATCTGCTAAGCTATTCTTGTAGACGTGTAACGTAATGCGTATGTAATAAAACACGAATAAAAAACTTCACAATTTTTATCATGACAAAATATTGAGTCGCGGCTGTGCTTATTTCATTCGAAATGTTCTTTTTTTCTCGCGGAGTTTGCGTCGTTGGAATGCAACGAAAATCTCCTTTTTTTATATACTTTGGTAACGAAAACCCTTTTTGTGGATTTGAGGAGTCGAGCGTTTCAATCGATCATTGTAATAGAATACAGAATTTTTTGAGACGTAGATAGGCCCAACGAACGTTCGTGTAAGTTTCGATGAGTTACGCTATATCGTTTTCGAGAAAAAAATATATATATATATATTCAAATCTAAGCGATTTGGCACCGTGTCTTATGGAAAGTTGGAAATAAGGCAGCAGTATATATATATATCATGCCGACGAATTCACTGCATAATGTTGAACTTTGCATCGTTGTAACGCAACGGAAATTAGTTCTTTTCAATTTGCAACATTTCTTTTTGGTCGATTGGGGCTATGAAAATCATTCGTCCATTTGTATGTACCCTGGTTGCAGATTCAGGAGTTTAAATCAATTTAAAAAAGAATTTGAATGATAGAAATAAAGGAATAAAAAAATCACTGCACTTGAACGTTGCAAACTTCAACGTCATTTCACTGCGCTCATCGACAATAAAATTTCAGCTCAATTCGCAATACTTCGTACAAAACCGTGTTAAACTGTTTGGATTTAATCTTGTTTTTCCCTGAAAAACTATTCGGTGCAACTGACGAAAACTTAGAAGCCGAGCTTTTATTCATCATATCTACGACTAAAAAAAATCAGTACTTAACGTTCGAACCCCCTTTCACTTCGTCGATCATAAGGATCCTACAGAACCAGCTCAGTACAGTCATGCTGTTGCCGAAAAACGCTTAATCCAAGTTTGCCTAAAAAGCGGGGTGTAGGATTTTTTTGGAGGATGAGGGGGGGATCGGGGTGGATTGATGCCAAACTACAACCCTTACGAGGTCGACGCCATGAGACAAAATGTTCGGACAAATCCGGGGTTTATTTTTGTCCACAGCGCTGAAGTCGTGGAAGTTCATTTTGAGGGTGAAAAAGTGGGTTGAAGTTTTGAAAAAGCAGTTTTAATTCAATAACTCTTCGGGAAAAAATCGTACAATTTTTGTTCAAATGGGAACGTTGTAGCCCTTCAAAAGACGCGTCGATCGAGTATTTGATCATCCCTCTCCGATAATATCTTCACCCCCAAAAACATTGTCGAAATATTAAAAAAAAATTGTTTATTGAATCACTTGAAAACAATATTTTTTTCGGGTTAAATGTACGAAGTATAGAGAATGCTTTTATTTATATTTTCGTTTCTATGGACCACCCTTGAATTTTGGTTTTTTCAACCCCTCTCGGGGGTTGAAAATTCAAAATGAAATTCTGGGATAACTATCGACCGTACGAATTCGCCGCCGTGGAACAATTCGTAGCTCGTACCCTCAGCTACGTTTTGGTCCACAGCACCAGACTTGCATCCGCTTATTTTCGGTCAATAGATTTCCCAGAATTTTATTTTTAATTTTCAACCCCGAGAGGGATTGGAAAAACCCAAATTCAAGGGTGGTCCATAGAACCGAAAATATAGAGAAAATTATGCTCTACATTTTGTACATTTGAACCATACCCGAAAAATCGATTGCTTTTGAGTTATATTACATAACAATTTTTTAAAATGTTTTAACAATTTTTTGGGGCGTGAACATATTATCGAAGAGGGATGATCGAATACTTGATCGACGCGTCTTTTCAAAATTTTCCCATTTAAACAAAAATTGTACGATTTTTTCCTAGAGTTATTGAATTAAAATTTATTTTTCAACATTTCACCCCACTTTTGCAGCCCCGAAATGAACTTCCACGACATTGGCGCTGCGCACAAAAAAAAAGCCGGGATTTTTCTGCACATTTAGTCTCCCGGCGCCGATCTCATAAGGGTTGTAGTTTGGCATAAATCCACCCCCACCCCCCTGCATCCCCTAAAAAAAAGCCCTACACCCCGATTTTTAGGCAAACTTGGATTTAGCACCCGCGGCACCTACAAAATCACCTGTCAAAAAACCAGCGTTCTAATTTTTTTCCGATTCCAATATACAGCACGACTGTACTAGCTCGGTGATTATCGTGGCCACAATTTGTCACAAAGTCGCGACTGGAAAATATTGATATTCATTGCATTCCAACGACGCAAATTTCCACATCGTACTTTTTTTTATTAGACCCTGCCGATTTGGACGCTTCCGGGGGCCGTTTCCCTCGAACATTTTGGTATAACTTGATACGGGACGAAGAATAGAATATTTGTTGGCCTAACTTCATCCTCCTCGAGCACGAATCCTTGGGTGATTCTTCAACGTTTTTCGTCCCACATTTAAATGCAACATTTTACGAGACCAATTATACTTTTCCCATCTTTTCAAATATAGCGAATCTTGGTGGTTTTTTCTTTTCCTTTGTCTTGAAAGGGTAGTTCGCGAAAAAGGACTTCCATCGAAGAATTTTCTCTCGGAGCTCCTTTTATCGAATTATTGTTTTTTCCTTTCTCTCTCGGGCCAGCATTGTCGCTCTACTGAAACTCGTCGTCGCTGCTCAACAACATAGTCTTTTCGTTATAATTTTGCGAGATGGTGGCAACCCGCTGATGCGACGTGTTGCGCCTTTGGGGCGGTGGCACCGGCATGTTTTGTGGATCGTCCGGATCGAAGCTCGACACCCTCATGCCTCGTTGACTCTTGGTGCCACCTGATTGGAGTTACATTTATCCGAGAATTATCGTCATGTGTGCTCGACAATTAATCGTAATGGAAATTATGGAAAGACGTCGTTACTCCTCGCACTTTGGGATTACGATATTTAATATATTACACAGAAATCGTTGCATCGACCGTGGAGTAACGACGCCGTTTATAAATGTATATACATAGATATATATATATATAGGGATATTTTTTCTTTTTTTTTTGCTCTTACACGTTAATAACGGAAACGCTTTTCCGCGCATGCAATTCGATCGGGACGAGGATATGGAAATCAATGGTATCAAAGCTGCGAGGATTCGTCATGCAAGGTATTCAATATTATTTATAAAATAAATCTTACTTTACGAACATTCGGACAATCATCACAATGCGATATCGTAGTTTTGTTTCGCTTCGGATTCCGTCTTTTCTTATTCAAACAAAAAATGATCGCATGCCAAAAATTCGTCACGAATAATGGTGTTGAAGTTTGCATCGTTGGGACGCAATGACAGTTCTTTTTTACATTTCATTTTTCATACTTTTGTTGTTGTGGATCTTTTTTTTTTGTAGATTTATATTGTAGATGGCTACATAAATATCTTGGAAAATGGTCGGAGGATGTTTGTAAGCAAAGTTCGCCAAAAGGAATTCAAGGAATACAGAAACATTAATGTTCGTTGCGTTCCAACCTTGCAAACTTCAACCTCATTAGGAATAATGGAGAATGGCAAAGAATGTTGGCATAATAATGCGAGCCTTGCGACGCACATTATCCGTAGTGATATCGCTCATTCACCAAAAAACTGTCATAACACAAAAAATGCAGTTTTGAAAAAAAACGCATTTTCTTCACATACGTGAAGCCACTGTGACGTCAATATTTCACTTAAGATAGCCTGTAATGGTTTTATTTATTGTGAAATCCATTAATGTTTTTGAGAGTTGTAAATAATATGTGGCAAATTGAAATAAAAATCCGATTACGGATTTTTCTGTGTTATGATGGCACTGAAGTTTGCATCGTTAGGATGCAACGAAAGTTCTTTTTCATTTTCTCGATTTCTCCATTTTTATCACAAACCATAACTTTTTAATAGATTAAGATCGTGCATCTCTTAAGGCAGGAGCCTGAATAAGAAGGTCCGAAAAATCGTTTTTTTTATTGCTTAAATCGATAGATAAACCGTCCAAGAATATATTTCAAAAGTTACAGAGGCCCATTGTAAATATTTTCGAAGATACACGGCCAAAAGCAGAGAAGCGATTGATATTTGATATTGATATTTCCTCCTATTGAAAACTTCGAAGCGCGTTTTCTCCAGTTTTCATTTGTACGATTTTTTTCAAATTGACGGTTGTGATGGCAACAAAATTTAAGGACCTATTGAATCAAACCAAAGTTTATTTTCTTCGGTGTGAAAATCTCTTGTAAGTGAATTTGAAAAGTCGTTGAAAAAGTTTTAAATAATTTTGATAGCACGTTAAAGTGTTCTTTTTTAACACATTTTTTTTCAGACCTGTGAACATGTGTTATAATATCACGATTTTTTCAGCTTTTTCATAATTTACCCAGAAGAAAAATATATGAAAATTAAACATTTTATTGGTTTTTTTGTTTCAGTCAAGAATTACCAGCTGCATATTTCCCACCGATTGGGGACTGCAGTGGCAAGACGCACATGGAATAGGCTGATAAATCTGCAGTCATTTATTGTTTCATGTTGAAACATTTTTTTTATACATTTCAAATATACATGAAAAGATACCTCAATGTTTAATGGGCTCACTTGTTTTTTCCCTTCTAAAAAAATTCCCGAAAAACGCTTTTTTCGGACCTTCTTATTCAGGCTCCCGCCTTGAGAGGACGAGGAAAAACCAGTTTGAGTGATTTTCGTATTCTAAATCGGCGAAAAAAACGTGTGCGAAAAAAGAAAAATGAACTTTCGTTGCATTCCAACGATCGAAACTTCAACATCATGCGTCATGACAATTTTTCTAGAGGATGGGCGATATTGGTATAACCCATCAAGGGCCCTTGCAGCGAATTTTTAAGTGCAGGCAGCGTCAAATTGACTCCAAGCGATTTTCAGCGACACATAATCCGAAAGCTGTTCATTTTCAAGGAAAACCTGAACTTTTTTTCACAAAATTCATTGAGCTGTAAGAATTTTGGAAAATAAATAAATCCATACAAGAGGAAACTTTCTCGGAAATTCATTTTAAAAAAACTACGTGAGAGAAAATGTTGGGGTCAGAACGACCTGTTGTGCCCTCGAAGAAACATATTTATATATACAAACCAAAAATTGGCATTAGTTTAACGCGTTTTTTTATTCGTCAAACGATGACTTGGATTTGCAATAATATATCGCGTAGTTGCGTGTCTTTTTTCTCGTTACACCTCTCCGTCCTTGTTTATTGAAAAGCATTAAATCCTAAAGAATACACATCTGTTTTAAGTACTTCAGTTTGTAATTAAAGTGGCTTAAATACTATTTTACAATAGAGTCCATAAATCGCGATACCGTATGTATTCAGATACGTATATGTACTCAAACGCCGATAACTGTTTTTTTTTCGTCTTCTTTCAACTGTTTTTTAACTCAAATTTTCCGTAGAATCGTCAGCGAGACAATGTTGGTAGGGAAGTAATAGAGAATGTTTCGCTACCGACATTTCCCCGCTGCGCTCGCCGACGCGATCCTCTTTGCTTTACCATGAAACTCGGATCGAGCGTGTACGTGTTTTTTTTTCTTTTTCTAATCTGCCCTCAGGCTTTGATTAAACGTTAATTTTTGTTTTCGTTCAAAGTAGCTCAAGGCTTCCAAAGTCCGTTGTGTTGGAATAACAAAATCGAGTTGCCCCGGGCACTCACAGCTTTTCGTACGGCAAGTTGGTATTGACGTCTGAAAAATACGAAAGAAAAACGTCGCCATTCAAAGTGATTTGCCCAGATCTTTTCTCGCGTTATTTATGGTGGTGGTGAAACGGACGATTCATCCTCATCACGCGTAGGTCTATCTGCGTTTGCTTTGATCCCTTTGGTCACCGTGGTAGTCGGCAACCCAACACCTTATACGAATCTTGTTAAGAAGGTTGGAGCGGTCCAGTTGAGTCAAATGGCGGTTTATGCATTATTTTTTCAACAACCTCAAAAAAATTCATACTAGGAATAAATTCATTCTGTAGGTGCTAATCTTTCATAAAATATATAATTAAAGGCCAAACTTTTGCATTTTTATATTTTTTTTACGTCATTAAGAAAAACTTTTGTGTTGCCACCAACTTGGAAAGTATAACATTATGGATGATCATTATAAAAAAACTAAGTCGGCGAACGTTTTATACAACTCAGAATGAAATTTTGAGTCATTTATAACTATGCCTATTTATATTTCTCACGAGATTATTTATTGTTACCTTTGATATGGTATTTTACTCTATTCAAGAAAAATACTAAGAATGTATAAATAAGGTATTTTTCGCAATAAGCAATCGAATAATTTTAGTTTTAGTTATAAAAACACAAAGTAAATTTTATAATTCATTTTTGAAAAAATACTTTTTCTATCTGTTCAACGAACATGCGAAACGATAGCCACCATCATGGATTCCGACGTGACGTCATTGACATAGTAAACAAAAAAAGCGGTAGACGTATTACTCTGTAACCTGAAAAAGAGAGCTTCAACAACTATATATTCTCGTTTGTCATAGTTAATTGCAAATTTTTAAAAAGTAATCTGTACTTAAGGGCTTAGGCCACAGTAACGGGTATAAAATCATGTGCGAATTTAACAATTTTTTTCGTATGAAAAAGTGATTCACTCATAAAACGAATTACAGATCTATTTAGTATGAATATCAAGCTGTTAGAAAATATATATATTTTTTTCGATGTACAAAATGGCCGACTACTCGAAACTTCTCGACAGTTTTTTTTCCAATTGGCGTGACGAATAACTTCAACAATTTTCACTCGATTTATTTCAAATTTCAAAGTTATGTTCTTAATTGCATTTCGCAGAGAATTACGGACGGGATTTCTCATGAATCGAAAACTTTTCATTTTATGAGCAGTTTATGAGCAGTTATAACGAAATTTTTCACTGAAAATTAATTTCTTAAATTCAAATACCTACAACTTTTGAATAAAACAATATTTTTTAAATTCCGTACGTACTACTCTAGATATTCTAATGTAGATTGATGAAAATGTTTGTTTTTTGTTCCAGGTAAAAAAATTGTTGACGCTTAAATGTCACACCACGGAGCGCCTAAAAAAAGATAAAAGAAAATATAAGTAATAGGCCATTTTGTACATCGAAAAAAAAAATTCCACCAGCTTGATATTCATACTAAATAGATGTGTAATTAATTTTATGAATGAATCGCTTTTTCATACGACAAAAAATTGTTAAATTCGCACATGATTTTATACCCGTTACTGTGGCCTAACTCCTTGAAAGAAGAACAAATGCGTTTTTTATTCGGACTATGGGTCTCTTCTTGCAAGTTTTAACCAAGTCTTCCTCGTATTTATATCAATTGGCATTTTAATCCCCAACTTCCCCGGTGTTTTTACACTATTATTCTTACATTTAGGAACAACGCACCAATGATAGGGATTGTTACTTACTTTTAACCAAAAAACATTTACGTATTCACAATTAGCGCAGCGGCGATGCTTACTATGCAAGTAACGTCACGAACCGAAGCACCATGGCGGCTAGCGTTTTTGCGTGGAAATTTGAAATGTACAATTTAAATGCATTTTATGGCACTTATCGATTTCATAAAATATAACTAAAAATTCTAGTAGGTTATTACCACCAAAGAATCAAAATGAGACACCTTTTAAAAAAGGGTGTAATTGAGGTTGGCAGCAATTGCTCTTCATTCGCCAGCCAAGCTTTTTAATCTTTCGTCTAACCTTGATCGTTCGATATTGAATATCCAGGGTGTCCTGTTATGAATGGATAATCGTGCAACTGTCGATAGGTCAGGTCATGTCCTACTCTATGCTGGCATTTCAGTTTAGTAAAAGCCCCACGGTTTTCGAGATAAAAATCAGGTAATTCTTTAGATAAGTGACTTTTCCGCAATATTGTTGTTTTCAAACAAATCCGAACAAACACAATATAGGCGTCGAAATGTTCAAAAATGCCCTATTTTATCACGTGTTTCCGCGAACTGTAAGACCCCATAACTTTTTATGGGGCGTGAATTTCAGCTTTCCTCGACTGAATATCATCATTTATAACCCAATAAATGAGAAAATTACAACAAAAAGATTTTAGGTTCATTTTTCGGAAAAGTCACTTATCTAAACAATTACCAAAAAACATCACTAGTAAAAAAAATGCACTAGGCATATCGTGCCAATTACTTAAAAAAGTTGTTTAGTTATTGTCGATTCATATCATTTGTAGAAATGACATACGAAAAACCAAAAGCAGATATTTTTCTTCAAAAAATAACATAAAACCCAAAATCTTGAAAACCGTGGAACTTTTTACTAAACTGGAATTCCAGCATATAGAAGGACATGATTTGAATTATCGACAGTTGCATTATCCATTCCCAACAAGACACTAAACAAGACTGCTAAAATCGATAGATAAACTGTCCAAAAATATATTTACAAAGTCACAGAGGCCGATTGTAAATATTTCAGAAGATACAAGGCCAAAAGCAGTGAAGCGATTGATATTTGTTATTGATATTTCCTCCTATTGAAAACTTTGAGGCGCGTTTTCTCCAGTTTTCATTTTCACGATTTTTCCCAATTGATGGGTGTGATAGTAAAAAAAACTAAACGACCTATTGAATCAAACCAAAGTGTATTTTCTTCAGTATGGAAATCTCTTCTAAGTGAATTAAAAAAGTCGTTGAAAAAGTATTTTTAAATAATTTTTATAGCACGTTAAAGTGTTTTTTTAAACACATTTTTTTCCAAACCTGAGAGAAGTTCTAATTTCACGATTGTTTCAGCTTTTTCTTGATTCACCCAGAAGAAAAATATATGACAATTGAAAATTTTATTGGTTTTTTTTTGTTTCAGCCAAGAATTATGAGCTGTATCTTTCCCGCCGATTGGGGACTGCAGTGGCAAGACGCACATGGACAAGGCTGATAAATCTGCAGTCATTTATTCTTCCATGTTGAATTTTTTTTTTAATTGTAAAGTTTTGCTATAATCCAGACAATAACATGAATATATTTATTTTTTAAATCTTGGATTGTGGCTAACGCTCCAACCTCCTTAATCTATCACCTTCCATACGGAAGGACTCGATAAAATATGAGTGCCACGGTCGAGAGGGTCGACCAGTCTTACCAGTATTATCAAATCGAATCCAGATCCAATTACTGGGTTATGCGACTCTGGATCTTAACAGGCTCTTCGTCGAATGGAACAAATATTTTGAATTGGAAAACGGATGAAAGCGTTATCGTCAATAGCGAATTATTTCGATAGACCCTCCCCGCGATGGAAGAAAATTGTATGCACACATTATTAAAGTTGGATGGCATTTTCAAAGAGGCAGTGTGTGTAAGAATTTATGAATATAGAATCTTCGACAAGTTGACATCTTTTTATGAATATATTGAACTTGTTTTGTAGAAATGTATTTATGTAATTATCGACGAATCGTTTATACTGCCAATATTGCTTCTCCCAATTTAGCATTTCTCACTTCCCATCCACTGAATACTTCGTTACACCGCGAGATATCACCGTTCAGACGCATTATACCCATCCAAATGAAATGATGAACTATGCGTTCCCTTTATATGGCGATTATAAAAAATATCGTCGCAATAAAGCAGTCATTCATTCGCGTACGTAATAAGTAAATCATCCTCCCAAAACATGTGCACACAATTTTCTTTTCTCCATAAACTTTGGTCCCCCAGGGACTGAAATTTCTTCAAGACGAAATGACACACGATTCTGCCGTTAACTAAATCCAGGAAAAGTTTTCGGAACTGTTCTCAAAAACTGCTAGACGAAGCGACTAAAAATTTCGTCGACGTCTGATTGCCTCTCGGAAATGCGGGTCTTCGAATTTTTGCGAATTGACTGCTTTTTTTGGGCAAAAAATCGATTTATTTCGCTCAAAGTGCGCCACTTTTTCTAATTTTGATTAAAAAAAATCCCTACGTTGTCCCATAGCTAATAATATATAGATTATAATTTTTTTTGGTTTTTGTTCCAAGTCCTATACTTTACGTGAAAACCGTCCTCCCGTGAAGCTATTTGTAAAAAAACACGTTTTTCAAGATGGGCTCTGTCGCCGCCATTTTGTATGAAAATTATAATACATTTCTTTATACTTTAATATGTGTTAAATAAACCCTCTCAAAAGAAAACCTATGGCTTTTCTTCATACTCCCACAATAAATTGTCAAAGTTAAGCCTTATTTTCTGCCGCTAGAATGGTGTTATTCCTGAAGGTATTCCTTTTACGAACCCGAATACTTAACAACTGATTTTCGTCTTACAATCAAGTAAAAAAATACATCCCAGCATACTGGTAAAGTTCTGAGCCTCGTTACCGAACTTTCAACGAAACATTACGACTCTAAAAATTGTCTCATTTATACTTTATCGGGCTACATCTACCTATGTGGGTCGAAAAATATCATTTTCCAAAAATATTTTAATTCGATCGTATCACCTCTTTAGCTCTATTCCCTGGAAAATTCAATTCGTCGCCACGTTATTAAAAAAAAATGTTTTTAAAAATCGACAATCGTCAACGACTATAATCCGAACGAAATAATCTGTTTGGTTTTTAGATTTCAGATGGACCGTTTCAGCTGGAGAGCGTCCACCGCCAAACGTGGCGAAAAAATATAACCTTTGTGCTTAAAAAAAATGCATTTCTTCTTCACCAACAGTTTCCCAGAACAAAATGGCAATTTGGCCATTATTTCAGGCCTCTAGGTAGATGTAACCCCTTAACGAAAAATTATCACTCCAAAAAGGGTTCCAATTAAACGGCACCTATGGAGATGGCACGCTGGCCATATTTCTATCTAATAATTTATACACTAAATAACTCTAGATGCTTGATATAAGCTGCTTACCCCGGGTGAAATTTTTGAAAAATTCCGCCACCAAAATAAAAACAGGGAATCACCGAATTTTAAAATAAAATATTAATGATAAAACTTAGAAAAATGTGACTAGCAGAACATTTTTCGTAACCGCGACTTGTTAGAGAAAATGTCAAAATATAAAAATCTACTAAATTTGCGCAAAATTTTGTTCCATTTTATCATTGGGTATGATAATTCATTGTGACTTATTTTCATTAAGCGCTACTGTAATTTACGAACGACTCAGAAGGGCCCTCAGGATTGTTACACATTATTGACTCAGAAATTTACTGACTTTTCCAGGTTTTCCATACAGGTTTTGCAAACATTCCAGGTTTCGCAAATCACCCAGATTAGAGTCAAATAAAGAGCACTTCATTTTCATCAAATATATATATTTTTGAAGTTAAAGACCACAAGTTAAGTCTCGTTTCAACCATACTCGTATTTGTGAACGTTGCAAACTACACGGGAAAAATTATACACGTAGAAACAGCAATGAATAATTTTTGTGAAAAAAGAAAACATTTTTAACCGACTTGAAAAAGCAAAGAAAATTCTCAACTCGATTTTTCTATTGAAAAATTATGTTGAACTGAATAACATAATTTTGTTAAGATCATATATATGGAAATGTTAAAAATTGGAATAAAATTTAAAAAAACTGAAATTCGAAAAATAATTTGAACATTGTAAAGTAAAAATAATACATTAAAAGCAATACAGTACCTGTTCTTCATTATAAACAGCATTTTTTATGCCGGTGGCAATAAATCAAAAATAAATATAAACACCTATCTATAATAATAATGATGTGGTTGTGTATCGACAGATCGAATGCTAATGCATAGAGCTTTACAGTAAATTAGTTTTCAGTTTTTTGAATTTTCAATGTTTGGCACTGATATAACTTTTTTTATACTGTTCAGTTTTTTTTTACCAGCCCGTTGCATTTTTCGTAATTCTTGCAGTAAAAAAACAGTAAATCAGTTTTCAGTTTTTGAATTTTCAATGTTTGGCACTGATATAACTTTTTTTTGTATATAATGAAGAATAATAGAAATATTAAAATATACAAAAATATTTATTTGGATACTGTTCAGTTTTTTTTATCCAGCCGGTTGCATTTTTCTTAATTCTTATAAAAAAAAACTAAAATTCGAAAAATAATTTAAACATTGTAAAGTAAAAAACATACATTAAAAGCAAATACAGAACCTGTTCTTTATTATAAACAGAATTTTTGATGCCGGTGACAATAAAAAAAATATATAAACACTTATCTATAATAATAATAATAATGTGGTTGTGTATCGACAGATCGAATGCAGATGTATAGAGCTTTACAGTAAATTCGTTTTAAGTTTTTGAATTTTCAAGGTTTGACACTGACATAACTTTTTTTGTATATAATGAAGAATAATATAAATATTAAAATATACAAAAATATTTATTTTTATACTGTTCAGTTTTGTTTGTCAAGTCGGTTTTATTTTTCGTAATTCTTGTAAAAAGTAAGTTCTGAGAAACTTCCAGAGAATTTCCAAAATTCCCTGATTATTCCAGGAGGAAAGAAATTCCCTGGGTTTTCCATATGCGTAACGACCCTGGCCCTGCTTATGCCCCCACAAAATACGGCCCTGCGCGAAAGGAATACCTTAAAACCTGCAAGGCTGGCATCGAACGTTAGGCAGCAGCGTTATTCCGGTAAACATCGACGGAGCACTACGAGAGACGCTTGGCGTCGAAATTCCTCAAATGTGTCATTTCGTCTTAAAAATGAAGCGCGAGAGATTAATATTTTTTAAAGCGTGCATAGGAACAACCGTTGATTTGCGAGTGCATGGCAGCTCGTGCGTGAGATCGAGTCAAGCGAGTTTCCGTATCCTTCGAACCATTTGTGAACTGTGAGATGTGCACAATTAAGTGAATTTATTTCACGATTATTCCGACACGTTTTATTCCACGGTACGGTGTTATTATTAGAAACGTGAGAAAATCAATATGAACAAGTGGTCGTCGTGAGCGTTGTTCCACCCGACAGACGACGAGCGTTGTCTGTTCATTGTTTTCACGACGATAAGGGGATATTATTGAAGACACACTGATGGATATGTTTATGTACATTAATCGAGCAAGAACGGCCCATCGATGCCAAAAATGAGGGCAAAAACGGAGTAGCGAACGGGCAACGTTAAAATGATGTCTGAAGTTTGCAATGTTGAATTGGAGTGAAAATTCTTTACTTGTTTTGTTTTAATACGAATATTCGGGATATACATTTAGACAGGAAAAAATAAGCAGTTTTGACGGATTTATTAAACTAAGAAATGATTATTCTACATTTATCAAACTGTAGGTATACATTAATAGTATATTTAAGTATACAAGACAATTTTTTTTATTCATTTATCATGAAAGTGGCGGAGCTGTGGCAGAATGTTACAGCTAGGTTGGCGCGGGAGTTACGAATCGGCAGTCTAGCTTGCCTTAGATTTTGATTTGCAAAAAAGTTCAAAAAATTTTTCAGATGGAACACGCCCAATTATGTTATGACAGTAATTAAACTTAAAAAAATCGAAATTTGACGCAACGTTTCTGTAAAATTTGAATTAAAAAAGTAGTTTTTTTGTCGATTTTTTCAAAAAAAATTCTCGTCAATTAGAAAGTAGCAATATTATCAATATTTCTACCAAATTTCGACTCAATCGGCTTAATAATTTTTGAGTAATCCTGCACGCCAACTTGGAAAATGCAGTTTTGAGGGAAACGCGTTTAAGGTTCACATGGAATTTGTATTGAATTGCACTAGGCACTTGTGGTAACTAATTACTCACGAAGTAATTAGTTAAAAAGGAACTAATTACGTTACAAAGTAATTAAATTATTAATTACAGTAGTCATTGTAATTGTTAGTTGACAGGCTGTAACGTCTGAAGTTTTTCGAATTTCACTTTAAAACTTTGGGAAAATATCCTACATATATAGTTCTATCGTTTTAGAAAAAGAAAAAAAAAACGATTTTCTATCGTTGTAAATGTATATCCAGGCGGGAGCCTGAATTAAAAGGTCCGAATAATTGTTTTTTTTAATGCTTCAATCGATAGATAAACTATGCAAGAATCTATTTACAAAGTTACAGAGGCCAATTGTAAATATTTTCGAAGATACAAGGCCAAAAGCAGAGAAGCGATTGATATTTGATATTGGTATTTCCTCCTATTGAAAACTTTGAGGCGCGTTTGCTTCGGTTTTCACTTTCACGGCTTTTCCAAATTGGCGGGCGTGATAGCAACAAAACTAAACGACCTATTGAATCAAACCAAAGTTCATTTTCTTCAGTATGAAAATCTCTTCTAAGTGAATTAAAATAGTCGTTGAAAAAGTATTTTAAAATAATTTTTATAGCACGTTAAAATGCTTTTTAACGCTGGTTTTTTCAAGCCTGAGAAAAATTCAAATTTCACGATTTTTTCAGCTTTTTCTTAGTTCGCCCAGAAGAAAAATATATGGCAATTGAACATTTTATTGGTTTATTTGGTTCAGTCAAGAATTACGAGCCGCGTCTTTGCCCCGATTGGGGACTACAGTGGAAAGACGCACATGAAGTAGGTTGATAAATCTGCAGTAATTTATTGTTTCATATTGAAACATTTATGTATACATTTCAAATATACATGAAAAGATACCTCAATGTTTACTGGGCTCACTTGTTTTTTCCTTCTAAAAAGAATTCCCTCAAAAACGCTTTTTTAGGACTTCGAAATCTCCAGAATGAATTTTGGAGAAGGATGAAAAAAATAATTTCCATCGTCTTCCAACGATGCAAACTTCAATACCATTTGGTCAGAAATCACGGGCTCCATAAACTTCTAACCTCATGCTCAGCCAACATTTTTTTCGCATGCAATCCAGTAACTTTGATTCATTCTTTTAAAAAACAGTATGAAAACAAAATTGGTAATAAATATTTGGAATATCAAGACCAAACGGGGAAACCGTCTTTCTAATCGGTTGCGAATCAATAAGCTGACGAATCTTTCGTACTTTACAGATACGAACTGGCTATAGATACGGAGGAGGCTTCGGGAGATTCGAGATAAGATTACTCACCGGAGCTATATTGAGTGTACTGTTGATACTGGGGATGAAAGTTGTGAATAGCATCGGTCATTATATCCTTCGGGTTCATAGTTTCCTGGTGAAGATTACAAAACAAACAAACAAGAATTACGTTTTACGATCGTCTTTTGAATATTGGCTCCGTGCAGAATATATGGTGAGGATAATGAAATCGAACGCAGCGCCCACACCGGACAAAAATTGCAATTACGGGGGCTTCTCACTTTAGAGGCTAAAAAAGGCTATCTTCATGAATTTTTTTGATAGGTTTATATTATAGATATTGATATAAAAGTTGTTACACTTAATAAATACATTTTTGAAATACACCAAATTTTTTATGTAACCCAAACAACCTTTAAACGCTTTTTCTCGAAACAACGGTTTTCGACGGCTTGTTGATACAATCTTCGAAACTACTGAACCAATCCTTATGAAATTTTAACCACATATTCTTTAGAATTATACCTTTAGCGCATATCAAGGATTTTTTTAAATTTTGATATTTCCTTTTTTGCCAAGAACGGTGGAAAAAACACGATTTTTTTTTGTTGCTACAAATGTCCGCCATTTTGTTTTCGTTGCACATACTAAAAATCGTATGACATGCGCTATAGCCATTAACACACTGAATCTAAAACCGTTTGATTTCTTTGTTTCGGATGATCCATCTCCGAGATTTAATCAACAGCGCAGACCTACAATTTTTTTAGAAATTTTTTGTAACTACCATTTTCGTCTACAATAGTGACTTAAATAAATACATTTTTTTTCAAGTATATTTCGAAAGTGTATTTATCAAGCGTTGCGGCTGGCCGCAACGTATTTTTTAATGAAATTTGGTACACAACTTTGTTAATGTCCATACAAATGAATTTTCAATCATCTTACTTATTTCTTCAAAATTAATTCTTTTGAATAACGCTGATCTTTGGGTTGTCATAGTAGTCTAACCCCTTAACATGTACCATTTTTCGAAATTTGTCGAGAACATCGATAAAAAGTAAAAAACAGCTGTTTTCTTTGTTTGAAGTTAATTATTTTGCAGCAACCGCAACCATTTTACTCGAAAGTATCGCCAAATTCTATTATCATGAATAATTTCAGACTTTCAAACTAACGTGTTGCATTTGTAGGGAGGGGTAAGGGTTGCTGTGACCGACTGAGGGACATGACAAAATTTATCAGCGATACCAGCGGCTACGAAAGTCTAAAAAAAAATTGATCAAACGTTTTCTGTCTTTCCTGCTTCCCAAGAATACGCTCATCTTTCAAATCCTTGTTTACCTTCAAACTACTGCTGATGCTCTGCATCGTCACGCTACGGCCCCTCGAGTCTGTGACGCAGCCAGCTGCATATACTTGGTAGGGAAAGGCGTATCTCAGGGCAATCGCGGCGAAGAGCATCTCGATGCAGATGAGAAAGTTTTGATATCCAGCGGACACGGTGCCGGCGCTCGTCGACTGATCCTTGTTGATCAATGGCGATATGACGTTGGCCTTTTCGAGAACAGCCAGCAGTACACCTGATACATTTGAAGAAAAAAAAAACATATGTTATGTAGAGATGACGACAGAGCGGTGATCGAACCATAAGACGTAACGACACGAGACTTCGCGGCTAACGGGCTACACCGACCTCGTCGCGTCAAAGATTGCATTTACCGAAGAAAAAAACATGTATTCGTTAGTGCCACCTTTTAGACAGTGTAGGGCAAAATTTAATTGTTAGGGTAACTAAAGTTTAACAATTAATTAATTGTCAATCACAACTATAAAAATTAACAATTAATTAATTGTAATAGTGAAAACTCATGATTAAAAATTAATTTATTAATTGCTGTAGTCGCTATCAACAATTAACCAATTGTTATTCGCGGCTTTCCGCAATTAGAAAATAATGAATTTTCAAAATTTTTAATGTATTGGTTTGAAAACTAACAATTAAAACTGATTATTGTATAGGACACGGAGTGGCGTCAAAACGAATGCCTGAGTTATGGAAATACGTATACGAGTAGCAAATAAAAGACTGACATGAACCATCGAAATATATATAATAATCACTAATAGTATCTAAATCTTTTTTATCTTATATCTGTAGAGTTAAATAGGTTAATTGTTAGCTTAAGTTGTTCCTTAGAACAATGAAAAAAGTTGATTGCAACTGTTTTAATTGCGAGTTGCAATTAACATAGATTAATCCAAATAAATTAGTTGCAACATGCAATTAATAGTGTCTTTGCAATTAAATGATATGCAATTATTTTTTTAGTCAAATAATGAATTGATTGAAAATTGAATTGATTAACGCCCAATACTGCTTTTAGCTATATTCCTTGAAAATATAATTGAAATATTCCTAAAATTGAATGAGCTACAGCTTCTAACAGTTGGCCGGGCGAGCGGTAGCAGCGCCATACTTCAGACTTTAAACGCGTTTTTCTCGAAACACTATTCAAAGTCGGTGGACATGATATCTCGAGAACCACTTGATGGATTGTTTCCAAACTTACAAGAAATATGGTAAGAAACATTTAAAGGTCGTTGACGATCTCACTTTTTTCAAATCGATCTTCATTTTTGAATAGTTACGTAAAAATGACAATTCTTTTCATAGATTTTGTATGCTCGAGCTTCAGATAGTCGCCACGTTGTTAAAAAACATTATTCAAAAAATCAACGATCGTCAACGACTCGTATTTAAGGTCACCTTGAATAACCCGTTTGGTTTTTATATATCAGATGAACCGTTTGAGCTGCAGTGTCCACCGCCAAAAGTCGCGAAAAAAATGTCATCATCTACCGGCGGCCATGTTTTTGTTGTTTGTCTGCCTTTTTGGTGATTTTTTTAATGGCTCTCAATGTATGTATTTTTGTGTTTAAAAAAATTCGTTTCTTCTTCACCAACCGTTTGCCAGAAAAAAAATTGGAATTTGGCCATTTTTCGGGCCTCTAACTAGATACAGCCCCTTAAAGAAATCGGCAAAAAGTTTTCCGTACTTATTCAAAAGAAACACGGGCGAATTAAACGACTCAACATTTTCACAGGTCACTTCTGATTACTAAACGAAGAAGCTGTACCTACCGGATAGTTGTGTTTCGTTTTAAATTATAATCGGAATACTTTTTCTGTCGAACGGGAATGATCCCGCAACGATTTTAAGCGTTATTGCTAACCGCTAAACTCGCATTTTCCATACTTTTAGTCTACATCTTTCGAAACGCGTTCTACGGGAGTACAAGTATTGCTGATGTTGGTTTGAATTGTCGAATTGCAACAAATATTACTCGGTATTTTCTTATTTCTTTTTGCGTCCTCATAGAAGAAGCTGCATGATCGTGAAATTTTTCCCCGAGATTTTTATGAAGATCTGTTGGGATGCTTCGGGAAGCCGAGAAATCGGATTTCTAGAAAAAGTCTGGGAGTATTTTTCGTTCGCGCAACTTTCACAATTTCTCAAATGTTCGATGGAATTATCGCACACATATAGAGTATCGTAGAAAGTGCGTTTATTTGAATTCGGTGGAAGTCGGTAAAATGCTTTCGATGCTAAGGCAATTTGAATCTTCTTTCAACGTAATTTTTTTAGTGCACTGCAACTATAGCAATATTCAAGATACCTGACTCAATTTTCGTACCGGTATCGAGTGATAAAAGTTTATCGTTTGTGAGGGAGTTTACATTTTTGGAAACATGGCTTCCATGCTG
Source organism: Ophion ellenae (assembly GCA_963210295.1). Taxonomy (NCBI): domain Eukaryota; kingdom Metazoa; phylum Arthropoda; class Insecta; order Hymenoptera; family Ichneumonidae; genus Ophion; species Ophion ellenae. Next base: position 14,389,590 of record OY723392.1, read on the forward strand.
TGCCTATATCCAAATTCAAAGTATCAGGATACAGTTTTATACAGGAGTAGAGTATTATAAAAGGCAGGTTTGTACCGAACGTCGTGAAAATTCTGAATACCGTTTTTTGTATTTCTAGAAAATGTAGCAAATGTGGGACCGCCTATTTTCGGATAGTATCGATATTATTCAAATAATAATCGAATAAATCGAAATAAATCGAACATTACGAAAGGATGGTTTAGAAAAAAAATCGAGCAAATTAGAAACGTTCACATTACATCCTGATTAATTTACGTTGCTCGGAAAATCTCTATGAAGAAGCCACCATTAAGGGGTTAGGCTACTGTAAACATGATGAACACTCGTTCGTCGCTTAAGGCAACCCAAATTGAAAAGGGAGGTCCAACATATAGTGCAGAAATCTCAGATTGTAAGTAAACTCATTATTACAACGGCAGAACTGCTAGTAAAACTTTAAACGCGTTTTTCTCGAAACTCTGTTGTCCAAAACGATATACACGATTTCTCGACATCTAATGAACAGATTGACGCGAAATTTGGTACACCTGTTCAGTGGAATAGTAGTTTAGTCTTGACCGAGGTTTTGCTTCTTAATTTTTTTTTCATTAGGTATTAAATAATTTAAGGGGCTATTCTCTTGTCACGGGAAGAAAAAATCGTTTCTTTTGCATTTTTCAACTCCATACCATCATAGAATTAATATCCAATTGCTGGTAAAGTCGATTTTCACTTTGTCTATTCAGTACACTCCTTTAAAGTAGAAACGCTCGGTGCGTGCGCCCGGCTCGAGTACATTTGTCTCGAAACGACTTTTATTCACCTGGCATTGGTGATTTCGGAGAAACGACTTAAGATAATCCTATCGCTTTACACTAGTCATACATCTGATCATTCTTGAGGCTTGTACAATTTACATTTTGAACATATGGGAAAAAATAATTTGTAGTAACTAAAATTTTCCATTTGTAAGCTGTTTAATGAATGTTCACATTCAATTTGAAAAATGAAAAAATTGTTATTCCAACGATTCGCGCAGTATTTCTAGGTTTGATATTTGGCAACGTTGGTTCTATCTCCGTCTCTTTTTACTCAACCAGGCGAGTTTAACCTCCATGCTTTTCAACATCGATCTGTCAAAACAATGTTAGGTGCGGGAAATATAAAGCATTGTATTCGGGCCACGACTGGTAATAAGCGTGGAAAATTTGTGCCGGCTAAATATGTCGGTTGAAAATGAAATATGTGTGGAAATTCGAATGAGTGAAATGAGATTAGGTAATAAATCCAATACCGAAAGTTCACATTAAACTTGATATTATATAAAAATGAGGGTTTTTGCATGTCGTCTCGGAATTCCTTCACAAAAATACGCAATTTTTTTTCTCTGTGGGTCGATAACCGACGCTGAAATTGTACAGAGACGATTATAAATATATTTAGTGAAGCTCAAAAAAAAATTATGAAAATGTTATAGATTGTAGCCTGGCGATAGAATATCTTAACCAATAGGGCTAAAATTTGTACTGCATATTCAGCATATGTATGGCTATCTGCGAACTAGAATTATTAAAAAATATTAATTTTAATTTATACTGTCACCCGAATTAGGACGGAAATTACGTGTTTTTCGAACACCTTTGGAAAAAATGCCGCAATTTTGTTATTTTGAAATATAAAATAATAATTGTAGTTCGGGCGACAGTGACAGTCATACAGATTAACAATCTTTTTGAATATTTTTGTTTGAGATTACCCGAAAGCGCCAATCAACAACGCCAGCAAGATACTTTTTTCCATGACTTTACACAATCATAAACTGTTAAGTAGAATACTTCCATATGCAACAAAACAATTGTTTTCCATTATAGAACAGTGGACCTTTAAACGAAAAAAAAAGTTTGGACCGATACATGCAAGTTTTCAAAAAAAATCGTAAAAATAGCTTGTTTTTTGAGCCGACACACTAGAATAGCCCTTTAATTTAAAGTTAATACAAAAATTTGTTATTTGTCATGATTTTTTTTTTATAGGTAAGATTTCTTCACCATTCTTGAGACTCAGGGTATGTTTTAATACTACTTTTGGCGATTACATGGTATGTTATTTATTTATTAACCTTAAAAAATGGCGGAGGTATAGCACGGTCTTCTAAGCTGCATTTTCAAAAATGGTGTGACATATAGCTCAAAAACTAATCGACCGATTCCGATGAAATTTGGTATAAATCTTTCTAGCCTTATTGTCTAAAACATGAGCCTAAATGTTTTTGAAATAAAAAAAAAACAGAGTATCTTTTTACTGCAAAATGTAACCATTTTTTTCGGAAAATTCAATCTTTTTGTTTCAAAGTGTACCATTTCATCGATTTTCAACATTTTTCACTTTTTCATGGTTCATATTCTGCGTATGAGTGTTAATGAAAGAAAAATGTCTTCGTTGGTTTTTTCCACATTAATCCCGCCGACGCTACGTGTCACGTCATCTGACAACATCCGCCGCAACCTGCTTGAAAGACCGTGCCATACCTCCGCCACTTTTAAAGAACAATAAAAATAAAAAATACCATGTAACAGCCAAAATAGTAATAAAACATACCCTAAGTCTAAAAAATGGTGTAGAAATATTTCCTTAAAAAAAAATCATGAAAATAATCAGCTTTCCTCGCCTAAAGGTATCTCCCCCTTCAAATAAATAACTTGTTTCATCCATAAGCCGAAATATTTTTTGCAGCTGGTCGATAACGACCCAAAAAAGATTGAGTGATGTACGTAGCCTAAATTCGCCAAAAAAGAATCAAGCAATTAAAAAAAAGACCTTTTATCGCATTAAAACGATGCATATTTAAACTTAACGACCCCCCATGCGTGTGCGAACCTTTACTAGCCAAACCCGAAGGTTCGTTACCAGTGACCAACGTACCTTGCCAGAACGACAGAAATATGACGCTCTTGACGGTGCAGAACTTGAGCACGGGCTCGAACGGGGTGAGCAGGTCGCGCGTAGCGAAGTAGAAGAGAAATAGTCCGTAGAGGGCGAGCGACACGCTTATATTGTAGATTATGGTGATGTAGATGTAACCACCGTCCGGCGACCAGTCACCGTCGCGATAATGGCCGAACGATTGTAGAATTATAATGACGAAGGCCATCACCGGCTTGACGAGGCAAAATTGCAGGGTCGCTTGTTTGCAGAAGCGCAAAAATCCGATGGTGTAAGTTTTCTCGACGAGGCACCACGTGCCGTACAAGCAATTCGAGCGTATCGGTTTGCCCCGTATCTCCGACATAATGTTACCCTCGCCGCCCAGGTACTCGTAGCAAAGGGACAAAAAATTGTATATCACAAATGCCTCGTAACAGTCGCGTACCGTGAAAAAATACACGTAATAACTCTCGCTGTTGAAGAACAACAGCGATATCCACGAGTAGATCGCGTAGATCGGCACTATGAAGAGAATCCTCACGATCCACCGTTGCTCCGTAGGATTCGTGTACCACCTCAGATGCTGATAGATCTGTAGAGAACGAACAAAACAAAACGCGTGTAAGGATTTTTAATGCCTAGGGCCGCAATTTGATCCTTTGGTGGTGATAAACTACTAGAATTTTTATTTCTATATTATGAAATTGATAAGTGCCATAAAAGTGCATTTAAATTTTACATTTCAAATTTCCCCGCGAAAACGCTAGCCGCCATGCTGCTTCGGTTCGTGACGTCACTTGCATAGTAAACATCGACGCTGCGCCAATTGTGAATACGTAAATGTTTTTGGGTAAAAGTGAGTCACAATCCCTATCATTGGTGTGTTGTTCCTCAACGTAAGAATACTAGTGTAAAAACACCGGGAAAGGTGTGAATTAAAATGCCAACTGATATAAATATGAGGAAGACTTGGCTAAAACTTGCGAGAAGAGATCCAAACTCATAGATCGAATAAAAAACGCATTTGTTATTTGAAAATTTGCAATTAACTATGACAAACGAGAATATATAGTTCTTGACGCTTTCTTTCACAGGTTAGAGAGTTATACGTCTACCGCTTTCTTTGTTTACTATGTCAATGACGTTACGGAATCGATTATGGCGGCTACCGTTTCGCATGTTCGTTGAACAGATGGAAAAAGTTTTTTTCTAAAATGAATTATAAAATTTATTTTGTGTTTTTATAAAGTAAAACCAACATTATTCGATTGATCATTGCGAAAAATACCTTATTTATACATTCTCACAAGGAACATCCGTCAGGTGACACCCTTCGATTTTGTTGAAATTTGGATATGTTATAAAGCACCGAAAAGTAAGCGATACGTATTTTTTTTTATCGGCGGAAAAACGGTTTTAAGGGGTGAAACCACCCCTCGAAAAAAGGCATCTCTAGGGGTAATATAGCAGTTTTATACACAAGGAGTCCACCGATTTTAATGAAACAAAAACGAAAAATCTTCTAATCCGAAGCAATGAAAAATCCACTATAGTGACGTTGCAAAAAAAAATTGAGAGGTGAACCACCCCTATATCAAGGGGTGGTTTCACTACTTAAAACCGTTTTTCCGCCGATAAAAAAAATACGTATTGCTTACTTTTCGGTGCTTTATAACATATCCAAATTTCAACAAAATCGAAGGGTGTCACCTGAGGGATGTTCCTTGTTAGTGTTTTCCTTACATAGAGTAAAATACACTATTGATCTCACATGGTTGTTACGCATTATTGACTCAGAAATTCCCTGAATTTTTCAGGTTTTCCACAGCTGCTTTGCAAATATTCCAGGGAGATTGGGGTCAAATAAACATAATTTTTTTAAATCAAAGATATGAAAATGTTAACTATGAAAATATTTGTTTTAATCTTAAATTAGAAAAATAATTTAAACATTGTATAGTAAAAAAAAATACATCAAAGGCAAATACCGAACCTGTTCTTTATCATAAATGGACATTTTTATGTCGCCAACAAGAAATAAAAAATATGATTTGGAGCAATACAAATGTATTGCTCCAGAGTAAATCAGTTTTTAGTTTTTGAAATTTTCAATGCTTGGCACTGACATAACGTTTTTTTGTATATAATGAAGAATAATGTAAATATTGAAAATATATGAGGTTGAAGTTTGCATCGTTGAAACACAACGAAAATGCCTTTTTTCTTCTATTTCCCAAATTTCCTTAGGCAGATTCAAGCTACGAAAATCATGGAAATATTTATTAGGATTCTCATTTAGCGATCTACAACTTAAATCTGCCAAATATGGCTTTGGATACTAATGCAAGTGATAAAATAGAAAGAACTTTCGTTGCATTCCAACGGTGCAAACTGCAAACTCATACAGATATACAAAAAAAAAATGTTTGTACTTTTCAGTTTTTTTTTCAAGACGGTTTCTTTTTTCGTTTTTCTTGCAACAAGTCAATTCCGGAAAAATTCGAGAGAGTTTTTTTAGTTCCTTGAGTTTTCCATGTTTTCGATATTTGCGTAACAGCCATGTCTCGAGAATCAACACCAAAGGGTTGGGCTCCAAACTCAACGCTCTAACGATGCCCCAAAATTTGAAAAAGGTTGCCATTGCTATATATTTTACTAATATCAGAAGATTGTAGTGCCTCTACATTGGTTTTTTCAAGGATAAAATCAAGATGACTGAAGTTCGCATCGTTGGAATGCAACGATATTTATATATATTTTTTCATTCTTATTTCTTTATTACTATCATCATACAAAGCCTTTTTTTCGGAAATTGAGGTCGTAAATTTCTCATACGAATACGTGGATACGTTTGAGCGATTTTAAGTCCAAATCGACAGAAAAAAAAATTGAGATATTAAAAAGAATTGATTCTCGTTGCATTCCAACTATGCAAGCTTCAACGTCATAAATCAAGACGATAGGGTCTATCTGAGCCAAGTTGGCGTGAAAACGGTCGAAGCTTTTTCCTGCATTTTTGATATCTGAAAATTAGTATTGCCAGAATTTATCTGTAATTTTATTTCATCCAGATCCGACAAGTAGAACCTGACTGAATGCAATTTCCCTTTGGAAATCTCACTGGCTCACGATACCCTTCAAGCATTCATAAAATAGCTTTTCTATAAATCTTCAAGTTGCAATAGTTTTATCAGCTTTAATCATTATCTGATTCAATTTCGCATGCTTTTTTTATCCATAGAAAAATGAGATGGGAGTTTACATTGTTGAAATGCAATTGAATTTTTCAAAGTTCAATTTGCTATTCCCTTTTTTTCGCTATGAAAATGCCCGAAGATGGTTATTAAGTTACAATCGAAATCTGCGTAAATGTCATTAGATTTGGCAATACAAATGAGGAAATAAAATGTAGAATCTCTGTTGCATTCCGACAATATAAGTTTTACTTCCCTATCCTCCCTATTACGCAAAATAATTTCTCGCAGTTTTCGATTGGAGGGCTCCAAATAAGTATCTGCAAAAATCGTTGCAGGATTTGTGAAGCTAATATTTACCGAGAGAAATTCGAGCAAAAAAAGAACTTTATTGCTTTCCACCAATGCAAACTTCAATGTCACACTCGCTTAGCATTATCCATTAGTAGAATTCTCTGGTTGTAAAAAAACGAGTGCCAGTTTCTTTTGATAAAAATGCTTCATTGAATGCGTCACGACTCGATCGTTATCTTGACTGCGCATACTGAAAATTCTTCAGAACAAAAGGCAACGCTGATATGCGCAATGTGTTAACTTCTATTCCACGCTTTGCTTTGTGAGAAAACATTTTCCTCGTCGTTGCGATGCTCTTGGTAAGTTCGCTCCATAAAATGGATGAGCTACGTAAGGCTGAAAGAAGTTTTACCTGCTGGCAAGTTAGGAACAGCGCCAGAGCCACGAAAGCTCCAGATATACCCTGGCACGCTCGAGTCTGAAGGAATATAGGCGTGACGTCTTCCAAACTATCCTGATTAATGCCGATGTTAAGAACGGTCGTTGCTGTTGTTGTTGTCGTACTGACGTTTTCCGTCACAGCGGCAATGACGGAGCTCGCCTCGGGCATTATCGTGCTGCCGCCCATGGTTACCTTCTATCTGCGAAATACAACCAAAAATCGTTGGAGACGGCCGAAAAGGATGAGCGCGGGAATTATACAGGTCTGGACGGGATTTCACTCGAGTCTGGATTTTTCGAAGCAAATGTGATACAGCGGTGCGTTGCGAGAGACCAGTTGTAGACCATGTTCCTGAGGAGCCGTTGATGGAGAAGGTAAATAGTGTAGGGTAAAAAGCGAAAGAGTGACAGAATTTTAACAGTCCAAAGATCACGCAAGAATGGGAACCGATGAAATAAATAAATAACAAAATATTCAATTTTCGCGATTCAAAAAACACACGTCTCGCGATCTAAAAAAACAGCGTTTAAGTAACTCACTAGATGTTACTAGGGCACATAAAAATGGAGTCATAAAAAAAAATAAGAAAAGATGCAATTTTCGCGATCTATGGGAACCGCGATATTTCGAAGATTAAAAGGGGATATTACGATATCTGTGGCCCCAAGTTTTGGCCATGCAGTCTTTATATTTGGCCCAAAATAAGACTTTTTTCAAGAATACAAAAAATCGAAATTCGGCTTTTAAGGGGGTGAAACAGAGGTTTTAAATTTTTAACGAGGCGGAGTATTTGGGGATATTACGGTATCTGTGGCCCCTAATTCTGACCACGCAGCCATCATATGTGACCCAAAATAAGACTTTTTTGAGGAGTGGTAAAAATCGAAATTCGATCCTTAAGGGGTTGATACAGGGGTTTTAAAGTTTGTATGGGACATCATATTTTTTTTTGACAGATTTGCTTGAAACTTGGTGCCAATACTCTACAATACAAATAATTGAACACGTATTTCTGCACTTCCTAAAAGTGGACCCTTAAGAGAGTTAAACGGGAGGGTAAAAGTTTGTATGAGACAACATATTTTTTTGTCAGATTTACTTGAAACTTGGCATAAATACACTAAAATACAAATAATTAAACACGTATTTCAACAATTTATGAAGTTTAACCTTTAAGGGGGTTAAACGGGAGTGTTAACGTTGATAAGAGAAAACATATTTTTTTACCAGATTTACTTGAAACTTACCAAATTGATTTGATATAGAACACTAGATGTTTTCCTCTGTGTTTGGTGCGTGTAGACAGTCAAGTAGTACTTTTTTAGCCCCTTAACTGTGTTTGTTTCAGTTGGCATAAATATACCAAACAAATACATGTGTAATTATTTGTATTGGAGTGTATTTATACCGAGTTTTGAGCAAATCTGACCAAAAAATATGTTGTCTCATATAAACTTTGAAACCTCCGTTTCACCCCCTTAAGGGTCGAATTTCGATTTTTACCACTCCTGAAAAAAGTCTTATTTTGGGTCAAATATGAAGACTGCGTAGTCAGAATTAGGGGCCACAGATATCGTAATACTGCCGATTAAAAGAAAAGCGTTTGAGTAAATCACTGGATGTTACTAGGACACGTAGGAATGGAATGTCATGAAGAAAGTAAATAAGAGGATGCGATTTTTCCGACCTGAAGGAAACGTGATAATTCATAGGCATAAAAAAGTATTTAAGTAACTCACTAGATGTTACTAGGGCACACAAGAATGGAAAGCGATGAAAAAAGAAAATAAGGAAAGGTGCGATTTTCCCGATCCGAAGGAAGCGTGATATCGTAAGCGTGAAGGAAAGTAAAGAAAAAAATTAATAAAGAAAGATGAGATTTTCCCGATCTGAAGGAAACGTGATATTTCATAGGTATCAAAAAAGCGTTGAAGCAACTCACTAGAATGTTACTAGGTCACGTAAGAATGAAAAGTGACGAAGAAAATAAATGAGAAGACGCGATTTTCCAGATTCGAAAGAAACGTGATATTTCATAGGCTTAGAAAACAGCATTTAGGTAACTCAGTAGATGTCACTAGGATTAAAAAATTGCAACTTGAGTCACCAAACTGATTCTAGTAATTTTCTAAACCATCGCTGTCGTCTGCTGCCTGTAAAATGTTATCAGAAAATTTTAAAAATCTCACGATCGATATTCTTTTCAGCCATCTTCACATACGCGTTCAACGTCGCGTCAAACGATTTCAAGCGAACGATCAACGGACGCACACAAGGGCGTATGAAATATAAATTTATCCATTAAATAACCCATTTGAAGTTTGCATCGTTGGAATGTAACAAAAGCTAATGGACCAATCTTTTTTATGATATTGAAGTTTGCATCGTTGGAACGCAACGGAAGTTTCATAGCTGAATATTTTGCGGCACGCTTACCTCCAAAATCACTCAAACATTTTTCAAAGTCCTTACTAGCGAGTTTCATCTTCAAAATGTAAAAAAAATCTGGATGATGGAAATGAGGAAATGAAAAAATTAAAAAGAAATTTCATTGCGTATCAACGATGCAAACTTCAGCATCGTACTTTTTTTCGGCTAATTTCGGCGACAAAAATCCTTCAACTGTTCTTTAGGCTCCTCATGAAAAATCTGCAGCCTAAGTTTAGAGAATGAGAATTCGGACGATGAGAGAACTGAAGAAATCAATTTTAACAAAAGAATTTCCGTTGCATTTCAACGGTCCAAACTTCAACACCGCATTAAATATTGGGTCTATGCATAAGTCAGTAGCGAAGTTCCGACAGATATCGCTCGCAGTTGTTTCTCCGTTCGCACATGCGTCAACCATATGAAGTGTCGTATATTACGGTTTTCGGGACAATTGACAAAATATTACCATTTGATTTAAATTTATACAGTAAATTCTTTATCATTTACTGAATGTACCCTCCAAATTGCGAATTAATCGTCTACACCGTTTCTATAAAATGTATATTTGAATTGTTAAAAAAAATGTAATAAATTTGAAGCAAATGGTGACATTTCGTCATTAGTTCCGAAACTCCTTAAGACCTTAGGCCACAGTAACGGGTATAAAATCATGTGCGATTTTAACAATTTTTTTTCGTATGAAAAAGTGATTCACTCATAAAATTAATTACACATCTATTTAGTATGAATATCAAGCCGTTAGAAAAAATATATATATATATTTTTTCGATGTACAAAATGGCCCACTACTCAGATTTACTTCAAATTTAAAAGTTATGTTCCTAATTGCATTTCGCAGAGAAGTACGTCCGGAATTTCTGATTAACCGAAAACTTTTCATTTTATGCGCAGTTATAACGAAATTTTTCACTGAAAATTCATTTCTTAAGTTCAAATAGCTACAACTTTTGAATAAAACAATATTTTTTAAATTCCGTACGTACTTCTCTAGGTATTCTAATGTAGATTGACGAGAATTTTTGTTTTTTGTTCTTGTAAAAAATTATGGATGCTAAATGTCACGCTGTGGAGCACCTAAAAAAAATATAAAAGAAAATATTAGTAGTCGACCATTTTGTACATAAAAAAAACAGAAAATATATACTTGCTAACAGCTTGATATTCATACGAAATAGATGTGTGTAAAAATTAATTTTATGAGTGAATCACTTTTTCATACGAAAAAAAATTCGCACTCGTTACTGTGGGCCAAGGCCTTTAGTGAAAACTGAAACTTGTGTCCACATTTAAAAAAAAACCCATCTAGATTCGTGACGTATAAGTTAAATTACATTTTGAATATGGAAGGAAAAGAATGAGGCCGAAGTTTACGTCGTTGGAACGCAACGAACATTAACTTTAATATTTCTGAATTCCGTCAATTCCTTTTGGCAAACTTTGCTTACAAAAATCCTCCAACCATTTTTCAAGATATTTATTTAGCGATCTGCAATATAAATCTATCAAAAAAAGATCTTCCATAACAACCAATATACAGAAAGTGAAAGGTGAAAAAGAACTTTCATTGCGTTCCAACGATGCAAACTTCAACACCATGGGAAAAAACGTGTATCTTAGATGCCCTTCGCTTTTTCTTTTTCCGAGTAGGCAAAAATGGGTGGCAAACTCGCAAAAAGATATGCAGCGTATACGGAGAGAATGCCGTAAACGAAAGTGTGTGTCGGAAGTGGTTTGCGAAATTTCGTTGTGGAGATTTTGATCTCCAAGATGCTCCTTGCTCCGGTCGGCCAGTCACTACTTATGTCGATCAAATCAAGACTTTTATTGACTCCGACAGGCATTTGGCGACTACAGAGATTGGACATAACCTAAACATTGACCAATCAACTGTTTCAAAGCTTTACGGAGGCTTGGGACGATGAACAAGCTTGATGTTAGGGTGCCGCACGAACTGAGCGAAAAGAATTCAACGGACCGAATTTCACCTTGCGATTTTCTGCTCAAACGTCATCAAAACGAACTATATTTAAAGCGAATGATCACTGGCAATGAAAAGTGGATTGTCTACAATGATGCTGTTGCAGTTTGCATAATTGGAAAGTAAGGAAATTTCTGTTTTACATTTTATTTCCCATATTTTCATTATTATAGATGATCTTTATAATCTTTATAATCTTTATGATCTTTATAATCTTTATTCATAGTGTAAATCGCTACATGAATTTTGAAGGAAAATAGTGAGATTTTTGTAGGCGAAATCAGGCAAAAAAAATTTAAGCAATTGAGAAACATTCACTTTCGTTGCATTCCAACTATGCAAACTTCAACATCATCAACAATGTCAGTCGGAAAAGATCATGGTCGGAGGCTGAATTGCACCGGAAAGTCATGCTTTGCTTCCGTTGGTATTTGAAAGGAATCGTCTATTATGAGCTGCTGCCATCCAACAAAACCACTGATTCCACCGAGTATTGCTCACGACTGGCCAAATTAAAGCACGCAATCAACGTGAAGTGGCCCGCATCGATCAATCGGAAGGGCGTTGTGTTCCACTAGGGCAATGCTAGATCGCACGCTCCTCGGTGACCCGGAAAAAGATATTGCAGCTTTATTGGAATGTTTTGGTGGATCCACCGTATAGTCCGATCCTTCCACCTTCGCACTATCACCTGTTCCAGGCACCACAAAACAATTTGAATAATAAAACCTTCAGTTCCCTGTACGTCCTCAAAAACCACTTTGATGACTTCTTTGCCCAAAGATCTCAGGACTTCTACGAAAAAGGGATAATGAAGCTCGTGGAGAGATGGCAGTCATTGAACATGATGGAACACAAGTTCATTAAAATCGCTAGTTTTCATGAATATGCGTTCGAAATTTACTCGATTTTCGCTACGGAATTATGCATAGACCCAACAGAACGAATGGGAGGTTAAAAAAAAATAGGAAAGTAAAAAAAACAGGAACGAGCGTTTCACCGCGTGAACATCAGGCGGAGAGCCCGCGCTTCAAAAAATCAATATGAATAACACAACAAACGGTAAGGAGTACATCGCGGAAGGGCGCGAAGGACGGGAGGGGGGAGTACTCGTGCGTATTACGATACGCGATTGTCAAAGGAAAAATAAGACGCTCGATCGGATCAATGACGAAATCGGAATTCCCAGAAATTGAGCTCGCAACGCTCGACGATGGGGGGGGGGGGGGAGGGGGGATGAAAACGTATGCTGTAGCATCCTGTGGTCAGACCTCGCGAATGAATGGAGCCGTAGCAGCGCAAAGAGCCTATAAAAAAGGAAGCAAAAAAGAAAGGCTGCGTGCTGACCTGCGTTCCTCTGGGCGGCGAGATCTCGGGAAAACTAGTGCAAGAGATACATACAGGGAGAAATAGGCACACGTATATATATATATTTATATCGACATGTATCACAACTACCTCCTTCGAGCAAACTTCAATCGCTCAATCAAAAAGACGCTGCTCGCGGCGCGATCACACACGCCTGCGATGACCTTCTCTACGCGTGTGTATTTGGCAGTGCGCTCACACACGTCTTTCACCCGATTCCGACTCGCCTCTGAGAATCTTACGGCGCGCTCTTCGCTTCGCTTATATTTTTCCTTGTTCCCTCTCTAACGGGGCGACCATAGGTCCAGCCGCCTTTCACCTGACATTTTCGGCGCACGAAAACACTCCATGGAGGATGTTACAGAGGCGCACGCACGCAGTCACGCACGCACGCACCGAGGGTAAATATGTTGGCACTGTTCGTGACGCGCAAAATACACTCGTCACCTCTCACTTGACAAGATCCCGAGATATGCACGGAGATAACGCTTTTTCTTTTGTTTTACGATGAAATTTCGGTGCAAGCGCAAATTTTGACCGCAAAACGCGCTTGTAGTATAACTCAATCGCCCTGGGAACACGCGCACCACACAGAACGGTGCGACGAAAACTGTATTACCCTCGCACCCGAGAATCCGCGAACGGCCTTCTCCGCTTCCCCCGCCAGAACCGTTCGCGTTTCCCCCTCCCTCTGGCCCGACGATAGCTCGCTCATTGAATACAGTTTACGCTCGGTTAGTGTGCGCCCGGGTGGCGCACACCGCGGTCTTCCAGGCAGGAGGTTGGCACTTCCTATCCCTTACCGTATATAAAAATGATACGTTTTTTGACCGCTTTATTTAGTTCTACCTCTCCCCGGGGCGCTAGTAGGTCACTGACAATATTCTTATTGCGCACGCGCGAGGCCCGCACGGCGTACTTAACCGCCCCGATGCCGAATACGACTATTTTGTACTTTGAAGTTTGAGCCGCGGTGAGGAATTGATGAAATTACCGAAATTACTTATACTCGTGTGCTAATGCTGTGTGTTGTGCACGGTTGTACCCAGGGGGCTGGTATCTTGCAGAATTTTTGTTACGCAAAATATCCTCTGCTTGTAGTGTCCTACTCTGCCACTCGTAGCGCTAGTTGTTCTCGAACAATCCTGATGCGCGCGCAGGGGCTATGTATATAGACTTTCCATAGCTTCGAATGCGAGGATCGGCTTCAGGAAGACTAGAGGTAAGGAGTACGAACGCCTGTGGCGAGCCCGATCCAAAAGCGTCCGTCAAACTGTGGATTTTAGTAGTTAGTGTTTTCACGGCGTGCGTCGCTAGTGTTCGACCGCACCGAAGTGAACTAAGCGACACGAACACAACTGACGTCATGTGTCATCGATGATTCCCGCTCGTCGCTGTGTTGGCATAAAGCATGTTGTGGCTAACCAATTTTGCGAATTGTGTTAGATGTAAAAAAAAATAATTGTGTCTCGGTATAAAATATATTTGGTGATCTGCGGCGAAAACAATCAATCATAGGTAAGAAAAATAGTACTTGCATTCGCAAAAAGAATGGTTTCGTTTAATCGTACCATTATCGTACCGAGTGAAATAAAAATTATCACAAACGCGAGATATGGAGCAAGTGTCCCGTCGATGATACAAAACGTGCAATGTATGGATTTTTCATATATTGCACGTTTTGTCTCATGTCTCGAAAATAAACAAAATTATTATTTTCGAGGCGTGAAAATGGTTATGTGCGTACGTGCGTACGTGGGATGCCAAGCACATAACGAAGAGCTCACGAAGAGAGTGATAAACTATTATCTTGTCATGAGAGGACATTTTCTAGCGCGATCGGTCAACGAAAATAATCACGCAAGGAAAATCAAAACGAAAGACAATAGGAAAAAAATCAAAACTGTAAGGTCGATTTATCTGTACAGCATGTCATAATGTGCAAATATGATGTGTGATAATTTGTAAATCTTTTGTTTGAATTCAAAATTCTTATGAATTGTCTTGTGTCTATGTTTTTACTGCTTCCGCAACGAAAAAAGAACATTGACTTAATATCTGTATTTCGTTATTATTCTTTATCTGTACAGCGTATCATAATGTGTAAATATAATATGTGAGAATTTGAAAAATTGTTATGAATTTTCTTGTGTCTATAAATAAATTTTGTTTGTTACGGTTTCTGCAAGGAAAAAAAAACTGACTTAATTTCTGTATTTCGTTATTATTCTTAATCCGTACAGCGTGTCATAATCTGTACATTTTTTTTCTGGATGACAATTTATTATGACTTTCCTTGTGGCTATAAACAAATTTTGTGTATTACTGCTCCCGCAACAAACCCAAACATTGACTTAATTTCTGTATTTCGGTATTTCCCAAAACTATGTATATATGAGAATTCTGTCTATCTATATAGAAATTGCCTTCATCAACTGGTTGTACAATTTATTTGATGAAATGATCGCTCCATATGAAATAGCAAAGGGTACTTTTCGCATATCGTACGGCACTGCCTTTACAATTCATTTGATCAAATTATCGCTCCATATGAGGGAGCGTATCGTACGGCACTTGTTTGTTGCTGACTTTACTTCGGTGCAGTAGGAAAGCAGCGCCGCCCTTCTCGTCCTCGCTTTTGCGGACGTTTCGACGACACGGCGTTCGTACTCCTTACCTCTAGTCTTCCTGATCGGCTAGTACGGTGAAAAATGCACCTTTTCAGGATTACGCGGGTACCTGAAATTCTGCGGGTACGGGAAATTCTGAATTTCGTAAACCTCAAGCGACCACTAAATATTCATTGGCCGGCTACAGCTTTAGCGAGTTTAATTAAAAAATTATAACGCGTAAAATTAATGGGTGAGAAGGGGACGAAAATAAAAAATCGATTTTTTAAAGAAAATTAGAATTTTTGGGAGGTTTGTGCGATCTCTAAATAGTTTTTTACCGCTCGCAGCTTCCGCGACAATTTTTTTCTCTAAAGACGATAATTGGATGGTGAGAAAAAAAATAAAAACATAGAGCTCAAATTTGGACCACCCTAGTGTATATAGAAATACTGGCGAGCCGTAACCGTATTCGTGCCATTTACAATTTATCAAAATTTGCATTGTTTTTCTGCAGCTATATAGGCATTAAAGAAAAAAACCTCCGCACGGAAATTGAAACGAAGATAACGAACTTTCCACCCAGGCATCAACCCATTCAACTAGAATCTATTTTATACATGAGAGAACAAAATTGATTTATCCCTATTAAGTTCGCTTGGGTTTCAATTGTAGGGTTGATGGACCATCCGCCAATGAATTACTGGATAGATTCTCTCAATTACGGATCAGCCGGGTGAAAATGTCAGATCACTAGCAACTTCCGCCTCGTAATCGGACATTTTTACGACGCCGTAGAAGGGGTATACTAGCACGCCAATTGCACCCAGCCCAAAACAAAGCACGCGTGCATCAACGAAGACATAACCTCATTATAGAAAGTGGCAACATGAACATTGCAGAAAAACGAGAAGAAAAATGTTATTAGATTTTCTGGAAGAACACGAAGACTTAGACAGATAGACAGATAGACATTGGATATATTGCGGTACATCAGTCAAAATTTAAAAAAATAGAAGTAAGCTTTATATCATACTATAATATAAGGAGATTCCCAACAACGCGGTGGTAAAATGATTGTTTATTATTAATGAATCGAACTATTATGTGATATACCCAGAACTATTATGTAATATACCCAGTATATATGTGGGTCGTAATTTTCATCTCATCAAACTCGATCGGAAACTGACCACATAAACAAGCTAAAGAATGAAAAAAGCACAATCATCATCAAATTATTCATTATTATCGAATAATAATACTCTACCGTCTGCGGTATAAAATTTCAATGCTAATTATTATTAAGACGAAGTAGAATATTTACCACGTGACGTATGAGTGCGAGAGAGATAGCTGAAATTTTGGAACAGAGATTTCTCAGAGATGAATACTTTTTAGTGCCCAAGAAAATCGTCTAACTCTGCGTCAAGGAATTATCTAGAGCCTGATGCATTGTTTTTTTTCTAAAAACCATGCATCTATGAGAAAACTCGGTTCGAACATTTGTGAGGTTATGTTGACCTTGAACATGCTTTTAAGTATTTGCGACGAGATGTTCCCATTTCTGAATAAACTATTTCGTAGCAACTCATTTTATTATACAGCCTTGGATGTGTTGTCGCTGCTTTAGGAAGGCACTCACGCATGCGCACTACGATTTTTTACCCGAAATTTCGTGCCGATTAAACTTCCGGTATAAAGAATATTTTCAAGAGCAATATATGATTGGAAAATGATTCGATTTGTTTACTACTGATCCTATAACGAGAAGGACAATTATGCGTAACAAAAAAATCCTCAAGCTTGTTCGTTGATGGCATCTGTAAAGGTGAAGCGAGGGCACACGACTTTTGAGACAGTAAAAAAAAAATGTTGTGCAAATGTGTTGCGACGTCTTTAGCCCTTGAATGCGCGGAATTGCGACTTCCCATTTTCGATGCAATTCTTCGTTTTACGGAACTTTTAACACTGAATACTTTTCACTGTTGTTTTTCACACTTTTCTGACAGTTCGATACGATGCACGCTTTAGGCATTTTCGGAATTGAATAAACCGTTTATTTTCTTTCGAGGCTACAACGGAACACGGAAACACGATTGAAATACCTTGAGGAAGTCATCTATTGCTGGGTATCTATATGCACAAGACCCCTGCGTGACGGCGCTCCTAGCGGATAGATGAGAAACTAAGTTAATGTCTCACTAACGGT
The DNA here is from genome assembly GCA_963210295.1 of Ophion ellenae. Lineage (NCBI taxonomy): Eukaryota > Metazoa > Arthropoda > Insecta > Hymenoptera > Ichneumonidae > Ophion > Ophion ellenae. Next base: position 14,407,063 of record OY723392.1, read on the forward strand.
GACACTCTCCGACACTAATAGACGCCGGAGTTTCCAGACCTGGCGGCCGATTACGGTTCTCGGCTGAGACTTCTCGCATTTTCATCTCATGTGAGTTTAGTTACGCTATTACGGAAATGTGAGATCACTAAGAACTTCTGGCTAGTGATCTTACATTTTCACGACACCGTAGAAGATGTATACTAGCACGCTAATCAAATCCAGCCCAAAAAGAAAGACGTGCCCATCGGCAAAAATATAACCTCTTCACTCGAATAAGAAACAAGTTTAAATAGAATCTAAGTTTTCAACATGAGGTAATCTTCATCGGTATATGAAGATTACCGAAAAACGAAGATAAATGTTATAAGATTTCATGAAAGAAGACGAAGATTTAGCATGAAACAGATTGCGGTTCAGCTATTCAAAAAAAAAATACTGGTAATTTTTGTATCATATTAAAATATAAAGAGGTTCTTACAATACAGTGATAGAATTATTGTTTTATGTTGATAAATCGAACCATTATGCAATATATTCTTGTTCCGTTATACTGAAGAGACCCAAGGCATCGCGCAGCGATCGTCGTATACGGGGAGCATTTGATTTTCCTGATTTCGCAAAACCAAAATCCTCAGCAAATTATTCATCATTATCGGATGATATTACTTTATTCGCTACAATATAAACTTTAAGTTGCTGATTTTTATTAAGTATTCTGCGTCAAGATGCCACCGTCTTTGAAGCAGCTATTTCGTAGTAACTCGTGTTGTGTTAGCATTGGACGTGTCGTCGCTGCTTTAAGAAGACGCTCACGTATACACACTTCGCTTTTCGACACGACATTTCGTGCCGAGTAAAATCACGTGAATAATCTCGAATTTTCACTAGGTGAAAAGAACCGTAATAGGGTGAGCTGTTCACTTTTGTCATTTTCACCCAAATGGAGAACCGTAATAGCCGCCCTGCATGTAAGACCGTGGCGCACACAGATCTCGGAACTCCCTAGGTGGAGGCGGGGCTCTCGACGAAAAGGATTTCTGTAGTTTCGACGGGGACCACCTGCCCAGGCAGCATAAATGTCCAATTGACGTCGATAAGTTACCGTTGTCAGGTTACCTTTAAGACATGACCGTAAGATAACTATTCGACATCTTTCAAATGACATCTCGTATAATGCTGCCGTAAAGTTATCTTTTTTATGATATCTTTCGGCGATGAAAACGGATGTCTAAAAGGTATCCCAAAATATTATCCAATTGGTGACTTTTTTAAGTTATCAAAAAGTTACCTATTTACTGTTATCTATTGTATCTAGTTCAACGTTATCCAAAGGATAGCATAAAGACGAATTACATAAGACGTCTTTTTCATGACATCTTTCAGATATCGGTAATATGCTGTCTTTTAAGATATTTGGTATTGGCGGGAAATAGTAAAAAGTCATCCGAATGTTGTCCTAAAGATCACATCCAACGGATCACTTTTATCATAGTGCGAATGTAGCGTGTCATAATTCATTTCGCCGGCAGAAAATTGTGTGTAACAACAAGTAGTTGAAAGATTAAAGGTGTTGAAAGACATATACGTGAGTGCCTTTTATCCTACTATTCTTTTCGCCGCTGTGAGTACATATATGTGTTTAATGTACTATCTTTTTATTCTAAAAGCGTACGTCTGCTTTTGAGGTTATCCACGGAATCGCTTGGAGCATGGCAACCACCAAAAGACGTGACTGCAACGGAAGAGGCGTCTAATAACGACTGTACCGTTTTTATAATATTAAAGTACATTTCACTTATAATGAATTTATCGATGTTTTATTTATAATGACCTAGCCCACTTCGAAACCAACATAACAATATCGTATCAATTTCTTCATGATAAAAATTAACTTATTAACAGTCTAGATTATTGAGCCGTATTAAATATTCCAGACTATTAATAAGTTAATTTTTATAAAGAAATGGATAGGATATTGTTATACATATATATCGCCAATAAATAGATATCTTTTCGATAGTACTCTTCGATACCGTTTAGATGTCGTTTTGTTAACCTCATTCGGATGCCTATTGGACGACTTTTAGATGGCAGTGGTATCTTGGCATTTTTGTGCCTTTAAGAAGATATCTTTAAGATATATCGATTTGATGACTTTGCGCTAACGTACCGACAACCGAAAAGAGTTAACCTTTTGTCGACACATTGATAACCATTAAAAGTTGCCGTATAGTTAACTATCGGACACAAATAAGTTATCTGCCAAGCGGACATAAGTGATACGTTTTGTAATACAAAACGGCGTCTTTTTGGACAACCAAAAAGTTATCCGTATCCGTTTCGCGATATCTTTCGGATGCCAAATAGATAACATTTTGCTACCTGGGTCGTTGGAAGACTCGACGACACGGACGCGCGAAATCAAATTCGTGAACATTTTTTGACGCTGTATTTCAGAGTAAAAAAAACTCATGCACATATAAAGAGAAACTGGGAAGGCTAGGGAACACTTTTCTCCGTTCCGCAAATACGGCACGCATGCGCACCTTCAAGCTGCTACAATCGAACCATGCGTTTATCAAAGACGACACGAAAATAATTTCCAAGAGCCCCACTCCCACCACCGATAAATAGCCAGAGTTTCTAGCGTATGCAGTGGGGCGCGAATTTTCGACGCGATACGGACTGGATGGGAAAAGTGGTCACGAGACCTTGCTCTATTTTCGTAGATTTCCGAAAATAAATTATCAAAGATGAACGGCAAATAATCGATGAGTTTTTACGCAACCGAATCTACGCTTTGAGAGTAACCTCTTATCACAGATTCAATGGAGTGTTCGGGCGTGAGACACTCTATCTCAAGCCCGGTTCCATTACATGAGTTGATCGAAGTTTGAAGTGTTTCAAGACTAAAGTCGAAATGCTTGTAGACGATTGAAATTTATATCACCGAGAGATTAATTATGGGTGCATTAACTTTCTAAAAATTAATCCGTTTTGCAACATAGTTTTGGAGATTTTTAATTATCAAGTTGAACCTCTGCCCCTTTGGTAATAGACATGGCGGCTCGCAAACACTGGTTATAGGGCTGTACAGGCTAAAATAATACTTTGAATCGAATTTTAAAAATATGAAAAAACCGTGTTTATAGTGTTTTCTACTTCGTTTATTAATAATATTCAAAATAGATGTGAACTCGAGCTCGAATGGTTTGTTTTCGGATATTAACTATATTTGTAGGTTAGACGTGGCAACCCGCGTCAACTGGCTCTGTTGAGTGAGCCACTCACAGTCAAGCATTAACTGGCGGGCATTTGCAAATCGGTGGGTGTTTAAAACGTACATAGTATTACAGCATTTTAACTTTATAATATCATGTATTTGATCGTCCGCTCGACAGTTATAACCTTTTCTTACTTAGGCAAATAAAAATTCTTGTTTTTTTTTAGTTTTAGCCAATATGATCTCTTTTGAGAAAAAACACTCTTTTTTCCCTTTCAGATCAACCGGGTGTCCTAAATCAAGTACACCGTTGAGTGTATGTAATGAGCCCCTACCGTCCGAAGGTCCTTCACGAGATTGTATATAACTTCTTTAATTATTGATATTTTTAATTAAATTTGGCACACAACTTCGTTAATGTACATACAAATAAATGTCCAAGCGATTTTTCAATCATCTTACTTATTTTTTCAAAATAAATTCTTTTAAATAACTCTGATTTTCGGATCGTCACCGTAGCCTAACCCCTTAACTCGACTTGGGGAACCGGGCCATAGAAAGTGTATTAAGCAATATATGACTACCTTTTACCATTTCCTGCTCCGAGGTTACGCTCGTTTGACGTTTATTCCACAGTAAACTATTTTTGAATGATAAGACAGGAAATCTTCAATGACTGTATACGTGTAATGCATTATTTTACGTAATTTGTAATCTATTATCGATTTGCATATATCCACGCATTTTTTAAAGGTGGTTGGAGAGGTCCAGTTCAGTCAAATGATGGTTTATGATTTTTTTTATTGAACGTTTTATTACGTAAATGAAAACTTTAGTATTACTACCAACTTGGAAAAGTATAACGTTATCAATGATTATTATGAAAAAACTGCGTCAGCGAATGTTTTATACAACTCAGAATGAAATTTTGAGTCTTGTATTATTATGCCTATTTATAGTAATGTCACGAGATTAGTTATTATTACTATTAATTAATATTATTGGGAGTACAAATAAGTCTCCACCGTTTTTTTAAATAAAAAATTGAGCATTTATTGTGATAACGGTACTTTATGTTTTATTCTAAGTATTGTACATCGCTACCCACTACTTTTTCCCATCTTTCTGGCAGCATATGGATACCGCGTCGAAAGAACGCTTCATCTTTTGAGGCTATCCACAAATCGACCCAATTGTTGGTATCTTCATATGATGTGAAGTGTTGCACAGACAGGCCGTGCGTCATCGATCGAAATAAATGATAGTCAGTAAGAGCAATGTCTGGTGAATATGACGGGTGGGGTAAAACTTCCCAATTGAGTGTTTCCAAGTAGGTTTTAACCTATGCCTGGCAAAAAGCGTTTCGCATGTGCAAAATTGGCGTTCAACGTTTCTCGTCTTCAGTTCACATGGAACCCAATTTCCTTGGTTTTGAATCATTCCCGACGATTTTAAACGATGTGAAATTTCTTGTTGAGTCACTCCTAATGTAAGTTCTTGCGTTTGGCACGAATCTCCCTCCAATAATGCTTCCGATTCGGCGTCTTCGTACACTTTTGGCCTTTCGCTACGTTCTTTGTCTTCGACGTCAAACTCACCGTTTTTAAATTTTTGAAACCACTCACGACAACTTCTCTCACTTGAAGCCGCCGCACCATATGCTTCTACAAGCAATCGATGCGCCTCAGCTGCAGATTTCTTCAAATTGATAAAGTATATAAAAAGTTTGCGCTAATGACTCTTATTCAGCTCAGAACTCGACATTTTCGCACGAAAAAATTAGGTGATGCTGATACAAAATCGCTAAAATTTCAAGGTTATGGTCTTGCCAGATGTCCAGCCTTACCATATGACGTTTTACATCTGACAATTTCAACCATAAACTCCTGGTGGAGCCATCTTTTGTCAAACGGCGGAGACTTATTTATACTCCCAATAAGTGTGTTGAAATACGGCAACTTCGCAGACATTGAGGTTGGCAGCAATACTCTTCATTCGCCAGCCAAGATTCGTAATCATTCATCGAACCGTGATGATTCAGCATTGAATATAAATGTTTACTAAGATTTCTTTTGCGTTAATCCGTTGTTAGAAATGGTTTATTTTGGTGCTAAATAGCCAAAAAAATTACATCACCCGTAGTGTGAACGTCTTGCCCATCTAACCGCACGTAAAATTACATACATTAAACCTTTTATTATCTCTGGTTTTGATGGTAAAAATTAATTCAATCAATTCGTAAAGACAGTATAGGGGTGTTCTTCCGAAAATTACCTGCTGAATAGGCAACTAGTACTTTTGGTATAAACCGCAATAACATATATAGGTATAGTGAGCATTGAGACGTAGCAGATGTGGATATAGTCGGCGCCCGGTAAAATAATTAACTTTAAAATTCAATATCACGCAAACTATTGCGCGTCCCCAAAAATCCCTTTAGGGTTTGTCCTAAAATATTAAAAGGGAGGTCTGTGCAAAATTTCAGTTCGATCGGAGAGGGGCGGAAACTTACCCTAAAAAATGAATAAATACAGTTGATATAAGTATGTAATAACTTTTATTACATACTTATTTCAACATCTACTTTGCGTACTCAAAAGCACTAGTTCCGATTCAGCAAGTCATTTTCGGAAGATCAGCCCAGTATAGTCTAGACAGTAAGATATATTTACAAAAATTAAATCTTGGATTGTGGCTAACACTCCAACCTCCTCAAAACGTTCCGACCCCCCCAACCCCGCAAATGCGCGAAACGTAGCTGGTCTATACCCTGAATAACTTCCGGTGGTGCCTTGCACCTCCACGAAATAGAAGAACACTAATGGAGCTTCCCCTATAAAGCCGTTCCACACACTGGCGGCGTAACATTCTCCTTTCACCCACGTATCAGGCCCAGCAGGAGGATGCGCTTGCGCGTACTAAAGAAAAAAAAACACCACACTGATGCTGCTCGACCGTAAACTGGATCTCACAAAGAGCAACCCTTCACGCGCCTAGGGAATGCAATATTGCGCTATAATTTCGCAAGCTAAATATCACACTACTCTTTGCGTTTAACATATGCAGGTGCCGTGTTGGCGCAACGAGATAAGCGCGTTCTTAAATTTTCCAATCGTCCGCGAGCTGCAGGTGCGTCACGCTGCACTAGATGGACCGGAGAAGAGGCAGCGGCAACAAAAAAACTAGGAGTTTCGTACCTGCGAGACGTTCTTAGCTTTGTGGGAAAACTGGTACTGGACAAGGTGAAAGGAATCTCGTCGAGCATGAGAAAAACAGCATCTCTACGCGCGAATTATTTTGTACCCAATGACGGCTATGTATCGTGGCTACGAAGGGCAATGAAAAATGGCCGCTCGATTTCACGGTCACTCGAGCGGCTACGAGGTTTTGGAAAATAAACATGTTGCCGGTCTTTGATGAATATACCTTTGCACTCAATTTTATTCGGTGAGCACAGATCTAAAGGTCCGAATGATGTTATTCGTAAAGTGTTAGGTTATGTCGTGAACGAGTGGTTTATAGGCATATCCACCAGATGTCATTGATGTCACTTGAGGATTTTTCTGAACCAGGGGTATGACAGTATGACACTGCCCAGTGTTTTCGCTATGCGAAATTTCTGGATTTATTAGTGTCATACTCCGCGAGTCGTGGCGCTACTTATCACTAAAGAAACGCACGTCCGCGCACGGCGGCCACACACACACACACACACACACACACCACACACACACATATATATATATATATATATATATATATATATATACACATATAGGGGCGTGAGATATATATTGATAATGTAATATGGGCAATACTACGGTATCCGGGGGCGCCAAATACTGACCACGTGACATTGATACTTCGGCCAAAAGAAATATTTTTTTAAGAGTGATAAAAGTCGATTTTCCAACATATACGGTCGATTTTCGTTCAAATAATGGAGCGATTGAACGAATGTCGGTTTTCGCGTGTGCGCGTGTGCCAATATCACGGTCTTGCATACAGGCTGGAAACTCCGGCGTTTTTGCACGGTGGAAACTGTCATCGCTCGGGAGGCAAAAACGTAGTTCCTCATTTATGCACTGGAAGCACTGGCAAGTAGAAGTAGTCTTGTAGATATACACTAGGCCAAAGAATTAAAGGATATTGAAAAAGTCCGCCAATTTTAGGGTCATTTTCCAATAGCTGTAACTCCTCGAAAAATGGTTATACAGCAAAATAAAAAAAAGCAAATTGAAGGTGTGAATCTCTAGTTTTGAGATCTTGAGCTCAAAAATTTTTCGCATCAGCCAATTTTTAGTAGCCATCAAAAAACCATGTAAAAAAAAATTTCAAAATTTTTAGTCATCTTTCACAGTCTGCACGGACTTTACTAATTTTTTTTTGAATGATCGGCTTAAAAGGATCGTCTAGCTGGATTTTTCCCCTTTAATTTGAGCGGTGGGAGAGCTCTGTACGATTTTTTCTCGCTGAGTTATCGATGTTCAAAGCAAAAATGACACTTGGCTTTGATGGCTGATTACTCGGAGACTAATGGTCGCACAGAAAAAAACCAGAGGGTTTTGGAAACTTTGAAGTATTCTCTATAAGATTCTTTTATCATTTTTTATCAAGATTTTTTTTATGCGGGAAAATGGATTTAAAAAACGTGAAAAATAGCATATTTACGAATATTTTTTTAACTAAGCATTATTTTGCCAATATCGGATAGATAAAAAAAATCGTTTTTTGATTACCTCAAAGTACCCTAAAAAAGCCTTCAAAAGTTTAAACCTCTGCGATTATTTTTTCATTGTGTTCCAAAAGATCGAAATTGTGGTTTTTGCCAAAAATCGATTAAAAGCTCAATCTACCACCTTTTATTCGTCTTTTGAGAATCACCATTTTTTTGGCCCTGATCCGAATTTCCGATGCTAAAAAATATTGATTCTTAAACAACGGGAAAAAATTTTGTTTAATAAAAAAAAATTAATTAAAAAGAATTTTTTTGACAAAAAAAAATTAATTCAAAGAAATCGAAAAAAAATTGTTAGATTTTTTTTATAGCGCTGAACGTTTTTCATGATACGACGAGCGATTGGAGTTGTTGAAATTCACAGTTCTTTGAATGTGTGCGTGTGTACAATTTACATTAAGGATACGACACCCTACGCACACGTCCCACGATCATTAATCGAGACTCATAATGGAGGGATGCAAAGTTTCACATCTCTCAAAAACAATCGTGTCACGTTCATCTGATCGCTGTATCTACCGTTCTTTTAATATTGATTTAATGTTTAGTTGCAAAACCGTATGCCCTTCTATCAATCACTGTTTTATCGGTTGCAAGTTTTTAACTCTTGCTTAATTTTGTTCAGCGTTCACCTTATGGTATGAGCTTTGTTTAAGGAAAAAAAGTGTTTTCTTTCAAATCTTAATGAGGCAACATTTGTCTACAGTCGAAAATGTGCGTGTGGTCACACTTTTGCGCGAGGGTCGTTATACGCAACAGCAAGTTGCGAATATGATGGGCGTTAGTCAATCGGTAATCAGTCGTGTCTATGCCCGATGTCGTGAGACTAGTAACTATACGCAACGTTCGGGACAAGGTAGACGACGAATAACTACCAATCGAGATGATAGGGCCATAGTTCGACATGCTCGTCGAGAGCCCGCCATACATGCCCATACTATCGCTCATCGGATTCAAAATCGTCGACAGGAGTTTCCTCGGCTATCCATTTCGGCACAAACGGTCCGGAATCGTTTACACGAGCAAGGACTACATTCTCGTCGCCCAAATTGAGTGCCTATGTTAAGGGGCGATTGTCTTTTTTTTCGCAAAATTTACCGCTTTTTGGGAATTTTTTTGTGAAGAAAGTATACAACGGAAAACTTGTGAAACTTGGCATATAGTTTTATTGATCTGTTTTTACTACATACAAAAAAAATTTTAAACAATTTCATAAAAAAATCCGCCTCCCACCCCCCTCGACGCGCGATGGTCCTTTTTTGATGGTGTGCACGATTTCTCAAAAACTATTCAACCGATTGCCTTCAAATTTGGACAGAATGCTCAGCTGACATCCTTTTATCGTTTGATGAAGCAAAAAAGCAATACGTTTAATAGTTTTTTATTTATAACAAAAAATCGATCAATTTTTTTCGAAAAATCGATACTTCAAGTTCAAAACGTCACCAAATCGTCAATTTTTTTCCCTTCATCGAACGATAGCTATATGTGTCTAAAGTAAAATGCTTTTTGGGTTTTTGTTGCAGGATGAACGTGAAGGCTGTAATCGTGCACACCATCAAAAAAGGACCATCGCGCGTGGAGGGGGGTGGGAGGCGGATTTTTTTATGAAATTGTTTAAAATTTTTTTTGTATGTAGTAAACAGATCAATAAAACTATATGCCAAGTTTCACAAGTTTTCCGTTGTATACTTTCTTCACAAAAAAATTCCCAAAAAGCGGTAAATTTTGCAAAAAAAAAGACAATCCCCCCTTAAATAGCAGGCATCGTAAGGCTCGACTAGCCTACGCTCATCGTCACCAAAACTGGGGTCGGAGACAGTGGACCCCCGTTTTATTCACTGACTAATCGCGATTTTCGCTTCATGGCAGTGACAGGCGCTCCAATGTGTGGCGCCACCTTGGAGAACGTGATCGCGACGGATACACACAGCCAATGGAGCCTAGATACTAGGAGGTTCAGCGAGGCCTTTCAACTCGTCCCCAAAACGAGAACGAGAAATGATGGCGCTGGGGTGCTCCGGCACCTATATGTATATAGATATACGCTAAACATGGGTGCGATCTAAGACAGATCACAGATGATGTACCTAACCCTCGTTCGTCTTAAGGGATAACACCACTCTAGGATTTTGGAAAGACGTTTTCTTGCCTAAATATACTTTGGTGTCATAAAAACAATATGCAATTGGTCCTGTAGCGATTTTTTTTATTTAAAGGTTCAATTATCGATTTAGCCGCAGCGTCTCGGAGCGCGCGCTGAGTTGCTCGTACAACTTTGAACGCGTTTTTCTCGAAACCACTTTTTTCAATCTCGGAAGACGGATTACTCGACCACCTTTGCATGCTTCGATTTGAAATTTTGATAGCAGCTTCACAATTACATTCTCTATGGGAGTACGTAGCCGTTTTTAATTAAATGTAAACTTTTTTTTTATAAACAATTTACTGCTTTTTTTTGGAAAAAAATCGATTTATTTTCTTCAAAGTGGGCTATTTTTTCAAAATTTGAAAGCAAATTTCGAGGTACTCTCATAGCTAATAATATATAAATTGTCATTTTTTAAATTTTTGTCTCAGTCTTATATTTTACGAGAAAACCGTTCTCCCGTGAAGCTATTTGTAAAAAAAACACGTTTTTCTAGATGGGCCGTATCGCGGCCATTTTGAATTTGAATTTGAGATCTTTTCTCGCTTTAGCGTTTTTTTTCCGAACCGCCATGAGGGAAATTATGAATCGGCGGATATTTCGACGTTAGATGTCACGATCGGTCTGTCGTGAGGTTAGAAACTCATCCGATCACTTTCACCTCGTTGACCAATATATTACTATATATGTAGGTGCCGCTGCACCCCAGCGCCATCACTTCGACACATTTTCGGAGACGCTTTTTTCAGCGCCTTTGCATTGCCGCTGAACCTCCTGGTATCTAGGCTCCATGACGCAGCCGATTGCTCCTTTGAATGGTGGTTCTGTGATGGTATGCGCAGGCGTATCTATCAACACCAGAACGCCATTAGTCATCGTTTGGGAAATCGCTTTATCCTTATGCAGGATAACGCTGGTCCTCGTACCGCGAGGCTAACGAGAAATTTTCTATTCGACGCGAATAACGTGACGACCCTCGACCACCCGCGACCAACATGCGAGAACGCTCAGAAGCCGTAATGAGCAATCGAGGGGGCAATACACAGTATTGAACCATGACCCACAATGTAGGTGGCTTATGGGATGAGTTTGGAGTCATAAAATACCACAGAAGTGACAAACTGTGGGGTCTCATACCCAAAAGAAGAGTTGTACGCATGCACGCACACACACACACACACGCCCGAATTTTTTTAATCTATTCGATATTGGCAAAATAATCCTTAGTTAAAAGAATATTCGTAAATATGCTATTTTTCACGTTGTTTTTAAATCCATTTTCCCGCATAAAAAAAAATCTTGATAAAAAAATTATAAAAGCATCTTATAGAGAATACTTCAAAGTTTCCAAAACCCTCTGGTTTTTTCTGTGCGACCATTAGTCTCCGAGTAATCAGTCATCAAAGTCAAAGTGTCATTTTTGCTTTGAACATCGATAACTCAGCGAGAAAAAATCGTACAGAGCTCTCCCACCGCTCAAATTGAAGAGGAAGAATCCAGCTAGACGGTCCTTTTAATCCGATCATTCAAAAAAAATTATTAAAGTCCGTGCAGACTGTGAGATGAGCAAAAATTTTGAATTTTTTTTTTACTTTGGTTCTTTGATGGCTACTAAAAATTGGCGGTTGCGAAAATTTTTTGAGTTCAAGATCTCCAAACTAGAGATTCACATCTTCAATTTGCTTTTTTTTATTTTGCTGTACGACCATTTTTCGAGGAGTTACAGCTATTTGAAAAGACCCTAAAATTGACGGACTTTTTCAATAACCTTTAATTCTTTGGCCTAGTGTAGATATACAGCAATGGAAAAATAACCTGCTGACAACCAGTACATGTGTTCACAACGTTTCTAGAAATCTAAACTACCTGAAACGCTCCGGTAGAACAGCATAGTGTGGACCCGACCTTATCCTTCGCTATATTTTATTGTATTCGATTGAGGATACGCCAGTTCGCCTATCAACAAAACCAAAAACGGCAAAAATATTTTTTTGTAACAAAACAAACTCGCCGAACTGACAAATCAAGAAAAACGGTACCTTTTAAACATACACAATGCGTTCATTTCTTTTTTTTGGTTCCTCTTTTATTATATTTATTTTCAGGTTCTTATTAACATTATTAAAAAAAATAAAAATAAAAGTTGTAGAAACTAATAAGGAATTCAATCTACTGAGAATAAACATTAATTATAAGGGAAAACAATTAGGGCACACAAATTTGTTCTCAGCCCATCTACTCAAATCGCAAAAGACCAAATAAAAATATTACAGAATTTCGAACATACGAGAAATACAGTCTACTGAAATCATAATTCTCATTCTGCCCGGGGGTTCAGCAGTGAAAAATACTTAATCATTTTCCATTTATATCGCTCTTACAAATGTCAGATCTGTTCGTTTTGGCTACACTTTTCCATATTTCTTACGTCTTCTAAGGCCTTTCTATTACTGTATATATTGCAATTGTAGAAAGTGTAGCAAAACCGAACAGACTCTATGCTTATTTCGAAAAATCTGCGCCTTTGCACAGCTGTTCGGATCTGCGTTTAATTGGCTAACTTCGACCTAGCAGCGCTTCGGGTGACAAAAGCGAGAACTGAGCGTTTGCCTCATTGTCTGTGTCACTCCCCACCCGAGGAGTTTCCGACCTGTAGTAAGACCGTGGCTACCAAAATTAATAAAATTTGATGATGTCAACAATTTTAGATGTAGGTAAGAAAAATAGAACTGCTCTGTTTCCAGCCGAGAAGGGTACCCTGAGGTTTTTGGTTATACAGAAACGCCAAAAACAAAATATTAACCTCCAAACGTCGAGATTTGAAACGTGTGCCTCACGCTTGCGGTTGTTACGCCGGCGCAGAGAAATATTCTGAGGTGATAAGTGGCGCCTCGTACAGGTCAGAGGTAGAGTTAAGTAATCCGGACAAAAAGGATAGCGTTTCAATGCATAGGAGTAGGCGGCGTGTCACCGCGCTGTTCTCAATTAGTTGGGGAAGGGATGTCCAATATTTCCGAGCTCTACATACACTTGCACTGTAAACACACACACGGGAACGATTTATAAAGCAGTATATACCCACGTGCGGTTTGTCAAGGCTGTCACTTTGCGGAGTGCGAGAAAAAAGAAACGCCGTACACTCGTGTCAGAACCGTCTGATGACGCGTCGAGAGACGCCCGAATAATAGTCCAAACGTCATCGGCGAGTACCGAAACAACGGAACGATCATCACGTCGGTGTGGGCGGAGAGAGTCGTATCAGCGAATATTTTCGAGGCGGAAAAGTGTCACCGCGCGCGCGTTCGCGAGTGATATCTGGATTTAAAAAAATGGCCCTCGTTCCCATCGAAGATTCCTGGTAAAATACCGTAAAAAATAACATTCGACGGCCTCGTTATTGGTTTTTTTCGCTTCGAATATTGTCTTATCCGTTGTTGAGACGTTTGTTGTATTTTCATAACTCTTGCGACTCGCAGGCTCGTCGAGCACGACGCTTGCGAAAAACTCTTCCGCGATGTTATGGAGCTGCTGACGCAGCGCGACAGGAGCGGCAAAAACACGCAACTCTTCGCGAGCCTTTCCGCCGACATGCGCTTCAAAACCAAACAATACACTAGTCAAATTGAACAATTGAAAAATCAGGTCGCGGCGGACCTCAAGCAAGGCCTGATGTATCCTTTTCTCATGGTTTAAAAAATTCGAAACCCTTTTTTTCGATAACTGACTGCGCAGCCTTAAGGGGTTAGGCTACTGTGACGACTCGAAAAACAGGTTAAAATAATAAAAAATTTGTAGGAATAAGTAAAATGATTGAAACATCGTTTGGACATTTGTTTGTATGTACATTAACAAAGCTGTACCAAATTTTATAAAACTATATTAATAATTGAAGAACTTATAAACAATTTTGTAAAAAGCCTTTCAACGTGAGGGACTCAACAATCAACTTGATTTTGGCCACCCGGATGATTTAAAACAACAAAAAAACTGTTTTTCTTGAAATAGATAATATCAGCTAACTCTTGAGCGAGATTTCTCTTGTTATCTGGTTTCAATCGCCAACAAAATTTGTTTGAATTCCTTTTTTGATTTTTTGCGAAAAAACGGCATTGTTAATAACTAATGAAAAAAATATGTTGAGAAAAAAACGTTGGTCAAGACTAAACTACTATTACGCTGAATAAGTGTACCAAATTTCAAGTCAATGCGTTCATTAGATGTGAAATTGTATACACTGTTTAGAGAAACATAGTTTCGTAAAAAAGTTTTACCAGCAATTCTATCATTATAATAACAGGTTTACCTCCAATGTACGACGTTGAAGTTTGCATGATTGGAATGTAACGTTTTTTTTCCTCCATTTTTAGGGTTCCGTACCCAAAGGGCAAAACAGAACCCTATCAACGGGTCACACCTAGCTCGCGGCCAGAAAAAAACGTGTTTTAGTGATTTTTTTTTGGGAAATGGGTGCAGGTTTTCAACTTTTTGTTTCATAGTAAAGGGTATCATTTTAAATATTTTTGACAATTTTTTTATTAGGAAATATTTATAAACGACGGAGATACAATAAATTGCACAGACCGCTGTGCAAAAAAGGTCCTTCGCGGTGACCACTCCTGCTCGGGAACAAATCAACTGAAATCAAAACGCCAAATGAATTTAGTTTTTGTACCGTATTATCTAGTCTTCAATCGAAGGATTTAATAAAATAATGATTTTTGAAAAAATGGTCGCCAATCGAAAGAGGCTGTAGAAATTTCGGTGAAAAAAAAACAATTTTCCTTGATATAAAGAAAAGTATGCATTGAAAAAAAGAATCCTTCGACTAAGGAGTGCCTGGTGGTATACAAAAAATGTTTGTAAAATTTGAACCACACAGGTTTAGTTGTGTTTGCGATATTTTGGGCACCGATTCTGAAAACTAATTCCGAGAAAAACGCTTTAGTTTTTACCTGTAACGGTAAAGCGGTAAGCAGACCTATCTGTAAACGCTCATAACTCCCTCAATTTTCAACGGACCAGCTTGAAATTTTCAGAGAATATTTTCGAAAGGTTATATTATAAAAATCTGTCGAAAACGTAATAGCGATTTTTAAAAAAATTCCAACTAGGTGTAACCCCGTAATGACGCTTTGCTCTCTGTCCGTCTGTATGTTACAGGTCTCTAGCTTGTAAACGGAATGAGATACAGACCTGAAATTGAGATATATTGTGTAGAATGTTGACCCAAAACCGAATATTGAAATACAAATTCAATTAAGGGGTTACGTGGGTTTCGGAGCCAAAAGAAGCATAATTTCTCTATTTTTCAAAAAATATAATATATAAATTATTTTATTCAAAATCGTGAGCACATAAAAGAGCAACATTTAAACGATATTTAGAAAAAAAATTACATCCAAAAATTTGAGAAGTTCAGCCGGCGGCACCTGGTTTCCGGAGACCCCTTGAAAATGTATCCTCGTAGTAGTCAGAATAACTCATGATAGTTCTATTTTAAATTAAAAAAACATTTTTTCTGTTATTATATAAGTTTAGCTCGTGATTGGACAAAGGATTTTTACAAAAATGAAATTTCAATTTTTTGGCTGAGTTGTATGCACAATAGTTCAATTTTTGGCACAATTTACACTACGTATAGCCTTGTAAAATGAGTTGTAATAGAAAAAAAACCTTCGTTCAATCACGAGTCGATGCTATTTTGAAGAATTGTGCAAAATTTAATAAGATCGGTGCATTAGTTTTTGAGAAATCACGTCCACCGACTTCAAAAATAGTGTTTTTAGAAAAATGCGATATACCTGCGTCGCTCCCGGCCGGTCTTTCCTTAACGGGGGGAATTCCCGAAGGCTCTCTCTCCTAGACTATTACTCCGATTGACTTAAAACTTTGGGAGAATATTCTAGACACATTGTACTATTAGATAATAAAATTAAAAAAACTGGATTTTTCGAAATTTTCAAACCCATGTAACCCCCTTAATTATTTTTCACGGGGGTGTCATATATGGAAAAGGAGAAGAATTTTTTTTTCTTTCCCTGGCATGTGGGGTGTCATTTTTTAGAGCTCATTGAGGAGAGTAGGAATATATATTTTTGTCTTTTTTATGTTGAAAAAAAAATAAATGGGGGTCGTCACAGTTGTCAGTTTTAGACCATTTTTGTTACGGGGTCTATCTCAAAAACTAAACTAGTTAGGAATTTGGCATTTCTGTATATTATGTCCCATATACTGTATTTTAATAACAAATACTGAAAATGCCGATTCTTAATGTAGTATATAAAATATATAATAATTTATTGTATACATAATACAATAAATTTATAACAAAAATATATAAAATTATTGTTATTCAAATATTTACAATACTAAATGACTTATTTTTGGAGTCGGTGCCAGCCAAGAACGAGAGGTTGACATCAAGCAAGAAACGAGATTGCAAATTTAAGCAAGACTGTAGATCACATGTTTCATTTATTTTTCTTCGCCTCCTTTTTTCTGCGAATCATGTGACAATATTGGCAACTGGCTGGTACCGATTCCAAAAATTAGTCGTATGGTATAGGAAATATTCAAATAACAATAGTTTTATATATTTTCATTATTAGCTTACAGCAGGAGTATACAAAGCTTTCATTAGCTATCATCACCCCATATGGTTTCAGTTTAATATTACCTAAGAACTAAGACAGAAGACAAGCATTACCTAATTGAATATCTTGTTTTAAAAAAACGACAATTGGTCTTATGTACGGAATCCTGATAGAGCGAGGCCGGACTCGCACTTGGCCGAGTTTTTCGTTTCTTTAATTTTATCATTATCTAAAACCTTTTTTTTGCAAATTAAGGTCGTAAATCTCTAATAAGAATATGAAAAAAGATTTGAGTGATGTTTACCGCCTAAATCAGCCAAATAAAGTTGGTAAAATAGCAAAAGATTAATTTTCATTACATTCCAACACTGCATAGTTCAACGTCACTCCAATATGCAATTTTTGCACCACATGTTGGACCTTCCTCTTCCATTTGAGTTGCCTCCAGCGACGAACGGATGTTTGTCATTTCCCCAGTAGCCTAATACCTTGAAGCTGCATAAATTCGCTGCGAAAAACGTCTTTGGATTTTTTCCCAAACAGACAGTGGTCTCCAATATATCCAAAGCCAAATATTGTGTTGGGTCAATTTGAACCTCAACGCACTAGATTCACCCAAAAACGAGGTTTTTTTCCCCACAACGTCTGTTTCAATCGGTATCTGCCACTTTTGATATTGAATTTGTGTAGTTTTCAAAATGAGAGTTATTTTCTCTAGGCTTTTCTGTAGAAAATGTTGACATATGAGTGTAAAGAGCAACGCATGGATAGAGAAAAGGGAAGATAGAGGAAGATACAAAGGTGGGCTACAAGTAGAAGGAACCTCAAAATCCTGCAAAAACCAAACCTCATGGAAGAATCACAGCTCAACTTTCATTGGATTAATGAAAATTTTTCTAGCAATGTCACTATTACGATACGAATAAAGGCTGTATGCAAAATATGGGACTGATCCACTTACCTGTTGAAGAATTATAACTCTTTTGACGGTTCTTTTCACTTTAGACGCTAAAAAGGCTATTTTCATGAATTTTTTTGATAGGTTTATATTGTAGATATTGATATAAAAGTTAATAAATACACTTTCGAAATACATTTTTTTTTAAGTATTTATTTTAGCAATTATTTATAGACGAAAATGGAATTTAAAAAAAGGTCCTAAAAAATTGTAGGTCTGCACTGTTGATGGAATCTCGGAGATGGATCATCCGAAACAAAAAAAATCAAACGGTTTTAGATTCAGTATGTTAATGGCTATAGCGCATATCACACGATTTTTGATATATGCAAAAATAACAAAATGGCGGACATTTTTCGAAAAAACAAAAAAAGTGTTTTTTCACGGTTTTTGGCAAAAACGTAAATATCAAAATTTAAAAAAATCTTTGATACTTATGCGCTGTAGCTATATGTGTAAAGAATATGGGGTTACAATTTCATAAGGCTCGGTTTAGTAGTTTCGAAAATTTTATCAACAAGCCGTCAAAAAACGTTGTTTCGAGAAAAACGCGTTTAAAGTTTGTTTGAGTTACATAAATACATAGTGTTTTTTAAATTTATTTCGAAAGTGTATGTATTGAGTGTGAAAACTTTTATATCAATATCTATTCTATAAACCTATCAAAAAATAATGAAAATAGCCTTTTTTAGCGTCTAAAGTGAGAAGCCCCTTTTACTTGCAGTAGTTTTGCATGAGTTTTCTCAGATATGTTTCACCCTTAGATCTGATAAGGATTAACAAAATAAAACATGGTCCAAAATGTTCTAGATTTTTTCTTTCAGTAATTTTTTTACGAAAGAAATGTTTTGATGAAGTTTACAATCATTCGCAATCTAATTTAAGTGTAATTAATCGTAACTTACTAAAATTCTGTTCATTTCCTCGCTTGGCTGTCTCCTGCGTCATTATTTGATTGCACGACAGCGTCGTGAAGGGTTTGGCAGCTTGAAAATCGTGGCTGTCACGAGGCAAGACGTATTCACTCTTGACTGTTTTGCCATAAGATTAAATATTACCAAATACAGTTGAACCTTGATGTAACGAAATCCTCGATATAACAAAGATTTGTCCATTCCCTTCCGATAGTCACCCGACACCTTGATACAACGACATCATAATATACATTAGGCTCTAATTGCTAATTGCTCGTAAAAAATGCTCTAATTTAAACTATTCTTTAAGAAATATGGTAAACATTCGGAAGTGTCACTCCTGTCAGAATCGAGCTGATTTTTTTGTGTGGTTTCTTCCAGTTAAAAAACATATTTAATATTGTTATGGCAGCGCACCAACAAAAACAATGTCAATAAATATTTTTTTAAAGATTTTTATTCGTCGATCTTTTGAACGTTTTTTTTTCAAGATTCAAGATTTTCAAGACCCAAACAAACCCAAACATTATGCGCCATTAAAATATAATTTAATATAAGGTTTTATAATCATTAAGAATTGATAAAAAAATTGCAGCCTATTTTTAGCAGGAATGACACTTCCGAATATTTACCAAAAATATCCCCATATTTATGATACTAATATATTTTTTCTAAAGTACATTTTAAGGAACATGATCTCGACATACTGAAACCTCAATATAACGAACTCCCCTAGAGATTCGTTATATCGAGGTTTGGTTTGAATGTTATACCAATAATGACTGATTTTTCGTTATATCTGGTAGATATTAGGTTGGTAAGAAAGTCAGGCGACACAAACGACACCTTTTCCAAATAAACATAACATTTTATTAAGATAAGATTAATTTATAATGTAGTACTTTATCTACAAATCGTGTCCAACGATCTGGTAAACTTTAAATGTCTAGAAATCCTTACGTTTGAATCGAAAAACTCTGCAAGGGTATTTTGAACATCCGTTTAATTACTAAATTGTTTATCATGTAGACAGTTTTTCAAAGCCCGAAACAAATGATAATCTGATGGGGCTGAATCCAATGAGTATGGTGGATGCGGTAGTACTTCCCATTACAATTCTGAAATAGTCTTTTGTGTCACTTTAGCTGCGTGGGGCCGAGGGTTGTCATGAAGAAGACGAACTTGTCGACGTTTACGACGTTTTTGTTTAATAATTACAGACAGCTTCTGTAATTGTGTAGAGTAGATCTCGGCATTTATTGTGGTGTTAGGCAGAAGACGCTCATAATATGTGCTAGAAAAAAGTATTTAACCGAGCACTTTAGTGTCGCAAGATTTTCTTACCAACCTAATATACCGGGTGAGTCACGAGAAACAGAACATCTGAATATCTCTGTTGGATTTGAAAATACGAAGTATGTACATATCGGAAATTGAATGGTTTACAAGGACGCACATGGCTATCATAAATTCTTTTTAATTCAATTTTTATTCGGCTATTTTAAGGTCATCAAATCATTTTTCCCCTTGCACATTGTTGTCGGCATCCAAACGAATTCAACCATGTTACATAGAATGACCTTTAAATGACCTTGAACCCAGAAATATTGAGTAATTCAACGTGTAAGTTTTTTTCTCTATATTTCTGTTACGCTAAATGATTCCTGTGAGCTGGGTTACATTCAAATGTGTAACAATAACACATCCGAGTAACAGATTCGGCGATGAGAGATTATTTACGAAACACCTTCAACCATTCGTATGTACACAATCGTGTTTATCAGCTACTTATTACCTGAATACCTTCTTGCCATCAAAAACTCGTTGAATTATTACTTATTAAATATTACTGCGTTGAAGGTCATTTGAAGGTCACTATGTTACATGGTTGAATTCGATTGGATGCCGGCCGCAATGTGCAAGGGGAAATAATATGCCATTCCATTTAAAAAACTTTGATGACCTTCAAAAAACCGAAAAAAAAGAATTACAAAAAAATATGATAGCCATGTACGTCCTTTTAAACCATTCAAATTTCGATATGTACACTAGACTGGCACATTTTTCTTTTAATTGAAATTTTTGTTGAAAATGTTGAGAATGACAAAAAATGAGTGCTGACAAAATTTCAGCCCTTTATATTATTATTTAAAGGCCCTTCGTCGCGATTTACTATTTACCATTAATTTAACATGGAAAAAGCTTTGTTTGCCGCTTCTCAGCTTTATAACTCGCCTACGGGTAAACACACGGAAATGCCCTAAACATTGTTTCATGGGAAATTTAACGCTTTACAAAAAAGATCCTTAGCTTTTATACGATTAATTCACTCGTTTGAATTGTATTCAACGTCAAAGTTGAATCTATGATAAATTTCATGATTTTGTGAGATTTTTGGACTTTTTCGACGCAATTATTGATTTTTTTGTTTTTTTCTGATCCATCTTAAAAAATATTTTATCCTTTTCAAATTATTCCCTAGATAGTTTCTGAAATTCCTAATAGATTTAAATTTATTGCTATTTAAAAGTACATTAGTAGAAAAATCTATTCTTAAACCGGATTCAATTTCCCATAGCATGATAAATAAATATCTAGGGAATAATTTAAAAAGGATACAGTACTTTTAAAGATGAATCAGAAAAAAACAACAACAAAAAAAATTAATAATTTTGTGTCCAAAGTCCAGAAATCTCACAAAATCATGGAATTGATAATAAATTCAATTGTAATGTTAAATTAAATTTGAACGAGTGAATTTATCGTATGAAGGCTAACGACCTCTTTTGTATATCCGTAGGTGAGTTATAAAGCTGAGAAGCGGCAAACAAATCTTTTACCATGTTAAATGAATAGGAAACAGAAAATCGCGATGAGGGACCTCTATATATTAATATGAAGGGCTAAAATTTGGCCAGCACTCATTTTTTGTCATTCTCAACAACATTTTCAACAAAAATCAAAAAAAAAATTCTTTTAGTCCAGTTTAATGTACACTACCGGTCAAAAGTTTCCGGACACCTGAGATAATTGCAAAATGTTCGATCACTTTGTATAATTGCAAAATTATATCAGAATAATATAACTCATTATATAGAGCCATATAGCATCTACGTAAAATAATAAATGAAATGAGTTATATTATTCTAACATTATTTGGCAATTATCCTGTGGCCGAGCAATTGTCTGAAGTGTCCGAAAACTTTTGACCAGCAGTACACATACTTCGTATTTTCAAATCCAACAGAGATATTCAGGTGTATTGTTTCTCGTGGCTCACCCTGTAATTGAGAATTAAGGTAGTTCTGTCGTTTCGGTCAAATCTTAGGAATTGGCTGAAATCTAAGTATGGTGTAGATATGACCTTCAAGGACTGATGCCCAAAAATTCAATTCGAATCACCTTTTAGTTCATGAGATAATTGCAATTGAATATTGGTATTTCTGTACGCGATCCCTATACCTAACACCTAAACCCATAGGAGTTTGCTCGCATTTCTCAATATAGGTTCTAAACGGATCTTAGGATTTCAAAATAAAAACACACGTGTACGCAGTACTATTATGGGATTGATTTTAAAAAAAATTACAAACTTTGACCGCTTAGTTTCGGAGATATCGACTTATGAAAAGTGGTCATTTTATTCCACACCGAACTCGGACCCAACCATCTGTAACGGAATGGCAACACTGTACGCTGCAGCCAGCTGATCGGTGCGTGGTCTGGGAACTCGAAGAGTGTTTTTTTTCCCCGAGTTCTAGTCATTCTGAGACGGATGTGAAATAGATTTATTCTGAAAACAAATTTAATTTGTTCAATTTATGCATGTATTTTGTCTTTGTTACAGCGAATACAATTTAAGCTATTGGCAAGATGTTGTAAATCCACGATCCGACGTCCTTTGACAGCGAATTTTCGTTGCTGATCGTTAAGGTTATGGTTATTCTCATCGCGTTTAGCTGCATTTGTTTGACATATGGCTGCCACAGCTTTCTCTCTTTTATCAAGCGCCTTTTTTCTTGTAAACTTTCCTTTGTATAGCATTTGACTTGACATTTTCACGCTTTTTAAATTTATATAAAATATTTCGCGAGAGACGGATCGTAGGGAGCTCAACGCTATGACTGCAGGAAAATCGCGCTGTTGACACGATTACAGCGCCGCTCTCTATACGAGTATGAGCCCTATCTATGCATGAGGTGCGAATGTGTGGGACATATAGAGGGTACAAGCTCGGTAAAAAATTAACAACCTACAGCATCGTATAGGCATTGGATGTTACTATACGCTTCGACTGAAACTTTTGGCTCATACGTGTACCTACAGAACTACCTTAAACATTTCTGCTGCCTTTTCCAGGCATTCTGTCTCACGTTTATTCTTAACATTGATGAGAAAATGAGAAAACGAGAAGATCAACCAAGAGTTGATTCAACAAATATGCATGCATCTGCGTTGTGTTCGACGCACCGATGATGCGTTGTTCGTGAAGTTACCTTACGAAAGAAATAAAAAAATCAGAACGAACGACGAGGGAGAAAGAAGAACGAGACAGGTGGAACGTCTGCAAAGCAATCTCGTGCAACTGAGACAGCGTCAAAGCTTGCAGAACAGTACGACGGCGTTTGCTGACGCCGGAACGACCAGCTGGGCCATCGAGGAAGACGAAGACGAAGACGACGATGCACCCCTCAACGTTCAAAGTTCAGTCGCGGATCTGAAAGCGCAGAACAGAGCTGCTCTCGAAGGTAAAGTCAAAGATATTGAAAGAGAGAAAGCGGGAAAACGGTGGGTTCACATGTTTGTTACTTTACAGATCAGGAACAGGGCTTGGATGATTTGTACAAAGTCATAACGAGGCAGAAAGAAATAGCTCAGACGATACAGTCGGAGGTTGATAATCAAAATGGTAAGAGTTTTTGTATTGCCTCAAAGGAACTGTTGTATTTAGTTTTTAGATACACTTTCAATTCTCCATTTGGGTCTCGGACGACTCCCATTGAAATAACGAATTTTAAATGTCTAGCCCGTTAAGGGGTTAGATTACTGTGATCAGCTGAAAATCAGAGTTGTTAAAAAAAATTAATCTTGAAGGAACAAGATTGAAATATCGTTCGCACATTCATTTACATGTACGTTAACAAAGTTGTGTGGCAAATTTCATTAAAAATATTAATAATTAAAGAAGTGATGAACAATCTCGTGGAGGACCTTTACGTGAGGGGCTCAACGGTGTACTTGATTATGGCCACCTGGTTGATCTGAACAACAAAAAAACGATTTTTTTTTCTCAAAAAAGATAATACCGGCTAAGACTTAACCGAGCTTTTTTTGCTCATCGTGTTTGAATCATACAATTTTATTTTTAATTTTCCTTCGATTTCCCGGGGAAAATGGCATCCTTATTGTTAAGAACTAATGAAAAAAATGTTAAGGGGTCTTCTCACTTTAGACTCTAAAAAGAGCTATTTTCATGATTTTTCAATTAGGTTTATAATATAGATATTGATATAAAAGTTGTTACACTTAAAACCTTAGGCCACAGTAACGGGTATAAAACCATGTGCGAATTTAACAATTTTTTTTTTCGTATGAAAAAATTATTCACTGATAAAATTAATTGCACATCTATTTAGTATAAATATCAAGTTGTTAGAAAATATATATATGTATTTTTTTTTTCGATGAACAAAATGGCCGACTACTAATATTTCCTTTTGTTATCTTTTTTTAGGCTCCGCGGCGTGACATTTTTAGCATCCACAATTTTTTACCTAGAACAAAAAACAAAAATTCTCGTCAATCTACATTAGAATACCTCGAGAAGTACGTACAGAATTTAAAAAATATTGTTTTATCCAAAAGTTGTAGGTATTTGAACTTAAGAAATGAATTTTCACTGAAAAAATTTCGTTATAACTGTTCATAAACTGCTCATAAAATGAAAAGTTTTCGATTAATCAGAAATTCCGTACGTAATTCTCTGCGAAATGCAATCATGAACATAACTTTTAAATTTGATGTAAATCGAGTGAAAATTGTTGAAGTTATTTGTCACGCCAATTGGAAAAAAGCTGTTTCGAGAAGTTTCGAGTAGTCGGCCATTTTGTACATCGAAAAAAAAAATCTAACAGCTTGATATTCATACTTAATAGATGTGTAGTTAATTTGATGAGTGAATCACTTTTTCATACGAAAAAAATTGTGATATTCGCACATGTAAATTCGCACTTAATAAATACACTTTCGAAATACATAACGAATTTTTTTTAATGTATTTATGCAACCCAAACAAACTTTAAACACGTTTTTCTCGAATCAACGTTTTTCGACGGCTTGTTGGTGAAATTTTCGAAACTACTGAACCGATCCTTATGAAATTTTAACCACATATTCTTTCCAACTATAGCTATAGCGCATATCAAGGATTTTTTTTTTTCAAATTTTAATATCTACTATTTTTTGCCAAAACCAGTGAAACAACACGTTTTTTTTTTCGAAAAATGTCCACCATTTTGTTATTTTTGCATATATCAAACATCGTATGATATGCGCTATAGCCATTAACATACTGAATCCAAAACCGTTTGATTTTTTTTGTTCCGGATGATTTATCTCCGAGATTTCATCAACAGCGCATACCTACACTTTTTTAGGCCATCTTTTTAACTTCCATTTTCGTTTTTAAATAGTGCCAAATAAATAATTAAAAAAAATGTATTTCTAAAGTGTATTTATTAAGTGCAACAACTTTTATAACAATACCCATAATATAAACCTATCAAAAAAATTCATAAAAATCGACCTTTTTAGCGTCTAAAATGAGAAGACCCCTTAAAAGGTTATTCCTCGGGTCATCCTTGAAAATTGTACTTTCACTAATTTTCGCGTAGGAATATACAGAATTTCATTTTCTGTTTGAATCAGAAATAATCGATGATCTGGCCGATCACATGGATCGAGTGGACGAGCGTCTCATCGACGGCACACGTCGCGTTCGCACCATAAATCGGAAAGATCGTACTTGCGGTTACTGGATCGTCATTCTACTTTTATTCATAACTATAATCATAGTCGGGCTCGTCTGATTCAACTTTCTTCTGTGTGATATGCATTTCCCGCCAAGAGTTTCTTTTTTAATTTCGAACTTCAACGGACTCTGTGAAAAGTGGATTACGGTTTTAATTGTTAAGGCGTCGAAGCAGTTGGGATTTCTCGGACAAAACGCCCCACCGCTATCGGGAGAAAGACGGAAGTGTAATTATTCCTCGTTGCGCTTTTTCGGTCCAGTAAAAAGTTTTGCGCGAGATCGAAGTGCCGTTTGTACATAGAACTATCGCCAGATGGAGAACGAAATGAATAAATTAATCGAGGAAGCATTGCCTGCTCGAATTGCGATAAAGTAGCCGTTCTCCCGTTTGGCTCGTTCGCGACGAATATTCTCGATGAGAAAACTATGGATTGTAGTTTGCAGTAGACGAGCATTACTCATAGATGAGCTCAACTAAAAGTTTATTTCCTAACACTTTTCGATTACAGTCCCGTGAAAAATGGACCTGTGATATCTTTTTTTGAACTATCCGGGCGGTGGAGGCTCTTTCTCTAGTAATGGAACCTCGGTTGTGAAAATCGAGTCATCTAGCATATCTGTTTTCGAAAAACACCTTTCATCGATGTCTTCAGCCGCGTCATTGTGTGTCATTGCGTCTTAAAGAGGGGCACTCCATATAGAACGCCAAATTTCAGTCGGTTTTCATGATTTTTTTGAGGTTAAGGAATGTATATATCTTTTCCGGGTCATAGGTACTTTTTATTCCATAATTATAGTTTTCAAAACGATTTTTGTTGGTTGAAAAAAGTTAAAAATGGCGGAGATATAGCTAGTCGCTGTGAAGCTGTCCGGAAGGGAGGCCGAATGCGGTGTACACTTCAGGACCTCGTAGGATTATCTGAAACAGTCTCCGCAAAAAATTGATTAGTATATACATGTGGTCACTTGATGAACCATTAACATTGGAAAAATGATGATAATTGGCTAAAGGGGCGGCCTTAGAACAAAAAAGTTGATTTTTTCGGAAATAATTTCCAACTTTGACCCAGCCACAAACATGTTTATTTTTATAATTTTTGGTCGGGCTTAGGTTCATCAATGGCACATAAGTATCATAAAAACGTGTGCCAAACATCAGCTCGATCGGTCAAATAGTTTTTGAGTAATCGTGTACACCAAGGGAAAAACGTATGATTCCGTGCCTTACCGACTAGTCAGCTATTCCAACACCGTATAATAGTCCTTCAGCTTCCTCGTAATACTATATTTCTATGGGTATAGAAGCGTTTCTAACAGCTATTATTGAATATACGACTCACCTCTCCACATTGTGTCTATACCTGCTTGTAGGGCTCCAAACGGAGCAAGGTGAGTCACGCTCAGACTCTCGGGACGTCGTTTGGGAGAATTGACCAAAATCACCAACTGCATCGTATTCGACAGGTTTCAAACTATAAATTTAGGCAATAAAAAGAAATGCATATTTTTGAAACCTCTATATGGAGTGCCCCCCCTTAAGGTATTCCTTTCACGAGCCCGAATATTTAACAATGAACTGATTTTCGTCTATAATCAAGTAAAAATACATCCTAGTATACTGGTAAAATTTCAAGCCAATTTACCGAATTTTTAACAAAAAAATACGATTCTAAATATCGTCTCATTTATACGGCGCTTTATTTAGATGACACGCTGGCCACATTTCTATGTAATAATTTATACACTCAATAACTCTAGATGCCAGCTATAAACGGCTCACACGTTTAAAAAAATTGACGTTTCCGTAACAACAAAAACAGGTGGTCACCGAATGCTTAAAGAAAATATCACTGATGAAACTTAGAAAAATGTGACTAGCAGTAGAATTTTGGTAGCCACGACTTTTCAGAGAAAATGTAGATATGTCTAAAATTATGTTATTCCAGTTTTTCGTTGGGTATAACAATTGATTGTGACTTATGTTTATTAAACCCCACTGTAATTTACCAATGATTCAGAAGAGCCATCCTTACGCCCTCACTAAATGCGGCCCTTCGCGAAAAGAATACCTCGCATTAAAATCAGTTCACTACATACACTTAAGGGAGGTTTCTACTTTGTTGGTCCAAAAAATGGTCGATTGTTCACCAATATTTTATGCGAAAACTATTAAATATAGAATGTTGAAATTTGGTATTTTTACTGAGCGGTCTTTATTAAACATGATAATATTTTTTGAAGTTTGATAAAACATGGTACTGGGAGTAGAAAGAGCCATGTCTGCCGGCGCGCTGGCGATAATATTCTTCGCTTGTGGACCCCTGTGTCCTGAACAGGTGATCTGAAGCAAAAAATCAAACATATTTTTACTTTGTACAATATTGTGTATAAGTCGAACTAGAATCAAGAAGAAAAATTGAATATCAAAAGAATAGTGAGCGATCGAAGGGAAAGTTTAGTTTTGTACCAAAAGTTTTGCAGTTCTTTGTTCATAAAATGGAAACGTTTAAATATATTTGGATAATTCGAGTTCAACTAATGAAGACGTTTGTTGTGCACGTGCCTACCAAATTTCATAACGATTGAGTCTGAGGCGTGTAGGAGCACTTCCGTAATTTTGAAAAACGTGGTTTCCTGAAAAACGCGTTTATAGTTAAAGTGATGTTTATGTGCGAATAAAATGAAAAGTTTCATACGTACACCTAATCTGCTATGCCAGGACCATAGAGTACACGTCCCTCTTCTTCACAACTCTATCTGATACGGCAAAATAAACAAAATTGTTTGGCGCCTCAAAGTAGAAACTTCCCTTAAGGTTGTTATGGGGTTAATTCAACATGTTACCACCGGGCTGAATTTTTTTCTGGACCTTCATAACCTTTGCTGATCATCCTGTGCAGTTTGAATACGATCCACAGTACCGTTTTTTAGAGAAAAAATCGGCTACTCGAGCTATTTCGTGAGCTAATTACATTACGCTTATGGAAAACTCCCGATCATTTTTCAGTACATTATTAATATCTGCTAAGTGAATGTTACCAAGGAGCTGAAAGAATAGGTACGGTTCGACTAATTATCGGACTAACCCTTGGTACTGTGAAAATGAGGATTCACAGTACCGTTATAAAATTATTAATGTTTTTGATAGCGAATTTGTGCGAAAATCAAGTACGTAAAATATTATACTGTGCAATCATGGCAACGTCGTAAACGGCACAAATGCTACCTATCCTGTCGGTATTCGGTAATTATGTCCGGGAATCTCAAACTACTCGGTCGGGACAATTAACAACGAATATCATTGGTACTAATTCTCCTAATTGGTAATAATTACTTAATATTAATTTGATAACTATGTTCAGAAATGATACATTTCTAGGCAAAGACAAAATAACGCGGATTTTTTTCATACATAATTTTTTTTTGTAGATCGGAAAATCATTAAGGTAAAATTGAATTACTAAAATTTATATATAAAATAAAATTATAAAGAAATTATTAAAGTACGGGGCGCGTGTCTCTAACTCCGCGACACTTCTGCCAACCTGGGCATTATGATATACCACGATTTACGACGTTGCCAATTCGTTTCGCGTCAATTGAGCGACAAAAAGTTATAGAAAATAATTATACAAAGTAATGAAAACACTTAATGTAATCACCGAATGTTCAAAAATGCATATTTTTACAAATAGATGTAGAAAAATAGTTCGAAATCGCACGTTTAATATGATTATTTGAAAGCTAAGCATAGGACGCTCCCCTCGTACTTCACCCCCGACGGCTAAACCCCATAACAACCTTAACATGACGTTGGGCTTTGCATCGTTGGAATAAAGGAATTTTTTTTACATTGTTCTCGATTTCAGGACGTATTCAGGTTACAAAAAATTACTCAAACGCTCTTGAGGATTCTCCGTGGAGAATCCTGATTTAAATATAACAAAAGGTTCCTGACAGTAGAAATAGAGAAATAGGGATGCTGCCTATTTTTGGGAAAGTATTTAAAATTGTTCACATATACATAATATAGCTCTAAATGTTTATTTCATGCATTTACATGCAGCAAATTCTTCAAAAATCGCGTTTTAATTCATCCGTTTAAAAATGCGCGCCAAAACGCCCAGACCTGTCATATGACGGTGCGTGACGTCATACTCTGCAAAATTCGGGTCTCTAAATAAACACAATAACAAATATTTGAGAATTAATAGGTTCAAGGATGAATTCTAAATTCCATTCATCACCGTATGACTGTCCTGAAGACCTGCAATTAAATAGAACAAAAAAAGTTGTGAAACGATACATAACCTCAAAAATTTGTTTAAATTATTACAGAGTTTGTAATATTAATGCTATATACATTATTTATCGTACAAATAAGAATTCTTTACGGTATCTTCACGGAAGTCTTCATGTGTCTGAATTCTGCTGAGAGCAGAAGTCGCTATTATTTGTAAAAAAAATTGGTTACCATTAGGGAGGGGCCGTACGCAAATTACGTTACGCAATTGGGGGAGGGGGGTCGGCCAGGCATTACGGTCTACGAACGGAGGGGGGGGGGGGGTCAAGGTTTGCGTTACGTCACGATTTTAAAACTGCCAGAAATAGTAAAATTTCAAACTGGTGCGATGGTCTAGTGGTTAGCGTGCTCGCCACTAAGCCAGCGGACCGGGAGGTCCCGGGTTCGAATCCCAGTCGCGTACATTTCGTCGTGAAATGTTTTTCTTCGGCATTTCGCGGCGAAATAAGACTAGTTCCACGACTGGGGGGCGAACTCGATGACCGGCTGTATTGGTATAGGTTTTCCGCAGTTTCCCTATACCCATGACAGAGATGTCATGATGAATATAATACAGAGGGGGAAGTCGGCTGCGGCCGCAACAGGGGGCAACAGGGAGAAAGATGGAGACAAAAAGGAGTAAACAGTAGAGAAAAGAACGGTCATAATGATGGGAAAGAATAGGTAACAAACGCGAAAAGCGTGTACCTAAGGAAAAAACCAATAAACTAATAATAGTAAAATTTCAGCATGTTCACGTTTTAAATTTAAACCTCGCGTGCATTTTTACTGTGGACATCTCACAGCTTTCTATACGCAATGTCAGTTAAGGAGGAAAGTCACTGTGCAAGAACTTGCACAGTAGCTTTCCCACATCCCCCAAGCAAAATGTGAAGGAATTTTTTTTTTATAATTCTTGACAGTACATGTATTGAAAAATATGTTGGCAACATTTTTATTCACAAGTCTTAAAATTGACGGAGTTATAGTAACTTTAGTGAGAACAGGTATCACAACCGGTTAGTGCCCTCAGTCCCTACAGGTGTGGCATCATTTATAATAAATAAAGTACTGGCTCTTATTATATTGTGAACTATCATGAAGATGAAGAACCGTCATATCGCCCGCGACTAGATACTTCAATGTAAGTATCAATATTCCAGAAAAAACATAACTTTATACCAAGAAACACGGAACGAAAACTTTGAACGCGTTTTTCTCGAAACTAGTTTTTTTGACCTTGTCCGAGCGAATACTTAAAAACTTATCAACCGATTTTCAATATTAAAAAAAATATTTTTGTAATCGCAGTGACTAAGGTTGTACGTATCCGCGTTTTTAACATTTTATAATTACTATTTTTGAAGACTGCTTGAATACAGAAAAGGGCCTTAAAAATAGAAAAAATGTCCAAACTGTTGGCATTTTGTAAAAAATAAAAAAACGGCTACGCATAACGATAGCTACATTTGTATAGATATCGCTAAATTGTTGACTTTTAATTTACAGATAACCTTTCGTAAAGATATCAATGGGACAATGAAGAGAAATTTTTTTTTTCGTCGTCAAATCAAGGCATATATCTCGGTGAATTTTCAAGATTTTGTCATAAAAATTGGTATAAAACTAGATGAGTATATACTTCATAAAATGAGTATAAACACGATCCTTTCATAATTGCTGACGACCCAGCACCCGTTACGTAACGGAATAAGGGGGGGGGGTATTGGCCAAGCATTACGGTTTTGTTACGTGGGGGGGGGGGGGGGGGGGGGGGGGGGTCAAAAATTAGGAAATTTTGCGTTACGTAATTTGTGTAAAATTTTCATGCGTAAACTGTTGAATGAATTTTCACATTTAATTAGAAAAATGGAAAAATAGTTATTCCAACGATTCGCCAAGTATTTCTAGGTTTGATATTTGGCAACATCGGTTCTATCTCCGTCTCTCTTAACTCAACCAGGCGAGTTTAACCTCCATGCTTTTCAATGTCGATCTGTCAAAACAATGTCAGGTGTGGGAAATATGAAGCATTGTATTCGGGCCACGTCTGGTAAAAAGCGTGGAAAATTTGGGTCTGCGAAATATGTCGGTTGAAAATGAAATATGTGTAGAAATTCGAATGAGTGAGATGAGGTTAGGACTACAGTCAGCTGTTGCCTGCTGTCACGTCGCTTTATCTTGGCAAGTGGTAATAAATCCAATACCGGAAGTTCAAATTAAACTTGATATTACATTAAAATTTCACCGGAAATTGGGTTTTTGCATGTCGTCTCGGAATTCCTTCACAAAAATACGCAATTTTGATTTTTTTCTCTGTAATTAGGTCGATAACCGACCCTGACATTTTACAGAGACGATTATTAATATATTTAGTTACGCTAAAAAAATTATAATCCTATGGATTGAAGCCTGGCGATAGGATTACCTTAAGGCAAAGTAAACAGTGACAGCCTGGTATAAGCAGTATGTTTAGAGCGTCGTCTCGTTCGTATTTTGCAAAGTGTGTCGTCATACGCTCTGATTGGTGTTCTTTGTCACGTGACTTAGACATTTTTTTACAATTTATTTATCTAAATTTATCTAAAATTTTCACCAAAATAAAATGAAATAGGCACTTCCGAACATGACTTGAATTATAAGCTATCACCTCATAACCATATTTTTTTACATTCTTGGTTACTGGAAACATCCCTATTGAAGAAAGGAAAGAGAATCTTCGTTGCCTTCCAACGATGCAAACTTCGACCTGTCACCGCCTAGCGATCAAATTGTATCGCAAAAGAAGAAAACATCGTACTATCTCTTCAACGATGACGAAGAACGAATTTAATACCGAATACACGTTTCACACTTCATAATCCGTGTTAACAATCGTTTGTTTCATCTCACAATTTCAATGTTTTCGTGCTACCTCAAACACGTCGTAAAAATAATACACCCTACTCGAGACGCTTTGTTTCTTTTTCTCTCAAACCGAGATTCCTCAGTAGCGCCTTTGGATTTGGATCTCGTCCGCGGAATCTTCGGAAAACCTCGAGGGCGGGATAACTTCCGCCGAGCGACAAAAATGTATCTCGGTAACGCGATGCCGTTTCCTTCTCGAGGTCTCCGTTGCCCGAGGGAATTTCTTGAAAGGCGCTGTACGCGTCTGCAGCAACCATGCTCGACCAAAGATCGCTGTAATATTCGATTAAATCGTTCAGCAAGGTAACAACGAAGGCGATATGTGTGGGTCTGAAATGTTTTATTTTCGTTTCACCTGTAATAAGCAGCGCCCCATCCACCCAGCCAAATCGATTGCCACGAACACACGTGGCCGTTTATATCGTCGTATGGAATAACGAAGTGTTCTGCCCACAATCGTTCCATCATTGGGATCCAAAACTCGTCTCTGGGAAACAAAAACTCACATTGGACACGTATATCTTTCAATAGGTGTATCTTAGGGTGGCACAAATTTAAGCTCTATTTTTTTTCCTTTTTTTCAACATCCAATTATCCTCTTTAAATTAAAAAAAATTGTCGCCGAAGCTGCGAGCGATCAAACAATATTTAGAGGTCGCTTAAGCCTCCCAAAAATCCAATTTTCATTGAAAAATCTTTTTTTTTCCGTCCACTTGTCAGCCATGAATTTTACGCTGTATAATTTTTAAATTAACCTCGCGAAAGCTCCCGCCGGCCAATGAATATTTAGTCGTCGCTCAAGGTTTTCGAAATTTACAAGTTCCGCCAAAAAATAAATCTCGCATGCACTATATTTCCTTGTAGCATAAAAGCGAAATAAACAGCGAAGTGTTACATTTTCTGAATAATTTATCATGATAATTTGTAACAAACACCAATTAGACGATATGTGTAATTGTATGATGGCGTCGCTCGTCATAGAGTCCAGCTGCGATTGGTCCGCACTTTGACTAACGAGACCAGCTGTCTCGTTACGCGCATTACGATGCGCGGAAAACAACTGCCATTTCAGTTTTACGAATAAAACGGCCTATAATTTTGTTTACGGACAAGAGCTTTAATTTTATTGCTTTAATGAATTATTTTATGAGAACAAAGATTATCATTCTTGCGTTAGAAGTGTGAGGTAAATTTGAACAATCCGTTCCTAAAGAAAAAAGGATTAATTTTTTTGAAAACTTTACAAAACGTCAATTTGATGAGTGAGAAGAGTAAAAAAAATGGCGAAAATAGGAAATTTCGAAGCTCTTGAGCGATCACTAAATATTCAATGGCCGGCTAGAGCTTTCGCGAGGTTAATAAAAGAAATATAAAGCCTAAAATTCATGGGTGAGAAGTAGACGAAAAAAAAATCGAATTTTTAATGAAAATTTGGATTTTTGGGAGGCTTTAGCGACCTCTAAATATTTTTTGGCCGCTCTCAGCTTTGGCGACAATTTTTTTTTTAAAGAAGATAATTGGATGGTCGGGAAAAGAGTAAAAAATAGAGCTTAAATTTGTGCCACCCTAGTGTATATACAGGGTGTCCGGTTATGAATGGATAATCCTGCAGCTATCGGTAAGTCAGCCTACTGTACGCTGGAATTTCAGTTTAGTAAAAGTCCCACGATTGTCAAGGTAAAAATCATCTGCTTTTAGTTTTTCGCATGTAATTTCAACAAATGATAACTATTTTTGACCCGGCTTAAAAAAAAATACTCTTGGTTTTAATAGTTATTGTCGATTCATATCATTCGTAGAAATGGCACGCGAAAAACCAAAGGCAGATGATTTTTCAAAAATAACATAAAGCCCAAAATCTCGAAATCCGTGGGACTTTTACTAAACTGAAATTCCAGCATATACTAGGACATGATCTGACCTATCGACAGTTGCAGGATTATCCATTCATAACAGGACACTCTGTATACATTCGAGTGGTTTGCGAGGAGTAGCTTAGAGTGGTGGACGAATTTTTAAAAGTTTTGCCGTTCGTTTTGAAAACATGAAGTTAAAGCTTGCATCGTCGACGCACGTTGACGCATGTTTTAAATTGAACTTGAAGAACGGAGAGGATTTCATGAATAATTATTTAGAAATCTGAATAATTGCTTTAGCAGCGAAGCGATGGTCATGAAAAACATACTTTCATTTGAAAATGATAAAATAAATGCTGGAAATTTAAGAATGCATATTAAAAAGGAGTGCTGCCCTAACTTATATACAGTAGAACCTCGATTGTCCGAAATTTCGGTTATCCAAACGCTTCGGCGTCGTATCCGAAGATTTGATTATCCGAACTCAATGATGGTCTTTTTTTTTTCTTAGTTAAGGTATCGCCCTAAGGTATCTACCTTTTTTTTCTCTAATAAAGCTATTTCCTATCGCTTCGAGATATTTTCAAAATACATTATTGCCTATATGTGACTTCATACATCATATCGTATATACATTATATGCATATACGGGAAACCGCTTTGGAATGGTCTGAAACCCAACCAGAAAATAGCCCCACACAGCAGCTGTTCTTGAAACGATCTAACGCTAGCTCGATTGTTCAATTTCTATACTATACTGATTTTTTTATTAGAATAAAGCCATTGGGACGAGGTCGCGAGTACGAAAGGCGGAAGAGGTCCGGAGGATGCTGCAGGCGCACAACAATGAACAGGAACCTCAGGACAACGACTCGACTGATAGTAAATCAGACCATGTCGAAGAATTGGTGGTTTCTGATGAATATCATTTAGCAGGACGGGATTCTGCCAGTGACGGTGCAGACAGCGACGATGACATGATCGCACGAGAAGTGGAGAGAATAAAAATGCGTCGTACATCCCAATCTGCTCTCGGCGGTGCTCGGAGTAAATTTCTTTACGGGAAAAACCGAGACAAATGGTCACTCGACCCTCGTGCTCCTCGCTTTCGCATTACATCTACTCATAAGATGAATAGGCCGTGTGGCGTCAGGGTCGGAGCCAGTGTAAGGAGCGAGGTTGTAGCGTGGTATCTTTGGTCACCTGACGAAACCTTAAATGCCGATTCCCGCGTGGCCAAGATAATCGCTCGATACAGTGCTTTCGATGCGCACCGAACTGAATTTACAACGAACAAATCTACATTTCTGCATTTATTACTACAGTATACGTTTCTTTTGTTTTCATTTCCAATAACCCATGTCAAACTACCTGTACCGATGTTTTCAGTGTTATTATGAAAACCCAGTTCTATATCCTGTACCTTGAGCTAAATGTGTTATTTTTAAAATAATTTCATGTAAAATCAGCTCAATATCCTTTAATGTGTTTCTTTAAACTAGAAAACACTATTTTTTGACATACAATCAATTGTTTTAAACATTTATCTACACTTTTTTCCCTCAAGAAATCACGCCGAAACATGTTCAATTTCTTTTTTCAAAAAGTGCCCTCTTCACCCCTTGTGAAATTCTTTAACTTCGAATTTTTTGTTTATAATTTTTTAAGCTTGGTTCATACGGTCTTCTTCAAGAATCAACGAAAAAATTGCCCAACATACGCCTATAAAAAGTGTGTGATTTTTAAAATTATTTTTAGTGAGATATGCTAAAATGTTTTTCTTGCTTTGTTCAATCGCATTTTTCATGGCGAAAAATTCATATTAGGTTTTCCTCGCAAATCCTATTTTATTTGTCAGTTTTCGAGCGTTCGATTAAAAAAAAAATCTCTGAGATAAACAGTTCGTTAGCAGCGTTGATTTGAAGTGTTGGGGTGTGCGTAACCCCAGTGTAGGATATTTGTTTCGTACAGATAGTGTAGGGTCCTAGGGTTAACTGCATAAGTAGACGTGGTGTAAAAATTCATACTTCATTGTTAATTGTTATCGAATGAAGAATTTAGGGTCGTTTGATTAATAAAGAGAATTTTTTATATTATTTATATTGTATGAGTTGGTTTTCCCGGAAATCCGACATATTTTCGATTATCCGAATTTTTCATTATGCCAACGATGTCCGCTCTCAATTAGTTCGCATAATCGAGGTTCTACTGTAATAATACTTTGAGGCTGTAAAGAAAACAAGTAAAAGTAACATTAATGGAAATAATAACCATTATCATGACATTTTTATGTTTTTAACTCTGATATCGAAATATCGGGATTATTCGAGTGCAATATCAGATTTTTGGTCCAATATTCCGGTTTTTCGATATTATCGAAAACCGGCATCAATGCTCTACTCACGTTTCGTGCAATTTCAAATCCAATTTCGAGAGATAGAGCTCTTTGCATAGCTTGTAGCCCGCCAGGTGTAATCTGACGTCACTCAAGCTGTCCACCAATTCGTCGGGCAATGGTGCCGAAGTGTCGTAGTGACTGGACACTTGTCGAATGACTGAAGGCTCGTACAGCCTCAATAGATGAACACGTAAATTTACGTAGATGTTGAAAAGAATGAAAATGCGACGATGATTTTGGATATTTGATATATAATATTGTTCGACTCACCAATTCGCCAAAAAGTGGCCGCTTATACCGACAGCGTCCCATTCGACGTTCGACAATCCAGCAACTTCGGCGAGCTCGGCTCTCGTCAACAGATGTTGCAAAGCGTGGCCAAACTGTAACGCAGGAATGAACAGTGGACGAAAATCAAAATTGAAGAGCTCGCACGATAATTTTCTGTACTTCTTGGAAAATTAACGGGCTACATCTACTTAGATGGGTCAAAAAATAGCATTATTCAAAAATTTTTGTATTCTATAGTATGACCTTTTAGCTATATTCTCTGAAAATTTCATTGAAATATTCCTGAAATTGAATGAGCTGCAATTTCTAACAATCGGGCAGGCGAGCGGTAGCAGCACCATACTTCAAACTTTAAGGGAGGAACTTCATATAGAGGCATACAAAAATGCATTTTTTTTAATGCCTAAATTTGTAGTTTGAAACCTGTAGAATATGATGCAGTTAGTGATTTTGGTCAATTCTCAAAAATGACGTCCCGAGAGCCTTTGACCGTGACCCACCTCTGCTCCGTTTGGAGCAGAGGTGGGTAGTTAGCAACGCTTCCATACCCATAGAAATATAGTATTGCGAGGAAGCTGAAGGACTATTATACGGTGATGGAATAGCTGCCTAGTTGGTAAGTCACAGAATCATACGTTTTTCCCTTGCTGAAACTTTAAACGCGATTATCTCGAAACTTTTTTGTTCAATGAGTTGAAAATCGGTGTACATGATTACTCAAAAACTATTTGACCGATCAAGCTTATATTTAGCACACGTTTTTATGATACTTATGTGCCATTGTAGGTTCATCAATGGCACATAAGTATCATAAAAACGTGTGCTAAATATAAGCTTGATCGGTCAAATAGTTTTTGAGTAATCATGTACACCGATTTTCAACTCATTGAACAAAAAAGTTTCGAGATAATCGCGTTTAAAGTTTCAGCAAGGGAAAAACGTATGATTCTGTGACTTACCAACTAGGCAGCTATTCCATCACCGTATAATAGTCCTTCAGCTTCCTCGCCCGACTAAAAATTATGAAAATGAACATGTTTTTGGCTGGGTCAAAGTTTGAAATTATTTCCGAAAAAATCAGATTTTTTTGTTTTAAGGCCCTTTTGCCAATTATCATTATTTTTCCAATATTAATGATTCATCAAATGACCACATGCATATACTAATCAATTTTTGTTGCGCAGACTGTTTCAGATAATCCTACGAGGTGCTGGAGTGTACACCGCATTCGGCCTCCCTTCCGGACAGCTTCACAGCGACTGGTTATATCTCCGCCATTTTTAACTTTTATCAAGCAACAAAAATCGTTTTGAAAACTAAAAGTATGTAATAAAAAGTACCCATGACTCTGAACATATATATACATTCCTTACCCTCTAAAATAAATCATGAATATCGACTAAAATTTGGCGTTCTATATGGAGTGCCCCCCTTAAGGGCGTGTACAAGGTCAACATAACCTTACAAATTTTCCAACCCAATATTCTCATAGATGGTTGAATTTTTTATGAAAAACAAAGCATTAAGCTTGATGATTTCACTTTGCCCTAAATATTATTAATCTCTGAGAAATCTCTGTTCGAAAATTTCAGCTATCTCTCTCGCACTCATATGTCACGTGGTAGATCTTCTACTTCGCCTTGACCGCGTTTTTCTCGAAACACTGTTTTCAAAGTCGGTGGACATGATATCTCGACAACTACTCGATGGATTGTTTCCAAATTTACAGAAGATACGATTAGAAACATTTAAAGGTCGTTGACGATCTCACCTTTTAAAAATCGATCTTCATTTTTCAATAGTTGCGCAGAAATGGCGACCTTTTCATAGATTTTGTATGCTCGAGTTTCAATTCGTCGCCACGTTGTTGAAAGAAATTATTTTAAAAATCGACGATCGTCAACAACTCGTATTCATTGTTAACTTGAATAACCCGTTTGGTTTTTAGATTTTAGATGGACCGTTTAAGCTGGAGAGAGTCCACCGCCAAACGTCGCGAAAAAAAATTCGTCATCTGCCGGCGGCCATGTTTCTGTTTTTTTCTGTATTTTGCTTGAAAGCCTTTCAATATATGTACCCGTGTTAAAAAATGCCTTTCGTTTTCACCAACAGCCCCCCAAAACCGGAATTCGGCCATTTTTTCAAGCCTCCGGGTGGATGTAGCCCCTTAATGTCGAAGTTTGCCTCATTGAAATGCGATGCACATCCGTTTTGTTTGTTCTCCAAATTTGTTTTAGTGGAATTTGGATGCCAATTTCAACGCAATTTTGAGTTGATATCGAAATCGTTTCCGACGTCACCGAAAAAGGTGTCGAAAACAGTTTCTCATTGAAGATTTCGGAGACAATTTTGGTTTCTTAATAGAAGATAATTTTTTTTTAACGATATAGACCAAACGTGCATTTTTTCGAAATTAGTTTTCCTGACGTGATTATCGTTGGGCGGAAACAGCGTCGTACCTTTTGAAACAAAACTGCGACGTCTTTGAACGACAAGAGCGAGGGTTTGTCGTTGGTTGGTCTTTGAAAATTGAATATCAAGGCAGCGAGCGGTTTCGTCGAGGTGTGAACGCTCAGATTTCTCATCGCCACCATCCAACCGGTATCCTTCTCCATTCGAAGGCCACTTTCACGCTTCGCGTAGGGATCGAGATAGAAGCTTGCGATGGGCTCGTCACTCGACCCTTTCAGGTCGATCACATCGAAGAACCGCACATCGGCGTGCCAAACGTCGGTTTTTCGCGCCTCGACTATTCGCACGTCGAAGAGCTTCTCGACGAGGTCGAAGAGACCCTTCAGAACGTTCGGCAGGGGGAAGTAATCTCTGAGAATCTCGTCTTTGATACTGCAATGACAAAAATCGTTTAGACTTTCTTTTTCATTTACAAAGTCGCTTTTTTGGTATATTTTTTTGAGAATTCCGTTTTTATTGGGTGAAAATTAAGTTACGCGGTTTTGAAAATTATATTCTGGATTGCATTTCACGTCGATAATGTATATTCGTTAGGACGAAATGACACGAGACTTTGCCCATCAAGAAATGGATGAAAAGTTTTGAGAACCTTTTTCAACAACGGCTAAACTAAAATAAAGTCGAATTATCACGGGATAATATAATCACGGGATAAATGTATCCATAAAAGATTAGGAAATGAAGTTTCGGTAAAGCGACCCAGCGACGCTACAAGTACGCGTTAGCACACTCGACCATTGTATTGAAAAAATAATTGAGAAGATTTACGAAAACTGTCTTGTAGGTGATTGTTAATAATTGTTCTCAATTGTGATCAGATCCATGCTTGTATTACTCAAACGAAGTATACAGGCTGTATCTTAAGGGATAACACCACTCTAGGATTTTGGAAAAAATCGTTTTTTTTTCTTAAAAAATACTTTGGGGTCATAAAAACAATATGCAATCGGACCTGTAGCGATTTTTTGTTTGGATCAATTATCGATTTTGCCGCAGCGCCTCGGACTTCTTTCCGCTTTTTTCAAACTGGGAGGACGGATTACTCGACCACCTTTGCATGGATAGATTTGAAATTTTGATAGTAGCTTCACAATTACATTCTCTCTGGGAGCAAGTAGCCGTTTTTTTAAATTAAATGTAAACTTCTTTTTATAAACAATTTACTGCTTATTTTTTGGGCAAAAAATCGATCAACTTCTTTCAAAGTGCGCCACTTTTTCAAAACTTGAATTAAAAAAATTCCTACGTAGTCCCATAGCTAATAATATATAGATTATAATATTTTTTGGTTTTTGTTCCAGGTCTTATACTTTACGAGAAAACCATCCTCCCGTGAAGCTACTTGTAAAAAAACACGTTTTTCAATATGGGCTCTGTCGCCGGCATTTTGTATGAAAATTAGAATATTTTTTTTTAATACTTTAATATGTGTTAAATAAACCCTTTCAAAAGAAATTCTATTCCTTTCTTCACACTCCCAAAATAAATTGTCAAAGTTAGGCCTTATTTTCTGTTACTAGAATGGTATTATCCCTTAATTATATATCTTATGAACAGTTAGCATCGACAGAATAAACCTATAGCTCGCATGCATTTTTTTCAAGTTCATTGGAAAAAAAATCGTAATCCGTCATTTGACCCAACTTGACCGCTCCAACCTCCTCAAATCGAATTTAATCATCCTCCCTTACTTGAGTACAGATCGGCGATATTTTCTTGCCCAATAATCGATGTCCCATTCTTGCAGAGAATCGTCGAATCCCCGTTCACGGGCGAATTTATCCAATTCATCGAGTTCCTCTTTTTGAACTGGTC
This sequence comes from Ophion ellenae, assembly GCA_963210295.1. Lineage (NCBI taxonomy): Eukaryota > Metazoa > Arthropoda > Insecta > Hymenoptera > Ichneumonidae > Ophion > Ophion ellenae. The sequence goes on from OY723392.1 coordinate 14,448,671, forward strand.
GTGCTGACGTAAAAAAAAGATGTTATGTGGGAATGAGTGCATCGAAAGAATATTGGGATTCAGTGAGGAGCTGTCAATTGCGTGGCGCACTCGCGCATTAGAAATAACCTCCGCAGCGTGTCGGATATGCGCGTCATTATAATATTAAATCAAAGCTTAAGGGGTTAGGCTGCTGTGAAAATAACGAAGGCTCCATCATCGCTTGACGCAGTTCAAATTGAAGAGGAAGGACGAATACATGGTACAGGAATCGTAGATTGAAGGCAAACTTATTATTACAACGATAGAACTGGTAGTGAAACTTTAAGGTAATCTTATCGCTTCACACTAGTCATACCACTGATCATACTTGAGACTTGTACAATTTATATTTTTAACGTATGCAACAAAAATAATTTGTTATAACTAAAATTTTCCATGTGTAAACTGTTGAATGAATGTTCACATTTAATTAGAAAAATGAAAAAATAGTTATTCCAACGATTCGCGCGGTTTTTCTAGGTTTGATATTTGGCAACAATGGTTCTATCTCCGTCTCTTTTTACTCAACCAGGCGAGTTTAACCGCCATGCTTTCTACCGTAGATCTGTCAAAACAATGTCAGGTGCGGGAAATATAAAGTATTGTATTCGGGCCACGACTGGTAAAAAGTGGAAAATTTGTGTCGGCGAAATAAGTCGGTTAAGAATGAAATATGTGTGGAAATTCGAATGGGTGAGATGAGGTTAGGACTACAGTCAGCTGTTGCCTTGCTGTCGCGTCTCTTTATCGTAGCACGTGGTAATAAATCCAATATTGGAAGTTCAAATTAAACTTGATACTACATAAAAATTAGGTCAATGAGCGTAATTTTTTCTATGACCATTGGATTACGACAAGTGTTAAGTATGTAAATCTGATCATTTTTAAGAATCTGACGGATTCCTATTATTATATACACTTTTGTAGCGACCGGAAATTGGGTTTTTGCATATCGTCTCGAAATTCCTTCACAAAAATACGCAATTTTTATTTATTTTTTTCTCTGTAATTACGTCGCTAACCAACCCTGAAATTTTACAGAGACAATTATTGATGTATTTAATGAAGTTTAAAAAAATGAAAAACCTGGCGATAGGATTAGCTTAAACGCGTTTTTCTCGAAAATATGTTTATCAAAACGGTGTACACGATTTCTCGACGTCTAACGAACTGATTGACTTGAAGTTTAGTACACTCATTTGGTGTAATAGTAGTTTAGCCTTGACCGACATTTTTATTCTTAACATTTTTTTTCATTAGTTATTAGCAATAATGATGACATTTTTCTCGATTATTAGGACACGATAACAAAAAAAAGCTCGGTTAAGTCTTGGCCAATATTATCTATTAAAAATAAAAACTCGTTTTTTTCAGCCAAAATCAAGTAGTTGAGCCCCACACGTTCAAAGGTCTTTCACGAGATTGTTTATAACTTTGAAAATTATTAATATTTTTAAATGAATTTTGGCACACAAATTTGTTAATGTACATACAAATGAATGTTCAACCGGAATGCCAATAATCTTATTCATTCCTTGGTTTTTTTAAATAACTAAACCTGATATTCGCGTTATCACCGTAGCCAAACCCCTTAATTGCTTTTTCATAGTGTAAAATTCTCCGTAAATCTGTCGAAAGTATGGCAAATAGAATCTTGTCAAATTGAGAACTGCTTTTTCTTATTTATCTCAAAACGAATTACTTTACAGCAACCCGCAGTAATTTGACTCAAAGCTGCTCACCAAATGGTATTTCGTAATAGAAACGTACGTGACGGAAATAAAATTACCAGCTTTGAGAAGCATGTCTAGAACATCGTAAACGGTTTGCAGGCTCCTGGCCATTTTGGTTTCCATGCTCATGTGCGCGTAAGACTCGTAGCCTAGCGCTTTTGATTGGATGATACGATGGTCCCTTATGTCCTCGATAGTTCCACTCGCGTATAGATTGTCGTCGTTCTGCACACTCGCTTTCGATACGTTCGCTTGCCACACGTTCCAGCGGACCTCACGGCTCGGACAAAGTTCTAAAAATTTCCCAAAAACGTTCGCTATTCGGTTTGCTTTGCAACGAATATTTCCGATGTGCCTCACGTGTGACATCCTCGACCACGTACAGGCCGATCGATTGACCATTTGAGTGTATCACAGTGAGACTAAACGGTGATGATATTCGCGTCGTTGGAATGCACCGAAAACTCTTGTCTATAATATTTCGTTGTCTTCGAAAAGGTTCTTTTTTATGATGCTGAAGTTTGCATCGTAGGAATTGAAGAAAAGTTAATATCTATTTTTTCTACTGCTTAGTATTTTTTGCCGATTTAGGGTACGAAAATTACCCGAAAGGTTTTTCTTATCCTCATAAGTAGACTACGATCTTAATCTATAAAAAATTGTAGATTGTAATAAAAATGAACAAATAATAAGAAATTGAAATGAACTTTCGTTGCATTCCAATGATGCAAACTTGAACGCCATGTTTTTTTGTTGAGTATTTAGATAACAGATATCTGATTGGGGAGTTAGAAACGAATAGGTGATTTTGTAGCTTAAGGAATCATCACAGTGTCGATTTTTTTGCATTATCCGATAGTATAGACGGTTATAAACATGCTGTTAAATGTGTGGGGCGATAATTGAATTATTCCGGTTGCGACAGCCTTTCTCAGAAAAAGGGATTCGATCAGCTGCGTGAGGCCTAGCGCGGACGGACGCGTTTTTATCAAAATGTCATATTTCAAAATGGTGTACACTCTGAAAGTAAGAGTTTTCAAGCTACCCGTCTCAAATGTTGACACAACATTCTTCACGTCATTCTTTATCTTCCTTTGAAAGCTTTTTTGGAATCTGCATATTTTTGTAACAAAAAAACTGTCGGAAAAATCGGCTAAATTCGGTACTTTTTTTCAAACCGCCACCATTTTGTCAATTTTGATTTTTAAAAAACCTTCATAGCGAGATAACGGCTTTCGTACTGGTTAATAATCTTTTTACAAATTTTGTTTCAGATAATATTTCAGCCACAACCGTGTACACCGTGCGATCCCATTTTTTGTGAAGAATGTGATAACCTTAAAATAGACGTTCAAATTTTATTTTCTGTTCTTCATGAGTGGTTTTATTTGACACAAAAATCAGACTGATTACCGTGTTTAAACCATCGAAAAAAAATCGCGAAAATCAGCTAATTTGCGACGCGTTACACTGTGATGCAACGATAAAAACTTAAGGGAGGAGATACCTTTAGACGAGGAAAAAGTTTGCTGATCTTCATGTTTTTTTAAAAGGAAAGATTTCTTCGCCATTTTTGAGACTGAGGGTATGTTTTATCACTCCTTTTAGCCGTTACATGGTATTTTTTAAAATTGATTTTTAATGATGGCAGAGGTATGCCATGTATGCTTCTAAAGTGTATTTTTTAAACTGGCGTGACGTATAGCTAACAAACTAATCGGCCGATCCTGATGAAATTTGGGATAGATCTTTCTAACCTGATTGTCTAAAACATAACCCTAAATGTTTTGGAAAATTAATTTTTTTTTATAGTGAAATGTAGTATTTTTTTTTCGGAAAATTCAATCTTTTTGGTTCAAAGCGGACCATTTAATCGATTTTCAACGTTTCTCACTTTTTCTTGGTTAATATTCTACGTATGAGTGTTAATGATGTCGCGGTCCCACATGCCTCCTGTTCCCAAGTCGCTCTCACGCCAACAGCCGACTCCTCATGCCCGCTATCAACATCCGTTCACACCAAAACCCCAACCGTTAGCCAAATCTAATATTTCTTCCTAGAAATCCTCATCTGCAATTCTCTCTTCTCGCAGTCCCAATGTCCTCGAACCCACGTGCGTGACATCCCCGCCATCTTTCTTAGGCCCTTCGGCTTAAGGCCTCATATACACTTGTGTAGGTCGGAAAAATGGAAAATTTTTTGATTGCATATTCTTTCAGTACAATATCTCAAGAATATTCTTACTAAATTTCATAAAGATCGGAGCATTAGATTCGCAGTTATAAGTATTTCAACCGCACGACCGTCCGAGTCGCGTGTTACGCTTGCCGAGCAGCAAGCGCAAGCAGCCACAAGAGAAGGAAGAATGGCTCGTATCAAATCAATGTTTTAAAGGCTGTAGAGGATGCAGGATTACTGTATGACCCTGGAATCGACGACTCCATGCTAGTATGAATAAATTAACTTTAAATGTAAAAGAAACATGAATCTTAAACGCGATTATCTCAGAATAGTCTATTTTGAGAAACGCCTTTGCGATGGACACGATTACTAAAAAAACGATTCATCCCATCCATACCAAATTTATACCACTTATTTAAATTGTACAAGTACATGAAAATATATACTAATCGATGTGGATCACAGTTTTTCAATAAACATTTATTGCCCCGTCGAAAAAAAATCAAGAAAATCGCGTCCCTTCGCCCGCTAGTCGTGTATATAAGGCATTAACCATGCGTCCTTCCGCTGGACCAAGAACAATTAGCCCATCTCCGAGTCCTCAACAGTAAAGACGTTGATAAAACGACTCCCGCAAAAGTTGGTACTTGTTAATAAAACACTTTATTCGCCATCAGTCTTCTTTCCTATTTATTGAAACCGTAAAGCGTCACTTCGCGCATCCCGTGAACTATCTGCTCGACCGTCACAATGACAGAAAAATCTTTGTTGGTTTTTTTTTCAGATTAATCTCGCCGACGCTACGCCGTCTAACAGCATCCACCGCAACCCGTTTGGAAGACTGTGCCATACCTCCGTCGTTTTTAAAGATTAATAAAGAAAAAAATACCCTAAGTCTAAAAAATAGAGAAGAAATCTTTCCTTAAAGAAAAATCTTGAAAATCAGCAATTTTTTCCTCGCCTAAAGGTATCTCCCCCCTTAAGTTTCACGAGATGAATAATTGATTCCAGGGACTCCGATGAAAAGTTATCAACTATAAACACCATCCTCGTGAGACTGCCGAATATGTGGCATATCCAGTAAAAGTTTTACCCATAAACGGTGTAGCGATGTGTGGCTGGAGGGTCACTTTCCAAGGACCCTTCTGTGGATTTGCCGGATCTTCGGCAATCATTTTCAAATAATCCTCGGGAAAATCTTTCACGACGTTTGGATTTGTTATTGTGTGCTTGAACATATTCGTCGTGATCTGGAAAAACGTCGTTACAATTATTGCGCGAATAACGTGGATAAAAACCGATCGCAATGACGGAAATTCAATAACAAAACCTCGATCCGAATTCGCAATTCTTCACTCTTAGTGATCAATTTGCCTGCCGAGTAATCGAAGCGCTTTTTCGGCTTGCCAGTCAATTCCAAACCGTTCAATCGTCCATCGAGATAGAGTTTAGCGAGTGCTCTACTCTCGGTATTGGTCAATTTCGCTTCCCTGTTCTCGAGCGCCGTTTTGCACGTATTGAGTATGGGCAAGCTGAGCCATTTGGCGCCCCTCGCTTTGTTCATGCGGTTGTGGATATTCGTGAAATACTTGGTCGGCATTAGACTCTGATTGCCGAAGTACAGAGCCTTTGCAATGCCCCATGTCGTTTCTATCGGCACGCTCAACTCCTCCAATGGGTGAAGCAAGTCATTGAGAATATTTATATCTTTGCTGCCTATGGATAAATAAATCAATAAAGACGCTGACTTTGGAAAGACTCAGTTAAGGCGGGAGCCTGAATTAGAAATTCCAACAAAGTGTTTTTTCGGGAATCTTTTTAGAAGGGAAAAAAAAAGTGAGCCCAGAAAACATTGAGGTATCTTTTCATGTATATTTGAAATGTGTAAAAAAAAAACTTCAACATGAAACAATAAATGACTGGAGATTTATCAGCGTATTCCATGTGGGTCTTGCCACTGCAGTCCCCAATTGGCAGGGAAGATGCAGCTCGTAATTCTTGACTGAACCAAATAAACCAATAAAATTTTCAATTGTCATATATTTCTCTTCTGGGTGCATTAAGAAAAAGCTAAAAAATGGTGAATTTATGACTTTTCTCAGGTTTGAAAAAAAATGTGGTAAAAAAAAACTTTAACGTGCTATAAAAATGTTTTGAAAAGACTTTTTCAACGACATTTTTAATTCACTTTGAAGAGATTTTCATACGGAAGAAAATAAACTTTGGTTTGATTCGTCGTTTAGTTTTTTTGCTATCACGACGGCTAATTTGGAAAAATCGTGAAAATGAAAACTGGAGAAAACGCGCTTCAAAGTTTTCCATAAGAGGAAATATCAATATCAAGAATCAATGGCTTCCCTGCTTTTAGCCTTGTATCTTCGAAAATATTTACAATTGGCCTCTCCAACTTTGTAAATATATTCTTGGATAGTTTATCTATCGATTCAAGCAATAAAAAGAAAACGGTTCTTCGGACCTTCTAATTCAGGCTCCCGCCTTAAGAATGGATCTTGAAACAGACCCAAACAAGCTCGCCGTTTGTTTTCCATTATTGATGATGAAATAAAGGCATTGTATGCATGACCCAAAAACATTGTTGAATTTTGACATATTACCAATAACGACTGGGAGTGATGATATTTCCATAAGGAAGACGAAAGAGAAAATTTTTTATTCCCAAAATTCTCATTCTTTAGGTTGAAATATCAGGAATCAATGCCCAAGGCTTGGCACCCCGGATATTGTTACTATCCCTTATACAACCGATCTCCATTAGACAATTTCGAATAAACTCACTTTCCAATCGCTCCTCTATCTTTGTGACGCCCTGTTCGAATTCCGCTGTCTGCTTGGCGATGGCTGCTATACTGCGTTCGATAGTAAACGTGTTAAACTCCGGCAAACCATTTTCCTTCACGAGCGGATTCTTCTCTGGCAGATCTTCGCCGATTTCGGGCAGCCTGTATATCGTCGAATGTACGTTAAAGCTAGTTTCGTATCGTTTATTAGATTTTTTTATCGCTAGTAGCTATCGTAAGTAGCCATGATAGAGTAAAATCGTCGACTTGTTGAATATACGATCATATAACACGAGTAAATAGAATCGGTACGTTGCGGTAAATGAATAAAAAATACTCATTGCGTGTATTTTCATATACGACGAGTTCGGTTCTAACTTTAATGTCCATCTATCGATGTCATTCGAGCCTTTGTGATTCTTTATCATCGGATCTTGAACGTTTTTCTAACATCGCACTGATTTTATTCACGGAATAAAGTGTCGCGGATGTGATAAAAAAACATAACCTCAAAGCTTCTCGTACTTACAGAATAATGTAACCGTATTTTCTTTTTCTCGTTTCAAGTAGACTACTCCTCGTAAGGATGATACGTTTTCCACAAAATGACATGGCCATTGTGTCGCTCTATTTGCGCTTTTGTCGGTTTAATTTTTAATTGCGCACATTCTTAACACTCGATCACCCTAGAGCACACGCCGTTGTGGGTTTCGCCGCTGTGAAATCGTCTCTTTAAAAATGGCGACGCCGGTTGCGACTGGGTTAACGGAAATATTTTGTTTATCTATCGCATGGCGATGATACAGAGTTCCGTACGTTGTCAAATAAACGGGAATTTCCCCGCATGCAAAACGTTCGCGGTGTACATTTTTCGTACATCGTAGTGTATTTTCGTACATTAATTCGTAGTGTACATTTTTCTTCCTCATGAAAGATTCTGCGCCAACAATAATAACAGTAGGGTTATGAGTCTATGAACGACCATTGACGAACGAAGCAGAAATAAACAGCCGCGTTAATTGTAATTACACGCCTGTCAAATATGACGGAAAAGTACAGCTATTCGATTACGATTGAGATGAGATTAATCGAGAGTTTGTTGAACAACGAAGAAAAGCGTCTCTTCAAATCAATCGCGCTATGAATCAATTCAAATGGATAGTGTGATGGGTTTTTTTTTTCAATTTACATTCTCTACATGTACATAATCGTTGTTCAAACGAATTCTGAGCTGATTTGCCATACTAAAATCAAGTTGTGAGGTGGTTTCTCTTGCAAAATCGTGCTTTTGTTTTTCTCTATCCACGCTGCATATTACCATTTCTCCTTTTCCTCTCCTTGTCACTTACCAATATGAACACGATTTTAGTCCTCTCGATAGAAACAATCCTGCTTCTGTTTTACCTCAACGTCTTTCGAGCAGAGTACATGGTGAGCAAGGAAGACCTGGACGGTCGCAACAAAATCTATTCTAAAATCTATATGCCTAACTGGATACCGGGATCGTACGTACGGATCTTGAAAAGCCGGCATGAACAACTCGGACACTCGGACAAGAATGAACCTTCGATGGTCGACCCTGATGACAATCGTGCGGAAAACGATTTTCCTACGTGAGCAATTCTATTCTCTTCTCAAAATCGAACCTCCAGAATTCTTTTGCCGAACCCAATAGATTTGACCGAGTCTAAAATAAAATGCTAAGTTCATCCCGTCGGATCTAGTCTTATTCTTCTAACATATCAACTTTGTTCTCACAGATCCGAGTTCGTTTTTTTTCAGTCTCCATTTCGAATTTCGAATTTTCGATCGGAATTGAAAGTTACAGATTTCTGCCACATAAAGAGAGCATGAAGGGATGTACGAGGTTTTACTTGAAAGTTAACTAGCGGTTTGCCCCAAACTGAAACCTCGGGATGTTCCGTTTTTACCCGACTATCAAAAAAGAAGGGAGTATGCATATGAGGTATTCCAAGTGTTTTCGAACGGCCTAAAAGCTTGGCCAATCTTTTTCAAAGTTAGTGATGTTTTTGTATTATATATTTTGAGTACGTGGCATTTTTTCAGATTTTTCTCGGCTCGCTAACTCGGCTAAATCTGAGATAAGATTTTACAGGTGATAAAATTTCAAATGATCGTATCGTTGTGATTTTCTCGTCGTACAAAAAAATGTCCTGTACAAAAAAGATGGGTTTTTCTATGAACCCAAACAACACACAAATTCGTCATTTTTTAATTTTTTCTCCTCAACGACTAGGTTGATCCTGCTGAAATTTAAACTGAATTTTCTTTTATTAGTGTTAAACAACATGTGTAATTTTCATTCTGGGCTGGGCTTACTTTTCGAATTAAACCTGAAAAAAGTGGCTATTGCATTATCTCGTTCATTTTTAACTTTAGGTCATAAACGAACATAACCAAACTTGTAGAGAATGAAATTTTCGACAATTTTGGTCTCTACCGTTTTCCCTAGAATCAATATTTAACGTTGTACGCGAACGGTAAAAAAACGAGAAGCGTGAAAATATTATTTCGCGAACCATTCGTTCTTTTCTTTTACCGTTGGCGTACGACCTTAAGGAGACTTATACACCTAGGAGCCGGAAAAAGGTCATTTTTGTAATTTTTTTCAAGGAAAACTATTTGAAATTTCGGATTGGGGTTTTAATTATCTAGAAGTATATACATTCAAAGATATGTTTAATTTTCTTTATTTAAAAATATCAAAAATATACAAGGATATTGTTTGATCCTTGGAGCGTCGTAAAAAAAGCTGCGTATACGGTACCTACTGGCGCTTCTTCAAAAATCATCTGAAAAAAAACCAAAAAGATTATTAAATTAGATACTATCATCTAGTACTTGTAGCCGATTCTGGAAATATCGATGTATTACAAAATGGCGGACGTTCGAAAATAAATAGTGATATTTGGGCCAATAATTAGTTATTATTTTGCCTATAAAACAAGAACTAAGTAGCGGAAAAAAAATCCTATGACAAGTACTAGATAATGGTGTATAGCATAACCACAAAAAACTTTGGAAAAGAGAAATTTTGGGTACCGATTTGAAAAACGTGGTTTCGAGAAAAACCCGTTTTAAAATTTGGGAATGAATAAATCATGAAATTTGTCAACTTACATGAAATCATCGATACCAGGCCCATAGTGTAGCTCTTCTACGGTCGACGAAATGTTCATAGCTTCTAAATCGATTTTTTAGACCATCTAGATGTATATCTCTCCTTAAATATTGATTCCAGGGGAAAGAAAGGGGGGACAAAAATTGTCACAAATTACATTCTCTGCAAGTTTGTTCATTTCGTTGATGCCCTAAAGTAAAAAATAAACGAGATAATGCAATAGTCGGTCTTTTCAGGTTTAATTCGAAAAATAGCGATGTTAGATAAAAAAAACTGTAATGGCCACAGTTGTAAAGCGCTCGATTTCCTCCAAGTTTAGTCATTACCATTTTTACTTAAATATTGTAAATCGCCGAGTTATAAAAAAAATCAATTTTCCATTAAATTTAAGACGACGAAATTAACTGAACGCAAGCCCAGCTCAGATTGAAACTTACACATGTTGTTTTACACTAATAAAAGAAAATTCAGTGCAAATTTCAGCAGGGTCAACCTAGTCATTGGGGTCGAAAAATTAAAAAATAAATGATTTTTCTTTTTTTTTGTAGTGTTGTATGACATGGAAAATTTTGTTTTTTAAAATAGTTCATAGAAAAACGCATATTTTTTTGTAGAGGACATTTTTTCGTACGACGAGAAGATCACTTCGATACGATAATTTGAAATTTTATCACGTGTAAGATATTATCTCCGAGTGAGCCGAGTTTGCGAATCGAAAAAAATCTGACAAAAATGCCACGTACTCAAAATATATGATACAAAACCATCACCAACTTTGAAAAGATTGAAGAAGGTCAGGCTTTTAGGCTGTTTGAAAACACTTGGAATACCTCATATGTATTGTACACACCTTCATGTGTTTCTCTCATATATCGTAAACTACTTAACATACTTTGAGAAGTATGGTGTCAGTTTATGCGACATTCCCTGACTGACTGACTGAAAGATCTACGCACAGCTCAGACTACTGAAGATAGAAACGTAACATTTTGACAGTAGTTTCCTTCTATGATGTAAACACCCACCAAAAAAAGGTATCTGTGATATTCAACCCCTAGAAGGGTAAAAGGGGTTGTTACTATCCTTTCAGGGTAGTAAAATACTGCCAAAAAACAACGGAGCATGTATATGTATTTTACGTACGGTCACGTGTATCCCTTATATCTCAAACTACTTATGTTTTTATTATGTATTATGTATTATCATTATTATTATTTTTATTATATAAACTATGTGGTCATTATCTTTTTGTTTTGTTTTTAAATTATTTTTTGTTTTTTGCTTTTTGCTTCACACTATTACACTTGCAGGATGACCCAATCTCCTCTCTTCATAATGCTATAATGCACGACTATTATAAAAGCGAAAGTGACTCAATCTTTCTGTCTGTCTCTCTCTTACATTTTTAGTTCACAGAAAACTCGTTTTGCTTGATCTCAATGCCCCGAACTGATACCCTGCAACCCTTATATTTTTACAAACCCGCGACCGATTGCGCTCATATTGGAACTTAAAAATTGAGTCGAATTTAAAAAAGATCGGATCAACTGTACGCAAGTTATCGGCGAACAAACATGCAAACATAGGAACGCCGATTTGGTAAAAAAAACGAAGTCCATTTTTTCTGTATTACCGGTTTGTTCACTCGCTAGACGAACTTGAGCATTCGTGTTTTTGTGCAATTTTCTGAGAGCTATCTCCGATTTGTTTCTGAAGATGTTTGTGTCCGATTTATTATCAATCCATTAAATCGAGTTTTATTTGCACAACTTTTTAAACAAGTTTTTTGCAAAATTCTATTTTTTCTCTGATAACTACCTTAACTTGTTTTTCACTCTGCATACTCTTTCCCTTGTGACTATTTAACATTTCTCTGTTTTTCTTAGTTTACTCCTCGCCTCCATCCCTTTCTCCTCTCCCTTTTTCCTTACACATATTTCTGCACACTTCCTCTATTTCCCTAAAATACTCGCATATCCCATTTTGTATCTTCCCATCCAACATATTTATAATTTCTCCTTTTATCGCCAAATGATTCATTCCTTGCACCCATTCCTCTGCTTTCTCCGTTACTAACACCCAGCTTTTTTCACATACTAACAGATGCGTCTCATCCTCTTCTTTACAAATCCTGCACCTTCAATCTTCCCCCCCCCCCCCCCCCCTCTTTCCCGCTCTTCCTCTGTTCCGCGTCTTAAGGGGGAACCACTAGTGAGACACTAAAAAAAAAATAAAAAAAATATCCTGCATTTATCGATAGTCTATACCCTGAAGTATACCTTACTACTATACAATACCTTATACTTCTATCGATTTAAATCAATGAAATCAATATTTTTATCTTTCAACGCGTTTTTCTGAAAACGAAGTTTTTCAAATTTGCTGCATTACTAACTCGAATGCAAATCATCCGATCGACTTGAATCTTGTTTCAGCGTATTGAGTATCTACTTCTTCATACAAGACTCTTCAGTTTTTCGATTGGATAAGGAATGTCAATTTGCCATGCAAAAAACCATCCGATTTTTGAGCGTAATTAGGAACTTTATTTTCAAAACTCCACCATTTTTTTGGATTTTAATTTCTTGCACAATCCTGCGTCATTGTTCAGGCAATACCTTCTACTTTGACGGACGTTTTTTTTTATTTGCTCGCCCTCATTTCCTTATCCCTTCCCTTTACTCCCTCTTCCAACCAGTATTGCCATGGCCTTTTTTTGTTTTTCACAATATATTTGTATTTTCCATTGTACGTTGGTTTTCTTTTTTTTCTCTTCTGATCCCATATACCTTGCAACTTTCTCTAAATGTTTTCCCCAGTTTGACGGGATTCCGTTTGTCATCGCTCTTATTTCCTCAAATAGGCAGATTTTTGCCATCTTAAATCCTCCATCCTAAGGAACCTCTCTTATATACCTTAAGGCTCTTTCTCTTATCATATATTCGTAGGCACCCCCAGCTCTCTTCTCTAAACATAGTTTGTGTCCGATTTATTATTATTCGGGTTTCTGTAGTGTATCGTAGTTTTTGAATAGTTGCTGTAAATCGAGGACTGCGAGGTTTTAAACGAAATATTTAAAGGGGAAAAAGTTCGAAAAAGATAATCAAGGGGGGAGATACCTTCAGGTGAGGAAAAAAATAGCTGATTTTTATGATTTTTTTTAAAGGAAAGATTTCTTCACCATTCTAGAGACTTAGGGTATGTTTGATCACTACGTTTCGCTGTAACCAATGGTATTTTTTTTCTCCATTAATCTTTAAAAATTGCACGGTCTCCTAAACAGGTTGCTGCGGATGTTGGCAGACATAAAAAAGAACTTTTTTTTCTTTATTTTCGAAAACATTTAGGGTCGTGTTTTAGACAATAAGGTTTGAAAGATTCATACCAAATTTCGTCAGAATCGGTCGATTCGTTTCTTAGCTATACGTCATGCTAGTTTTGAAAATACAGTTTAGAAGGCTGTGCCATACATTCGCCATTTTTTGAAATTAACACGTTTTCTGCCATAGTGTAAATGAGAAAAATTACATGAAAACTTTCTGGTGGTAATTGATGCATTAGAAAAAATAAAAAACGTGTTTTTTCACCGTTTTTGGCAAAAAAATAGTAAATATCAAAATTTTAAAAAGTTCTTTATATCCGCGATAGCTACAATTGTAACGAATATGTGGTTAACATTTCATAAGGCTGGGTTCGGTAGTTTCGAAGATTTTATCAACAAGCCGTCGAAAAACGTTGTTTTGAGAAAAACGCGTTTAAAGTTTGTTTGGGTTACATAAATACATAAATTATTTTTTTATGTATTTCGAAAGTGTATTTATTAAGGCATTAGACCACAGTAACGAGTATAAAGTCATATGCGAATTTAACATTTTTTTTCGTATGAAAAAGTGATTCACTCATAAAATTAATTACACATCTATTTAGTATGAATATCAAGCTGTTAGGAAATATATATATATATTTTTTTTCGATGTACAAAATGGCCGACTACTAATGTTTTCATTTGTTATCTTTTTTTAGGCGTTCCGCGGCGTGACACGTAGCATCCACAATTTTTTACCTAGAACAAAAAACAAAAAATCTCATCAATCTACATTAGAATACTTAGAGAAGTACACACGGAATTAAAAAAATATTGTTTTATTCAAAAGTTGTAGGTATTTGAATGAATTTTCAGTGAAAATTCTCGTATGAAACTGCTTATAAAATGAAAAGTTTTCGATTAATCAGAAATTCCGTACGTACTTCTCTACGAAATGCAATTAGGAACATAACTTTTAAATTTGAAGTAAATCGAGTGAAAATTGTGAAGTTATTTGCCACGCCAATTGGAAAAAGCATTCGTTGGATGCAAATTAATCGCAAAACTTACAAAACGTGTTTATAATTGTTTAAAAAATAAGATCAAACACATCGAAAATCTATTGTTAAACATAAAAATAAAAATAAATACCTTAACGAAGCGATTTGTTGTCCAACACATTGACATGATATATGCCACTGACAGGTTAGGTGGTGTTGCGAACACAAGAAAAAATAAAACAATTAAAAGCACTGCGTACTCTTTGGTAGCGCGCACTCTTTGGTGGCTATACGTTGCGAGTAACGATGACGTTCTACGGTCGGGTGGTGTTGAAGTTTGCATCGTTGGAACGCAACGAAAGTTTCGTTTCACATTTTATTTTCCATATTTTTATTGTTACAGGCAATCTTTTTTGATAGATTCATAATATAGATCGTTAAATAAATATCTTTAAAAATAATTGAAGAACTTTTGTTGGTGAAATGTGCCAAATAAAATTAAATTCGTTGCAGTCCAACGATGCAAACTTCAGCATCGTATGGTCGGCCGATAAGTGTTGCTATTAGCGAAATCCGAAACACCAAATTCAAACGGTTTTAGATTCAGTATGTTAATGGCTATAGCGCATGTCATACGATTTTTAATATATATACAAACATAGCAAAATGGCGGACATTTTTCGAAAAAAAAGCTGTTTTTTTTCACCGTTTTTGGCAAAACAAACTAGCAAATATCAAAATTTGAAGAAAAAAAACTTGTAATGCGCTATAGCTATAGTTGAAAAGAAGATGTGTCTAAAATTTCGTAAGGATCGGGTCAGTAGTTTCGAAGATGTGATCATCAAGCCGTCAAAAAACGTTGTTTCGAGGAAAACGCGTTTAAGGTGGGATATAATACATTAAGACAGAAAAAAGCAATATTGAGAGATTTTTTAAACTAAGAAATAATTATTCTACAGTTGTCAAACTTTAGGTATACGTTAATAGTATATTTAACAGGGGTGTGCGGGTAGCAGAATTGTTCGGGTCGGGTAACTAGACTATGATTCGATCGTGTACCCGAGTTTTTCGGGTGCGCGAATTTTTTTGGGTACCCGACGTGTTACGTTTTTGCATTACCCGCCACTATCGGGTACCCGAATTTGGTAATCGGATACTCTGAAATTTTTGGTGCTCGTAAACGTCAAGTACTCTTAAACTTCGAATATTCGTAAACGACTCGGAGATCCGTATCTATTATTTATATTTATTTTTATTTCTTATTCAGGTGTATCGACGAAATAATGTGAGAAAACAAAAACTCGAAGAAGGCGATAAAACGAATAAATGATAATACTGTAAAAAATCTTTTTTCGTTTCACTTTTCTATCCTGTGTGTATGTGTACGTACGTGCGAGTGTGTGTGTGTTTGTTAGGGTGGAGTGAAAAACGGTCACTTTTGGCGGATCGTATCGTAATAGCGCGGGAAAGTTGCGTTTTGGCATCACTAAAAAGTGTGCGAAAGGAAAAAATGTACAGTAAATATCTTCTGTTCCGGCGAACGCCTTAAAGTTTTTAATTTTTTAACGTGGGTTTTAAATGGAGAAAAAGCCCAAAAAGACCAAGGTTCAACGCCTTGCGTTTATTCGAAGCGAGAAGAATGTAGCTTCCATTTGACATTTTTAAATTGAAAATATTTTGATTGGTTTCAGAGATATAAGCGTTTGAAGAACAAGTTTTACTTGGAAAAAATTAAAAAATTAAGAAGAATGAGTCGCCGAAATTACGAGTTAGCACTAGACATAATTAATGAAAATTCGACGAAGAATCTTGATTTTATTCAGTTTTTCGACATTCAAATATCTCTCTATTTCCTGAAATGCGAGTGTCTTAAAAGAAGTTTGCCAGAAAAAAATTGTAAATATATACATAACAAAAATACTACAATTATTAAAGAAATTATTTGTATTTCTTATAACCTCCAACCTATCGGCAATGGGTGGAGAACATAAAGCTAGAGTCTATTTCGTCCCTCTTGTTACGTTTCCGTGGCGCTATCTATACTATGAAACGAAATTTTGTTCCGGCAACACGACTTATCAAGTACCCGATGTGAGACGAGTACTCGAAAAACTCGGGTACTCGATAAAGTTCGAGTATACGCGTCCGATCACGGGTACCCGATCGGATCAAAGTCTAATTACCCGACTCGACCCGACCCGACCAATTCTGCTACCCGCACACCCCTGACTATTGCACTGAATAAGTGTACCAAATTTCAAGTCAATCCGTTCCTTAGATGTACAGAAAAAATGTAGACCGTTTTCTAGAACGTAATTTCAATAAAAATGCGTTTAAGGTTTTACTAACAGTTATATCTGTAAATACATTAATACCATCTTTGTAATAATAAGTTCACCTTCAATCTGCGATTCCTGCACCATATGTTGGACCTTTCTCTTCAATTTGAGTTGCTTCAAGCAGCGAACGAGCATTCGTCATTTTTAAAGTACCCTAACCCCTTAAAGTTGCGGCGTCTCGATCGCCCTCCTCAAGCGTACTCTCTATAATTTTTATAACCAGGCTAATTTTATGGGTATCATTAAACGATTTTCATTGACCTCCTCAGACAGTTCCGTAGAAGAATAAAATTCAATTTTAAAAAACGATCTTTGAAATTTCTACCCCACAATACCACCTTGAGGTTGTTATGGGGTTAAGTCAACATGTTACCACCGAGCTGATTTTTTTTCTAGACCTTTATAACCTCTTTGCTGATCATTCTGTGCAGTTTGAATACGATCCACAGTACGGTTTTTTAGAAGAGAAAAATCAGCAACTCGACGTATTTCGTGGGCTAATTACATTACCCTTATGGAAAACTCCTGATCATTTTTCAGTACATTATTAATATCTGCTAAGTGAATGTTACCACGGAGCTGAAAAAATAGGTACGGTTCGATTAATTATGGGACTAACCCTTGGTTCCGTGAAAATGCGGATTCACAGTACCGTTATAATAATTATTAATATTTTTGATAGAGAATTTATGCGAAAATCAAGCACACAAAATATTAGACTGTGGAATCATGGCAACGTCGTAGACGGCACAAATGCTACCTATCTTATCGGTATTCGGTAATTATGGCCGGGAACCTCAAACTACTCGGTCAGGATAATTAACATCCAATATTATTGGTGCTTATTCTCTTAATTAGTAATAATTACTTAATATGAATTTGATTACTATGTTCAAAAATGATACATTCCTAGACATTTCTAGGCAAAGACAAAAGAACGCGGATTTTTTTTTCATACATTCATTTTTTTAGAATATCGGAAAATTATTGAAGTTTTTGATTTCTGTGAGATTATAGACAGCTTTAGTACACACTTTTTCATTTCCTGGGCATTATGATAACCTGGGCATTATGATATACCACGATTTACGACCTTGCCAATTCGCTTCGCGTTGATTGAGCGAGAAAAGTTATAGAAAATAATTATACAAAGTAATGAAAACACTCAATGTAATCACTGAATGTTCAAAAATGCATATTTTTACAAATGGATGTAGAAAAATAGTTCGAAAACGCACGTTTAATATGACGATTATTTGGAAGCTAACAGTTGGTAACAGTCAATCGGCTTTAGGGCGCTCCCCTCGTATTTCACCCCCGACGGCTAAACCCTATAACAACCTTAACATAACGAGTAAAATTTGGTTAATCTCAATACTCCCGAAAGAACACGAATTCAGGAAAGACTCTTTGTTTTCATGAATTTTCAGTCAACATCAAGAAACAAAATCGAGATTCGTGAAACTAGCGGTGCGACAAAGTTTGGCGATCACGGTGAAGAAAATACTCGAAGAATTGCTCATCCTCGTCTCTGAAGATATCGAAAAGACGGGGAGGCTTACGGAAGAATTAAAACGGAATTTGGGTGACAGCAACCTCAGGATCGATGAGTTGCCGGAGAGAAATTTGGGAAATTCCTTGATACAGAATGTGAAATCGCATTTGGATCATGAGCAAACGGAAAGCGCGCGGGATATACAAACCGCTGGTGTCCAAGTCCCAGGCAACGTCATACCCTTCTTAAGACAATATTTTTCGGGGCATCGGGCTATGCGTTACAGAAATATTGCAAAATAGAGAATTTTGCAATATTTTGCAAAATTCTCGTGGCTTACTCCAAACTACGGCAAATGATAATTTTTTTCATCATCGTTTGTTCGTGTGTAAAATGTAAAATTTGACACAATAAAGACAACTAAAAATGAATGTAACTGCATCAATCCTGCGTCATTAGCTGCGGAAGCATAATTATCAATTGAGTAATCTATTTTGGTATCTGCAAAGAGGCAAACTAAGTAGCAAGGGGTTGAAAATAATTTTTGTCAATTGTTAATTAACGTTAGATAAATAAAAACCTCCCATAAAAAACGTTAGATAAATAAAAACCTCCCATAAAAAACATTAGATAAATAAAAACCTCCCATAAAAAATTAACGTTATATAAATAAAAACCTCCCATAAAAACCGTCGAAAATTAATTTTTATCTCCAAATCTATGCCACAGATCGGGGAAAAAACTTTTGGTTTCGATTCACAGATATGTCGACCATAAAGAAAGATTTTTTCCAAATGTATCAAGCTTTCGCTGGCGGATATAGGTCTGCTGACAGCGCCGCAGAAAATTTCCAATATGGGAAACCCAAGAAGATCATTAACGGATAACACCACTTTAGCGGTAAAAAATAAGGCCTAACTGACAATTTATTTTGGGAGTATGAAAAAAGGAATAGGATTTATTTTGAGAGGGTTTATTTAACCATATTGAAGTATAAAGAAAAAATTATTATAATTTTCATACAAAATGGCGGCGACAGAGCGTATCTTGAAAAACGTGTTTTTTACAAACAGCTTCACGGGAGGACGGTTTTCTCGTAAACTATAAGACCTGGAACAAAAACCAAACAAAATTATAATCTATGCATTATTGGCTATTGGACTACATAGGGATTTTTCGGTATCAAATTTTGAAAAAATGGCGCACTGAAAAAAATTAATCAATTTTTTGCTCCAAAAATAAGCAGTAAATTATTTTTAAAAAGTTTACATTTAATCAAAAAACGGCTACGTACTCCCATAGAGAAGTTAATTGTGAAGCTACTACCAAAATTTCAAATCGATCCATGCAAAGGTGTTCTAGTAATCCGTTCTCCCAGTTTGAAGAAAGTGGTTTCGAGAAAAACGCGTTTGAAGTTGTACGAGGCGGCTGGAAGAAGTCCGAGGCGCTGCGGCAAAATAGATAATTGAACCTCAAAATTTGTTTTTTTTTTCGCTACAGGACCAATTGCATATTGTTTTTATGAGCCTAAAGTATTTTTTAAGAAAAAAAAATGATTTTCCAAAATCCTCGAGTGGTGTTGTCCCTTCAGGGGGAAGATAACGTTAGGCGCGAAAAAATGCTGATTTTCATGATTTTTCAAGGAAAGGTTTCTTCACCATTTTTAGCCTTAGGGTACGTTTTATTACTACTTTTGGCTGGTGCATGGCATTTTTTAAATTAATCTTAAAAAATTGCCGAGGTATGGCATGGTCTTCTAAACGGGTTGCGTCGGATGTTGTCAGATGGCGTAATACGTAGGCGGAATTAATCTGAAAAAAAACCAACGATAATTGTTCTTCTATTAACACTCGTGCGCAGAATATGAACCAAGAAAAAGTGAGAAATGTTGGAAACTGATAAAATGGTACGCTTTGAAAAAAAATTGAATTTTTCGAAAAAAAATGGCCACATTTCGCAATGGAAAATACTTTCGGTTTCGGTTCGATCAGTTTTTTAGCTATACGTCATGCCAGTTTTGGAAATGCAGTTTAGAAAACCGTGCCGGGTGAGAAAACAGCCGCCATTTTGAAAGATTAATTTAAAAAATACCATGTAATAGCCAAAAGTAGTAATAAAATATGCCCTAAACCTCAAAAATGGTAAAAAAATCTTTTCTTTAAAAACAATCATGAAAATCAGCAAACCTTTTCCTCGCCTAAAGGTATCTCCCACCTTAAAACATGGAACGTGTACGAGAAAGCTATGAAAAAAATCGATTCCTTAGATTAATTTAGCTTGAATTCATTGGTCAGGCGTGAATATATCGTCAATGGTTTATGTCTAAAAGTCAGAGTTCGAGTTCCATTCGAGTTCCAATCGAGAAGAAAGTCGATTCGTAAAGATAATTTATATCAGTTCACAGAGTTTGTGTACCAGCTAATAAATCGTATGTAATTTAAACGCCAATCGAAAAAGTCACAAATCACAACGTCGTAAATCTCCTTTTTGTCGTACGACAAAATTGGAATCAACTATAAGCTCTCAATGGACTTCGTGAGTTTTCCAATTAGCGAGATCAGTCTGGTATGTCGATCCAACGTGGCCGGAGTACACGAAACCTGGCACAGATAATTCTTCTGTATTTTTTTACGCAATTAAGCGCTTCGCGTATTCGAGATGATGATCCGTTTGCCCGGAAAGCTCATGGGTAAAACCAAATTTTGCACCTTAAACCCGTAAGCGTGAATTAAGGCCTTATATTCCTTTGGATGGTCGGAAAACGAGGTTGTTTCCGGGTTAAAAAAAACTAATAAAGCAATTACAATGAAGTTTAGTTGTAATTTTTAATTGTTCAAAAAAATACACAATAGTGCCCCAGTGGCCGGTAGAAAGAGAACGCCTTTTTTGAGGCCCTCCACGGGCAGACTCTTTGGAGACGCAAATAAACACCTGGACTAAAAAAGAATTTTTTCGTAATGTACATGAATTTTGCTAGCGAAGTACACACAATTGTTACAAAATATTGAATTTTGCAAATTTGGCACCATTTTGATGTGTTTATAAAATCCGTAATTCTTAGTCGATCGTAACAATCATGTGTACTTCGCTAAAAAATCTATGTAAGAAGCTACAGTTGAAATTTTAAGTCAATCGGTTGAAAATTGTAGGAGCTACGAGTCCGCCTGATTTTAAAGAGATGGATTCAAGAAAAACGCGTTCAAAGTTTCAAAACCATTTTTCTTCGGACCATCTAATTTCAGCGATGTTCATACATCATTCAAGGCAATAAACAAAGATACATTTTTTGTTTAAGTTGCCTTAAGGAGTTTCGAGACTAAAATCTAAATGTCTGTAGATGATTGAAATTTATATTACTGACAGATTGATTTAGCATGCGTCGATTGTCCAAACATTAATCCGTTTGACAACATAGTTTCAGAGATGTTTAATGTTCAAGTTGAACCTGTATCCATTTGGTAATAATGCACATGGCACCTCGTAAACACTAGTTATAGGGCTATACACCTCTTGGGTATCTCTAGTGGCGCGGCGTGGTGGCAGATTCAGGCAACTCGTGGACGTTCGACTGATATAAGATCTGCTGTGCGGTTTACGTATTAAGGTCTTAGGCCACAGTAACGGGTATAAAATCATGTGCGAACTTAACCATTTTTTTCCAATGAAAAAGTGATTCACTCATAAAATTAATTACACATCTATTTAGTATGAATATCAAGCTGTTAGAAAATATATTTTTTCTTTTTCGATGTACAAAATGGCCGACTACTAATTTTTTCTTTTGTTATCTTTTTTTAGGCGCTCCGCGGCGTAACATTCAGCATCCAAAACTTTTTACCTAGACGAAAAAAAAAATTCTCGTCAATCTACATTAGAATACCTAGAGAAGTACGTACGGAATTTAAAAAATAATGTTTTTTTGTCAAAAGTTGTGGGTATTTAAAGTTAAGAAATGAATTTTCAGTGAAAAGTTTCGTTCAAACTGCTCATAAAATGAAAAGTTTTCGATTAATGAGAAATTCCCTATGTACTTCTCTGCGAAATGCAATTGCGAACATAACTTTTAAATTTCAAGTGAATCGAGTGAAAATTGTTGAAGTTATTTATCACGCCAATTGGAAAAAAGCTGTTGCGAGAAGTTTCGAGTAGTCGGCCATTTTGTACATCGAAAAAAATATACATATTTTCTAACAGCTTGATATTTATACTAAATAGATATGTAACTAATTTTATGAGTGAATAACTTTTTCATACGAAAAAAGTGGTTAAATTCGCACATGATTTTATACCCGTTACTGTGGCCTAACCCCTTAATGCTGGTATTTACTTAAAAAAATGCGGTTTATTAAAACAATTTTAATGACCAATATACTTATTCCTTCCCTATTCATATTTCTTTGATAAAGAGATACATCATCGTTTTCGATTTCTGTTTTACATGTATGGTTAAAAAGTTGCTGAAAATATATTTTTTTTCATTGAACCTCAAAAAATGCATATCAGGTATAGATTTATTGTGTGGATGTCAATTTTTCATTAAAAAATATAATTAAAGGGCAAAATTATGCATTTTCATATTTTTATTACGTAAATAAACAACTTGAAAAAATATAACATTATCGATGAATATTATGAAAAAAACTGCGTCAGTAAATGTTTTGTACAACTGAGAATGAAACTTTGAGTCATTTATAATTATGCCCATTTACATTGATGTCACGGGACTATTGATTATTACCATTAATTAAGATTAAGTGTTGCCAACACACTGCAACTTCGCGGACATTGAGGTTGGCAGCAACGCTCTTCATTTGCCAGCCAAGATTCGTAATCTTTCATCAAACCTTGATGGTCCAATATTGAATATACTTATATGGTTTACGATGGGCAAGATGGGTTTTTTTTCTCTAAATGTTTGGTAAGGTTTAGTTTGCGTCAATACGTTGTTAGAGGTGATTTATATTGGTGCTTGAGGCCTTAGGCCACAATAACGGGTATGAAATCATGTGCGAATTTAACAATTTTTTTCGCATGAAAAAGTGATTCACTCATAAAATTAATTACACATCTATTTAGTATGAATATCAAGCTGTTAGCATTTTTTTCCATGTACAAAATTGCCGACTACTCGAAACTTCTCGAAACAGACTTTTTCCAATTGGCGTGACAAATAACCTCAACAATTTTCACTCGATTTACTTCAAATTTAAAAGTTATGTTCCTAATTGCATTTCGCAGAGAAGTACGTACGGAATTTCTGATTAATCGAAAACTTTTCTTTTTATGAGCGGTTTGTGAGCAGTTGTAACAAAATCTTTCACTGAACATTTATTTCTTAAGGTCAAATACCTACAACTTTTGAATAAAACAATATTTTTTAAATTCCGTACGTACTTCTCTAGGTATTCTAGTGTAGATTAAGGAGAATTTTTGTTTTTTGGTCTAGATAAAAAATTGTGGATGCTAAATGTCACGCCGCGGAGCGCCTAAAAAAAAAAGATAAAAGAAAATATTAGTAGTCGACCATTTTTTACATCGAAAAAGAAAAAAAAATTTAACAGCTTGATATTCATACCAAATAGATGTGTAATTAATTTTATGAGTGAATCACTTTTTCATACGAAAAAAAAATGTTAAATTCGCACATGATTTTATACCCGTTACTGTGGCCTAAGGCCTTAATAGCCAAAAAATATTACATCACGTGTAACGTGAATGTCTTGCCCATCTAGCCGCACGTAAAATGATGTACATTACCCTATAGTTTATCTCCGGTATTTTGTGGTGAAAAAATTTCAAAAAGTTTGCAAAGACTCGGTATAGACAATAACATACACAGGGTGAGGCACATAAAGTGTTACACAGCAATAACACTCAAACTATTGATCATATCCAAAAATGTTTCGGACCAAAGTTTCAGTGTTCGAAAAGGCCGTCATACTGGACCACCCTATTTTTTTTATGGGTGAAGGCGCCGAAGCTACGTCACGGTCAACTCCACTTTTTAAAATGGAAGCATGTATTTTTTTCCATGACATTATTACCGATTTTAAGACGAATTCAGCGACCTACAACACAAGGTCATTTTAGTCACGCAAAGTATGAAAATAGTCGAAAAATTGAAAAAATCGGAATAATCACTTTCGAAGGATCCACTAACCTTGGTTTGGGTCTACCTACAGAAGATGCTCGAAGGGATGACCCTCGACTTGTAAGCACTTGTTAATTCGCCGATGAAAAGACCGTCCAACTTCAGCCAACATTTGTGGTGTAATTTCGGTACATGCTCGGCGTATTCTTTTTTTCATGTCGTCAGGCGTGGTAGGTGCTACCGCCAGTTCTTTAACAAAACCCCATAAAAAGTAATCTGGTGATGTTAGATCTGGCGAACGAGGTGGCCAAGCTACAGGGCAGCCTCGTCCTATCCACTTTTCACAAAAAATCTCATTCATCACTTGTCTTGAACACAAAGCATAATGGGGTGGTGCACCGTCGTGTTGCATCCACATGTTCATGCGAACATGGAAGGGTACGTCTTCCAGTAATTGAGGCCGTACGTTTTGCAGAAAGTTTGCGTAAACTTGCCAGTCGAGCGACCTAAAAAAAAATATGGACCAATGACGTGATCGCCGACAATGCCGCACCAACAATTAACGGACCACGGATGTTGAAATGGTACAGTTCTCATCCATCGTGTTGTAGATAGCTGAATTCGGCTTAAAATCGGTAATAATGTCATTGAAAAAAATACATGGTTCCATTTTAAAAAGTGGAGTTTCCCTTGACGTAGCTTCAGCGCCTCCACCGATAAAACAATAGGGTGGTCCTTTGGTGTGACGGCTTTCTCGAACACTGAAACTTTTGGCTGAAACATTTTTGGATATGATCAATAGTTTGAGTGCTATTGCTCTGCAACACTTTATGTGCCTTACCCTGTATATATAACGGGTGTTCCGTTTTAATCTTACACCTGATTTATCTCGAAAAATACTGCTCTGATCAAGTATTGAGTGTAACAAAACTTTCAGGATTCAAAGAGGGTCGCTAAAAAAATATTTTTTTGGCACGGAATTCCAATGCGATTGATATGGCGAACATGGTTTTTAAAAATGGGATTAAGAATTTTTTTTTCAACAAAAAATTTGTCGGGTCAAACCTTTTGTATAAACAGTCTTTTTAATACAGTTAATCATTTTTGGGATGGAATATCATTTTTACTATTTTAGCGCTATTCAGAATGTACCACGAGGAGGTCAAGTTTTCAATATCGCTAGTATAAGTGTGCGTGCGTTCCGTTAAAAAACAAACCCAAACAAAGTCACACGCACACTGAACTTGGGTTTGTTTGATAACGGAAGTGACGAGCTGCAGAGACCTTATCCTTGTTTGGGTTTATTTCGGTTATCGAACAAACCCAAATAAACGCGAGCAAACTCACATCCACATACACACGCACACTTACACTAGGGATGTTGAAACTTTATCTCCTCGTGGTACATTCTGGATAGCGCTAAAATAGTGAAAATGATAATCCAACCTAAAAATTACGAACGTTATCAAAAAACGGTTTCTACAAAAGTTGTTAGTTTTGACCTGACAAATTTATCGGTGAAAAATGTATGATCCCATTTTTTAAAAACATGTCGGCCACCTTAACGTCGCCGTGTTAAATTTTGGACCTAAGATTTTTTTTTACCGTTCGCCTTTGAACTCTTATAGTTTTATTATCCTTGATACTTGATTGGAGCAGAATTTATCGAAATAAATCAGGCGTAAGATTAAGATGGGACACTCGGTATATTTGATATTGGATTATGGCTAAGGCTCGAACCTCCTTAATTGCCAAATTTATAACTATTGATATCATTTCCCAGCCTAGCAATATTTTTCAACAATATTATGAGTCTTATACTTCCCAATAATAATTTATTTTAGCATGAAATTTTATTCGCAAAAAGTTGGCAGCCTGTTAAAAACCCATCGTATTTTCATCCCCACTCTTGCAGCCAAGGCACGGTAACTCCTTAAGTGGTGGGATAAAAATGGGGCTGTTTAAAATGATAAGTTGAATAGAATAACGAAATTGTTATTAAACGGCTTAAAGATTTTTCTTCTCATCCCTACGGTTCTTTAGTAAATGACGAAATTCATTTCCATTGAGTGCCATTTTGTAACAATTATTGTGTCGTTATAGAAACGCAGCAAAGTATTATTTCGTGAATGAGGAATTGAACGCTCCAAAGCTGGGTCATCATTTGTCGATGAGATTGCCAGAGAATTCAGCGAAAATTCGTACCGGTCGAACCAAAGGACTCGAAATCAATGGCATGTGCTGTCCTGAACTTGCCGTCACCCCAAAAAATCTATCAAATAAATCGCTACCATGGTAATTAAGCTTATTATCGTATACCCGTGTAGTATGATAATTGTTGTTTGCCACGTTTGTAACATTATAATTGCATTGTGTTGTAATCGCCGTCTTATTGACCTGATGTGTTATTATTATTATTACACGTTAATTATTAGTGAGAACCGAAGGAGATGTGCGAGATCGTAGGTCAAAACGATAAAATCTCAATTTTCTTAGGACATCGGGACCATCTTACTGGCAACCAATCTTGGATGGTACAATTATAGCTGCAATTGGTGGCCTATTCACCAAGCGTATCAAGGACGAATCAAATCGGTAAGATTTGGGAATGGGGACAATTAATCGTTACGCAGTAAAGATTGAATATATTTTATTGTAATTGGTACTTATGATGATAAATACTTAGTATTTATAATAATAATTACTAATTACGACAAAATGTTATCAATCATCACTTAATATTCATTATATTTATAATGTTTTTAAGTAAAGTCCATAAAAAATCGTATTAACAAAAACACATTATAAATTCGTATTTATAATGATAAGTACTAATTACAATAAAATATTTTCAATTATTACCGCGTAATGACTAATCGTCTGTTGATACTCCAATGATAATGATAATGTGATTATCGGTGTTGTCATCATAATTTATCATTAACATTCATATTTTAATCATAATAATAATTGTTGCTGATCTTGTTATTATTACTATTATTGTTGTCTCCGATATAAATTGATTTAGGGGCGAGTCTGTATTTTTGGAATATTGAATAATTTTAATGTCAGATATTTTTTATTGGTGTTGTTGCTGCTGTTATTAATATTACTACATTCATAACGCTTGATATTCGTAAACGGCGTAATGATTGTAATAGTCACAAGTGTTATTATTATTTGTTGTTGTTGGTACAATTATTATCGCATCCATAAGACATGATAGTAACAATCACCACACGCATTATTATAATCCGCATTATTATTATTGTTGTTGTTGTTGTGTTAGTTTTTGTGGTTAATGGTCTTGATAGTGTCATTGTTTGGTTTTGAACTATAATTATTATCATCATCGTTATTGGTGTTGTTATAATTATTATCGCATCCATCAGGCATGATAACAATAATCAACACAAACATGATTATAATGAGCCTTATTATTATTATTTTTTTAAATAGACTATTGCTCCGGGCAACGCACTTCCTCAGTTTGCACTGGGAAACATTCACCTACCCCCGGGGGTTAGGCTCGTTCTTAATCTAGACCGGAACAATAACGCTGGGCGGCACTCGAGGATTCCGACATCACCTCGGCTGCCGCCCAGTCAAAAAGTTGCGCGAAAAGTCCAATATATCGCTCTGCGACAGCCGCTCCCTCAAGCCAGAGGGTGAGCGGCTACCGCAGTCCACAATCGTGTTCCCTAAACGGAGGGATCCAAGTATGACCGCCTTCTGCATCCGACCCGCTAGCAACCGGGCACTGGGTTTGCAAACCGGTATGCCAGCTAGGCCCGACACAAAAGACTCTTTCATACCCCCTAGCGCGCCGATGATGAGGACAACGAGAGTCCCCTGAATCCCCGGTGCAAACGACGCAGATCGGCCAGGAGAGGCGGATACTTGAGCCGTTTCTCCTCTTCCTTGCGCGACACGTTCACTTCGGCCGTAGCCGAGAACTCAATGACGTATATCGTCTTGTCGTCGAAATCGAAGAGGACAACATCAGGCTTAGTCGCTAGAAGCGGCCCGATGGTCGCGAACGAGAAGTTCCAATAAATCTTGCACCTCTCGCCCACGACAACGGACTCAATATCTCCTGATAAATAAGGCGGCACGAGTTTCCGGTCTATCCCATAAGAGTGCCGTAGATGGTAGTACAACACCCTTAGGGCCGCGTCATGGCGATGGATATAGCCGGAGACTGCATATACCGGGCAGGCCGACAGTAGATACATTAGTGTCTCCGACGATTGTTTGCATGCACAACGCAAAGTGGTCGACAGAGGCTGACCCATAACGCGACTGCGATAGACCAGGGTGTTGATGACTCCGTCTTGGCAGGCGCAGATAAACCCTTCGGTCTCGGACATCAGTCCAGCTGATTGCAAGAAGGAAAAGGTCAGCTGGGTGGATAGGCCTTGCTCCTCGATGTGGCGAAAAAAAACACCGTGCATGGGTCTGTCCACATGCTGCCGAGTCAGGACAGTCTCCTGCTCGGCAGCTCTGATTGCCCGTCGACGTCGGGACTTGGGCAACAGAGTGACGGAGTCTGTTCCCGTGCGGAAATTGAGTTGGGGCTGTGATCGGGCCCCAATAATATTCCCCTAACTTTATTCGGGCCCTAATCTGGAAGCCACATGAGGGCCGTTAACGGCCG
Organism: Ophion ellenae; assembly: GCA_963210295.1. Taxonomy (NCBI): domain Eukaryota; kingdom Metazoa; phylum Arthropoda; class Insecta; order Hymenoptera; family Ichneumonidae; genus Ophion; species Ophion ellenae. The sequence goes on from OY723392.1 coordinate 14,477,433, forward strand.
GTCACACTTTGTCAACGAGGGCCCATAAAGGCGCAACGACCGGGGCCTTATAAGTTGCCTCAATGGCGCCTCATCAAAACCATTGTAGCGCCCTGAAAATGCCTCATCGGCGCCTCATCATAACCATTTCAGCGCCATAAAATATCCGTATCAGTGGATATACGTGTATGTTAAATGCGTCAGGGTATATCTGTATTTGTTTTTATGTAATTGTTCATGTGCATAGGTGTGGGCATGAGTACATGTGTATGTATGTTTGCGCGCGTGGAAATGTGATTGCGTATTTGCATGTGAGCCTTTATGACAAACTGCCATGACAAAATTAATACAAAAAATAATCCATTCTGAGAAATGGATGTGTAGTAGATATAAAAAAATATATGGGTCTACTGAATCGCTAGAATCTATTTCCATTGAGGGAAAGATCTGGAAAACAAAGACCAATTTATTTACTTATCCTACACAGTCAGATAAAGTTTACGAATGGGAAATATCAGCGAAGTCTTCAGAAGAAATAATTTTCCCTATGATGAGTATTGAGCGGAAATTAGTTGCGATAAAAATGTCGAGAAAACCGGTTGGGACTGTGCACACTTATGCGCTAGCATTACTCCATGTATGAGTGAAACCATGAGTAATTGTTTGTATCTATCTAAAAGGTTTCTTTAATTTGATAAATAAATACTGTCGGATGTTTGTCTGCATATTTGTGTTCATCGTTGATTTTTTATTTGCTAATGCCCGTACGCTTTTTCCCAATTTGCGTTCGATAATATTATTCGATCGATGTATATAATCGATTTGAATAATTGAAATACCATCAACCATGTAGCCTAAGCTATTTATACTGGTTTATCGTTATAATATTCAGATCTGGGCCTATTGTGGAGATCCCTACTTGTTTATCCCTATACTGGCCAAGTCTGGGCCTATTGTGGAAATCCCTACAGGTTTATCCCTATCATGGCCAAGTCGGGTCCTTTTGTGGAAATCCCTACAAGTTTATCCCGATAATGGCCAAGTCTGGGCCCATTGTGGAAATCCCTACTGGGGAAAGCACTAGGAAAGCCCTGAAAGGCCCTTATTTTTATTAGGGATGCCCTATCAGTTTTCCGCACGGGTTGGCAAGGCGCCACGCCGGCGCCGGCGGAACTCCAAGCCAACTCCAAATTATTATTATTATTATTATTATTGTTGTTGTTGTTGTTGTTCTATTTTTCGTGGTTGATGGTGTTGATAGAGTTATTGTTCCTGTTTACTTTTTTTATATATGCTAGGAACCGCGTTAATTATTCATATTTCATGCTTTGTTAAACATATCACATTAATGTTATTGTAATGGTCATTATTATTGTCGCAGATATAAATTGATCTAGGCTAGAATCGTATTTATTTCAGTTACCTAACAACAAGCTTTTCCTTTCAGGGAGAGATTGGAAAGAATGAAACTACGGGAAATGCAATTATTGAACAAGTTAACGAAATTAATAGACGACTTTGCGGAATTCCATACTTTGAGAAGAGAATCGGAAAAGGCGGAAAAGCACATCAATCAAGAGATACGCTGAGCAACGTTTCCTCGGGAGTTAAAGATACCGTCGGACCCCGAAAGGATTATAAACAGATAGCAGATGCAGAGGCACTGTTTATTTGAGACTTGTGTACATTTTAAGAATGATTTACGGGATATAAAAATACGTGGGCTTCAGCGTACGCGTCACGCGCGTGTGCGCGAATAACATACCGATATCTATGTAACAGAATTTACACACATATTTTCATCGTGGCGATATAAGTCAGAGATATTTCAATAAATTTTGCGCCGTTGTAGGATACATGGAAAAACGGAAATTCTTGTTGGATAGAAGGAATTACAGATAGATTTATTGAGCCCCTCTTGTCTCTCAGGCTTAAGGGGCACCACTAGGGTGACACTTAAAGAAAATCGATTTTTTGCATTTTTCGATAGTCCATACCTTTAAGAATAACATACTGAAATTTCAAATCGTTTTTGAACTACAGACTTCTAAAGAGCAGCTGCTCGTCGGTCAGAAACGCGCGTAAGCTGAAGAGCTATGTATAATATAGGATATTTATAAATAGGTATATACCTGTGAAATCTTTCGTACATTGTTACTGGTTACATGTGTTTTGGAGCAGCTCGACGCAGGTATATTTGAACGACTTATTTAGTTTTCTTGTAACCGTTCTCCAGAGCACATCGCAGTATATCTCAGTAAAAATTAGTGAAAAACCTCGGTATTCCAATAAAAAAGGTTTTCGCGATCATCCTACGCGTAGATCAACTTCGAAGAAATGAAAGTTTACGGGAAATCAACACACGTTCGAGCAGTCCACCGTGAATACCAGTACGTCTGCTGGAAAACTATTACGTACTAACGACGAAGAAATTGTGATTGATCCAACTCACGGGTATCGCATTCTTCAGTTTGTTTCGGTTTTTTCTTTAATTAGCAATCTAGTGATGCGCAAAACTTTTGAAAAACTGTCACTTTTAATCAAGTAAGTTGGCGCGGCTTTGGATTTTGAATTGCTGTGATGTGTGAATGCGGTGTTTCGTGCATCAATTCGGGACTTATGATTGGAAATGCATTTGAAGTAAATAAACGTATAGTGGGTGTGATGCGACTCCTGGGTATCGGAATAAATGGAGCGAATCTTTTTTGCGGTTGATGGATCGATTGAGAAAATTCTATACTCAAATTTTCGCTGGATGCTTGGAAAATTCATGGAAAGCAGCAGAATCGGTTTATAAATTTAGTGTAAAAGGAGCCATAGAAGAAAAGAAGAAGCTGGCATTAGAAAAAGAAAATGCAGATAAAAATTTGACGGTTTCTGGAAATGGTACGTGAAAAAAACGTAGCCATACTTCACGTTTTTGCGTAACAACTCTTGCAGGAAAGTATTGTAAAGACATAATCGATTCATGTGTGAAATCTACTTACTGTCAGAGTTGTCAATTCTGGGAGAAGAAAAAGATAGCGATCTTGAAAGTTACGAAGAATGGCTCTCACAGCATGATGAATGCAATGTAAATCATGCTGGATCGGCTTCAAAAATGTAAGTCGATAGTGTAAAAGAAATGTTCGATCGCTCGATTGATTATTGCGAAGTGAAATATACGCGGTATATTGGCAATGGTGATAGTGCCCAAAATTACAATTGCTTACTTTGGCACTTTGCTCCGAAACACCTCCACAATGGTTTGAAAACCATTGAATTAGCCAATTACCTTGCTCTTGGGATATTTAATGATGGACTTCCATAAATTCTGAAAATGTTGGGCGTGATGCGAGTGACAATTGGACCTGCAGAAAGGGATTATGCCACCGACAGAGATCAAACGAGGCTGCGCGTAGCAGAGCATCATCATCAGGCTGCCTCGAAAGAGCGTCGATTAGCTCGAAGGAGAGCTTCAACAGCCCAGCAGGTGCTTTTCGAAAAAGAGGAAGGTGAATTGTATGGGCCTGAAGTAGCAGATTAGCTCTAGGTATGATATTTATCGATTAATAACAATGAAATCAATATTTTTAGATTTTAAGGCGTTTTTCTCAAAACGACATTTTTCAAATTTGCTGCAGTTCTAACTCGAATACAAATCATCCGATCGACTTGAATCTTGGTTAGGGGATTTAGTATTTGTTTCTTCATACAATGGCTGTCCAGTTTGTCGATTGGATAAAAAATATCAATTTTCCATGCAAAAAACCATCAGATTTTTAAGCGTAATTTGGAACTTTGTTTCAAAATTCTGCCATGTTGTTGGATTTTAATTTTTTTTCACAATCCTGCGTCATTGTACAGGCAATACCTTCTCGTTTAAAGGCCCTTTTCATTTTCTGATTTAAGGCACTCTTAAGGCCGCAATCGCCGCAGCGGTGGGAGAACTTTTTTTTTGAGCCTCGGGAGACGGCGCATAAGTTGCTGAAAATTGAATATTTTCATACAAAAAAATTACTGTATAAACATCATTTATACACAAATATATTCTCGAAATTTCAAAGCATTCGGTGCAATACTTTCCCTTCAATAAATTCCCGAAAATCACCTTTTTTGGCAGTCACACTAGTGGTGCCCCTTAAATCTCCATCTATGGATAGGAAAAACAGACTATCGTTATCTATGCACGTCAATAGACGAATAAATTCATTGGAGACACGATGAATGAATAAATGCTTACCTGACTCCCGGTAAAGGCATACTTGGAAATAAAGAACTATACTATATTGCTTACCCGACTGAATGAATCGATTCATTAACGAATAAACAAAGTAGCAAAGAAATACGTAAATAAATGAATATACATGGTGAGAATCAAAAGGTGGCCCTATGTTTTTTGAGCGTCTTGCGTAAATTTTGCAACCGAGCAAAATATGATATTAAATAGGTTTTCAAGTCCTCTTCGAAAAAAAATATAGCGTATTTGTGTAATGAGTAGTATTCTCCAAAAAAAATGGAGCACTCTGCAAAAAAAATCACAACTCCACTTTGAGTGAGTAATTAAATTCTCAATACGAAACACTCCGGAAAAACTTTTTTGTGTATCCCGTCATCGAGAAAAAATTATCAGAGATGCATTTTAAAGTGCATAAATAGAATTCAATACCATTTGTTTAAACATTTCAGGAGTGTTTTGCATTCAAAATTTGATTGTCTTCATTCAACTAAACTCGAACTGTAATATTGATTTTATTTTCAGAATGATCAATTTTTCTGGCAAATACGACTCATCACAAAAATACGCTATATTTTTTTCCAGGAGGTCTTGAAAAATCATTGAATATCATATTTTTCTCAGTCGCAAAATTTCCGCGCCGGACCCTTAAAAAACAAATGGCTACTTTATAATTGTCACCCTGATATAGAACATGCTTGTTCATACAAGTAAATAAATTAATATACAGCGTATCCTGTAATTAATGGATGATCCTGCAGGGGTCGACAGGTCAGATCATGTCCTACTATATGTTGGAATTTCAGTTTAGTAAAAGTTCCACGATTTTCGAGATTTTGGGCATTATATTATTTTTTGAAAAAAAATCATCTGCTTTTGTCTTTCGCATGCCTTTTCTACAAATGATATGAATTGACAATAACTAACAATTAGCAACTTTTTAAAGTAATTGGCACGAATGCGTGGTACTTTTTTTTTACACCGCAGGCTATTTAAGTCAGATGTTCGAATTGGTTTGTATGAAATTTCCGCATAAGATCGTTTTTCATAAAGTTTCATAAGGTTTCCTAAAGTTTCCTTAACATTTAAGGTTAAAAAGAAGACTTTTCTACATAGAACAAATAACCAAGAGTATCTTTTAAAAAACCGGGTAAAAAAGTTATCATTTGTAGAAATGGCATCCAACAATCCAAAAGCAGATGATTAAAAAAATAACATAAAGCCCAAAATCTCGAAAAGCCGTGGGGCTTTTACTAAACTGAAATTTCAGCATTTAGTAGGACATGATCTGACCTATTGACAGTTGCACGATTATTCATTAATTACAGGACTCCCTGTCCTGTAATTAATAATATATATATATGTATATTCATTTACGGGCACGTATAACGTGTGTACACAATAATAGATAGCGACTAAGTGTGCTATCTTTTATTAAACTGGTAGTGACGAAATTCATATTTACACAGACGAAGGATGACTTAAGAAGAAAAGAAAATACTTGAGAAAATAACCTGTTGACCCGAATGAGCCAAGCGTCCGCTGTGCCAACTGCAAACGTTTTGTTTGTTTCTATAAATCGATACAGTCAAATAAACGTGGCGAACACTTGGCGACCCCCACCGCCGAATCGACAAAAAGCCAATTTAACGAGTACCCGAAAAATTACAGGCTTCGGACAAAAACGTAAGTATAAATAACGAAAAAAAGAATGGCCATACGAGTAGCATCTTCAATTCTGGATTAGGAATTACCAACGCGGATTCTTGGTTGCCTAGCTCACCGAGAAATATTCGACAAGGTTGTATACATATTGTCTCCCTCCATTAGCTCCACAGTCGAGATCGCGAAGATGATTCCTCGATCTTTTCTCGCTTCTTTTTCTTATTGACAATAAATATCAACGCTTGATAGTGTTACAAGGACGTCCGCTTTGACGGATGACCATTGGTCACCCCGCATACATATTCCTCCGCGATCTATTAATTTTGCATCCAACTATAATTACGATAACGGATACGCCACACGCGTGTCTATTCCTTCGAGTGAAAAGGATCTTAATGCGACGATCATCTTGTATTCGACACCTGCCGCGTACCGTTAAGGGGGGAGATACCTTTAGGCGAGGAAAAAATGTCTCATTTTCATGATTTTTTTTAAAGGCAAGATTTCTTCACGATTTTGAGACTTAGGGTAGGTTTTATTACTCCTTTCGGCTGTTACATGGTATTTCTAAAAATTAAGGGCTTACGCGGGTTTCGAAGCCAAAAAAGCATATTTTATCTATTAAAAAAAAAATATAATAGATAAATAATTTTATTCAAAATATTAAGCATATAAAAGAGCAACATTTCAACAATATTGAAAATTTTTTTTATCCAAAACCTGGGAAATTCAGCCGGTGGGACCTGGTTTTCGGAGACACCGAAATAAAGTGTCCTCGTGGTGGTCAGGATACCTCATGATAGCTTTATCAGAAATAAAAAAAACCAGATTTTTTCTGTTAGTAGATAAGTATAGCTCGTGATTCAACGATGGATTAAAAAAATTGAAATTTTAATTTTTGGCAGAGTTGTATGCAAAATAGTTAAATTTTTAAAACAATTTACACTACGTATAGCCTTGTAAAATTAGTTGTAATCGAAAAAAAACCTTCGTTCAATCACTAGTCAATAATATTTTGAAGAAGTGTGCAAAATTTCAAGAAGATCGGTGCATTCGTTTTTGAGAAATCGTGTCCACCGACTTCTAAAATAGTGTTTTTAGAAAAATGCGATATACCTGCGTCGCTCCCAGCCGGTCTTTCCCAACGGGGGGAATTCCCAAAGACTCTCTCTCCTAGACTTTTATTCCGATTGACTTGAAACTTTGGGAGAATATTCTAGACATATTGTACTATTATATAATAAAATTTAAAAATTGGATTTTTTTAAATCTTCAATCCCACATAAGCCCTCAATTTTAAAAAATGGCTGAGGTATGGCACGGTTTTTACACCGGTTGCGGCGTATATTGTCAGACAGCTTGGCACGTGGCGTCGGCGGGATTAATCTGAAAAAACCATCGAAGATTTTTCTTTCATTGGGAAATCACCACAGTGTAAAACTGTAAAAAAATCGATTTTTTTTTCATTATCCGATAGTATAGACGGTTATAAACATGGACCTGGTATCAACGATTGATCGTAAGTAGACAATTTATATGAAAATTCCGCACTCAAAACATTAAACGCGTTTCTTCTCAAAATGTAGTGTTTCAAAATGGTGTACAGTCTCGAAGGAAGAGTTTTCAAGCTATCCGTCTCAAATTTTGACACAACGTTCTACACGCCATTTATTATCTTGCTATGGAAGCTTTTTTTAAATGTTCATATTTTTTGTAACGAAAAACTTGTAAAAATAGGCTACAATCGATATTTTTTTTAAACCGCCGCCATTTTGTCGATTTCGATTTTCAAAAAACCTCCATAGCAACATAGCGGCTTTCATACTGATTAATAATTGTTTTACAAATTTTGTTTCAGATAATATTTACGGTCATAACCGTGTACACCGTGAGGACTCTTTTTTTCCGAAGACATTTACAACCGCAAAAAAAATGAAAATAACCGGTCAAAAATCTATTTTCGGTGCTACATGAGTGCTTTGACTTGACATTAAAAAAATCAGTCTGATTAGCATATTTTAGCCATCGAAAAAATTCGCGAAAATCAGCTATTTTTTTGACCCGTTACACTTTGATGAATCCTTAACGGGGTCATCCGATGTGACAGCTATTTTTTTCGCTTTTTGGGGGATTTTTTAACCATTGAAACATACTATCTTTTACTTTTTACCACGCATTTATTAACATCTTTACAGTTCCTTAGAATTTTATCAAACAAAAATAACGTTGAACCGACTGTACACCGTTCGGAAGACACTCATGTGTAAAAAAAAGTTGGTTGACGGCTGCCATGATTCCGGAGGTTTTGCTAATCTGAAATAAAAAAAATCAATCATCACAATAAGGTTAGAAATATTTATACCAAATTTCGTCCGAATCGGTCGATTAGTTTTTTAGCTATACGTCATGCCAGTTTTGAAAATGCAGTTCAGAAGACCGTGCCATACCACCGACATTTTTAAGGTTAAAAAAACCCTGTAACAACCGAAAGTAGTAATAAAACAACCCCTAAATTTAAAAAATGGTAAAGAAATATTTCCTTAAAAAGAAGAATCATGAAAATCAGCAATTTTTTCCTCGCCTAAAGGTATCTGTCACCTTGATGCGACCGAATAATCATTTTGTTTTCTACACCTGCGGCGTCCCGGTAGGATTCTCCAATTTCACTGCAAAAATATGGCACAACCTTGTAACGAATTGACTTGCAGTAAATAGTAAAGGTGAAGAAGCGTGTAACGCGTGCCAATTATCAAAAATCATTTTACCGAGATGCTCGACACCCGGGGCCTATGAACAAATGTTTTTCGTATACACATATACGGGAATACGGGTGCATCGGTACAATATTATCGAACGAAATGGGCTACTCTTCTGTAACAATGAGAGAAAGTTAGAGCGGAGCCTCGAATGAAAGGCGTGCCGCAAAACGCACATCTCGTCTATACAAACCAAGTCCCCGCGGCAATAGACCGAATCGCCTTCACGGGTACTATTTTTCTCTACTCGAAACTCGCTTCCCGACCAACGAAAAAAAATGTAAGATTCTCATCTACTTCCTCTCCGCTGTTCCTACATACTGAACGAAAAAGCACGAATAAAAATAATATCATTTGATGCTGGTAAAGTTCCGGATCGTACAAAAATGTGTGACTTAAAAAAAAAATTTATTAGACAAAATATTTTTTGAAGATTCGATTTGTGGATCTCTCATGAGGATTCGAGTGAGCAACGTAGCGAGCAAAAAAAATTGGTGAGAGAAATTGGGTAACGCGAAAAAAATATCATTGCATTTCACAACCCTACTAATTTTGACATGGTGTCGTTTGCACAGCTTGAATTTCGAATGTAAAACTGGCAATATTCGCTCGTTGCGCAGTGACGCGATTAATTTGCCTTCATTGAGGGGTTATGCCTAGTTGTAAAAGTGTAGAAAATCACTTTTTTCAACCTCTTCCATCATCACGTTGACGAACATGGTGTACAAAGAAGTGCCGACTATTGCGCAAGATGTGCAAGGAAGAATAATTAGAGCATGTTCGTTGAGGTTGTTACGGGGCCAGGTCAAAATGCTGCCACCGAGCTGGAATTTTTTCTGGAAGTATATAACCCTTTTGATGATCATCCTGTGCAGTTTGGATACGATCCACAGTCCCGTTTTCTATATTTTTTCTTTCGAAAACTCGGCGTTTATCTTGGGCTTATCACATCACGCTTATGGAAACTTCCCGATCATTTTTCAATATATTATGCACACCTGCTTAAAAAAATGCTATTGCGGAGTCGACAAAATAGGTATTATCGGATTGCACCTTTGCACTGTGAAAATGAGGATTCACAGCTCCATTATTAAATCATTAATACTTTAAATCGCGAATTTGTGCGAAAATTAAGCACAAAAAATATTGGGCCGTGCAAACATGGCGACGTCGTAGACGATACAAATGCTACATACCTTATCGAAGACCTTAAAGTGCTTGGTCAGGATAACTAGAGAAAGATTATAGAAAATAATTATACAAAGTAATGAAAACATTTCATGTGATTACCGAATGTTCAGAAATGCTCATATTTATAAGTAGGTGTAAAACTGGTTGGAAAATCTACGTTTAATAAGACGAATATTTTATAGTTAACAGTTGGTAATAGGCGATCGGCCTCATGCATAAGCATAGGGCCCTCCCCTCGTACTTCAGCCCCAACGGGTAGACCCCATAACAACCTTAAGACAGACTGACGTGATTAATACATCATAATAAATGCGAATTAAATTGCAAGCGTGCATTGAAAGTGGTTGCCATCACTTTGAGCCCTTTTTTATAGGAGTACGTGTTTGCACCGGTTTTCTAATCGATTCTAGGCTAAAAACATTGAAACTTCTTTCAAATCATATTTTTAGTTCCTTGACAAAATTCTGAAAAAAAATTCTGTTTAAAAAATTCTGAAAAAATTCTGAAATTTCTGAAAATTCTGAATTCTTGACAAAATTCTGAAAAAAAACTGTTTAAAAAAATGGATAAACCCCGTAGCCGATGACCTCCTTCGAACTATGCAACTTTTGTAGGAAAAGTTTTCTCCTAAGTCTGATAGGTGAGAAAATATTTCTACAGCTAATACCTGTTGCTCCACCGGGTATAAGTATACAGCGGGTCAAAAAAGTATTCGTACACTTAGTTTTTTCGCAATAACTACATAGGCATATGTGATACAGAAACAAAAGCTATTGAGTCTAATAGTCCATTAGATACAGAGATAATCTGCAAATGGAGAGTTTTTTATCAGGCATAATAAACCATGTATAAACCATATATTAATAATATGAATAGAGAAAAACGTTTAGGTTTCGCTAAAACCTACGTAAATAAACCCATCGAATTTTGGAAACGTGTCATCTTCTCAGATGAAGCGAAGTTCAACATTTTTGGGTTAGATGGGAAGAGATTCGTCAGTCAGGTCAGTCAGATTTGGGGCAGTCTGGAGTGCAATCGTATTGGAAATCTCGCATTTATAGATGGAATAATGAATTCCCAGAAGTATATCGCCGTGTTGCGTAATAATTTGAAGGGAAGTCCAGTTAAAATGGACCTGAGTAGGAGATATTACTTTCAACAAGACAACGACCCGAAATATACGGCCAATAAAACGAGAGAATGGTTGTTGTACAACGTTCCTAAACAATTGATTACACCATCGCAACCTCTGAATATTAAGGGGGAATATCAGTGTGAAAAAAATCGATTTTTTTTGCTTAAATAGATAGTTTTGGCCTTTAAGAATATGCCTACAAATTTTCAAAAGAATATTCGGCTTAGAAGTATTCGAAAGCAAGAAAAAGATAAATATCCAACAAATCTGATTTACAGCAATTCATTTGAGTATAATGGAGAAAAATATTAAAGAGAACAACTCAGAAGCTTGTAGAATCCATTACATCCTTTAAGACTACAGGCCACGATTGAAGCTAAAGGGATGCACACAAAATAGTAGTTAAGGTCTTATATATGCGATTTCGCCGAATTTCGAAGGTACTATTCTAGACGAGGTTAAAAAAAAGACGCATATATTGACAACATTTTTTTTACAGATCATTTATGCACATGGTTAAGTATATGTAAAAAAAACCAGGAATATTAGCACATGGCGGAGATATAACATAATAAAGCAATGTATTTTTTTTCCGGGCGCGTTGATGGTGAAAGTTCTCGGCATCGATGTGGGTGTCTGAAAAAAATTAACATATTTATAATTGCATAATGAATGTATCTCGAGAACCAACAATACTATTAAAAAAAATTATTATAATGAAAATTCGCAACTTAAAATTTTGGACTCAATTTTCTGTCGGTATTGTATTTTTTATATTTTTTTGTATCATTGAAATTGTTGGTTCTGTAGTTCACACGATAGGTGATGATTAAAAGATTAAACGAACTTACCTTAAGTGAAGTTGAATTTTAATTGTATGTAGCGGCTCTTCCGAAGATCACTGGTAGTACCCCTTCCTACTACAGATGGCACCACAGGTTTAACGTAAGCAAAAAAAAACGAAAAAGGAGCCCCACTCTCGCGTCTCCATCCGGTTCGTCTCCGATACTTACGTAATTTCTTCAAAGTAACGTGCCGTAATTAGGATTCAACTTATTGAAGTATGGGTTACTTTGGTGGGACTGATCTTCGGAAGAGGCGCTACAAACAATTAAGATTGAACTTCACTTAAGGTAAGTTCGTTTAATCTTTTAATTGTATTTCGCGCCTCTTCCTTCAGATCACTGGTAGATGTTTAAAGTATGGCACGTATTTTTATCAATTGTCTGTGACGAGTCGTTAAATAATTATTCGTGATTTATTTTTTCACTCATTCCAACACAGTTGTGGCGAATATGGTATTATCCTTTACGATTTCTAGATCGTCGAATCGTGTAAACGTCCTGGGCGCTTCAGTCCAGCCTGCTGTCTTTTTTATTACGTCTATGTTGATGCCGCTCCGTTTTACTGATGACGTTGACGCGTGTCGCGCGCTATATGCTGTGAAAATGCTGGTGTCGGTTCCGCATAAGTCTAATAGTTCTTTAATCCATCTACTGATTGACTGAGTTAATACTTCTTTATGAGGTTTGTGATAACAGAGAAGTAATTTTTTTGTATCTTGTCGGATATGCTCTGTTTTTTCTAGGCAGTTTTGGAGCGTCGTGGCCACGCAAATCTTGGAGTTTTCAGTGTACACTCGGAGTATTAACGTCGGTTTGTTTTCTTTGTCTATGGGAAGTCTTAATTCTCGCTTGTATTTTAATCTCGATTTTCTTATCACGTTTAGTAATGTCATGGATATTTATTGCGGCAAGAGTCTGCATTCTGTGTGCGGTTGTTAAGGCGAGTAACATGGTAGTCTTCATGGAGAGTTGTTTAAGTGAGAGTTCTTCATTGTGTGGCCATTGATTCAGGAAAACCAAGACCACTTTTGGGTCCCAAGTGTCATTATATCGTGGCTTAGGTGGGCGTTGATTTGCCGTTCCTTTACAAAAACGCTTAACGATTGAATTTTCCCCGACTTCGGGCCCCAACAAGAGCGATAGTGCTGTTAATCGATCCATAACCTATTCCCCTCTGGAATTGTTCTGTGAGGAATTTTATAATGCCACCAATGTTGTACTCGTATACATTACGACCATTGTCGTATGGGAATTGCCACCACTTTTTTAAAGGTGTCTCGTGCTGACGGATTGAGGAATCAGTTAGTGATGATAGTAGTACGTCGATGGCTTCTGTGGGTAGACCTTTTAGTTTGTATGCCTGCCTGACACAACCCCTGCAACCCGGGGGAGCTGGCGCCAAAGTGGGTGGGGATCCCTGTCGATGGAATGGATTAAATTAATTTTTGGTTTAAAAACAAGTGGCTTTGACTCTAACATGCTCATGAACCATTGTGATGCTCATATGATGTCCATTGTGGGACTACAACTATACCTCCCGCACAATCTATTTTTATTTTCCTCAACATTTTTAGGATTATCGAAAAAGGAGGGAAGGCGTAGACAAATTTAGCGGACCAATTTTTTGTGGAGGCGTCGATAGCCACAGCTCCTGGGTCACTCTTCCATGCAAAATATTTTTCACATTTTGTGTTGGATCTACTGGCAAAAAGATCAATCTTTGGATTCCCAAAGGCCTGGCGAATTTTATTATAGCCTCCATTTGCGAGTGAGAATTTTGTCTCAGGCCCCAGCTGTCGACATTCGCCGTCAGCAGTTGTATTTTCTGATACCTGGATGTATGACGCAAAAATCCAGATGTTTCTTCGTTCGCACCATTGCCATATTTCCTTGGCAAGCTTACTTAAATTCTCAATCTGTATGCCTCCCATTCGATTGGTATACGAGATTGTTGTTGTGTTGTCTATTCGGAGCAAAATATTGGAGTCTCGTTGAGATCTCGCTAGGCACTTTAGTGCGAAAAAGGCTGCAGTCAACTCCAGGACATTAATGTAGAGTTTCCATTCTTCTCTGGTCCAAAACCCATTAATTCTCTTTTTCCCTAAGCAAGCACCCCAGCCCGAGAGGCATGCATCGGAGAAAATTTCCATACTATAGTGGAGATTATTAATGGAATTGTCGGCGATTTTAATGCTATTTATCCACCAATCCTCCTCCTCTTGGAGTCTCTTGGGTAACCTCATTTTCTTTTCGTAATCACCATCTGCTCTCTAGTGCTAGGAATTTTTCCCGTTCAAAATCTTTTAGGTATACCCAGACGTACTTGACGGCGTGGCAACAGGCGCCAAGTAATCCAATGAAGGATGCGAATTCTCGGATTGTACATTTTCGTGTGCGCTGGAATTTTTTTAATTTTCTTTAAGATTTCCATTCGTTTGTCCTGTGGAAGTGTTAACTTCATCGTGTGTGAGGCGATTACAAACCCGAGGAATTTGCAGGTTTTTGAGGGAATAAGTCGGCTCTTTTCTTCATTGATAATAAAGCCTAGTCTTTCCAGCACGAGGAGGCTGGCGTATATATTTTGGAGACAGTCTTGTTTGTAGATAAACAACGGATTGGTAAACTTTTTGTCGGAGACGTGTTATTACCACGCGCATTAGTTTTATGAAAATATATGGCGCCGTGTTTAACCCAAATGGCATACTCATAAACTCATAAAGTTGTCCCAAAAAGGTGAATCTAAAAAAATCTCAACTACCTGGGTGAATAGATATTGAATAATATGCGTCTTTCAAATCAATCGACGCCATTAGACAGTCTTTGTACATGAGATCTCTTGCTGTTCTGAGATCCTCTAGTTTAAATTGGACTGAGTCGATAAACTCATTTAACTTTTTGAAATTTAGGATTAGTCTCTTTGTACCGTCTGGGTTAGGTACCAGGAAAACGGTTCAGATGAATTGACCTGGGTCGAAATTACATTCTGAGACGACTCCTTTCATTTTGAGCCCTGCGATCAGTTCAGGGATGTCGTGCAAGTCGCTTGTGGACCACTGTGGTTCTGCGGGAGGCAGGGCTTGATAGGGCCATATTTTAAAGGGAATTTCATACCCGGTATCCCAGTTCAGAATCGTGGCATCGTTAGAGATCGAAGCCCACGATCTTTTAAAAAGTTTTGGTCGCCCACCTGGCACACTTACACTGCTTAGCGACGGTTGGAGAAGCTCCGGGATTGGTACTTCGAGCTCGTGCTCCAGTCTTTCGATCCTTGGTAACTGTTGTACGCTCGTCTGTTCCAGGATTTTTTCTTCGCCTGCCCGCCCTCTCTGGACTGAGGTTTCCATGTTCTCGTTCGGGGCGCCTCCCCCCCCGTTTTTTGACGACTTGACTGATGATTTTTCTTTTGTTTTTAATTCTTTGCTCGCTCGTTCTAGCATCTTGGCAATCTTTATCTGTTCTTCGATGTCCGTTTCGAACGGTTGTGCTCCAATCTTTGTTATGTTTAACGCTTCTTTTCGATCTGGATTGAGGTTAGCTAGGACAAGTGCCGTGTAAGGGATTCGTCTCGATGTTCCTCTGCGATTAGTCTTGCGGCATCGCTGACTGTACTTAGAAGCGATAAATCGACGTCAGCGCATTTTACTACCTGCGATAAGTCTTGTGTCAGAGCCGACAAGGCGGCTGTTAACTTGGTTTGTTTCTCGACCATTCGAACGTCTCTGTTCACGGCTCCTTCGGGTAGACATACCTTCATCGCCAAGTTGAGAGCCGGAGCGTTTATCATTGGACAATTTTTGGGGGTCGCATATTTATTTAGAAGGTCTTTTTGTTCCTCGCTTGGTAATCCATTTTCAATTATTTCTGATAGTCGCAGTGCCATGTCTTCGTGGATAGGTGGTCCCTGTGGTTTTTCAGGGTTTAGGTGTTTTCCAATGGGCTCGAGGACGGCTTGCGTTAGTTCAATCGTTTGCTTTTCTTGGTTATTATTTGTTTCCGTTGACACCACCAGTTCTGCTGTCTGTAAGGCTGCTGGTGTTGTAATCGGTACTGCATCTTGCTCGACGGTCGGTAAGGCAGGTTCCGTGTTATCCTGTACCAGCGCCTGTGTCTGAACCGGTGTTCCTGGTCTAGGACTGTTTTTGGTTCTTCTGCAGTTCTTACTGCTATGATGCTGGCCGATCGTGATCTGTCACGGCTTCTTGAGTAGCTTCGTTTACGATGTCGATCATCATAGTCGCTGTCTGAGTAGTACGATGACTGCGATGAGCTCTTGGAACTCGAGCGGCCTGTAACAATGCAAGGAGAGGCCAGAGTTTGGCCGTTAACCCTTGTGCCACTACATCGTATGACCTTTTCTGACCTCGTGGATTCTTATCCTGGGCAGATATGTACTTGACCGAAGTACTTTCTTGGACTCGTGTCTCAAGGCATTTTGTTTCTATTGCAAAATCTTGTATCTCTACTTGGCTTAACACAACGCTTGTCCGATCGTCCCCTCTAAGAGACTCGTGTCTTATCAGGGAAGGCAATACAAGGCGTTCATAACCTTGCAGGCTTATATAGGCGCTTGGCTAGCCCGATTTTTTGGCCCATTTACAAGAGAGAGAACTCAGGTCCGATCAAGAAACTCATGTTTCCTTGTAGGTGTCTTTCTGACTCTTGTCAAGTCCGCCATTAGCCTCGTATTTGCGTTGCATGCGTAGAGAGCGAGAGAGAGAGAGTGAGAGAGAGAGAGAGAACAAGACGGTTTTTACTTACGTCGACTGCGACGATGTTTTCGCTTGTATTTCTTGAGTTTTTTCACCAACCGTCGTAGTCGTTCCTCCGTTGGATGTTCTTCGCGATTTCTATTGTGTCCCAAGTTTTTGGCTTTTCTAGTCACAGACAACTATTTTAACCTGTTTGTGCGTTCTGCACAAGAAAAGGAATAACGTAAGTATCGGAGACGAACCGGATGGAGACCCGAGAGTGGGGCTCCTTTTTTGTTTTTTTTGCTTACTTTAAAGAATTTCCCACCCGTTATTTTCCAAATAGTTTTTAACCACAATGGCAACGCGAGGCCGGGCGTTGTCATGTTGAAAGATTATAGACTCGTGTCTAGTTGCATATTATGGATGTTTTTCGGGTATATCTCGCTTTAAACGGATCAATTGTTGCCTGTAGAAGTCTCCCGTAATGGTTTGACCAGGTTTTAGTATCCCATGGTGGATCACACCCTTCTGATCCCACCAAATACAGAGCATAACCTTCATCTTCAAACTTTTTCGGTTGACCCGAACGCTCTTTGTCTTTAACACTAAAATCACCACTTTGAAACCGTCGAAACCATTCTCTGCAAGATTTATCCGACGGTGCAGATTCACCATAAACTTCCACAAGCATTCGGTGGGCTTCAGCTGCATTTTTCTTCCAATTGAAACAGAAAATCACCACTTCCCGCAAATGGTGCTTATTTGGGACGAACTTCGACATATTCACCGCAGTAAAAATTAGACTTGATGCGCAAAACTCAAAGGTTTGTAAACGATATTTGGTTAAGAGACGTTGATACTAAACGGACCGAACTAAGTTGTACACCTAATAGTTTTTGCAAAGTTTTAAAATATTATTTGTGTTAATGCATCATAGTGTTAATTTCATCATTTTTTTGGTGACTCGACCCCATTAAGCAATAATTTGATATATTAGTTAAGAAAGTAAACCTCCGGGTACATTTCGAATGCATAAGCAAGAAAACAGACGGCATCGACGGCGCATAACCTCGCGGAAAGGCGGCCACATAACCTCAAACTTTGTTTTCACCACGATTAGTTACGTAATATTAAACGGAGTTTCTCCCCGTCCGGATAGCGGCTCAGTCCACGTCGTATTTCCAGTAGGCGTACATATTGTTGTGATTCGTGTCAGCTAGTATCCGGACGAATAACATATATATAATCGTCCGGATAGAATGAGTTAAATTGTTAAACAAACTATCCGAATAATTTACACGTATTCGTCCGAATAAACTCTTTATAATTTTGCTTGGCTTTGTTTGGTTTGGGTTGGATGCGTTTGTTTGTTGGTGTGTGTCTGTTTGGGTTTGTTTATTTAGGTTTGTTTGCTTAGGTTCGTTTGTTTGAGTTGGTCGTGTGGGTTTGTTTGTTTGGGTTTGTTCGTGTGGATTTGTTTGTTTGGGTTTGATTGTTTGGGGCGTTGTACAGCGTGTACTGCGTGAACTGAGCTGCTATCCGGATGAATAACATACGCTTATTCGTCCGATAACCGGACGGCTAGCCGCAGCGTATATTAAATAATGAATCTATTATATAATCTAACTGTGAGACACATGTACACCAATTGATTTTTTCTTCATTTTTCATAAAAAATCGCGAACTAAGTAAGAAATAATTGATTCATCGCGCGTCACGCAGCAAAACGAAACCTACAACGCTTGGTGTCCGGTGTTTCGGTCTCTGTGGCTACGTGCCCTCGTACCAGTAATCGGGCATGAGATTCGACCGTGGTACATGCGTGTGGTGGATGACTCAATTAATAGGACGCTAAAATTATTATATATAACCTTATGGAAACCGAATTGTGATGACGGAGTTGAAAACTTTGGCCAATTCGCTTTCGATAGGTCGTAAGTCTAGTCTAGAAATCGATCAACAATAAACCCCTTTTACTGTTGTGATAATTTGTGATAATCACAAATTATCAAAACTCTTCAGCTCTTCGGTTTAGAAAAGTGCATTCATGACATGGCTGACTCGGACCGGCATCAATTTTACTACTAAAATTAGTCAATAACAATTTACCAGTAATTAATAAACAATTTAAGACTGAATAGGATACAAGTATCATTTTTCGTTACTTGTAAATTATATTGTTAATATAGGGAAATATTCAAACTACTGCCCGAACAGTGGGACCCGTCCGAGCATTGGTACCGTTACCTTACAATGTACAACTGAGATTATGTAGCTTTTCAGTATAATAGTATGTATACGAATACTTTTTTATCTCAAATTCTTGTTATTTTTGCGTTACTCTTAATTCTATTACGCCGAATAAAAAATGCTTCATTTGCAGATTATCTCTGTACCAAGTAGATTATTAGACATAACAGTTTATATATGTGTATCACTTTTTCTTTAAAGTCATTGACCCTCTGTATATACCGGGTGTCCCATTTTTATTTTATACCCGATTTATCTCGAAAAAACTGCTCCGATCAAGTATTGCGTATAATAAAAGTTTTAGGGTTCAAGGGGGGACGTCCCGGGAAAAAAAGTTCATGTCTGAGTGGATATGTTCATATATGTTTCAGATATTGTCATATATGTTCAAATATATATATATATCTGACATTTTACAGTATCATATATGATTAGGTCTGATCATATTCCACATCACATATGCATAAAGAAGATCATATCCGATCAAATACGGTATCAGACTCCGCTATATAGATCTCATATATGTTTTATCTGGTCAGGTACCAAGGCGAGTTGGCAGCGTGAAACCATATCTGAACATATATGATGTGGTATATGAGCAGGCACGTTCATATCAAATTTTATCCCATCAGATACGATACCAAACCTGGACAATATACGAAGTCTTATACACTCATACCTTATCGTATATGCAGTTCAGTTGTTCACACACGAAAATTGCTGAATATATGAAACGATATATGAGTGTACTATATATGATCATGTGACCTGACTGTATTAT
Source organism: Ophion ellenae (assembly GCA_963210295.1). Lineage (NCBI taxonomy): Eukaryota > Metazoa > Arthropoda > Insecta > Hymenoptera > Ichneumonidae > Ophion > Ophion ellenae. The sequence continues at coordinate 14,496,942 of OY723392.1, forward strand.
ATGTGATCATGTGAGTTACTATCATCTTATTAATTATTAACACGTCAAGTGATGACGTGTTAATAACCCCGCTCTATATTTGTAAACATTTTAATATCTTCATGACTGCACTAACAAGATTTTATCTGTCTCAACAGGGTAAGATTTGCTCTGATATAGTCGGAGTCATACCTGGTCTGATAGTTCAGATAAACTATGATTCTATCGTTTCGCAAACGTTACAGTCTGCATCATCAGGGCTGAGAGCTCCGATACTGAAGCTCTCGTGTTTCAGGTATTCCTTATATAGTTGCAGTCATCGTTCCAGATCGCTGCACCAGCCAATCAGATGTTTTAATTGATCAGCTGGTCAATTAAAAAACCGGTAGGACGGTATGCCAAATAGGATTGATGTGATATCCTCCATCTCTGTTTAGATTGTCCGAATGTTTTCGGATTTCCAAGCCTTCTCGGTGTTTCCTGGAAGAATAGCTGTTTGATGGGGCCAGACTTTGGGCTTTGTCGAACTGGATGGCATGACCAGTCTCCATCCAATGTTCGGCCAGCGCTGATTGTGTAATATGGCCATATTTGATACACCGTTGGTGTTCTTTGATCCGTGTACTGATCTTCCTCCCGGTTTCTCCTATGTACACTTTACCGCATGAGCAGGGTATCTTGTATACTCCTGGTGCACTTAATGGTGGTCTTTGGTCTTTTGCACTCGGAATCACTTGTGCTAGTTTCTTCTGAGGTTTGAAGATGACTCGCACGTTACGTTTTCCAAGGACCCTGCCTATGCGATCGGTTATGCCCTGAAGGTATGGAAGGGAAGTTGTTGCGGTTATTTGTCCTTCTTTTTCCCCATCAGGTGCTGTAACCGTTTTCGGATCAGCTATTTTTCTTTTTAGATTTTTTATCGTTCTTTCGATGTTGCCTGGCTTGTAGCCATTGTCTCCTAAAGCTTTTCGTAGGTGTTCTAGTTCAATCTCCAGGGAGTCTGGTTCGGAGATCGCTAGAGCTCTGTAGACCAGAGGGCTTATGACCGACTGTTTTTGGGAAGGGTGGTGATGGGACGTAGCGTGGAGGTATGCGTTGGCTTCCGGTAAACTTTATGGCTCAAAGTGCCATCGCTTTTCCGTTGAACCAGTACATCCAGAAAAGGGATTTGATTTTCCTGTTCTATCTCCATGGTAAATTGAATATTGGTGTGCTGGGAGTTGAGGAAGGTTAAGAATTGATTGAGGTTTTCTTTGCCGTGACTCCAAATGACGAAGGTGTCATCGACATATCGGAACCAGGTGGAGGGCTTGAGGGAAGCTTCTTGCAGAATTCTGTTCTCAAAGTTCTCCATAAAGATGTCGGCGATGATAGGGCCTGATAAGCCCTGATGATGCAGACTGTAACGTTTGCGAAACGTCGGCACAACGCTGATCCTCAACACGGCCTCCATCCGGAAGCCACATACTCTTCTTATTACATAAAGAGCCGTGAAAGCCTCAAAACTAAAATAGGATTCTATCATATGAGCAGGTCTATTGTTCATAGATGTCCGGGTCTACTGGGATCCACGGTATTTTATTCTTATACGGACAGACAGATCTGGTCCAATAAGATTAGATTTGCCTGATATGATCAGATCTGGCCCATTAAAATCAGATCTGCCTGACATGAGCAGATCTGGTCCAACAAGATCAGATCTTGCCTGGGGATTGGATCTGGATATGGACGGGTCTGTTCTCAAAATTATCAAAATGGCTCTGATATGATCATACATGCTCAGATATAAGCATACACGATCTGTCATGACACTACATGGACATATATGGCCATTTTTCTTGTCTGATCATATCTGATTCTACATATATGATTCAGATACATTCAAATATGAACTTTTTTCCCGGAGTTAAAGAAAATCTTTTTTGGTTCAAAATTCAAAATGGCGACGTTTAGATGGCCGACATGTTTTTTTTTTAAAAGAGATCATGCATTTTTTCTTCGCCACAACATTTATCAGCCCAAAACTAACAACGTTTGTAGGAAAAGTTTTTTAATAAAGTTCATAATTTTTAAGGTAATCCTATTGCTTCACACTAGTCATATCACTGACCATACTTGACTAATACAAATTATATTTATATTTTTAACATATGCAAAAAAATAATTTGTCATAACTAAGAATTTCCATGTGTAAACTGATTAATAAATGTTCACATTTAAGTATAAAAATGAAAAAAAATGTTATTCCAACGATTCGCGCAGTATTTCTAGGTTTGATATTTGGCAACATTGGTTCTATCTCCGTCCCTTTTTACTCAAACAGGCGGGTTTAACCTCCATGCTTTTCAACGTCGATCTGTCAAAACAACGTCAGGTGGGGGAAATATAAAGCATTGAATTCGGGCCACAACTGGCAAAAGCGTGGAAAATTTGGGCCGGCGAAATATGTCGGTTATAAAAGATATATGTGTGGAAATTCGAATGAGTGAGATGAGGTTAGGACTACAGTCAGCTGTTGCCTTGCTGCCACGTCTCTTTATAGTAGCAAATGGTAATAAATCCAATACTGGAAGTTCAAATTAAACTTGATATTGCATAAAAATTAGGTCAATATGCGTAATTTGTTCTGCGAGCATTAGATTACTACAAGTGTTAAGTACGTAGATCTGATTATTTTCGAGAATCTGACGGATTCCCACGATTATATACTTTTGTAGCGACTGGAAATTGGGTTTTTGTATGTCGTCCCGGAATTCCTTAACAAAAGTAAAAATATGAAAATTCTATGGATTGAAGCCTGGCGATAGGATTACGTTAAGTTAGAATACCATGTTTACTATTTGAGCGCTATCCAGAATGTACGACCAGGACGTACAGTCTTCAACATCCCTAGTGTAAGTGTGCGTATGTGTGTGGGTCTGAGTATGTTTGTCTTGTTTGCTTTTTTTTGGGTTTGTATAGTAACCCAAACAAACCCAAACAAGGATTAGGTCTCTCGTCAGTTCCGTTATCAAACGAACCCAAGTATAAGTGTACGTTTGAGTTCTTTTCAGTTTGTTTGATAACGAAAGTGACGAGCCGCAGAGACCTACTCTGGTTTCGGTTATCGAGCAAATCCAAACGAATCCAAACAAACGCAAACAAACTCACACCCACACATATGCACACTTACACTAGAGATGCTGAAGACTTTAGCTCCTCGTCGTACATTCTGGATAGCGCCGAAAGTAGTAATAAATGGTATTTTAACCTAAAAATTATGAACGATATCAAAATACTTGCCCTACAAAAGTTATTAGTTTCGGCGTGATAAGTGTTTTGGTAAAAAAAATGCATGATCCCATTAAAAAAAAAACATGTCGGCCATTTTGAATTTTGCACCAAACAATCTTTTTTGAACGTCCCGTTTTGAACCGTATAAGTGTTATTATACTCAATAGTTCATCGGAGCAGTATTTTTCGAGATTAATCACGTGTAAGATAAAAATGGGACACCCGGTATATTCTTACAGATAATCGCGACGTTATACTCTTACCCGAAAATTACACGGAGTGTATTCACCTCGAGGACTGAGTCGGACAAAGGAAAATCTTTCGGCCCGTGAAGTGACATTTATTTTCCTTTACGCGGCTGTGGGACAAAAGGGCGTAAAGTCCGCTAAAAGTAAGTGTTTCGTATATTCGCGTGGTATACGTACACGCGGACACGTGAGAACGAAACGTGCGCCGACGTTCGCGATGACGTGAGAGATTGACCCTTCTTCATTGAGAGCCTTATTACGAGAAAACGCGTCTAATGCGAAAGCTTAGGCAGAAGAGAGGCGGTGGCGCGCCGAGATTGCACTCGCCTTGAGCGGAGCCTTGTTCTTTCTCTTTACACACTTTTGGTCGCCCCCCTTCCATTTCCCTCTTTCTCTTTCCCTTCTTGACGCCGCGCTCGCTGCTCGCTGCCTCACTCTCTCCTCTCTCTTCTCTGTCTGTCTCTCTCTGTCTCTCTCTCTCTCTCTCTCTCTTGAACACTGCTGATTTTTGCAAAAGACGAAACTAGTGAGTGGCTAAAACAACAACGACGAGATGCGCAGCGGAATATCTCGCAGGATTCGCCGCTCTCGTCGCGACGAGCAGCAGCCGCGTGTCCGTTTGACCGCGCGCGGCGATCCGTGAGATGCCACTACCATACACGTGAAAGGAAAGGAGAGGAGGTTCCCTCTCGCGAGCCATAACGCGCGAGTGATCTTTGCAATTTTTTTTGTGTCTTTCCTTTTTTCGTTGACAGAGTGGCGCGTTACGGGTATAGGAGAGCAGCTGAGACTAATTAACGAGATCTCATGGAAAAAAGCCCGCACTGTTTAGCGTATCGTTCAAGTGGCCACTCCGCGTATGTATATACATGTATTTATACACACACACACACACGCGCGCGCGCGCGCGCGCGTGTGTGTGTGTATGAAGTGTGTGTATGAAGTATTCCACTTGAATCCGGTGGACTTTTTCCCTGACCCCCGCAAATTTGATTTATTTTTGTTTTCTGATTTCATTGACTCTAAAAGACACCCTGATTTTTTTTTTACATTTTTGGAGACAACCCTCAAAAAAAAAAAATTCTCGAAAAAAACGCCCCGATTTAAAAATCTGAAATAACTCTCAAAAATACGTCATATATGTAAAATTTTTCAAGCTATCACCCGCAGTTGAAGTATGATTTTTTCTGTGCTATCTGAGCGATTAATGTTTAAAAAAATACGAAAAATACAAGAACCGCTGACTTCGGACGGATACTTAAATATTTTAATCCCCATAATGAATTTTTTGACCATTTTTGAATAACCAAATCACCATTTTCATATATGATCACGCATTTTTGGGAATATTTTCAGATTCTTAAATCGGGGTATTTTTTTTCGGAGAAATTTTTTTTTACTAAGGGTTGTTTCGAAAAATGTAAAAAAAATCAGGGTGTCTTTTAGAGTCAATGGAATCAGATTTTAAAAAAATGATCGAATTGGCGGGGGTCAGGGAAAAAGTCCACCGGATTTACGTGGAATACCTCATATATATATGTATATATATTGGAATGTTGCTCCCGCCACCTCGCGAGCTCTCATCCCACTGGCGGGACTCATCGTACGCTTTTCAAGTGGGAGAGAGCAACACACACAAACTCCTTAAACCTTTTTTCCCTCTATGTAAGACCAGTTTGAAAAATAAAATACTATGAAAGGTCCGCGCGAGGAGATTTAAGTCGAGCGGGTCTGTTGCATAAGTCGAAAGTGGCTTTTCGATACTTGGGTGTGTGTGTGTGTGTATTCACAGAATGGTGATTTTCAAGACATTCGAAGTCGAGGTCCATCATGATGGGCTCCTATTGTTCCCATGTTAAACATTATGTAAACCCCAATGGCTCCAAAATCCCATTTCGATAGATGTAAACATATTTATATGAGAGTCCTTTCAGGGATCGTCGTGTGGCGAACGCTTAAGTACGGTGCTTGAAACAGCCAGATGCGCTTGCCATCTATTGCCAATATTAAATAGACATAACGGCTTTTACATATACTTTTTTAAATATATCCACAATAGATCCCAAACGGGCTACATCTACCCAGGTGGGTCAAGAAGTTGATTTTTGCAAAAATATTTTTATTCAATAGTATCACCTTTTAGCTATATTCCCTGAAAATTTCATTGAAATATTCCGAAAACTAAATAGTCGGCCGGGCGAGCGGTTGCCGAACCGTACGTCAAACTTTAAACGCGTTTTTCCCGAAACACTGTTTTTGAAGTCGGTGGACATTATATCTCGAGAGCCACTTGATGGATTGTTCCCGAATTCACAGGAGATACGATGAGAAATATTTAGAGGTCGATGACGATCTCACTTTTTAAAAATCGATCTTCATTTTTCATTAGTTATGTAAAAATAACGACTTTTTAAATAGATTTTGTATGCTCGAATTTCAGTTCGTTATCACGTTGTTGAAAAAAATTATTTAAAAAAAATCGACGCTCGTCAACGACTCGTATTTATTGTTAACTTGAATAATCCGTTTGATTTCTAGGTTTCGGATGGATCGCTTACGCTGGAGAGTGTCCACTGTGAAACGTGGCGAAAAAAATTTCATCATTTGTCGGCGGCCATGCATTTGTTGGATTTGTGTATTTTTTGCTGTTTTTTTAAAGGCTCACAATATATGTACCTTTGTGTTAAAAAAAATGCCCTTCTGCTTCACCAAAAAAAAAATCGGAATTTATCCATTTTTTTGGGCCTCTAGGTAGATGTAGCCCCTAAATCGAACTAAGATATACAAGTCCCGTATATGCATATATATATGCGCACGTATTGTATATGTGCAATATTGTGCAAAGATGATGAGATTGAAATTGCACCGTTGGAATGCAATGAAAATGTAAATTGCTTCGGTTTCTTTATTTCATTTCGTCAATTCCGAATTGCTTCAATTTCTTTCAGCAGATTTTGTCTACAAAAATTGCTCAATTATTTTCCAAGCCGTTAATATAGGGATTGACCGTCTAAATCTGCAAAAAATATTTAACGTAATAATGAAAATATGAAAAAGAACTATCGTTGTACTCAAGCAGGGGAAACGCCAACAACGGAAAAAATGATATCAGCTGATTGGTGAAAGGGCATTATTTTGCAGCTACATAAAAAAGTAATCGCCTCGTTATATATTTATATCATTACGTAGTGTATTTCACTCTGTCGGAATTCCAAATATACAGTGTAGCTCGAAAGTGACGGCTAAAAGAAAAATCCAGATGCATCGTTTCAATTCCTATCCGGATCACGTCCATATATGTTCAACGTTCTTTTTTAGTTTTTGAGAAAACATTTTTTTTCTGTTTCTTTTTTTGTGTATGTACTTTCCTCGCGATTTCGTTACTGGCGTCATGAAATGCACTGTGGAGTGATAAATACATGACCAACTAAACACTAACGTAAATGCTTTGGGTTGTGATCGAAAGTTTAAAAAATAGGGTTCAAGCGGATGTCACTAAAGTTGGGAAGATAAAAAAAACACTTATACTAGTACACTTAAACATATTGAAACCTATGCTACAGGAAAACTAAAAAAAAATCTTAAGGGGTTAGATCACCCTAGAATTTTCGAAAAATCGATTAAATTTTTTTTAATGGTCCTCTAGGACCTCAAAAATGATGTCCCAAAAGATTATGGCCGGGGAAAATCTCTAAGTACTCTGTTTTCAAATTTTAGTACAAGGCCGCCTGGTCCATAGCGAACTACTCAAAACTTCAAACGCGTTTATCTAAAAACTGCTTTTTTTAAGTTGGCCGGAAACATAACTCAGACAATTTTCAACCGATTCACTTGAAATGTTGAATATATCTTAAAAAATACATTGTCTATGGAAGTACGTAGGTTTTTTTCTTCTATATTGCATAGTTCATTCGTTATTAACAATTATCGGACGATTTTTTAGGCAAATTTTTCACTTTCCACTGTAGAAGTGCGCCATTTGGCCAAAAATCAATATTTCGAAGAAATCCTACGTACTTCTATAGCAGTTATTATATATAATCGAAAAAAATTCATTGGCTCATTATAATTAAAAAATTACTGCAGCTGTTTGTCCGGCCGTGGACCCTGGAAAAACGGAGACGTTATGGCAAAAACGCTGCACAGCCACCATTCTTAAATTAATCGCTTCAAAAAAATTATTATATACAGTCACTGATATGTATGATAAACATCCCTTTTTGTAATCTCGATTTATTTTGTAGTTTTTCTGAGAAAAAATCCCCAAAAGCCTATTTTTTCGGCCTCTAGAGTGGCCTAAGGCCTTAATGCTCTTTCCAAAAAACTAAAATAGATTGTAGAACATGCGTAGGAGTGATTCGGATAGGTGTTGATACGAGTCATCTAGATTTGCCTTTTGGACAAATTGGCCACTTTTCGGTCCTCCCTGTATATGTATACACGCACATAACAGGGTGTGCCTGTTATCTCTGCAACCTGAAATAACTCGGTAATTATCGACGTCACAAAAAAATGTTCCAGACAAAAGTTGTACGGTATGAAGGGTGTATCAAAGGCGACCAATTTTTTAATTTAAAAAAGTGAACATCACCTACTTTTTTTTCAACCATCTTGTGGAGCATCTCAAGCCGCATTAAAAACATTTGGGGGTCAAAGTCGTTCAAAGTCGTTCAAGGTCATTTCGAACACCTAGTAAAATTGAATACAAATCTGAATATCTCGGAATACTACCAAATAGTTGGTAGTGATCTGAGATATTTAGATTTGTATCATCGATACTGACCTTGAATAACCTTGAACGACTTTGACCCCCTAATGTTTTCAGCGGCTTGAGGTGCTCCACGAGATGGCTGAAAAAATACGTACCATTCCATTGTAAAAAGTGGAGGTGACCTTTACTGTGCGTCAGCGCCTCCACCGAAATAAAAAAATTGGTCCCATTAGATGGCCCCTTCACTCCGTACAACTTTTGTCTGGAACATTTTTTTGTGACGTCGATAATTACCGAGTTATTTCGGGTGGCAGAGATAACAGGAACCCCCTGTATACCGCTCGCTGTCATCGAACTTGCATAACTCGAGAGTGCAACTCTGGAATACGCAGGGATTCGCATGTCAGTCACACTGGTTACTTTTTATGACGTTGAAGTTTGCATCTCTTGACCGGATCGAAAATGAGGATTATTTTTATTTTCAGATTTCCGTTGGCAAATTTGAGCTACGAATATCACGCAAACATTTTTTAAGATTTTTATGTAGCGATTTACAACTTAAATATGCACAATATTATTTTGCATAATAACGAAATTACACAGAGAAAAAGAATTTTCGTAGCATTTCAACGATACGAACTTCAACCTTATTACATTTTAGAGGTTTTTGCTTCTCAAACTACTTCATCTTTCTTACTTTTCGCCAATTGTGGTTCATTATTGTTCCAGTATTGTTTTTCTTCGAGCGTATAGCGTTTGTAATTGCGAGGGCACTGACTTTTTTTCGTCCGGTTACCGACACCACGCACCACGAGACAATTATATCCGCACGGGGCAGGTATTATGGTCTCGCTTCGTCAAAGGGTTCCTTAAAGTTCATCCCGAGAACGTTCGTGCGCGTGTCGCATAATTTGCGATAATTTAAGAGCATTCAACGACAATGAGAGCAGGTGCGTATAGTGGCAGTTTTAGAGTTGATTAATGTCGACTTGCTCGGGTCTCGAAATTCTGCAATACACGAAGATGATACCGGAATCGAGGAGCGTAGTACGAATATGTTATGTTTCAGGGACAATTTCAATGAATTAATTCAAAATAAACCGTCGACTTTAGGGACAAAGCGATCCTCGAAATAGCCTCTATAAAATATGCTTAAATTTATTTAAAGGTGACATTGGAGGTATAAGGTTTCACGTAATGTCGAATGTGGGGGTAATAGGCTACTCAATAGTTCGTAGGACAATAGGATGGTAATTGATTTCAAATGGCGCTAAAAGCATCTTTTTCAGTGAGTGAGTGTGTGAGTGTGTGAGTTAGAGTCGAGTATGGGGGAGATGGGCAACTCAATAGTTCATATGACAATAGGGTCCTCGAATTCGAATAGTACGAAAAGCATCTTTCTGTAAGTGAGTGAGTTAGGTATAAGTGAGTAGGTATGAGTGAGTAGGTATGAGTGAGTAGGTATGAGTGAGTATGAGTGGGTGAGTTTGTTTGGGTGAGTATGAGTAAGTGAGAGTATGAGTGAGTGAGTATGAGTGAGTGAGTATGAGTGAGTTAGTATGAGTGAGTGAGTGTGAATAAGTGAGTATGAGTAAGTGACTATGAGTGAGTGAGTGAGTATGAGTGAGTATGAGTGAGTGAGTATGAGGGAGTGAGTATGAGTGAGTGAGTATGGGTGAGTGAGTATGAGTGAGTGAGTATGAGTGAGTGAGTGTGAATAAGTGAGTATGAGTAAGTGACTATGAGTGAGTGAGTATGAGTGAGTGAGCATGGGGGAGTGAGTATGAGTGAGTGAGTATGAGTGAGTGAGTGTGAGTATGAGTGAGTGAGTAAGTATGAGTGAGTGTGAGTAAGTGAGTATGAGTGAGGGAGTGAGTGTAAGTAAGTGAGTATGAGTGAGTGAGTGTGAGTATGAGTGAGTGCGCGGGAGTATGAGTGAGTGAGCGTGAGTTTGAGTGAGTGATCAAGTAAGTCAATAAATAAATAAGTTTATATATGTGGAGGGAGAAAGACAGACAACTCGTGGATTTGTACCACGACAATGCACTGGCGCATTTCGCTTGACTTATCCCAGGGTTCTTGGCGAAACACAATACCGTTGCGATACCACAACCCACCCTATTCTTCAGATACCGCCTCCTGCGACTTTTCCCTATTTCCCAGACTCAAAAGCACCCTCAAAGGACAATGTTTTTCAACAATAGATGAGATAAAGACGATATCACAAGCCAAGCTCAAGGCAATACCCGAAGAGGCGTTCTGTCATCGTATCTCAAACTGGATGCTACGTCGGCATAAGTATATAATATCACAGACGGACTATTTCAAGGGAACGATATGAACATTGAAGATTGAATAAATACCTTTCGAGAAAATGAAAAAAAAAATTCGTTACTGTCTTATCGAACCTCGTATATATAAAGTCGTGTAGCTGTCGGAGCTTCTTTGTAGACGTCCACACACACACTCACACATATATATGACTACATGCAATTACTTCGTGTATTCGAGAGTCGTACATTAATCGTAGTCGCAACTGTAACACGATCCTTTACGGGAAGAGTATTTACGGCGAGCAAAGATGACTCATCGCGGTTACGATAAAAGTTTATCGTTTCTCGGTGGATATGCATTAGCATTACATAGTCATATAGAGAGGAACGGCAATAAGAGAAGCTACCGTTGCTGGCGTTCCTTTTCTTTTCGCTTTTTGCGTGAGGCTAGATGATTTCACGACTTCGCCTCTTTGCAAATGGTATTAATTCTGTATACTTCACACACACACACACACACACACACACACACACACACACACACACACACACACACACACACACACACACACACACACACACACACACACACACACACACACACACACACACACACACACACACACACACACACACACACACACACACACACACACACACACACACACACACACACACACACATAAGGTACATACACCTGCGGCCACAAGTATTAGGCACCCCTATAAAATATTGAATTTTTAAAAAGTACATAAACCTATTACGATTGCGTCAAAGTAAGCTAAGGTTGCATCTTCAAATATAAAATTAAACAATATAATAGTGAAAACGCTAAACTGTCATTTGTTTAACTCCATATAAGCTCAGAACGTCATTTGATTCGTACGACCTACAAATTAAATTATGTATCTTTTCTCCTCTTGATATTTTCATTAAAACATCTTTGTTTCGAAGTAATGGCAATAAATTAATGAGACGAATCGTCGACTATCAACCAAAGCTGGCGATACGAAGAAATTTCGGAAAAAAAATCTTTGAAAAATGTCGTGACTTGAAAATAATGAAATACAACTTTTTACTCCTTAGGGTACTTTATACATTTGGCCAAGGGTACACACACACGCACGTGCGCACATGTGAATTGTTAAAATTTGGTGGCGTTTTGTTGATTGACGTAACGAGGCACGTAGACGAGGTCATGCGTTCACGGAATGTATGGGGTTCAAGGGTGCGCGCGGTGTGGGGGGCAGGCCGTACATTCGCACCGTCCATTTTCGAGTGTCGCCCCCGGGCACGAGATGATATATAGATGTATGTATGTATATATATATATATATATATATATATATATATATATATATATATATATGTGTGTGTGTGTGTATATATGCGCGTGTGTATAAATCCTGTGACAGCCAGGCAGCCGGTCAACGCAATTGTGTAGACAAGAATCGGCAAAGAATTATCGTTATGAGGGTGGAAGAGCGCGCGGGTGCAGAGACCGCTGAAGAGCGGCGCGGGAGAGTAAAGAGCGGAAGGGAGGGATTGAGAAGTTGTATACTATTGTAGGATACAGGAGTACGCGGTGAGAGGTGGAAAGCGACACGAGAGGAAAGGTAAGACCTGTATATCTACAGGTCTTACCTTTCTATGTATCTATGTGGGTATATATGGGTGGGTATATATAGTATGTACATGGCCCTCTCTATCCACAAGTAGATACACCGACTAAGGTGTGCGTGCACCAACGACCCGTCGACGACAAGTTTTGAAGAGAACCGCGCGAAGACGAACACCGACAGATGAGTTCCGTTTTGCTCTCGGAGTGCATCGCGATACGGCGACATTCTCCTCATATTTGATTCCAGAGGGAAAAAAACTATTTAGAGAAAATTTTGAATTTTGTACATTGAAGGGAACCAATTTTCTTCGCGTTCTTCGTATTTGGTTTTTCGCGCGCTCATCCGAGGTGACACGAAGATGCGACTTATCGGTCTTCACTGTTTGTGTAAGTGCTGCAAGAATCTCATGCGTGGTTTTTCGTTTTGTTTTTACATCAGCAGAGTGCCTCGTGACGTTTTTGGATTTAAAAAAAATGCATTCCTATGATCTCGCGTTGGGAAAAAGTCCTAGCATGATTTTTCGGCAATTGTTATTGATTTGGAGAGAACCAACGCCATAGTTGATTTTTTATTTATTAACTTCTATGCATGTGGACCGTCAGGGATGAAAATTGAGATATCCTTTCGCGGCTTTACGACCAAAAGCTATAGTGAAAAAATAGTTTCTGTATTTCGTTCCAACGCCAATGTGTTCGAGTTTTGTTTTTATCGAATTTTTCCCCCCTTTTCATATCATTTTTTAATCCCCATAGCTTCCCATTCTTCGAAAAGCTGAATAACTTTACGGACGAAAATCAGTAACCGAATTGGTTAAGGGTGAATTGAGGGTCAATCATGACTTTTTCGATCCGAAGAGGAATTTCTATTGTCGTTGCTGAAAAAAAAAAAACGAAAAAAGTTAAGAAAGAAAAAAATGATCAACAATCAGAATGAAGCATAATCGATTTTTTTTAGACGAGATCGGTACCGTTTCCTCCCGATCGAAAATTCGAAAAGTGCATCCATTCTTTTCCCTGGTCGGGTACACGTATGTTCAATGGAGTGAATACTTGTTATCAGAATTTCAAACCGATGTTTTTTGTCTTTCCTTTTTGCTGGATGTACGATTTTGCATTCTCGTTTTAATTCGTTCAATTGCCCATCTTAAGGATTTTCAACGATTCGTGTCATTTGAGAATTTTCAATGACACTTTTTATCTGGCCATTTTTCATTACTCAATTTGACAGACGTTTTTCGAGGTGGACGGTGCCTTTAGACGAGGAAAAATGGCTGATTTTCAAGATTTTTTTTAAAGGAAAGATTTCTTTATGATTTTTGAGACGCGGGGTATGTTTTATTACTACTTTTGACGGTTACATGGCATTCAATTTTTTTTATTAATCAGAGAGACAGACAGCGTGACATGTAGCCTCGTCGAGATTAATCTGAATTTCATTAATAGTCATACGCAGAATATGAACCAAGGAAAGTGAGAGATGTTGAAAATCGATTACATGAAAGGTTTTGAAACAAAAAATGGAATTTTTCGAAAAATGGCTACATTTTGACATAAAAAATACTGGTTTTTTTATTTTTCAAGAACATTCAGGGTCATGTTTTAGACAATGAGGTTAGAAAGATTCATACCAAATTTCATCAGAATCGGTCGATTAATTTTTCAGCTATACGTCACGTCAGTTTTGAAAATGCCGCCATTTTTAAAGAGTAATCAATAAAAAATACCATGCGACACAGCCAAAAGTAGTAATAAAACATACCATAATTCTCAAAAATGGTTGAGGACTCGTCCTTTAAAAAAAATTATGAAAATCCGCAAATTTTTTTCGTGCCTAAAGGTGTCTCGTCCCTTAAAGATTCATTTTAATCGCGGAATTTTTTTCGGCTGGCGAAAAGTGGCGAGCCATCGTGAAAAGGCGGTGCATATAATGAGCGCGACTCTAAATTGTCGAGGTTAAGCGTATAGAATTCAATTAACCGAGATTCTGCGGAGAGATCGAACGAAAAACGTGGTGAACATAGATCGCTATACGCGAGCGAGAGCCATATATCCGAGAGCATATTTGGATCGGTATCTGTGAGTGGTGCGATACCATCATCACGTTTCTTGGCACCTCATTTACATCGCACGTTACAAACGCAATCACCGTCTCATTGTTGTTGTCATTTGTACCGTTAGAATTTCCTCGTTACCTTGGATGAAAATAGTTACGTGGAATTTTCTCTCGAATGATTGAACCGTCGAAGAAAATATACCCACGTCCTTTTCGCATTCCCTATAACTTGCATTTGTATTGCGGATCGAATGATTCAATGATCCGATAGAGAGAAAAGTATTTATTTCTGTCGCACACATTGTCAACAGTATTTTTAATTTTAGCAACATATTTTTTAGAAAAATAATTACTAACAAAAATATTTAAACAAAAAATTTAAATTTTATCCAATAAAAATTTAAGTAATTTAAAAATGTTTAAGTAATTTAATTTAAGTAACTTTGAAATTAAAAAAATTTTAACTCATTTTATTCGAGTAATTAAAAAAATTTAAGTTTTTAATATTTTTTCTTGATCTTATTTTTCTGATCGTTCATTATCAGGCTTGGTGGCTCTACTGTCCCATGATTTGGTAAATTGCACGATCATCGACGACGACGAACCGAGAAGAACTTTTCCCACACGCAGAGCGATCGATGGAACCAGAGGAAGGTATTGTTGAAATTACCGAAAATGAAACTGAAATTACTTTTGGCTTCCAAATATGTTCACGTATACCTGATAATTTCGAAAAACCTGTCGATCAAAAGTGTCACCCATCGAGAAGTAAGCGATATACAGAATGCTTCAACAAAATATTCAGGTCTAATGAAAGTAGTAAATTAAAAAAATCGAACCCATATAATTTCTACTTTTGTTTGTTAGTTATTATGTATATTTTTAGTGATTATTCGATAAACACATAAGCAGAACAGTGATCATTTACGAACAAACGGCCAGTTTGTTATAATTATGTACAAAACAAAACATAAGAAAAGATTGTGGATGATAATGAAATCGATAAGATGAAAAAAGTAAAAAACAATTTTCGTTGCATTTCAACGATGCAAACTTCAACAACGCGCAAACGTTCGGTTTCTTACGTTAAAAAATCGATCATTGCGATCAAATTTTTATTTATTATTTCGCTACAATCATATCTTGTTACTTACATAAATAAAATAGTAATTCATTTTTTTCGCTTATCACAAATTCAGTAGAAAGGTTATGATTATTATTGTATCAGTTTATTCCATATTTTATTATTATAATGTGTTGCGATTATAATTTTATAGTTTACTATTATTATGTTTAGTTTATCTTCCATGTACATTGCTCCAGGCGTTAAAACTGTATTATCATAATTTCTTTGCATATCTTTTTATGGCGAATTATTGTCCCCTTTTTCACATTAGTTTATAGTATGTTTCTATTTCTATGATTAAAAAATTATATATTTTAGTTTTGCTTGTAGGTGGTTGTAAAGACGATTTTTCGGTATTTTTTTGCCAAGACCGTACGATTGGTACGTTTCCGATTCGATATTTCCTCGGATTCACTGTTATAACGACGCTGAATGGGATTTATCGAGATTCATTGAGAACTCGGGCAAACAGCCTTCATTCGTATTTCTGTCTCTTTCTCTCGCTCTCTATAAATGATTTCTCATTGATTTCATGAATCAGAAAATACTACGATCCGGAGGAGGAAAATCCTTACGAGAGTTACGGCTCGTCGAATGGACGGTACGATCCGTACGAGGAAGAAACCGGTAAGTCCTTCCTCTTCGTACTTTACAGTTTCACTTCAATTAAGGTGGGATATACATTTAGACGGGAAAATGTTAAGCAAATTTGAGGAATTTTTTCAACTCAGAAATGATTATTCTACATTTATCAAACCTTAGGTATACTTTGATAGTATATTTATATATGCAAAACAATTTCTCAAAATTCATTTATCATCAAAGTGGCGGAGCTGTGGCAGAGTGCTGCAAGGTTGCCGCGGAAGTTGAAATTTTTTTTTAAATTTCAGTCAGAACATGTATAGTTTCGATTTGACAGTAACTACAATGAAGAAAATGCGAATTAAAAAAAATGGCACGCACATAGAACAAAACTCAAAATTTCTGTAAAATTCGAATTAAAAAAGTCGTTTTTTTTATTTCAGATAGAACATGTATAGTTTCGATTTGACAGTAATTACAATGAAGGAAATGCGAATTTAAAGAAATGGCACGCACTTAGAAAAAAAATTCAAAATTTCCGTAAAATTCGGATTAAAAAAGTAGTTTTTTTTTCTAGTTTTTCAGAAACAGTTTTCGTCAAGTAGAAGTTAGCAATATTATCAATATTTCTACCAAGTTACAACTCAATCGGCCTAATAGTTTTTGAGTAATCCTGCACGCCAATTTCGAAAATGCAGTTTTGAGAAAAACCGCTTTTAAAGTTTACACAGAATTTGAATTAAATTGCACTAGGTACTTGTGGTAACTAATTACTTGAGCAATCTGTTATAAAGTAATTAAATTATCAATTACAGTAGTAATTGTTAATTGTTAATTTAATTACTTTTTGCCCATCTCTACCTGCCCTTCTGCGCTCTCGCTTTTACCTGCGGCGCACGCTCCGAATCTGAGCGGAGAGGCCCAGCGTTGAGTGGCTGTAACGTTTGAAGTGTTTCGAATTCCGCTTTCAAACTTTGGGAAAATATTCTACACGTATAGTTCTATCGTTTAAATCAAAAATCTATTTTTTGATCGTTGCAAATGTATGTCCCTCCTTAAGGCGGGGGCCTGAATTAGAAGGTAAAAAAACGGTTTTTCGGGATTTTTTTTTAGAAGGGAACAAAAAAAGTGACCTCATTAAGCATCAAGTTATATTTTCATATATATTTGAAATGTATATAAAAAAATTTCAACATGAAACAATGAATGGCTGCAGAATTATCAGCCTATTCCATGTGCGTCTTGCCACTGCAGTCCACAATCGGCGGGAAAGATGCAGCTCGTAATTCTTGACTGTAACAAAAACACCAATAAAATGTTCAATTGTTATATATTTTTCTTCT
Organism: Ophion ellenae; assembly: GCA_963210295.1. Taxonomy (NCBI): domain Eukaryota; kingdom Metazoa; phylum Arthropoda; class Insecta; order Hymenoptera; family Ichneumonidae; genus Ophion; species Ophion ellenae. The sequence continues at coordinate 14,514,151 of OY723392.1, forward strand.
GGGTGAATGAAGAAAAAGCTGAAAAAATCGTGAAATTATAACTTTTCTCAGGTTTGAAAAAAACGTGTTAAAAAACAGTTTAATGTGCTCTAAAAATTATTTGAAAATATTTTATTAACGACTTTTTAAATTCACTTAGAAGATATTTTCATACTGAAGAAAATAAACTTTGGTTTGATTCAATAGGTCGTTTAGTTTTTTTTTGCTATCGCGCCCGCCAATTTGAAAAATCGTGAAAATGAAAACTGGAGAAAACGCGTTTCAAAGTTTTCAATTGGAGGAAACATCAATATCAAATATCAATTGCTTCTCTGCTTTTGGCCTTGTATCTTCGAAAAAAATTACAATTGGCCTCCGTAACTTTGTCAATATATACTTGGATAGTTTATCAATCGATTTAAAATAATAAAAAAACGATTTTTCCGACCTTCTAATTCAGGCTCCGACCTTAAGATGCGATGAATAAAAAAGCTATGAAATTCAGATATTAATAAGAAAGTCGATGTGAGGAAGGTCGTAAAATTCACTGATTAATGTTAAAGGATACAAATGTTTTTAGAAATAGATTTACCCATTAAAAAATTCGATTTCGACGTTACCAAAATGTCAGTAGATCGTTTTCGATTTTTTTTTGTCTTATCAGAATAAAAATAATTCAGCACAGTTGCTCACGAGAAATCACGTTTTTAGCCCCCGTGAATATCTGACATATTGACTGCCATTGACGTCATGAGAAATTGTGTAAAATTGTTTTGATTTCTATATTTTTAACGTTGAAATGATGCAGCCGATCTTACGGAAAGTTCGAAGCTGAACTTTAGTTGGACGTATCTACGTGTAAAAAAGATCAGGATCTGTTCAGGTTGATCGGTCAACTCACGACCTTTCTCAGCCGGTGATTATTGATTGTAACAAATCATTTTACACTTCAGATCTCTCAGATATCAGGAACAACGTTCCGGGTGAGCCAGGTGTAGATTATCCCGCATACACGAGATTGCCGCAAACGGAATTCGTATGTGAAGCTGAGTTCAGAGGTGAGTTGAAATAAAACAAGGAGGTCAAGTGCTTGTCGCACCGTGCACCAAAATGAGGGAATGGAGCTTGTTAGGCTCGCGGATCATTATAATATTTCATTAAAATATAATTGCTTTTCCGACCGGGACATGTTTGTCGAAAGTATGCCAAATGGAACTTTGCCAAATTCAAAACGGTTTTCTTTCTTCGTTTTCGGAACTAAATCATTTGCAGTAGTTGCAATCATTTCACAGGGAAGTATTTACGAACAATTTTTGTGACTTCGGGTATGTTTTATTAATACTTTTCGCGGTTACATAGTATTTTTATTTTTTCGGATTGCGGCGGATGTTGTCAGACGGCGCGAGACGTAGCGTCGACGGAATTAAACTGAAAAAAAAATCAAAGAAGATTTTTCTTTCATCAACACTCATACGCAGAATATGAACCAAGAAAAAGTGAGAAATGTTAAAAATCGATTAAATGGTACGCTTTGAAACAAAGATTTAATTTTCCGAGAAAAATACTTTTTTTTATTTTCAAAAACATTTGGGTGCATGTTTTGGATAATAAGATTAGAAAGATCCATACTAAAGTTCATTTTAAGCTATACATCACGCCAGTTTCAAAAATGCAGTTTAGAAGACCGTGCCATACCAACGCCATTTTTAAACATTAAAAAAATACCATTTAAGAGCCAAAAGTAGCAATAAAACACCCTAAGGCTATCAATAGTGAAAAAATGTTTCCTTAAAAAAAATCATGAAAATCAGCAAACTCTTTCCTCGCCTGAAGGTATCTCCCCCCCTTATCATTTTCCATGCACGGAAAAACATTATTTTTTACATATTTATCGCTTCACGTGACATAGCGTTTATTTAAAGAGTCCGTCTGCAAAATTTAATTACGAAGCTGCGTCAGAAGAAATATAGAGTTGCAGTGTCCACGGAACTCTAGACACTGCACTTTTATTCAACCTGACATGAATTCTCATTTTTCCCCTAAACATCCACGAAAAACAAGAAAACGCATGGCTCAAATTCCGTATAAAAGAAATAAAGAAAAAACACATTGGAAGATCGTCGGCAAGATGATTATGTACGTATTATCGTTTTCAAAGGCTTTTCTCTTTTTTTCACTTTCTAAAGGGTCAATCTCTGGAGAACTCGTGTCGAGCGTTGATCGCGCCTATAAAGTAGAAATATTAAACCGCTTAATCGAGAATCCTCCTTTGCCGGAGTATCGTGTTGGCTTTAAGGGGTCTTCTCACTTTAGACGCTAAAAAGGCTATTTTCATGATTTTTTAAATAGGTTTATATTATAGATTCTGATATAAAAGTTGTTACACTTAATAAATACACTTTTGAACTACATTAAAAAAAACATTTAAGTCACTATTTATAGACGAAAATGGTAGTTAAAAAAATGTCCTAAAAAATTGTAGATCTGCGCTGTTGATGAAATCTCGGAGATGGATCATCCGAAACACAAAAATCAAATGGTTTTAGATTCAGTATGTTAATGGCTATAGCGCATATCATACGATTTTTGAGATGTGCAAAAATAACTAAATGGTGGACATTTTTCGAAAAACCAAAGAAAACGTGTTTTTTCACCATTTTAGGCAAAAAATAGTAAGTAGCAAAATTTAAAAAAATCCTTGATATGCGCTATACCTATAGTTGCAAAGAATATGTGGTTAAAATTTCATGAGGATCGGTTCAGTCGTTTCGAAGATTATATCAACACGCCGTCGAAAAACGTTGTTTCGAGAAGAACGCGTTTGAAGTTTGTTTGGGTTACATAAATACATAAATGTTTTTTTTAAAGGGTGAGATGCAGTCAGAGGCGTGAAAAAACGAGCATTTTCAATAAATTTTTTTTATAGTAATTAAGTTTGTTTTACAAAAGTGGTTACACAGACTTTTTATGTTATATTTCAACTTGACTTGTACAAATTTTCAAAGAAAAATATTGATTATTCATAAATATATCGCCATCTTTGTCCGACCCCCTCCGGCATGTAGTGCTTTGCGGTGACCATGATAAAATTTTACTGGATCATCTGAAATAAAAAAAACCAAAAAAAATCATTAGTTTAATAATAAATCTAGTTCTTAATCGAAGCTTTTTTTTTAATTAACAAAATGGCAGGTTCCGACAGATAACATCCGATTTTCGACCAAAAAATCGCTCGTTTATTGTTTAAAAAAATAGAAATTTTCAACAAAAATGAAAATTCTTCGATTTTTTACTAGTTTTTAATGCTATTAATAAGCACACCAAATTTCATCAAAATTCATCGAGTGGTTTTTGAATTATAGAGGTCACCGACTTGAAAAACATAGTTTCGAGAAAAACGCGTTTAAAGTTTTTCAATGTGGATATGATGTTATTATATTATTATTATATTATTATATGTTCGTAATATGTTGAGCTCGGTGGATGAAGCTAAGCTTTTTTAACGTATTTTGATCCGCTGAATCTGAATATCACACTTTTTGCCGAAAAGTCGAGCACTCAATCGTTTATAGCCAATCGTTAAAACAATTTTTCAAAAATGAAAGTTTTTCGGGATGAATAATTTTTTCAAAATATTTTGCGCAATTTCAAAAAGAAAGTATTCTCTATAAAATTTCGCTAAAGTTCACAGTTTTTGAGTAATAAATGTTTGAAAATTTCTGAAAGAGTTTTCCAATTTTACACTTGATTTATGTATAGAAATGCTAATTAAAAAATTACTTACATCGAATCATCAATCCCTGGCCCATACAATAGGGCTTCTGCTGATGTGAAAGCTTCCAAAATATCAGTTTGTTGTTGTCTTCGAAGCATTCTGCCTTCCCGGGTATTATCATTTGCGCGTTTGTCAGCCGCTACCTGCCATGGGGACCCGACGCCCCTTCACTAATTGTGGGATATGCCGGAAACTATTCATCGGACTGACTTGAAATTTCCAGGCAATATTTTCGAAACATCATACTTCAAGAAAATGTAAAAAAAATCGATTTTTTGAAAATTCTGTCTGCATCTCACCCCTTAAATATATTTCGAGAGTGTATTTATTAAGTGCAACAAGTATCAATATCATATACCAATATCTATAATATAAACCTATAAAAAAATTTATGAACATTTTTTGACACATTTTTGAGCGTCTAAAGTGAGAAGACCCTTTAATGTAGAAGTGCGCGGGTTTGCCTCGCGTTTCCATTTAAGCCGAGCGGAAAACAGCTCTGCCGAAATATTAAATTACCGTAGCGCTTGATAGCTCTAATGATGCCTCTCTCCGTGGATTGCGCAATTGCAGAAGTAGCCGTTTAAAAATGATACACTGTCCGTACGTGGGATACCGTACAAAAGATTCATCCTTGAGAAAAAACGTTTAGCTTCTCAAGGTAGACCGAACGCGCGCTCTTCATTTCTATAAATTTTGTTCAAATTTTAACCAGACATTGTTCATATCATTATGCATGTTCGAATGAAATTGCAGAACAGTCGACTATTTAGATTGGGAGATAATGGGTTTTTAAATTGCAACTTTCAACACTGCAGGGTCTGCATTGAAATTCAAACAAAATAATTTTCCTTTAAAAATATTTGTTTCCTATTACAAAAAGATATACGGCAACACCGCATCGTTCCACGTATCCAACGACGTGAGTTTGCGCGGCATATTTACAATAATATTGCAACACAAATTTTTATTTGGAAGTAATTTTTAATCGAACAAAGTTTTTAATTAGTTAGGAATTACCCAACCAATTTGTTAATGAAGATAACATAAACAATATAAAATGTCAATTTTTATAACGCAAATATTTTTTTATGATAAAAGTTTTTATCTTTAGGAATACGATGATTTTTTTTTCTTAAGATATTGAACAATACCGGTCGGCGGTGTTGCCATATGTATTCTTATTATAGTGGACAAATATTTTTTACGGATAATTATTCTGTCTTTACTGAACGTTTTCAGCAAAACTAAATAGTAAAGGCAATCCAAACTTTTTTCACTCTTTCCCTAACTAGTTCGCTATCTAAACGTAATTTTTGTCAACTTTATGAACACAATAGAATGGTACGACGAATTATGTGACCTGACTTTCGGTCAATGCAGACCCTGCAGTGTTAAAAGTTGCAATTTTAAAACCCATTATCTCTCAATCTAAATAGTCGACTGTTCCGAAATTTCACTCGAACATGCATAATGATATGAACGATGTCTGGTCAAAATTTGAACAAAATCTATAGAAACCAAGTGCGCGGGCTCGTTTTACCTTATGTATTATATAATACTCCTATATAGGCCATCTCGTCTAGAGTGCACAACCTTCGATATAAATACAGGGTAAAAAATAATATCCGGGCTACCATTTCCATTGAAAGTTGAAAATAATACCGAGGGCTCGTAACGTCCTAAAAATCGCGGAAAAAAAGATCGGCAACGTGATTGAAAGAGATACAGTGACATACATTCATTCATTCAGAGTTGAATGGGCTCTGCGACTCGATAGTCATTAGGTTCATCGTGGATTTCGTGGCCATTGAACGATTTTTACTCACCTTTAACATCGATGTCAAGGATGATGCGGGCTCTGCGTTAACTTTGTTTCGTGTTGCCGTATTATTAACACTGTACATTGCAGTTGTACCACGCCAGATGGGTATTTATATATAGGAGTCAACCGGGAGAGTACATCGACTGGAATTTGCCGCTAGCATTTTATTACGTATTTCGCAATAGGTCAGCGCACCAGCGACAGAAAGATGCGCCTATAAATATACGTCAATATATATATATATATATATATATATATATATATATATATATATATATATATATATATATATATATATATATATATCACTTGCAGGAATAGTATTCATTCGGCCATTCTTACGCCTCGGGCTTCAGCATTTCAAATTTCTTTAATAAAGTTTTTTTTATATCCAAATTATTCTATATTATATTTAACGAGGTCATCCCATGTAACAGTTTTTATTGGGAATTTTTTTTTGATGAACTATTAGAACACACTATCTTTGAATTTTTACCACACATTTATTAACATTTTTAGAGTCCCTCAGAATGTTATAAAAAAAAATAACGAGTTGAATCGACTTTACACCGTTTGGAAGATACTCACGTGTAAAAAAAATTGGTTGACGGCTGCCATGATTCCGGAGGTTTTGCTCATCGGAAATAAAAAAATCAAACGGCATTTCAATTTGTAATTGAAAATTTACTTTTTGGCACTGTTTTAAAAGTTAAGGCAGGAAATCATTGTGCAAATCGTTTTTTTTTAATTCTATAAATTGTTAGTAAAACTAATCGCTGATTAATCGGTAAGCAGTATAAATATTTCATTACTGCTTTGAATTATTTGTTGCGGGAATTTTCTTTCGAAACGACTTTTTCAATTTGTGTACACTCTAGCACAAAAAGTTTCTAACCTACGATTTTATGACGTGATAGATAGTTTCTTTATATAATTACGCTCTATATGAACCTAAATTTGGGGTTATATCATTGATAAAGTATATTTTTTATAGCAAAAAAGATTATAAAATAATGGCAGAAATTATACCCCTTTGTTCAAACACCTCTAAAAAATACAATTTTCAATTTTTTAATCGGAGTTAGGTTCATACAGAAGAAAAACATGTTCTTTGAGTAATCTTCAAACCGTATTGATTTCCGATGAAAACTGTAGCTTTCAGAGTGTACACAATCAACGAAGTCGACGAAGGCGACCTTCGATGGGCGGCAGGTTGTATGTTCCACATTTTCAGAGCAAATGCTTCGGAAAAATTTTAATATTCGTTTGAAGAAGTGTGTAAAATATTCCCAAAGTTTGAATAACTTCTATTCATTCATTCCTTATGAAAAAAATCATGAAAATCACTAAAAAACCTACGTCTAAACTGGTACCATAAACATTTGAGCAAAATCCGTTCAAAAGTTTTTGAGATATCATGGAAGCCCATTAAAAAAATACTGCCTTGAGAAAAACGCGTTCAAAAGTTCAAGTACAATTTACACAAAGAAAATGTTGACTCACCATTAGTCTGCTACGGCGAGTCAAACAATTTGTGCAAAACAATTTGGCAACATCAACAGACAAACAATTTGTGCAAGACATTTTTTTCGATTTTTTGGACCTGTCAGATGGAATGGCCGCCATAATAATGCAATTTACACATCCACTCAGACACATATATTTATATACATATATATCGTTTGGCTCCATATGACATAGATGATGAATAAAAGAACGTATACGTTTCTTCTATTCTGTTTCGAGCAGGCTCGTTAACGATGAAAATATTGTGTGTGGGATCTTGTGGCATTTAGAGTGAGAGGGTGAGAGAAATAAAGACACTTTTTGACCTGGAATGTCTTTTTTCCACGTGAATCCAATCACCGGAACATAAATCATATAATTTCATCCAGGGAAATTATATAGGCTTGTATCGAACTTCTGTTTCTTCTATGACATTTTCATGATGGAAGAACAATACCTGTTAGATATCAGGGAAAGAAGTTAAATAAGATAGAAAATACTGACATTCACCTAGCGAAGTCCGAGATGATATTTTATGTAGAAATCATCGCAATTGCAGAGTTGATCATTTTGAGGTCAACGCTGGTATAGTTTTTTTTTGTTATCGATGTTTTTATTTTCATTGCTTTTTTTCTTTTTGAGTTATTTTTGGTTTGTGTTTTTATTTGTTATTTATCTTTTGTTATTGTTGTTATTTAAATAGGATCTTTTTAAATCAAATGGGTTTTATCCTTGTCTCACGGCCCACTACGATCTTATTTGTTTCAAAGATATTTTTTATTTGTTTCAGCTATTCTTTTTAAATATTTAATATATTTAAATTGAATAAATAAAGATTCGATTTAAATAAATCTTGATTTGCTTACAATATACACTGTAAATCAAAGTGTACTACATGCATAAAATATTTCATAAAACCAAAATAAAAATAAACCCTTCATTGAGAGTTTTACCACAATGATTTTGAATCGTAATTCGTCATTCCCTGGCCCACTGGAATGATTTTTTTTTTTAAAGAAAATATTTCACCTACACGGAATCGAACCTACCTACCTATAACTACGCACGCTGCCCCTAGCTACCGAGTGCTTGTAACATCCTGGTCGCAGATATGGCATAAGAGACTATATGAACTCCTATAATTATTTGTTGTATCATATAAACTATATCAATTAGTTAATATCATTGTGATAATGCGAGACTTTTATCGAATAACATGCTATACATTTTTCAAACATAACCTATGTATTTCCTCCTTTTCGACCCCCTCTACTCTCACGTAGTGAGAGAGTTTGTGTGTGTGTTGCAATGAAGGCAGGTCATTAGTTCAATCAAATAGAAAAATAGCAGACTACGAAAATTCTTTTTAATGTGAATTTAAGCAGATAAATTTAGTGGATTAAACTAAATTGTTTTTTCTAAGGGGTCTTCTCTCTTTAGACGCTAAAAAGGGCATTTTCATGAATTGTTTTTGATAGGTTTATATTATAGATATTGATATAAAAGATGTTAGACACTTTCAAAATACCCTGAACACACTTTCCAAATACCCTTTAAAAAACTCTTTTATTTATTTAAGTCACTATTTATAGACGAAAATAGTAGTTAAAAAAATGTACTAAAACAAATGTAGGTCTGCGCTGTTGACAAAATCTCGGAGATGGATAATCCGAAAGAAAAAAATCAAACTGTTTTAGATTCAGTATGTTAATGGCTATAGCGCATATCATACGATTTTTTATGTATGCAAAAATCATAAAATGGCGGACATTTTTCGAAAAAAACTAAAAAAAGGGTTTTTCCCCCGTTTTTGACAAACAATAGTAAGTATCAAAATTTAAAAAAATCCTTGATATGCGCTATAGCTATAGTTGTAAAGAATATATGTTTAAAATTTCATAAGGATCGGTACAGTAGTTTCGAAGATTTTATCAACAAGCCGTCGACAAATGTTTTTCCTACAAACACGCGTTTAAAGTTTGTTTGGGTTACATAAATACATTAAAAAAATGTAAAAAAATGGATTTCGGAAGTGTATTTATTAAGTGCAACAACTTTTATATCAATATCTATAATGTAAACCTATCAAAAGTTCTTTTTAGCGTCTAAAGTGAGAAGACCCCTTAATAGATGAAACCGAATTACAGATTTATTAGGATTAAATAAAATATTTAGTTATTTGATGATATTAAATAGATTTTGATTTGAATAAACGAATACATTTAAAATAGATCATTTCAATCATGGAATGCAATAGGAAAAATTTGATTTCACGAAAAATATAGTTAATTCGAATTTTAAAAAATCAAATAGACGCGGTCAGTTAATATCAATAGAATTTTTCTGTCAGTGCAGTTATTTTCGTTTATTTATTCTTTTTTAACTGTCATTTAATATATTATTTATATTTTACATTTTATTTGTAAATATTTTTAAAAAACTATATTTTATATTTACATGTTTTTTTAAATCTCCTGTTATTTTTTTCGGGTTTGTTTTTTTTCCTGCTATTGGTGCTTGAAACTGTTCGACACTGAGATTAAAGTGCATCAAAGCTCGCGCGTGCAAGAACCATATTAATTTCGCAATTGCCGTTCGCCTATGTGAAGAACAGAATTATGAGATAAATAAATAATATGCCCGGGGCATGATTGCGAGCTAAATCAAGGAGTACGGGTTTATCGATTGCGCAACATTCGCACACTTCTCTCTTTATTTTAGGCTGAGAAAAGTCATCGAGTCGAAATATAGCCGCACCCGGGATTTATATTTTAATAAATTTAGGATGAGCGCTCCGTGAGATCTCGATTCCACGCTGGATTGCGCAATTTTCGTAATAAGACAGGAGTGTCGAAGGAAATCTCGAGCGCTTCTCGATTGCAATACTAATGAACGTTAGCGCGCGAGTCTCGTGCGACGAGTTTGCCGAGCGCCGCGTTATAACATCGGCCAAGAATGAGGAAGCTTTCGTGGATTTTAGTTTATAACGAGATTGCGAAAAAGCTCATAAACCCCCGTATTAGCGAGACCACGGGGATCATTATTACGTACCATTTCATTATTTATTTCCAAGATTTATGTCATTCGTCGTGTTTTTTTACGGGCCTCTCGTTCCCCTTTGCACCGGCGCAGCGGGAGCGACCTTTTTGTCGTTGTAGGAGAACAATGTTTCGAGATACTCACGACTGAGACTTGCTGGAAATGCTAGCAGTACTGGGAGACTCGCAATAAGCATTTTTTAATACTCCCTGGTCACACCTAGCTGTAACGCACTGGTCGCACGGGGTCGCAATGACCCCAACCGTATTTAACGTAGAACGAGTGCGCCCGCTTGATATCTATGGATTTTGTTCAAATTTAAACCAGACATTGTTCATATCATTATGCATGTTTCGGTGAAATTTCGGAACCGTCGACTATTTAGATTGGGAGATGATGGATTTTTAAATTGCAACTTTTAACACTGCAGGGTCTGCATTGACCGAAAGTCAGGTCACATAATTCGTCGTACCGTTCTATTGTCCTTATAAATGTTGAAAATAAATTATGTTTAGATAGCAAACTAGTTAGGGGAAAAGTGAAAAAAGTTTAGATTGCCTTTACTATTCGGTTTTGCTTAAAACGTTCAGTAAAGACAGAATAATTATCCGTAAAGCAGAACAGGATTGTTCAATATTTCGAGAAAATAATCATCGTGTTCCTAATGATAAAAACTTTTATCATAAAAAAAAAATGCGTCATAAATAATCATATTTTATATCGTGTATGTTATCTTCATTGACAAATAAAAGTTTTGGTTAATTTATTACTAATTAAAAACTTTGTTCGATTAAAAATTCCAAATAAAAATTTGTGTTGCAGTATTATTTTAAATATGCCGCGCAAACTTACGTCATTGGATAAGTGGAACGATGCAATGTTGCCGTATATCCTCTTATTATAGGGGACCATTTTTTTTACGGAAAATTATTCTGTATAATTTAAATGCAGACCCTGCAGTGTTAAAAGTTGCAATTTTAAAACCCATTATCTTCCAATCTAAATAGCCGACTGTTCTGAAATTTTAATTAATCATGCATAATGATATGAACAATGTCTGCTTACAATTTGACCGAGATATATAGAAATCAAGAGCCCGCGCTCGTTCTACCTTAAGGGGTAGATAATACCTTTAGGCGAAGAAAAAGCTGATTTTCATGATTTTTTTCAAAGAAAATATTTCTCCACTATTTGTGAGACTTAGGGTATGTTTTCTTATTTGTTTTTTTTTCTCTTAAGGTACACGCTGATCGCGTTTGTTACGTATATTTAGCCTCATCGTCACCGTTTCTTCCCTCTACTGTATACTCCTTCTTTTCCCCTTCTGTATTATATTCATCATGACATTTCTGTCATGGGTATAGGGAAACTGCGGAAAACCTATACCAATACAGCCAGTCATCGAGTTGGCCCCCCCAGTCGTGGAACTAGTCTTATTTCGCCAGGAAATGCCGGAGAAAAACATTTCACGACGAAATGTACGCGACTGGGATTCGAACCCGGGACCTCCCGGTCCGCTGGTTTAGTGGCGAGCACGCTAACCACTAGACCATCGCATCGGTTTGACTTAGGGTATGTTTTATCACCACTTTTGTATGTTGCATGGTTTTTTACCTTTTATTAATCTTCAAAAATGGCGGACGTATGGCACGGTCTTCTGAACGGCTGAAAAGTGAGAAATGTTGAAAATCGAAGAAATGGTATGCTTTGAAACAAAAAGATTGAATTTTCCGCATAAAATGGCTACATTTCACACTAAAAAAATACTTTAATATTTATTTTCAAAAACATTTAGTGTCACGTTTTAGATAATAAGGTTAGAAAGATTTATACCAAATTTAATCAGAATCGGTCGATTAGTTTTTAGCTATACGTCACGCCACTTTTGAAAATGCAGTTTAGAAGACCGTGCCATACCTCCGCCATTTTTTAAGATCAATGAAAAAAATACCATGTAACAGTAAAAAGTGGTAATAAAGCATACTTTAAGTCTTAAAAAAGGTGAAGAAATCTTTCGTTTAAAAAATCATGAAAATCAGTAAATGTTTGCCTCGCCTAAAGATATCTCCTACCTTAAATGGCTGCCGAGTTCACCGTAGCGCGTCGAATGGCCCTTAACAATTCAGGTAGAGACTTTTGACATTCTGCAATGTGAAACTCACGGTATTTTATTTTAAATCCAACGAAATTTCGGACTTTGAATGGTCAGACAATCAAAACTCCAAAAGAATACTACCCCGAAAGACCAAAACTCCGAAAATCTGAACACCGTCAAAATAAGTCGGCTATGGAAGTTTCAAAAGTTTCAAAATTTTCGATAAACCGATGAATTATTTCAATAATTTTTTTTATTAAGTAGTGATTTGCGTCAATTTCGAAATTTCTCTAGACAATGTTAGACGTTCTACATCAGTTACAGTCAACTGTGTAGACTTTCGCGAGCATGATTTTGACATGGGGGTCGGGTTGAAATTCCGAACTTTGAATGCGCCGCCGGTTTAAAATTTTTAATTTTAATGTTTCGAAATTACAAGGTTCGTCAACATCATGCCAGCGAAAGTCTCGAAGTTGACTGTAAATAATGCAGAACGTTTGATTGACGTAAAATCACGTCCTAATAAAAAAATCTTGAAATAATTCGTCGATTTCTTAAAGGTTTTGAAACCTTAAAAACTTTCATAGTCGAATTATTTTGCCGGTTTGAGCGTTCTGATCATTCAAAGCTCGGAATTTCAACCCGGCCCCCACTTATCCAGTGAATGAGGGTGAAATTTCCCAAAAAGTTTCGTAGGTACATGAATCACCCACAGGAACCATTCATTTTTTCACCATGCTGTTTCTCATAAATTTCCGAGAGTCACGCCCCCATAGAACGCAAGCAATACTATTGGAGAGTAAAAGTGTTTCAATTTCGTAACGGTATTACTGGATTGACTCCAAATGCATGCAGGCTTAGAGACTGAGGCAGAAGACCAGCAGCTGAAATTCCCCGGGCTCCAAGCATTGAAAGTGTCATTACGTGTGTCCAGGTTACTACGCCGACGAGGGAGCCGGTTGCCAGGTATTCCACGTATGCGATGGTAATTTCGTAGTCTCCTCGTTTCTCTGCCCGATCGGCTCGATCTTCAGCCAAAAGCTGCTGACTTGCGACTGGTGGAACAAGGTCGATTGCTCGTTGACGCGCAACTATCACGCGGTGAACAGTAAGAGTCTCGTGAGCGAGGTAGACGACGACGAGATATTGCGCAAGGCATTCGAGATGGCCCAGGTACAGCCGGCAGGCGAGAGAATTCCGGTGGAGACGGTGAGCCAACAGCAACAGCAGCAGCAACAGCAGCAGCAGCAACAGCAGCAGCAACAGCAGCAGCAACAGCAGCGACAGCGTCACCAAGATCGAAGACAACACCAGAGGATCGTAAATTATGGTGGTTCGGTTAACGAGCAAGGTAACGATCTACCAACTGGACAAGAGGCCTACCCTGACTACTCGGACTACCCCACCAGGCTCTCATCGCGATACAAGTCCAACATCGGCAACAAGCAACGTTATCGGCAAGACGATTACTACTCGGGCGACATCACCTCTGGTGATGACACTCGAGAAGTCGACGACGCGAGTTCTTCCATCAGGGTGCACAGCCGTGGTGAGAGTCGCAAAAACGAGCATCGTCAGGGCTCGTTCAGGAACGAATTCCAACCGTCTTACGCCCCAACGGTGCCCACAGTCGCGACAACCGCCAGAAGGTTTTACTCGCCCACTGTTCCAACGACCAACAGACCGCCCACGACTTCCACCGGCTCCAGTGACACCTTTGGCCGATACGATCTTCAATTCGAGGGCTCCGATCATCTTTACACCGCGCGTGGACGTGCCGATGATACCGTAAAAGCCGCCACACCCTCGTCTTTCCCGACAAAAGACCTGCTCGAATTGCCAGACGTTGGTGCATCCATCAGGACTCCTGCCGTAGAAGACTACGATATGATCCAAGGATCGGCGAGTTCTCCCAATATTAACTTACCGATCGAAGCGATGACGGATCGAAATTTGACCGCGCTCGAATCCACCAACGAAACCGCAGCTTCGCTCGACCACAAAGAAAAAACCATCCAAGAGGATCTCGACAGATTGACGCAGAAAATAACGGAGACACTCTCCATATTAACGATCGATGAGGCCAATCGCGATCCAACTGCTTTTTCGTACAGCCCGGATGATAACCGGAAAAACGCCGAGGAGCTTCCCATCGTCGCGAATTCGACGATCACGGCACCTCCGATTAATCCGAAGCAGGATGCCGAACCAGCCGATGTACTGGAACCACCCAGCGAAAATCAGAGCCCCTTTCGCATTATGATTCTTGATGGAAACTCGGCCCGAAGCGATGGGAATACTTCAGATGCGGCAGCATCTTCAGGACCGAATTTGACGAAAGAAGCTCAGCCGATTCAACTTCCGTTCTCGAGCGATCGGAAAGACCAACGAGAATCCCGCATATTTCGCATTCTCGTGAATAACGCGACTGGGGTAAATTCATCCCGAGATTCAGAAGAACCTAAAATCGTCATCGAGAAAGTTGAATCCATTGACAAATTGCCTCAGGATCCGAGGAATTTTACAGGAACGAGGATAATTTCGGCAATCGTTGACGACGAGAAATCGAACATGGCGGTATCGATCAACGACAGCTCGCTGAGTTGGACACCCAAATCGTTGGATCTCATTCCAACCACGACCACTATCAGGTCCGACCCCGTGACCCAGGAAAAAGTAATTGTCAAATCGGCAGAACCGATCAACGTTATTCGTCAATCGACAATGGCTGACGACTCGAGCGTGGCGACTCAGGTCCCCCAAGCGACGACGATCGCACCGAGCGAAAATAACGATTCCCGACGAACCATTCCGCAGGTGATTGTTCCGAGTAAAATCGATGACGCGATCGAGCTGGCTTCTTCGCCCGTTCAGTTCACGCTCACCGTGAACAAGAGCGACGACATTGATCCTAGTGGCGACACGATACGTAAATTGATAGCGCAGCGGGAGATCGGCGATTCGATCGGTGCTGCCGATTACAAGAATTTCGAGATCGTCAGATCGGACGAGCCCGGATCCGCCGCTCCTGCCGATCCTCAGACTCCTCTTCATCTCAAGTACAACGGGGCGGATACTTTTAGGACCGCGGCAACCAACTACGAGAGGCGAATAGCCGACGATAATACGGAGATATTTCCATCAAACGGATTTCAATCGGCCAATTATCTGCGAAGCATCGTCGCGTTGGTCAACGGACCCAATTCGCCGAGGCCGTTCGCCCAAGATGTTGACATCAAAACATCGTTGGTTCGCGACGACGTAGTACTCGTTTCAACGAGCACGCCTCTTCCTCGGACAACGAAAAAACACTTCATGGTGGACAGTACACGAGCACCGATTCACCGATCCACCGAGACGATCGTTTCCACTGGCGGAAAATCCGATGTTGACAAAAGTCTGGAAACCTTGGAGGCACTTTCGTCCGGTTTGCTGAGAAATTTGAAAGTTCATCGCGCCGTTCCCGAACGATCGGCCAAAGCCCTGGACGATTCGGAGCGGAATAAGATGGAGGAAAAATTGATCTTCACCTTGCCCGAAGCTAGAAGATTTAGAAATTTCGATATGGGTCTGCAGAGCGAAATTCCCGAGCTATCCAATCCCCGTCGAATCATGGAGAAACACGACAATTCGGGTACGAATGGAACGCGTGGAAACGATGCCAACGTCGGGACGGTCGTGCAGACGGAATTCATACCATCCCTGGGATTTTCTCTGAACACGGACGAGGAAAGAGAGACGTACATGGACGCCGTTGTCAAGGGATTGTTGCACGATGTTAGAGCCACCGAAACGACGAATGATGCCAATAAAACGATGACTGCCGAGAGATAGATGGATTTCGTGATATTGAGGACGTATTCTAGTGTGAACACCCATTTGCAAGGTGATTTTTTGGGAATTCAATTTAGAGAAACGATTAAATCTGGTGTTAGTATTTCACAGTTATATTTATACACATTTGAAGTAGCATCGTACATTTTTTTCGCAGCTTTCATTCGAAATTGTACACGATATTTGATGTGTACAATTTCTACTACGACAGGTCATGGCGTAGACGTAGAATATGATTTTTTACTGAAGGTTGCATACTGAAAGGAAGCCCAATAAAATGTCGCTCCTCAACTCTCCCGAACCCTAAGAAATAGGGGTTGAAAACTTTAAAATCGCCGTATCTCGATAATTAATAGCCCGATGTAAAAATCTTTCAAACAAAAGTCGTTTGGAATGATAAGATACGTATAATGTTATCTGACGTTCAATTCCCTATCTTTGAAAATAGCGGCACAAAAACGTCTACTCCGCTCTCACACGCATCAACCCCGAATTTTCGAATCATTTTTGTGCTGCTATTTTCAAAGATAGGGGATTGGATGCCAGATAACTTTATACGCGTATTATTATTCCAAACAATTTTCGTTTGAAACCTTTTTTAATCAGGCTATCAATTATCCAGATACGGTGATTTTTAAGTTTTCAACCTCGATTTCTGAAGGTTGGGGCGAGTTGAGGGGCAACATTTTATTGTGGTTACTTTCAGTATGCAACCATCTACCTTCAGTCAAAAAATTCATATTCTACGCTAAAAAGTGCTGGGTTTTCGTCTCTTTTACTGGACTATCGGTTCGCTGTCGAATCATATTCGTTCGTGTGGAGAACAGTACGCCGGACATTGTTATTATTATTACTTGTACAGTTGGTTCGATAGCTCGCACATCGGGCGTTGTGATTGCGGCCGTCCTTGACAGCTGAAGCAACAGATTAAAAAAATTTCCACTCTTTACGACTATGGTTATCGTTCGATCCTCTAATAAAAAAATTTAGTACAAATTTACGAAATTGCCGTGTTTGAAAAAGAGTACTCTGATTTTTACAACAAAATGTTCACTTCTCGCGATCCGGCAAAATAGTAATTATAAAGCAATAAAAAAGATTAAATGCCGAACGATAACCACATTCGTAAAGAATAGAATTTTTTTTAAACGTTGCTTTCAGTTGACGTGATTACACACGGGCAATCACAACGCCCAACGATAAAAAATTACGCGATATGACCTGCGTAATATCAAATACGTACGATGTTGAATAAAATGTTTTCAAAAAAATTTAGCATGTTACTTCAAACATGTATAAAAATAACTGTGAAATACTAACACTGTAGATATAACCGTTTCTCTAAATGCAATTATCAAAAAATCGCCTTGAAAATGGGTGTTTACACTACGGCCCTAAAATCGTACACGTAGATATAGGCGCGTATATAATGATTGCACGAGGTATTATTATATATTAGCGATTGTTGATATCGAGGATTCTTTTTGGCATTCATCGCATTGAAAGCTCAGATTCGACGAGTATTTTAATTAGAACGCGATAAAATACAGATTTAAGAAAAACAACGCTCTTTTCGAAAATAGAAGTGCGAATCCTGCGGGTGATAATGCTAAAAGTATTACACAGTAGTAAGTGGAAAGTAGTTGGCGAATATTTAAATTTCAAATGAACAATAATGGCCCGTATTCCCTCAATCCAATTGATTGATCGTGGGTCATTGTCAATAATGAGGACTTTGTTTTATTTATGGAATTCAATCGTCGTTGAATCTGATTTTTTAAATAATGATAACGCTGAATATCCTTAAATCGACGTATTATTTTGCGTGTCTCGGCGCGAGTGTATAAAGTGAACGAAGAATTGTGTAAAGAGATATATATTAGTTTTAAGCTTTCGAAATTGGACCGTCGATTATAGCTCGTAGATTATGACATTATGAAACATGACGTATAAAACGAATAAAGAATTTATACCTACTATTGAATATTTATACTTCGTGAAGTTTGGAACACTATTTTATTTATGAACCAATATTCGTGGATTTTCAGGTAATCGGAGGGATGTTACTCAGAATTGTTTATTTAAATATCAATCTTCATTAATTGCGACTGTTATAACCTCGTTATAATAAATGCAGTTTATTAGAAATCATTTATCATATATCAAATTTAATTCTACTGTTCTTTCGAGTGACCGGGCTTTTACGATCCCTCTTCGCGTACTTTTACCTCGCACCTTTCATTGAACCATTTTCAGTCTCTGACAAGGGAAAGTCGCGAGGTCGATATCTCCAATTTCGATTAAATTTGGCATGTTTGTAGAATGGGTAAAAATAGGCAACACGTATTTTTTTATGTCTGTGGAACCCGATTTTTAAGGGGTAAAACGCATCCCCAAAAATAGGGGTGTTTTTCGTCGATAAAGTTTTAACGGTACGAGATATGAAAAAAATTCAAATTGCGATAACGTTTATTTTTCGTCGGCGGGATTAAACCGAGAAAAATCAACGAAGATTTTTCTTTCATTAACACTTATACGCAGAATATGAACCAAGGAAAAGTGATAAATCTTGAAAATCGATGGAATGGTACACTTTGAAACAAAAAGATTAAATTTTCCGAAAAAATTGCTACATTTTGCAATATAACATACTTTTTTTTATTTCCAAAAACATTTGAGGTCGTGTGTTAGGCAATAAGGTTAGAAAGATTTATACCAAATTCCATCAGAATCAGTCGATTAGGTTTCGATGGAATGGTACACTTTGAAACAAAAAGATTAAATTTTCCGAAAAAATTGCTACATTTTGCAATATAACATACTTTTTTTATTTCCAAAAACATTTGAGGTCATGTGTTAGGCAATAAGGTTAGAAAGATTTATACCAAATTCCATCAGAATCAGTCGATTAGGTTTTAAGCTATACGTCACGCCAGTTTTGAAAATGCAGTTTAGAAGACCATACATCCGCTATTTTTAAAGATCTATAAAAAATGCCACGTAACAGCCATAAGTAGTAATAAAACATACCATAAATCTCATCAATGGCGAAGAAATTTTTCCTTTAACCCTTCCTTGACACACTGGGTTATTTTGACCCGGACGAATTTTAAATAAAATGCTCGCTTTCCTAAAACTGAAAGTTTGCAATAATTTTTTACCACAATTCAATTTTATACTTTCCGAATTTTAATTATACAGACATATTAAGTAATGTTTAAAGTGTTTCGCGGATTTGTTTCAACGAAAATTGTTGGATGAAGTACTATCTGGGTCAAATTGACCCAGTGTGTCAAAGCCGTGGCCAAATATAACGGTCAAGGAGGGGTTAAAAAAATCACTAAAATCAGTATATCGTATATAATCAGTAACAACAAAAATCATTGCTTTGCATTAGAAGAATTTTGGTTTTTGTTTCATTTAGATCGTTGGAATGCTTGTAGGTGAAACTGCAAAATCATCCATCGACACCTCTTTCTTTGAGCGGTGGATTTCTCCCCTTGAAACCGTTAGTCCGCCAATAAAAAAAATACGTGACTAATAGTTTTCAATGCTTTATCACATATATAAATGTCAACTATATATCGACGGCGGACACTTAAGGCAGTCCTCTAGATTCTCGGGTCGAAAAAAACGATTTTTTTTCATAAATCACATCTACTACATGTGTAGAAAATGTGTGCCAAAGGATTTTTCGATATTCGAAGTGGTTCGAAGTGGTTCAACCGCCTCTTTCTGAAGCAGTTCAAAAAGTTATAAAGCCAATTTATGAGGATTTATCCAAAGAAGAATTGTTAAGCAGATGCCTGGGAGCGGAAACTCAAAATAATAACGAGTCGCTCAATTCGTTAATCTGCACTTTTGCTCCGAAGCACCTCAATTCTGGGCCAAAAGTGGTTGAAATCGCCACGTTTCTCGCTGTCATAATCTTCAACGAAGGATTCAAATCTATCCTGAAGACCTTGGAAACCATGGGAGTGAAAATCGGCCCACAAGCTAAAGGATATGTTGAACAGCGTGATAGCTCTCGGATCGACCGTTCAGAAAGGCGCACGAGTGATGTTGTAAAACAGGCCCGAATTGCGAAAAGGGAAGATGGAGCAGCTCTGCGTGACTTCCAAGAAGAAGAGGAAGGCCTATTGTATGGTCCAGGCATAGCAGATTGACGGTGAAATGAAATTTTTAGTATAAATCACATGCGCGAACTTTCAAACGCGTTTTTCTCGAAACACCATTTTTCGAAACGGTGACCACGTTATTTCAGAAACTACTGCACCGCCCACATGAAAATAAAATATATAAAAAATATATCGAAAAATATATAACACATGTATTAAATATAATTTGTTCGAAAAGTTGGATATGCCAATTATATTTTTGGGTAAGAGTAAAACCTATGCGATATATAAATATAAATCCATTTAAGATGCATCTTAAATATATCAAACATACAAACTGAATGTATGTTTTATATATTGTGAAGATGGGTGGTTAAGCAACTTGAGTGACAGATGACGTTGCGAATGAAAAACATCTTCACATCGGTATCTCGCGATGACCTAGCCGCACTAGCCAGAATAAATGATCGGACAAAAAAATTGAAGGTTATGTAATTCTATTCGATTATCCCTCTCTATGCGAACGCAATTAAGTAATTGATCCGATAATTTTAGTTACTCTTGTTAATCCAAGCATTTCTCAATAAACTAATATTGTGTATTGTACGATATGCAGGCGATACGAAAGTTCAACAATTTAATAAGTAGGACTGGCTCAGTGGACAACGTCCCAGCTCATCACTCAGAGGTCCCGGGTTCGAAACCACCTTACGGCGTGTAAGCGCCTGATATAATTTAAATTTAAACCATTAATATATTTGAAGCGCAAGCACCATAATCGTAATTAATGACAACGAACAATATCGTAAAAGGATGCAATGATGTAAATAACGTCATAACAAAATTTTTAAGAAAATTTCAAGTATAGTTTAAATGTATTTCAAGTATATCTTAAATACACGTTGAATATATTTCAATAATATTTGAAATGTAGTATGAACATATTTAAAGTTGATTTTAAACGGAGTTTGAACATATATCATGTACATTTTAGATTTAGTTTAAATACATTTAAAGTGTATTTCAATTATAATTCGAATACACTTAAAGTACATTTGTAGTGTGTTTTTAGGGTAATTTGAGTACATCGTAAGTATATTTTCAATAAATTTTAAATATACGTAACCGCCTATCCAACATATATTTTTTATATACATTCTGAAGATCTATTTTGGCCGAAAAGTTTGATATCGCGAATATATTTTTAATGCATTTCCCGTATATATTGCATATATCTAATCTATATCTAAGATGGATAATATATATCTGAAATATACTTTACATCCATTTTTAATATATCGAAAAATATATTTTTACATATATTTTATTTCCGTGTGGGCGATCTTGTTCAAATTTATACAGCATCTTTAATATGTTATAAGCGAGCGATTGAACTAGGATTATCATGATTGCTTCGATTGTTTTTTCTTGTACGAGCGGAAAACTTAAGAAAAAATGAGTAAAAAATAGAATGTCATTTTCAAAAGTGTATAAAAAAGTCAATTTTTGTAATTTAGAATTCACTCTAGTTCAATCGCTAGTCTTAAATATGAAGATTAAAATGCCGTTTGGTTTTTTTTATTTCAGATAAGCAGAACAGCCGCAATCTTGGTCACCGTCAAGCACCTCTTTTACTTGATGTCTTCCTGTCGGTCACTATAACCTTTATTCTATTATATATTTTGACTTCGAAAAATTTGTAAAGCTTATTTAAATGTTAATAAAGATTATGCAAAAACAATGAGATTGATTATTTCGATGCTTTGCCCGTAAAAAATTATTGAAAAAGCCGTAAAAAAACAGCCGAGAAACTAGAGGACCGCGTTAAGTAATGTTCCTTGTTAGCCGCAATCAATACGAGGCTTATTCCAATTATTCGTTACAAAGAGAATATGTGCGTTCTGGACGTTTAATTACGTAAGTATCGAAAGTCAGCTGACACGCATCCTTAACTCATGCATAACTCCGAGCAAGGTATGTACGTTTTATTAACAGGACGATCGAGCATAACGCCCCACGCCTATTTAAATGTACGAATACGTAGGTATGTATTGTATAACCGTGCCTGCCGGTACACCCACACGCAATTGCAATTGTTTGTTCTCCATGACGACGAGCAAATTGGGCAACTTCGGGCAACGAAACACCTCTCTTTGCCGTGATACCTCGCTGTCATTCGATTATCCAGCCATCATCACACCGCACTGTTCGTTCACTCGCCAATATATTATATCTAATTTCCAAGTCTCAATCGCTATTGTGCTTCGCGATGGAGAATAACGATGCTGAAATGGACAACGTTAGTTACAAAGTTGCTGATGTACGCAGCGAAGAGGAGATAGAGATAAGTAGCGAAACGAATTTATTAAGGTCGGAGCCATCGGCGACGATGGATTATCGGTGAGAATTTTAACAAGGCATACTTATTGATTAAATTTGTCGTAAGTTTTTGAAAAGTGTATACCGAAGGTTCTCTTCTCGTAATATTAACTTATTGTTGTCATTAATATTATTGCTATTTTTATTTGTTTAATTTTCCTTAATTTCACCGCATACCCTTGCGCGTTTTTACGTATCACCCTTCCTAATTGAACCCTTTCCTATCACTCTCTACTCGCATTTCGCTAATCTAACCTAACTTCCGTTGCGTCCGTAGCTGTCTTGAGGAGGTTGGGGTGTTAGCCACACTCGAAGATTAAATTTGAAAAAAATATATGTCATTGTCTAGACTATGCTCAGTATTTACGAACTTTTCGAATTTTTTTTCACTACGAACACCAGTGATAAAAAGTGGTTTAATGTATGTAATTTTACGTGGGGTACAATGGGCAAGACGTTCACGCTACGGATTATCGATTTTTTTTTCGCTATTTAGCACCAAGATAAACCATTTCTAACCACGAATTAACGCAAATAACACCTTTTTAAACGTTTCCATTAAAAACCCCATCTTGCCCATCGTAAACCATATATATTCAATATTGAACCATTAAGGTTTGATTAATGATTACGAATCTTGGCTGGCGAATGAAGAACATTGCTGCCAACCTCAATGTCCGTGAAATTGCCGCATGTCGACAATACTTAATATTAATTAATGGTAATAATAAATAATCTCGTGACAAATATAAATAGGAATAATTATAAATGGCTCAAAATTTCATTCTGAGTTGTATAAAACATTCGCTGACTCAGTTTTTTCATAATAATTATTGGGAATGTTATACTTTTTCAAGTTAGTAGTAACGCAAAAGTGTTTCTTATTTACGTAATGAATATATAAAAAGTGCATAATTTTCCCCTCCAATGATAGATTTAAAAAAAATAGCATTCACAGAACAAATCTATACCTCGTAAGTATTTTTTTAAATATTTATGAAAAAAATCATAAACCGTAATTTGACTCAATTGGACCGCTCCAACCTCCTCAATATGAACATCCCAAGAATGATATGGTTGATATGTACAAACATCCCAACAATGATATGGTCCGAAGAAAAATGGTCCTAAAACTCTAAACGCGTTTTTCTTGAAACCATGTCTTCAAAATATGGCGGACTCGTAGCTCCAACAATTTTCAACCGATTGACTTCATATTTCAATTGTAGCTTGTTAGATAGATTTTCTAGCGAAGTACCCAGGATTTTCGCGATCGACTGACAATTACGGTTTTTATAAACACATTAGAGCCGTTTTCTCAGACGACAATGCGACTTTTTTTTTCAAAATCGTGTCAAATTTGAGAAAATCTATATTTTGTAATAGTTGTATGTATTTCGCTAACAAAATTCATGTAGATTACGGAAAAAAGATTTTGTTGGTCTAGACTCTAGGTGATCATGTGCGTCTTTTTTTACCCATAAAGCCCACGTGCCCGCGCCGTTTTGGAAACACGTTGGTTTGGTCGTGTACCTGTACTGTTCGCTTACCATGAGTAGGTCACCGTTATGTTCCGTCGTGATTTGACGAAGCAGTAGGTGTGCTTCCTTGCATCTGTGCATGTTGTCTTGTAACACTGTCAGGTTTTTGTCTTTTCCCTGCATTCCTCCAGCGCCGCCCTGAAGACCGCATACGCCCCGGAGCCCGGTGCATGCGCGGTGATCCCGTGCTCGACCTCAGTGCACAGGAAGCATGTCGGTTTCAGTCTACAGTCCTTACCGACATGGTCCACCTTGCCGCATTTGCAGCAGTTTTGCCATCGGTCTGGTCAGTTGCATTGTGTCCCCGTATGTCCATACCCACCAAGCCACCTATAGCACTTTGTCACTTCCGTCCTAGGTCTGACGCGGCAGTACACCCATCCTATCTTCAGCCGTCCTTTCTTTAGTAGGGCGTTTGTGGCGACCACCTCAAGCTCGCATACAGCCATACACTATCCTTGTTTATTGGGCCCGAAGATATGCACCTTCGGGTCCCTCGTGTCCTTTGTCTCTAATCGAAGTACCTCCGTCACACCCTCTTTGTTAGTAACGTAGTCCAGGTCCAGTCTGTCCAGTAAAACGTTGGAGGTCATGTCGCGTATCTGTGCATCCGCTCCCAGGGCTTCCCGAAGCTTGTGCTGGAAGTTTTGTCGGTCTCCCGCTCCGTTTTTGACGCAGAGCAGGGCACCTCTGTCCTTTGTCATGCGATAGCCGCTGATCTTCACCTTTTCGGGAGCAAGGTCAACGGTTTTCATGCGTCGCAGTGTTCCAGCGTACGTCTTGCCCCCGCTGGGTCTGATGAGGATAACCCCAGCAACGGTTTTCCTGGCTGCCCGCGTAGAAATTTCTTAGGGTTAGCCTGACCGGGATCAAGCCCCGATCGGGATGTGATGAGGGTAACACCTATTACGGACATCCTGATCCGGCCCCGATCGGGCCGGAAGTATTTAGGCCCTAAATCAGGCAATAATAAAATGGCCCTACTAAGGCCGTCACTGATAAGATTCTACTAAGACTTTTCCCGATAGGTCCCTACGACGGCTTGCCCTGATAGGCCCTATTAAGGCTTTCCATGATAGGGCCTTACTAAGGCTTTCCCTAATGTGGCCCTACTATGGCTTTCCCTGATGAGGCCATGAATAGGCTTGTCCTATAACTGCCTCAGCAGTGGATAGATGTACATAACCTCTTATTTTCCACATGGAAACTTCGATTTGATAGCATCGTAGCTTCGGAGCTTCGGTGTATTCCTGAATTCTATTTAAAAAAAGTGTTATGGACTGTCACGACAAAAAACGTTATGCAACTCGGATGCGTGTTAGAAGATTTCGGCAGCTTTGTAGGGCGAAGAGAGCGAGGAATCGTATATATATATATAGGGTTAAATTTGAAAAATCTATAGCATGTTATTCGATAAACCTCTTCAATTATCACAATGATATTAACTAATTGATATACTTTATGTGATACAGCACATGATTATAGGAATTCATTTGGTCTCTTGTGCCATATCTGCGACCAAAATGTTACAAGCACCCGGTAGCATAGGGGCAGCGTGCCTAGCTTTAGGTAGGTAGGTACTAGGTTCGATTCCCATATAGACGAAATATTTGCTTCGAACAAAAACATTTCAGCAGGCCAGGAAATGACGAATTATAATACAAAATCATTGTAGTGGAACTCTAAATTAAGTGGTACATTCCATCTTGCATTTTTGAAATATTTTATGCTTATAGGATACTTGGATTTACAGTGTATGTTATAAGCAAATAAAGATTTATTCGAATCAAATCTTTATTTATTCAAGTTAAATATATTGAATATTTAAAAAGAATAGCTGTTACAAATAAGATCATTGTAGGACGTGAGACATGGAAAAGCATATTGGATTTAAAAAGGTTCTATTAAAATTAAATATTTCTTTCTGATCAGGCAACCTGATAGGGGCCTAATCAGGAAACGAGGTCAGGGCCATATGTGACACAACGTTACATTTCCTAGTAGGGCCCTTTCAGGCTGCCTTATTAGTGCCCTACCAGGGCAGTCAGGCAACCTGATCGGGCCCTGATTTGAGCCCCATCAAAATATGTACGCGGGTGGGTGGCTCCCATCCCCTCTCTTCACAGTCGGCGTTGCAATTACTGTCAAACGGCGACAGTCGTCGGCGACAGTTTTCGTCACTTCGTCTGTTCTGTCCAGTCGTCTGTCCTTTCTGTTTCCGCACGACTGTTTGCCCCAGCGGTTCCGAGCACATGCATTCTGTCGCATTCGTGCCACGCCGCGTCTGCCGCTTCCCTGGTCGTTGCCATGTTTGGCGTTATTACGGTGCTATTATTTCGTTGGACCCGCGTCTTTTCTTCCATTTTCACCAGGCATTCGCTGATGAACTGTAGCTGGGCCCCAATTCTTGCCTCAGCCGTCTCCGCTATGGACTCGATCGGTACTGTCTTTTGTCCCGTTCGTCCGTCCGCCAGTTCTCCTATCTGTGTCTTTGTCGTTATTGTTGTTGTCGGCGTTGGGAGCCCCATTTCCCTAGATGCGTTTATCATGTTTTCTTTTTGTTGTGCTTCCATGTTTTCCCATTTCTTTCCTACTTGCTTCTGTTCGTGTGTGTAAGTGTGCTTTGGGGTAGAGACGCCGCACACCGTCCCCGTCGACATATTCCCGCCACCGGCTGCCCCAGAGCGGACACCAGTGGCCTCATCGACCCCCCCACCCCTACTGCTGCATGGCCCGATCCGGGCGCCACCCGGCACTACAACAGTATGGGGATCATGCGCTGGCTGATAGGGCAGCCACCCGCATGGAATATTTTATGAAAAAAAAAATGTTTTTACATGAAATAGCTGCTGCTTTAACGCTTGATTTATGAAAAATTACTAAAAAGTAAACCTACCCAAGTGAAACCCACCGAATTAAATAAAACTTGGCATACGAGTAGAAATTGGGGTTTGTGCGTTTGAACTTTGTTGGTTTGAGATTTGGGGTTTGTGGGTTTAGGGTTCGGGTTCGTGGGTTAGGGGTTTGTGGGTAATCATACAAGTCATTGTGAAGATCAAATGTATCAACATGTTTCAACGTAAAATGTCCCGCTCTTTCGATTGCCGATCTAAAAAATAGTGATTTCCCCTTGAAGATGAGGTTCAAGGCCAAATTGAAGGTCACCATTGGATTCGTTGTTAAAAATTACCTAAGACCTGACCTTGAATATTTATTTTTTAACCAACCCTCTGAAATTCCCAGGGGTTTCCATACTTTTTTCCCCACCCTGTATATATATATATATATATATATATATACAATACATATACAAAAAACGTTATACAACTCGGATGCGTGTTAGACGATTTTTGCAGGTTTGTAAGGCGGAGAGAGAAACCTGCAAAGATCTTCTAAGACCCATCGGAGTTGCATAACATTTTTTGTCGTGACAGTCCATAACACCTTTTTTTAAAGAATTCAGGAGTACATCGAAACTCGGAAGCTACGATGCTGTCAAATCGAAGTTTCCATGTGGAAAATGAGAAGTTATGTGCATCTATCGACTGCTGAAGCAGTTATAGGGCAAGCCTATTATGGCCTAATCAGGCAAAACCTTAGTAGGGCCTCATTAGGGGAAGCCTAGTAAGGCCCTATCATGAAAAGCCTTAGTAGGGCCTATCAGAGCAAGCCTTGGTCGGGACCTATGGGGGACCTTAGTAGGATCTTATCAGGGACAGCCTTAGTAGGGCCATTTTAGTATTGCCTGATCTAGGGCCTAAATACTTCCGGCCCGGTCGGGGCTGGATCAGGATGTACGAAATAGGTGTTACCCGTATCACGCCCCGATCAGGGGCCTGATCCTGATCAGGCTAACCCTAAAAAATTTCTACGCGGGCAGGTTCATCCGGCTAAGAGGACCTTGTACTATCCAGCGGCCCAGGAGCATCGAGCCTGGTTTTCTCAAGACCCTGGGGGGGGGGGGGCAGTGTCGTCCGCCATGTTAAGTGTGCGTGTTAATGAGTGTCCGACTTTGTGACGTGTACCGGCTCATTTACCCGCATTCATCCGATAGCCATACAGGAGGTACTCAAAACTTGAGCCCTCTGACATTCATACGAACACTCACTTCCATTCGCTTTTCGAGGGAGCCCGTTTATAGGGGCCTCGAGCATTCGCTTTTCGGCGAACCCCGTTTATAGGGGACCCCGAGCATTCGCTTTCTCAGGATAACCCGTTTATAGGTCCCTGATCATTCGCATCACTGGTATGTCCCTCGGACGTGTTTGTGATTTCTGTTTTTGTGCGTGTTCTCGACACGTCAGGTGGTTAGCCCTGCACACAGGTGACTTTTGCGAGAGCGCTGAGCACACTCCCGGGCGGTGGGCTGGCCAAGATCCCTACGCTATATCCAGTGTCGGTTATTAGTATTATTACTGTTATTGTTATTATTAATGGGTGGCCAGACTATATAGCTCGTGGCCAGAAAAAAATGAATTTTCGTGAATATTGTTTCTGGGAAAATGTGTGCACAGTTTTAACTTTTTTTTTTACAGTAAAGAACATGGTTTCAAGTATGTTTTACAATTTTTATATTGAAAAATATTTACAAATGTGGTAGATACAATGGTTTGTGCCGAACGCTGTTTGAAAAACGTCTTTCGCGGTGACCACTGCCGCTCGGAAACATATGATCCGAAATTTAAAAAAAATCAAACGCATGTACTTTTCGCACAAAATTATCTAGTGCTTAGGCCAAGGATGTAAAGAAATATCGATTGTTGAAAAAATTGCCGCAGACCAAAGTGAATGTATCGATTTTCGGTGAAAAAATGCTCTATTTTCGTTAATAAAGAAAAACTAGGCATCGAAAAAAAATTCTTTCGTTCAAGCACTGCTTTTTGATATGTAAAAGAAGCTTGTAAAATTTGAAGTTGATCGGTGCAGTGATTTTAGAGATATCGCGGTCGCCGATTTTGAAAGAGTAATTTTGCAAAAAACGCGTTTAAAGTTCGCCGGTTCGCGGAACCTACCTATAAACACCCATACCTCTCTCAATTTTGAAAACGTCGACTTGAAATTTCCAGAGAATATTTTTCAAATGTTATATTTTGAGAATCCGTCGAAAACGAAAAATCGACATACGATCGAAATCGACAAACGAAAAATCGACATAAAAATTATATAAATAGCATACAAGTTATGATATAATCACCATATACATTTATTGTTGTGATTAATATCGTCATTATTGTTATTTTCATTGTATAGGTAGGTAAAAAAAAATGATATTAGAATAAATTTAATCTTCATTATAAGTTGATTGAAATGTTCTTTTGCTTCGTAGGGTGAGATGGATTCGTGATAAAGTTATGAAGTTCCTTGGCCTGACGGACAATTACATATTTTTATTCGACCGTCTTATAAGCGTAATTACTTTTGAAGAATTTCATTACCTTGCTTCGTAAATTCATTGTTGCCGCTTTTACCGGAGACACAAAGCGTATCATTAAAATATAATTAGCTAATGAATTTTCTTGTGCAAGGAGAATCATCGTTTTTACGAGGACAAACTGCTGAATTTGTTGATCCTCGATCTTTACGGTGTTATGGATTTGGAAAAGAAACAAGTATTCTTTTACAAGACGCACAGAAGCGAAGTTGTGCAAGAGGAGATCTCAGTCTGGGAAGAAAGTAAGACGAAGATCATTCTCGAATTAAGGGGGAGATACCTGTAGGCGCGGAAAAAATAGCAGATTTTCGTTTTTTTTAGGCAAGATTTCGTCATTATCATTGAGCCTTAGGGTATGTTTTATTACTACTTTTAGCTGTTGCAAGGTATATTTTTTTATTAATCTTCCAAAATGGCGGAGGTATGGCACGGTCTTCTAAACGGGTTGCGGCGGATGTTGTCGGACGGCGTGACACGTAGCGATGGCGGTATTAATCTGAAAAAAAAACCCAACGAAGATTCTTCTTTCGTTAACACTCGTACGCCGAGTATGGGCCAGGAGTGGGAAATGTTGATAATCAATAAAATAATACGATTTGAAACAAAAGATTGAATTTTAGGAAAAAATGGCTACATTTTACAATAAAAAAATACTTTTTTCTAAATTTTCGAAAAAATTTAGTCATATCTTAGACAATAAGGTTAGAAAGATTTATACCTAATTTTATCGGAATCGGTCGATAGTTTTTCAGCTATACGTCACGCCAGTTTTGAAAATGTAGTTTAGAAGACCGTGATATACCACCGTTATTTAAAAAAAAAAAGAAAAAAGAAAAAATACCATGTAACAGCCAAAAGTAATAATAAAACATACCCTAAGTGTTAAAAATGGTGAAGAAATCCTTCCTTTAGAAATAATAATGAAAATTAGCAAAAAAATTCCTGGCCTAGAGGTATCTCCCCCCTTACGGAAAATGATTAATGGAAATTAAAAAATTCTATCGTCAAGGCGCTGGCAACAGAGTAAAATTAACGACTCTCGCGGCATTCGCATCGAAAGGCAGACCGCAAAGGTTGACCAAGAGTGCTCCGGGTAAAAAAACAAACCAGCACGATTAGCACGGTCACCGGACTAAATTTCGCAAACGCACCCAAGCATGGTTAATAATGATTTTCCAAGCACGCTGGTCCAATCTTCGCGCACACGCAACTATGAATGGTACTTTGTCAATAATGTCAAATATTTGCGGCAGGCAAAGTCGAGAAGGTTGAAAAAGTCGAAGAGAGTAAGAGAAAGGAGAAGAAAGGAAAAAAGGGGAAGAAGGTGAAAAAGAGTGACAAATCGGAACAGAGCAGCACCGCGGCGAGTTCTATTTTCACGGGGGTATCGGCGATGCCCTCGGACGGCACGATGGTCGGCGGGAGCGAAGAAGACATTGAGGAAGATCGCGAAAGTGACGCGGAGGACGAACAAATTTCGGGCGATAATTCTTCGTTGCGGATGAAGAAAAAAATTCAAGCTCACAGCACGACTTCGCGTAAAATCGGATTGATTATTTTTTTTGTAATCAATTAATTAAGCAATGCATAAACCAATTGACTAGGAATTAAATAATGAAATAATTAATCAATCAATTAATAATCAATTAACGACTGATCATTGATTCATTAATTAGTAACGAATCAATGATCAACACGTCATTTATTACTGTCGGAGGATCTCTCGTACGATATAAAAATACCGAAATTGAAAATGATCACGCTTTCAGTAAGGTCTGTACCGTTCGTTCCGCCGCCTGGTGAAGAAGACAAGTACGTGCTTACGAAGGTAAAGCACTCGTTGATTCCCTGTATCCGAATTGAAAAAAACGACGCTCCTCATACGAACTGAGGCATTTTTTTTTTTCATCCAAAAATAAAATATTTAATAAAATAATGAATAAATATTCAAATACCCAATAACATATTCAAATATGAAATGAAATATTCAGATATTCAATAAAATATTCAAATACTCAATGAAATATTCAAATATTGAAATAAAATATTCAAGTATCTAATAAAATATTCAAATATTCAATTTAAAAAAAACGCAATTTTTTGTTGTTTTTCTTATTTTTTAGAAAGTGGTAGACAAATTGGTGGAGATTCCAGTATTGCACATGTGCTTCGGAGAAATAGATGCCGGCAGCGAGGAAATCGAGAATGTGAATTTGTTTTACTTCATGAGAACGAGCGAGGAGGGAATTCCAGCGTTCGAGGCGTACGAGGATTGCAAGAACGGAATGCCAAAATACTTGATCGTCGGATCAATCAATGGGAATTTGCTTCCGGCGATGAATAAAGTTCTCGTCTACGTTAGTAGAAATCGCTTTATTCGAATTTGTGATTTTGTTTCGTTCGTGATTCGTTGCGACGAAACTGGCGTGGATTTGAATATAAAATGGTCATTTGCAGGCTCTCGAGCCTTTGGCAGTTGCGAATTAATAGGAAAATGAAAACTGTGTGTTTTCAGGCATTCAAGCCATTGGTGGAGAATCAATACAGAGGGGCTGGTGCGGCACAGCAGCAGATCGAGGAAATTCACTCAGGCGCAAAAAATGACGGTACCCCCATGGGTCGAGCAACTGCAACTCTTTCGTCGATGCTCGATAATCAGGTCAATCAAGGCTGTTGGTTTATTTCGTTATAATAATAACGCTCGTGTGTGTGTGTGGAAACGTGTTTTATCGAATGCCCTTCCAGTTTTTCAAGATCCTACTTTTCATTTTCACCCCCACTTGGCACTTCCCCATTTTCAGTTCCTTAGGGGGGGGGGGGGGGGGGGGTACATTTCGGCGAGGAAAAAATTGCTGATTTTCGTGATTTTTTGTAAAGCAAAGATTTCTTCACCTTTTTTGAGACTTAGGGTAGGTTTCGTTACTACTTTTGGCTGTTATATGGTGTTTTTTAAATTAATTTAGTTTTTTTATGGCAGCGGTATGGCACGGCCTCTAAACGAGTTGCGGCGGATGTTGTCAGATGACGTGACACGTAGCGTCGGCGGGATTAATCGGAGAAGAACCAACGAAAATTTTTCTTTCATTAACACTTATACACAGAATATGAACTAAGAAAAAGTGAGGAATATTGAAAATCGATGTAATGGGACGCTTTAAAACAGAAAGATTGAATTTTCCGAAAAATGGCTACATTTTGCAATGAAAAAAACTGTTTTTATTTTATTTTCAAATTCATTTAGGGTCATATTTTAAACAATAAGGTTAGAAAGATTTGTATCAAATTTCATCATAATCGGGTGATTAGTAACAGCCAAAAGTGGTAATAAAACATACCCTAAGTCTCAAAAACAGGGCAGAAATGTTTCCTTTTTAAAAAAAACCGTGCATTTTTTTTCGCCTAAAAGTATCTATCTCCTGGACGTGTGTATCGCATTTTCTAGGGGGCACCGGGAATCAGATCCATTTTCAATATTTTTCCCGATAAGACTATTGGGATGATAAGGTCGAGATTCGACACACAATTTATACACGGTCTTGCCAAGTTTGAGTTTCTTTTTTCATAAAAAAATATTGATAAACAGTGAAGTTATTCTTCTTCAAACAAAGCGCCGCCGTTGCAGCATGGTCCGTTGGTGTGTGCAGTTTTGGCAACTAGGGTAATCTGAATAGAAAAATGAAAAAGTGTGATTAATAAAACTTTTGCATGATAAAATACTTTTTAAAAAAATTAACAACGACAATGGTAATTGCAAGCTGCAGAAAAAATTCGATTTATGACGAAAAAAATACAGCTTCAATAATTTGTTATTAAGGGGCCGTCTGATTTTAGACGCTAAAAGAAGGCTATTTTCATGCATTTTTTTCATAGGTTTATATTATAGATATTGATATAGAACTTGTTACACTTAGTAAATACACTTTCGAAATACATTTAAAAAATGTATTTATGTAACCCAAACAAACTTTAAACGCGTTTTTCGAGGGCTTGTTGATAAAATCTTCGAAACTACTGAACCGATCCTTATGAAATTTTAACCACATATTCTTTACAACTATAGCTATAGCGCATATCAAGGGGACTTTTTTAACTACTATTTTCGTCTATAAATGGTGACTTGAATAAATAATTTAAAAAAAAATGTATTTCGAAAATCTATTTATTAAGTGTAACAACTTTTATACCAATATCTACAATACAGACCTGTCAAAAAAATCATGAAAACAGCTTTTTTTAGCGTCTAAAGTGAGAAGACCCCTTAACAAATGAATGAACATATAAGAAAATCATCTAGTCGTACGATGGAAAGTGTTATAAACTATGCTCTGTCGGTATTTGAATCGGCCGAATAGATTTCAGTTTAGACTTGCACCGTTTCATAAAACAGTTTCCAGAAAAACGCAAAAAAAGGATAAATCGCAGGTAGTTCGCCGTAGCACAGGAATCCTTCACAACAAATCGACATAACTCGGTCCGTTTTTAGAATTTGTTGCAAATTCAAGGTAAGAACCTTCGCTGTAAACGTACGCAATAAATTCGTACTTTTTGAATTCCCATTTTTTGCGACGCCTCGTCCATTACCGTCGATTTATCAGTAATGAAGTAGCAAGGCGTAATAATTTCTGACGACACAGGAAAAAATTACTGTTTACCCGAGAATGTTCGCTTCAAGACCAGTTCTATGGCCCAGCGATTTTCTCTTATTGTGCCCTTGAAAGTTGAGACCCATTTTCTAAAAGGTGCGTTAATTTTTTTAATCAGGCCACGGCTTTTACACGGCCATCGAATTATCGCAGAGTATCAGTGATGATAAGCAAAATGGAAGAATCGGGGAGACTTTCGACCAGTGGGCGAAAAAGCGAGGATTCTCATAGCCTGAAAGCGTCCGTTGAACCGGTTAAAGACGAAATGTCATTAGCTCCGAAAAAGGGCGAAAGCAGCGTGGACGCGGCTGCTGAAACTTCAGAGCCGAGGAAGGCAGCGCCAATGGAGTCTACCAAAAAAGAACTGTTGAATTATCTGGAAAAACTGACGACCACTGTCCAATGGTCAGTTCTGGATATCAGAAAGAAATTTGAGGGGGAGATACTTTTAAGGGGTTAGGCCACTCTAGAGGCCGAAAAAATAGGCTTTTTGGGGATTTTTTTCAGAACAAAAAACAAAATAAATCGGGTTACAAAAAGGGTGTTTATCATACATATCAGTGACTGTATACAATAGATTTTTTGAAGCGATTAATTTTAAAATGGCGACACTGCAGCGTTTATCTCAAAACTGCATTTTTTAAGTTGGCCGGAAATATAACTCAGACAATTTTCCCTGATTCACTTGAAATGTTGAATATATCTTGAAAAATACATTGGCTATGGACGTACGTAGGATTTTTTTTTATATTCCATAGTTCATTTGGTATTAACAATTATCTGACGATTTTTTAGGAAAATTTTTCACTTTCCAAAAAACTGCCTAGTTAATCTCGATTTATTTTGTAGTTTTTCAGAAAAAAAAATCCCAAAAAGCCTATTTTTTCGGCCTC
Organism: Ophion ellenae; assembly: GCA_963210295.1. Classification (NCBI taxonomy): domain Eukaryota; kingdom Metazoa; phylum Arthropoda; class Insecta; order Hymenoptera; family Ichneumonidae; genus Ophion; species Ophion ellenae. Next base: position 14,549,209 of record OY723392.1, read on the forward strand.
TAGAGTGGCCTAAGGCCTTAAGCGAGGGAAGAATAGCTGATTTTCGTGATTTTTTTTAGGAACGATTTTTTCGCCTTTTCTGAAACTTAAAAATGGTAAATGGTGAGAAAAAGTGAGAAATGTTGAAAGTCAATGAAATGATACGTCTTGAAACAAAAATAGTCAATTTTCCGAAAAAATGGCAAAATTTTGCAATAAAAAATCCTTTTTAAAAATGTTCAAAAACATTTAGGGTCATGTTTTAGACAATAAGGTTAGAAAGATTTATGCCAAATTTCATCAGAATCGGTCGATTTGTTTTTTAGCTATACACTGCCGCTCAAAAGTTTTGATACAGCAGTCCATTTTTTTTGCCGCACTAAGAGTTACATAGCTTCATCGAAAGGAAGATAACCAAATTTACTGAACGGAACAAATTCTGCTTTTTTTTTCTTTTTTTGAAACATTTTTTTACTTGACGTTGTCGGCTTTTTTTCGACCATCGAGAATTGAGCGCATGACTTATGGAAAAATTTGTTGTCATGTTTAGCCATGAAAAATTTGAACGGGGTAGCAGGAGCTCCATTTTCGTTTTTTATTAAAGTTTCGTACAATTTTTTTCGCAAAGTTATTTCATTTTTGGCTAAAAAAGACAAATTTTGGAGAATGCAACGTAACTCAAGAACTGTATGGTTTAAGAGGAAATGTTAAAGATATAAAAAGTTGCGTAAATTTATACTGGATCACGTGGAATTTTTTCAAAATTTTCCTGTGATGTATTTTTTTTTACCACTTTCGCTCAAAACTCTGTTGAGTAGGATGGCTTAGCCTCGAAAAGTATGGCGTTTATAAAAAAATATCAAGAGAAGAAACTTTTTTGATTATCGATCTCTAATTCGCTTCAATTTTGTTGCAATGTTTTCTGAAATTTTTTAGGCCGTGCCTTGGTAAATCGTCCGAACAATTGATTGGCGTATCTCGAAAACTATTGAGTTAGAGACAAAATATGAAGAGGGGAAAATTTTGCAGTGTTTCGTTTTGCATACGTGAACATTTTATCATATTTTTTTCCAAAATTTTTTTACAATGTTTTTTTCAGGTCCTCTAAGTGCTTTTGAAACAGGACACTTTTTAAAGGGGTGTCCGGAAACCAAATCCCACTGGCTCAATTTCCCAAATTTTTGGATGAAATGTTTTAAAAATATTCTCGATATGTTGCTCTTTTATGTGTTTAACATTTCGAATAAAATAATTCATATAATATATATTTAAAAAATGGAGAAAATGTGCTTTTTTGGCTTCGAAACCCACGTAACCCCTTAACGCCCATTACCAAACACATAGGGTATAGAATGAAGTCACACTAACCAATTTTCTCAAAAACGTTTCAATTGACCCCAGCCTATCCTACTTCCGCCATTTTTAAAGACTAACCACTATAGCGGCAAGAAAAATTCACTGTTTATGCCCCAAACACGGAAAAATAAAGTTTTTCGATTTTAATCAAATATTGCTCGCAAGAGTTTTTGGTCGCTAATTATGAATTTGAGTTCAAAATTCAGAAATTCAAAATGGCGGATCCAATATGTCGGATCGAAATTCGAATGAAAATCGGCATTCGGAGGTTTTCGAGGTCTCTGTCGCCAAAATTCATAAATTCAAAATGGCGGATCCAATATGCCGGACCAAAATGCAAAAATGTACTTGATTCGCATGAAAATTGGCATTTGGGGGCTTTCGAGGTCGCTGGTTACGAATCTCCACTAAACACTAGAAAATTTAAATGGTTGGATAAAATGTGGTGAACTAAAATGCAAAACTGATTCAATTTGGATGAGCGATAAGGGCGATAAGTAACGATAAAACATTCCACTTTTCAAATGAGGACAGCCGAAGAAACAACACGTGATTCCTCTGAAAAAATTACCTTACTTTTGTTGTTGGTCGTCTTGGGCGATTCTTATCACCATCCATCCCAATCATTTCAAGATTCGAATTTGCGTCCAGCATATTGTATCCGCCATTTTGAATTTATATGTTGTGAGTTCGGATTCGTAATAAGCAGGGTTGCAAAGAATGCATTACTTTTCGTAATACAAACAATTGCCATTACTCATTACATTGGAATTTGTCATGTAAAAAATTACCATTCCTCATTACATTACATTTTGTAATGTGAACTATTTTCATTACCCATTGTATGTAATAGGTAATTGTTATTTTACATTACAAAGTCCAATGTAATGAGTAATGGAAATATTTTACATTACAAAATGTAATATAATGAGGAATGGATTTTCTTTACATTACAAATTGTAATGTAATGAGCAATGGAATTCTTTTACATTACAAAATTTAAGGTAATGAGTAATGGAGGTTTTTGACGTTACATTAGCAATGTGAACAAATTCCATTGCTCACTACCGTATATTTTGTAATGTAAAAAAATTCCATTACTTATTACATTAAATTTTGTAATGTAAAAATGTCCATTACTCATTACATTACACTTTATAATGTAAAAAATTCCATTACCCATTACAGTGCATTTTGTAATGAAAATGTTTCACATTACAAAATGTAATGTAATGAGTAATGGAGATTTTTTTAGAATACAAAATATAATGTAATGAGTAATGGACATTTTCTACACTACAAAATCCAATGTAATGAGTAACGGAAATTGTTTACATTACGAAATATAATGTAATGAGTAATGGTATTTTTTTACATTACTGAATGTAATGTAATGGGTGATGAAGTATTTTTTCATTACCCATCAAAAAAGTAATGAATAATGCATTACTTTTTCATTACAAATTTCGCAACCCTGGTAATAAGCGGCCTCGAAAACACCATAACACCAATTTTCATGCGAATCAAGTAAATTGTTGTATCTTGGTCCGGCATATTAGACCCGCCATTTTTTAATTTCAAAATTTTGAGGGCAGATTCGTAATCAGCGACCTGGAAATCCCCCGAGTACCAAATTTCGGGAAAATACCTCGAGAAAATCACAAAATAATCGATGTGCGCCACACGACGTCAATGCCGCCCAAGGGGTTAATAAAAAATTACCATGTAACAGCCAAAAGGAGTAACATATCCTTAGTCTAAAAAATGGTGAATAAATATTTCCTTTTAAAAAAACCATGAAAATCAGTAAGTTTTTTCGTCGCCTTAAGGTATCTCACCCTGCAACATTGCAAATAATGATGCAAGAAAAAAATATGCGTATTTCGTACAGGACTCTGGAGCATATCGAAGGTGATATATTGCTGACTGTTCCAAGAGTCTCGGAGCTGTTGAAAACCGACGGAACATCGTCGCCAACCCTCGCGAGGAGTCGGATGATCGAACAGTTGGAACAAGTCGTTGGCTCTTGGGGCAAACACATACAGAAAGTTTTGGACACTTACACGAGAAAAGTTCCAGAGGGCAAGGGTCCTCTCGCCGAATACGATTACTGGCGCGATCGAGAGACCGGACTTTCGATGCTGGTCGAACAATTGAAAACCGCCGGCGTGAAAGAAATATTATCGCTCCTTAACGAGGCAGGATCACCGATTGCATCCGCTTTTAGTTTCTTTCGATTGGAATTGTGGAAACACTATACCGAGGCAAGGGACAACAATAAATTTCTCTTCACCATTCTGAGATACATCAAGGTGGGTACGAAATTCCATAATCGAACGAATGTCGCCAATTCTACATGGTAAAATTTTACGAATCATTGGACTATTGCAGCTGATTGCCGAATCTGATTCGTTTCAAGCAATCGCCAAAGCACTGCCGTCTCTTACCGAGGCCATAAGAATGATATGGGTTTTGTCGAAGTATTATTGCACCGAAGAAAAAATGGTACCGCTTCTCGAGCGTATCTCATGGCAACTGTGCCAAAACGTGATGAAGAATTTGGCCATCGAAGATCTTTTCAAGTATGAACTATTGACTTTTTTCGTCCCTTGAATTAAGGTTCTCACGTAATTGACGTCTCATATATTATTTGTTATACTCGAGGAGTTTGCAGAGAAGTCTAAAAAATCGGTGCAAATTTTTGTTAACGGGGTCATCCTATGTGACAGATTTTTTTTTCTCGTTTTTTTGGCCATTTTTTATACGGGCTATTAAAACACAATATCTTTTATTTTTTACCACGCATTTATTAACATTTTCACAGTCCCTCAGAATTTTATCAAACTAAAACAACGAGTTGAATCGACTTTACACCATTCGGAAGACACTCATGTGTGAAAAAAGTTCGTTGACGGCTGCCATGATCCCGAAGGTTTTGCTTATCTCAAATAAAAAATCAAAGGGCATTTTAACTTGTAGACCTAACTAAGGCTATCGTCAGAACCAGAGTAAAGTAAAAATATCGAAAAATGCATTTTTGGCACGGTTTTAAATGTTGGGTTGCAAGTTTTGTCATTTTTTTCGACTTTCTTGGTAAAAAAACTATAGCAGATATGAGAAATATTCAAGTTCGGGTGAGAACTATAGATGTGCTGGCTATACCATAAGGATTTCAGCGAAATCCGTTCGATAGTTTTTGAAATATTGTGGAAGCCAATTTGCAAAACTTCAAGTACGATGAAGTTTTGCAAATTTGATTCGAGTACGATGTACACAAAGAAAATACTGACTCAGCTACGCCAGGTCCATATAACACGCATACATTTTTTGCAATTCGTCCAAACAAATTTTTTTCCATTTGTTGGACCTGTCACATGGAACGACCGCCTTAATAGTTGGGAAATAAATGTCAGATAATTATTCATACAGTATACTCTTTATTTATTCATCATTGGTTTACATATGAACAAAATTATATGTGAAATATGGAAAAAAATATAGATAGTAAAGTTATTGTGCATCGGGCAAATAATCAAATTATGTTAGGAGATAAATTTTCGGATATAAATAGTGAGTTATCGCTCCGAGGGGCGATTTGGCTCCTGACATTTTCTCGGACAGCTTCGAACTTATTCGCGCCGCTCCAAATCCAAGCACGTTTTCCGAGAAATGATCATTTTTTTCACAATATTTTTATATTTTCCACAATTTTTCTTATTTTTCACAAATTTGAAAAATGTTCACAATTTTTATTATTTTTTTCAAAATTATTTTCAACAAAAGTTAAATGAATTTGCCACAATAAATGTCTCCAGAAAAAAAGTGAACAGTTTTCGAGTTATTCGAAGCTGAAATCCTCGAAGGAGTAATATATAGACACTTCGTTAACGTATTTTTCCGTTGTATCCGCGGTCTACAGAAAACCGTTGGAGGAAATATTGACCGTAACTGCAAACGCGCACGAGATGATGAGAGATTGGAAACTTTCGTATTTAGATACCCGCGAAAATATCGAACTGTCGGGAAAGGGTTTGCGTTGGGAATTCGATCAAGACCTTTTGTTCAGGGAAACCGACTACATAGCCAACGTGTGCAACGATTTAAACAAGATAGCCAGTGTTTTGCAAGACTTTTACAATATATTTGGCGCCGAATTAAAATCGATAATTAACGATCCAGCGCAAATCGACGCCATAATAAAGAGGGTCGAGAAATTAATTGTGCCGCTGCAAAATGCGGATTTCAATGTATTCACGAAATTCAACAAGGAGAATTGGGAAGCCACGATGTCGTGGTTCTACGTTGAAGTGGGATATCTCGAGAACGAGGCGAAATTTTACATAGACGAGTGTTTCAACGTTCTTATAAGTGCCGAGCACGCCCTCGACGTCTTGCTTAAATTCAAAAATATCAAAACTCGGCGAGCTATACAGGAGCAGCTGCTGATGAAATTTGATATCGTGATGCAACAATTCAGCAAAGAAATCAGCACGGTTGAGAATATATTCAATCGAGGTAACAGATGCGAAATTTATACTTTTCGTATGTGAAGAATTCAATATTGCTTTATGCAAACAATTGTATTGATCGGAAAATATCTATGCAGGAAAACGAAATCCTCCGTTGCTCCCTTATCATCCGCCTGTCGCCGGTGGTATTTTTTGGGAGAGACAGTTGTTTCACAGACTGAAGGATCCGGTATTGAAGTTCCAACAGGTCGAAGAACTCAAGAACAGCGAGCTTAAAATACTGGCGTTTCAGCAATATCTCGGCATCGCCAAACAGATGAAAACCTTCGAGGAGACCAAGTTTGTGTCATGGATAAAAACCGCCAGTCCCATCGTAACTGTTACGATGAAGAAGAGCGTACTGAAAATGACTTCCATTAATCGCGATATAAGTACGTATTACTAATAATTACTAACAACTACTAACTTACTAACAACTACTAACTTACTAACAACTACGAACTATTACTAACAAATATGAACTATTACTAACAACTACTAACTTGCTAACAACTACTAACTTACTAACAACTACTAACTATTTGTCGAATCGGATTCGAAATACGACACGATAACGCGCCTCGCGCCCGATTCATGCACACGAGTGGCGCTGCCCGCGCCCGCGTGTTCCGAGACGCGAAGTTCTCGCGCATTCCGCGCGCGTATTATTATTCTCATGTAACGTACTCCGAGTCAAGTCGACGCGCGGATCTACGCCATCGTTTTGCTCCTTATTTCATTACCAATTAAATTAGTTCTCAGCATCACAAATTCACAAGTCAGTTTTTATTCTTGCCCCTTCCACCTGTCATAGCGACACGAACACTATTACTAACGACAACTAACTATTACTAGAAACTATTAACAAGGAACATGTTTTGGTGTCCGCCTTCTATTTCATTCAAACTCATGTATTGCTAAATCATTTAATAACATTCGATATGTATTTTTATATGAGTGGACAAACGTTTTTAAGGGACAACACCACTGTGACCCCCTGTTTTTTTGCCATTTTTCAAGATTTTTTTTTTGTGGGAAAAAAAGAGATATTCGAAAAATATTTGTTTTGTTCGTTGTTTATTGAAGAGACATTAAAACAAAATTCAAATTTTTCACGCCCCATGCTGACGCTGGGGAAGCTCCCGCGTCAGATATTTTGAAGAGAAGTACGCAGGGATTTGAAAAAATAGTGATTTTTAAAAAATAAGCACGCTTTTGAAATTAAAGGATGATTTTCGAGCAAAATTTTTCGTCGAAAATAGGCTATAATTTTTTTTTATTATTGAGATATCGAAAAAATCCTATGTACTTATTTAGATAATCTAGTTTTATTGATGCAGTCCAAATTTGAAGTCGATCGGATAAAAATTGCTCGAGTTCTGCTGCGTGCCGCATTCAAAAAAGTGGTTTTGAGAAAACGCGTTCAAAGTTTTAGGTTTGTTAATTTATGCGATAAATTGGAAAAAAAATTGTTTACCTTTAATCAGCGATGCCGGCACCATATAGCTGGCCTTCAAGAAGCAAATCATTGTCCCTAGCATCTTTTCTCGAACTTGTAGAGGCTCTTCTTGCCTCTTTTGCAGCGTCTGTGAGCGAGCGCTCCGCCAGCTCGAACCGCGCTGCGTCGGTTTCAACGCAAAAATTGAAACAATTTGGGCCGATAGTTATCCCCAACGACTCCAAAATTTTCATGAGGCTTCTCAGGCCATCATTGAATAATAATACCGCGATATCAGCTGCAATATCGACGATTTTTTTGCTCCCGGACTGACACTTGGGGGCTATTGCCCAAACTGATTTGTTGTAGCTTTCGTTGTTGTTTTGCGTGAAGCCGCCCAAACAACGCTGCAGCAAATCGTCTCTGCTCAAATTTTCGAAGACTGGCGTAATTGCCTCCAATACTTCCTCAGGAAGAGGCGGCCTATGGCGATATTCAGAAATATTACCGCTTGCGACCGCTCGCTGCCACGAACACCACGACTCGGCTCCCTCTGGGCAATCGTCATGTTGTGGCTCACTATCTGTGGATATTTTATGTTTGATAGTTGCCCAAATTGCCTTCCTCATTTTTTCAACATCATCGCTGTTCCTCCGAATAGCCAAGCCGTAATATGTGCTCAACTCGTCAATCAATTTTCCGGTGAGCTTTCCTCTGCCAGACAATCCTTTTTGTTTTTTCACGATTTCGCGAAGGCGCGTCCCTATACGTTTTTGGACATGATCGATGCATTCTTTTTTTTTTTGTCTCGAAACCGTCGTATGGATCGCTATTCGATATGCCCAGAAACGTTTTAGAATCGCCGTCACCAATATAATATTTATATTTTATGCCATAGAGCTCTTCAGACCGTTGAAACATTTCGACAGCTGAGTCGACTTCCATTTTTCCGGAGGAGCCGCTATGGTTCGCCTGGCACTCATCGTCGTGGGTACTTTTCCATTCCCAGTACTCCGCGGTGCTTTCTTTTTTTCCCAATGCTCGCAAGCTTTGCAATATTTCGATTTCACCATAACGTCGATCACTTTTTTAGTGTACCAGCCGATTAGCGATGTTATGCCGAAAAGCGAGCTGAAACCGCGCTTACGCCACGATCCGTCGCCTAAAACGATAATTCCGTCCTCCACCCCATTTTCCAACGAAATTGTCTCCTCCTCAAGTGCAGCCTTTGGTTTGCTCACTGTGCTCACAGCTTCAGTGGCAATGGAAATCGAATTTAAGATTCGATCGTAGAAAGACTGAAATATGGGGCGCGGTAGGTCCATAAATGCACAAAACTTCATCAGGCCATTCAAACCGACGCCAAGAAGACGCATACTGAATACGATCCGACGATTTATTTCGTATGCATTGTCAATCATAGGACATGAATTGATTTGCACTTTTTCACAATAGCCGCAATCGACCTCGATTTTGAATCCGAGTCCGCGCAAACTTTGTTCAGTAAACTTTATATCGCGATCACACACTTTGCACTTCACTAACGTCGATATAATGTTCAATGCATTGATGAGGTGTACTATACGATAACCAAAATTGTTAGTAATACCGACCTCTAAATCGTCCGACGATTTTAACTTTTTCGCCGACGTGCTCACATACTCTGCAGAACTGTTTTCGGAGCTATAACGGTTCGGAGGTTTTCGATTCGAAATTTTCGTTCAACTCCTCGTCACATAGCTCCGTTTTGTTCGTTTTTTCCCCGCGTACACTTCCGGATTATCCATTTCGATGTGCAAAGAATAATTCTGAGCGTTCGATATTTATAAACGAAACAATTCGGAGCGTTTAGACACGAGTAGCGTCGGTTCTATTCGCAAACTGACGCTATGACGCTATCCCTATACCTGCCTTGAAATTTTTTCAATTATCGCCACCTATGGCTTTTTTTCGAAACTATATTTATAACAATAGCCGGTTTTTGTGAAGGGAGACATAAGAATACCTGGGAAAGACCCCCAGGACCTGGGAAAGGCCCGGTATACCTGCCGACCCTGAGGCGCGCAGCTGCGCGGGACCCCGAGCGTCACGGAGCGCTGCACCGCTCCACAAAATATTCAATATCTCCGAAAATAATTATTTTTTCGACCTGGGTCCAACGGCATCTTAATCTTAAATGTATTTTAGATTTTTCTAGATGGTTTTTAAAAAATCGATTTTTTGAAGCCATCACAGTGGTGTTGTCCCTTAAGGGTTTAAACGACTGCTTAGACTGAGGGGTGTTAAGGTCCGATTTTGCAGTTTCATCCATAAGCAGTTCGCTTTTTTTGCTGAAACATATATGAAAAGTTCTTCTCGTGTAAAGCTGTGAAAAATCGACACTGAATATATTGATAACCATCAACGGGGTAAACCACCCTTTTCTTTCACTTCCCTTCACCCGATATTTAAATGGCTCGTATTTCATTGAATGGAACAGGTACCATTCTGTAAAGGGGATGAAATTTAAGAATAGGTTGCTTTGCATTTTCGCAAGATAAGCAAGCTCCATTAAAGATTACGTGTTTTTGCATTTTTTGCAAAATGGCAAGCACAATCAAAGATTATGTGTTTTTACATTTTTGCAAGAGAGCAAGCTCAATTAAAGATGAGGTGTTTTTGCATTTCTGCAAGATGGCAAGCTCGATTAATGATTACATGTTTTTGTAATTTTGCCAGGCAGCAAGGTCTTTTGAAGATTACGTGTTTTTAAATGCTTGCAAAATGGCGAGCTCAATTAAAAAATACGCGTTTCTGCATTTCTGCAAAATAGAAAGCTCAATAAAGTTCACGTGTTTTTGCAATTTTGCAAGACAGCAAGCTCAATTAACGATTAGGTGTTTTTGCATTCATGCAAGATAGCAAGCAGCATTAGAGATTACATGTTTTCGGATTTCTACAATATAGCAAGCTTAATTGAAGATTACGTGTTTTTGCATTTCTGCAAGATAGTAGGTTCAATTAAAGATTACGTGTTCTTGCAAGTTTGCCGGACAGCAAAGTCATTTGAAGGAAACGTGTTTCTGCAGTTCTGCAAAATAGTAAGCTCAATTAAAGATTATGTGCTCTTGCATTTTTGCAAAACAGCAAGCTCCATTTAAGATTAGGTACGCGTTTTTGCATTTCTGCAATACAGCAAGTTCAATTGAAGATGACGTGTTTCTGCATTTCTGCAAGATAGCAAGCTCAATTAAAGCTGACGTGTTTCTGCATTTCTGTAAAATTGCAAGCTCAAGCTTAAATGTTTGAAGTTACTCATTGCAGTTGCTTTTTCTGTATTTGACGTGTTTCGATACTATTTCGTTTGTAACGTTTGTTTCAGAAGATAAACCACCCCCTCTAGTTTCCTTTTCATTCTTAACTATTTGCCCATTCATTCTCTTGAAACTGCGGCCATTGCATCGGTAATAGAAATGTTATATTTGCATTCAGCTTCAGGCAGGGGAGGGGGCTGACTCGCTACGTTGGAATGGAATTCACGCTAGTCCAAATGTCCATATAGAAGCACATTGTCGATACAAGGTGCAAATATATATTAACGATACCATTAATACCGAGTACTTATTAATTTTTATCGTAAACTCCATTGTACGAAGTACAACTCCCTTATTACATTCCCACCATATTCCATTTCTCATCCCTATATTCTTCTCCGAAACTACGAGACTAGGATTCGAACCAGAGACCTCCCGAAGTTCTGGTTTGGGGGCAAGCACGCTAACCACAAGACCAGCACACCGCTTTCGTCTTGCCATTGGTAGCATATGAATGGTATACGCAAACTAATTTTGTGTTAGGTATTTCTTGGCTCCCTCGATTTAAATTTCCGTACAGTGATTTTTGTTTTCATTTTGCTTCGATCTGGTTGACACTTAAAAATTCGTTATCTGTGGCTGGTTTTGGATAGACAACGACCTATGGTATTGAAGTTTACATCGTTGAAATGCAACTAAAATTGTTTTGTTTTTATTGATTTCTTCAGTTCTTTCATCGTCCGTATTCTTATCCTCCGAACTTGGGCTGTAGATTTTTCATGAAAAACTTAAAAAACAGTTGAGCGATTTTGGTAGACTAAATTTGCCAAAAAAAAGTTCAAAAAAGGCAAATATTGGAAAACGGGGGATAAAAAGGGAATGCGAGGGGGTGGTTTACCGTCCAAAATTGTAAGAATACATGTAAAATTGGAAAGTCATATTTCCAGAAGAGCTAGCAAGTAATGCTCTGCTTCAATCTTAAAGGAATGGATCCGAAGACTGAACCGGGGAAACTCGTCTCAGGTACAAGTGTGAAAATGAAGAAATCAAAGAGCAAAGATCACGGAACTATCGAGAGACTCGATGGACTGGAATCCATTATAAAAGTAACTGGGAATCAGGTTGATGCTGTCATGTCAAAACCTAGCATAGGTATGTTGGAATGACGAAGCTTACTCGGTTGGAATGTAATGAAAAATCATTCTTTGAAGCTCTTAATTTCGTTGGCAGATTTACGTTACGAAAATCATTCGAACGTTTTTCAGAATCCTCATCAGAAATCCACAACTTAAATCTGCATAAAAAGCTTTTGGATTCTGATGAAAATAAAGGAAAAAAATGGCTGTGTGCGCCGATGCTTATTTTAAAATCATATATTGAGCTTTCCCATTTCAATCTTCATTCCATCTAGCATATTGATCATTGAGGTGGCACAAATTTGGGCTCTTTTTTTTCCTTTTTCTCACCATCCCATTATGTTGTTAAAAAAAAATTGTCGCTGCAGCTGCTAGCGGTCAAAAAATATTTAGAGCTCGCTCAAGCCTCCAAAAAATTCAAATTTTCATTAAAAAATCGATTTTTTTTTCGTTCGCTTCTCACCCATGAAATTTACGCTTCATAATTTTTAAATTAACCTCGCGAAAGCTCTAGCTGGCCAATGAATATTTAGTGTTCGCTCAAGGTTTCGAATTTTACAATTTCCGCCAAAAAAATAATCGCGCATGCACTATAATTCCTTGTAACATAAAAACAAAATAAAAAGCGAAATGTTACATTTTCTGAATAATTTATTATAATAATTTGTAACGTTATGATACGTGCTATCATGTATTATTATGCATTATTGTATTATGGCGTCGCTCGTCACAGAGTACAGTTGCGATTGGTCCGCAGTTTGACTAACGAGACCAACTCTGAGATGCATTACGATGCACGGAAAACAGCTGCCATTTCAGTTTTACGAATAAAATTACCTATAATTTTGTTTACGAACCAGAGATTTAAAGAATTATTTTATGAAAACAAAGATTATAATTTTGAGTTAGAAATTTGTGTTAAATTTGAAAAATCTGTTTCTGAAGAAAAATAATTAATTGTTTGGGGAATTTTACAAAGCGTCAAATTTATAAATGCGAAGAGTAAAAAATAAATTGGCGAAAACTGGAAATTTCGAAGCTCTTGAGCGACCACTAAATATTCACTGGCCGGCTGAGCTTTCGTGAGGTTAATTAAAAAATTATAAAGCGTAAAATTCATGGTTGAGCAGTGGACGGAAAAAAATCGATTTTTTAATGAAAATTTGAATGTGTGGGAGGCTTGAGTGACTTCTAAATATTTTTTGACCGCTCGCAGCTTTCGCGACAATTTTTTTTTCGTCGAAGAAGATAATAGGATGGCGAGAAAAAGGAAAAAAATAGAGCCCAAATTTTTGCCACCCTATTGATCGTGCTCCGCATGACTTTATAGAAAATATGTTCAAAGAACGTATTGCAGCGAAAATGAGGCACCGCTTTCAAACAGCTCGTAGTACCCAAATATGCCAAATCCATAAACAATGTAAACGTTTACTGGTTCCGTTTCTTATTATCATTTTTTAAATCAGACACGATTGCAAGTATGTTCAGTGAGCAAAAGGCCGTACTGCCGGGAATGAGATCAAGGTCCATCAGCAAAGCAGGTGGAGACACCTTAACCAGAGACCGCAAAGCCTCGACGGTTTCAAGTTTGATTGACAAACCAAAAGTGACTTGGAAGGGAATGTTGCGCGATGGTACGATCATGGAATTACAGCTTCGCTTCGAGGTTAATTTTAATTGTGAAGTTTTCGAGATCATACGCGAGGTACGAGCAATGTTGGACGATAATACAAAACAAAAATATAATAAAATTTCTCGTTGCGTTTAAAAAATTTGACGTTGGATACCATGTTGTCGGTTCGAAGGCTGAACTGCTGGAGCAACTGGGCTTCGAGTTGCCCGAGATCGTGAGAAACGTTGGAATTCAAAGAGACCGACTTCGCGCCGATATCGAGGCGACGAAAAATATGATCGATCGGTACAACGAGATCGTGGCAAAACTCGACGAGGCTGATGTTAGCTCATCAAAAAATGTCCTCCGTTTCTTTTTTGACTTTAAGGCGTTAGGCCACAGTAACGGGTATAAAATCATGTGCGAATTTAACCATTTTTTCGTATTAAAAAGTGATTCACTCATAAAATTAATTACACATCTATTTAGTATGATTATCAAGCTATCAATTTTTTTTTTTCGATGTACATAATGGCCGACTACTAATATTTTCTTTTGTTATCTTTTTTAGGCGCTCCGCGGCGTGACATTTAGCATCCACAATTTTTTACCTGGAACAAAAAACAAAAACTCTCGTCAATCTACATTAGCGTACCTAAAGAAGTACGTCCGGAATTTAGAAAATATTGTTTTATTCAAAAGTTGTAGGCATTTGAACTTAAGAAATGAATTTTCAGTGAAAAACTTCGTTATAACTGCTCATAAACTGCTCATAAAATGAAAAGTTTTCGATTAATCAGAAATTCCGTACGTACTTCTCTGCGAAATGCAATTGGGAACATCAATTTTTAATTTGAAGTAAATCGAATGAAAATTGTTGAAGTCATTTGTCACGCCAATTGGAAAAAAGCCGTTTCGAGAAGTTTCGAGTAAACCGCCATTTTGTACAACGAAAAATATATATATATATATATATATATTTTCTAACAGCTTGATATTCGTACTAAATAGATGTGTAATTATTTTATGAGTGAATCACTTTTTCGTACGAAAAACATTGTTAAATTCGCACATGATTTTATACCCGTTACTGTGGCCTAACGCCTTAAATCCTAATACTCGCGTATTACAGCTCAGATCGATGCTTCTTTTTCCAGTTACAATTGTTGAGTAGGAGCCTGAGAAACATCGAGAAAAATATTCATCCGGGAGTGACGAGGCTGAATTGGTATTCCCTTGGAATATCGGACTACGCGACGACCTGCGAAAAATTGTTGAAGAGCCTTAGCTCGATCGTGACGCAGGTTAATCAGATGAAGTGGGATCTGGACCAGCGTATAGAGAAGGGCGTCCAATCCCACAATCTTTTTAGCACGACGAGTGAACAGGGAGAAACGGAAGTAGAATTAAAGCCGTGCAAGGTTGATCAATTTGTCAAGCTCATCGAGCATATCTGGATTTAAGGGGGGAGACACCTTTGGGCGAAGAAAAAATTGCCGATTTCCCTGATTTTTTTAGAGGAAAGGTTTCTTCACTATTTTTGAGACTTAGGATATGTTTCATTCCTACTTTCGGCTGTTACATGGTATTTTTTAATTTGATTCATCTTTCAAAATGGCGGAGATATGGCACGGTCTTCTAAAGGAGACGCACACAACCCCCCCCCCCCCCCCCCACGTACCAGGACCGTAACGCCTGGCCAGACCCCCTATCCCGTTACGTAACGGGTGCTTCGTCATCAATAATTGCGATTTTTTTCATAGACATAACTAATTTTGAAAGGATCGGGTTTATAATCATTTTATGAAGTATATAAAAATTCATCTAGGTTTACACCAATTTTCATGAAAAAGCCTTTAAAATGAACCGAGATATATGCCTTGATTTGACGACAAAAAAAATGTCTCTTCATTGTCCCATCGATATCTTTATGAAAGGTTATCTGTAAATAAAAAGTCAACAAATTTTCATTGATTTTTTAATAGATGTAACGTCGTGAAAAACGGTCGTATCATAAAAAAATGGGGTTTTAAATCTTGAAATCTCTAGTTTACGAATCTCGCCGGCACACATATTTTTAAGCAACACGCTCGGCGTGAATGTAAAAAATAGCGCGAGGCAAAAATGTTCGATTTTTTTTTTCTTTTTCAAAATCGTCCGCAGGCTCAATTTTCTTTCGAGTTTGATTAATATTGGGGCCATTTAGAATGATTCTTCATCTTCAAAACGGTATTTTTTGGACCTCTGTACGACCATTTGTCGCTGAGATATCGGCGTTTAAAGAAAAAAGGAGCTTCTTTCGTAGATCATCAATATCTCATGAACAAATGATCGTACAGCGAGCTAAAGGTGGGTTTCCTAACCTGGAACAAATGCTCTAAAAGCACCTTTTGGTACTTTAGAGATTTTTTAAACCCTAATATTGATTTGAAAAAGTACGAAAAAATGACTATTTTCCCGCTTTGGAAAATCCACGTCAACTTTCCAAATATGGCGAAAATGACTCACGTTTCTACGTTTTCTTTTAGTTCAATATATCCCCAAAGACCCGCCCCAATTTAGAATTGATCGGCTGAACCGTCATTTTTCACCGAAGCGTCAAAGTTTTATCAAAAATTAAAGGAACACCGTTATTGTTCCTTAAATGTTAATGAATGATTATTAAAATGAAAAAAAAAAAATTCCGTTTTTTTTTCTCACAGTTTCGCAATAACTTCCTTTAAATCTTGGACAAAAGAAAAAAACTCAACATTTTGAAAAAAAAAATATATTTTTCAAAATTTCAACAACAAAAAACATGGCAGAAGCCGAAACGCCCATCATGTCACTTACAACTCGGTATGAGTAACCCTACGCAATGAAAGTGATTAGCCGAGCAAGTTAAACTTCCGACAAATGTCGTCTCACCATGATAGCGTAAAAAAAAAATCAAAATATTAGAGAGCTTTATTTTTATAAAAAAAGCGAGATGGGCAAAAAAAACTATTTCTGGAGATGCTTAGAAGCGTAAAATGTGTGATTTATAAATGCGATGGCGATACGTGTAGAAAGATGCATGAAGATTTACTTGGGGGTATCAACTTTATTTAATGCAATTAATTTCAGTTCGATAAATTGTGGCATGCAAATGAAAAAATCGCACCAACACAAAACAAATAATGATTTCCAAAAATGTTCTGCAAATTTTAAAATGAAAAAAAATTGACGTGATAGATTAGTCTTTCACCTATACGCCGCGCCAGTTTTGAAAATGCAGTTTGGAAAACCGTGCCATAGCCCCGCCACATTGAAGGGCCTACACCACTGTAAACGTCTAAAATTAAGTGATTTTTCGCGATTTTTTTTTGGGTGGCAGGACAACTAAGAGGATAATCACATTCAAGGATGTTATTAATCATATCGTTAAGTGGACAAAACAAATTTATAAAAAAAATCATGCAAAATTGTGACCCTGGAGCCATTCCCGCGAGGCATGTTGAATTTGAGACGCTCTGCGGCACGCAGTATAACTGACGCAAATTTGAATTTGGACAAAAAACTCTATTAATTTACATGAATATAGCTAGATAAATACGTAGGGGATTTTAAAAATATGATTTTTTATGTAATTAGCAAGCATTTAAAGTAAAAACTCAATTTTGGGAAGATAAAAAGGACAATCATTTGTTAATAACTAATGTTATTACTGACTCATGGAAAATACGTATTTCTCTTCAGAATGTTATTTTAAAGATGTGCTCAAAATTTGGAGTAAAAAGAATGAAAATTGTTGGGGTTATGCTGCGTGCCGATAAAAAAAAAAAAATTCCGAGAAAAACGGTCGACGTTTCGCAGACGAGCCAGCCACTGCCACCGCAGACCCCACCGGGCCTGCGGACCTTTGTTATACAGGTGCCAAACTTTTTTCCCCTTATTCTAGATAGTTCAAAGCATCTCTTAAGCCGATTAAAAAAAAATTGAAAATTCTACAGTGGTGTTAACCCTTAAAGATTAATAAAACAAGTACCACGTAACAGCAAAAAAAAGTAACAAAACATATCCTAAGTCACAAAAATGGTGAAGAAATCTTTACTTAAAAAAAAATCCGAAAATCAGCAAATTTTTTCGCACCTTCAGGAGAGCCACTTATGCGAGAAAATCGATAATGATTATTTCAAAATTCGGCAGACGTATTTTCTCGATATCGAAGCGAAGCGAACCGAGCTCGTGTGCGCTATGCTGAAAGCGTACAGTTCGACCAGTCCGATGTTGATAAAGTTGGAGAGCCTCGTCGAGGGTACATCGAGCGGCAGAAGTCCCGGAATGCAATTGTTCTACGAACGTTACGAGGCCAAAGTGTTTCAAGCTTTCATAAGCTGCGTTCTTAAAAATCTGGAGACCCTCAATACCCTTTTGTCCGGAAGTAAGCCCATCTTCAAAGTCGAAGCTATCCTCGTCGCTTCCGAAGTCATTTTGCGACCTAGTCCGAGCGAGATACGCGCCATCGTACTGCACGACGTCAAAGATCTGCTCGAGAGATTCAAATTGTTTCCACGATGGATGGCGACCACTTGCCACGAGTGCAAGCCCGTGAAACAAGCCGATTCCGAGGAGTTCGTCACCTTTAGCTTCTTCGAAGACGTTATGAGCATACAGGTATATTAATTGAAATATTGAAACAGGAATTTCGAAATAATCGCGCAGCATCTCCTCACGACTTCAGCCGGGATATACATTTACAACGATCAATTTTTTATCTTATTTTTTTTCTCCTTTAAACGATAGAACTATATATGCAAACGTCAACAGCTCATCAACGTTGTGGCTCACCGATCGGATTCGGCGCGGGCGTAAACTTCAAACGCGTTTTTTTCAAAAGTGCATTTTCGAAATTGGCGTGCAGGATTACGCAAAAATGATTAAGCCGAATGAGCTTGGTAGAAACTTGGTAGAAATATTGATAATATAGCTTCCGTCTTCTTGACGAGAATTGTTTCAGAAAAATTCGAAAATAACTACTCCAAATTTTACAGAAATTTCGCGTGAAATGTTGATTTCTTTTGTAAACGCGTATTCTCATTAATTTGCATTTTCTTCATTTTAATTACTGTCGAACAGAAACTATACATGTTCTAGATGAAAAAAAAATTGTATTTTTTTGCAAATCAAAGTCTTCGGGAAGCTAGACTTCACACCGATTCGCAACTTCCGCGACAACATTGCTGTAACACTCTGCCACTGCTCCGCCATTTTAATGATAAATGAATTTAAGAAATCTACAGATATTACACAAAGGGCAACTATTTCATGACATTAAATATGTAATCAGATATTTCGGGTAATCAAAAACAGGTACATGTGAATATCCATCTATCCTTCCATCCACCTACCCATCCATCCATATATCTATCTATCCATCCATCTATGCATCAATCCATCTATTTATCCATTCATCCACCCATCTATCCATCTATCCATCCATCCATCTATCCACCCGAACATCCGTCTATCCCTCCATCCATCTAACCATCCATCCATCCATCCATCTATCTATCTTTCCATCTATCCATTCATCCATCGATCCATCCATCCATCTATTTATTCATTCATTCATCCATCCATCCATCCATCTATTTATTCATTCATTCATCCATCCATCCATCCATTCATCCATCTATCCATCCATCCATCGATTCATCCATCCATCCATCCATCTATCGATCGATCCATCCATCCTTCCATCCATCCATCTAACCAACCATCCATTTATCCATCGATACATCGATCCACCCACTATGACACTATGCCACTATATGTCATTCAGCATTTTTCAATCAATTAAAGTCATTTAGCATATCGCAGCTCCCCCCTTTCTACTACAACACAGTGTCAGTGGAGTGGGGGTAGCGTTAGTGACATCCAGCTAACTCAGACCCCTATACCGAGCCAACCTCAACAAACATGTACATTTTTAAAAGCATTTTCAATGCTAAAAATTGGTTTGTATACTTAAATATACTATCAAAGTATACCTAGAGATCGATAATTGTAGAATGATTCTTTCTTAGTTTAAAAAATCCCTCAAAATTGATTAATTTTCACCGTCTAAATGTATATCCCGACTTCACGCTGACGAACGTCATTATTGTTCGATGTCGTTAATATTCAATCGCTTGTTTGGATCCAAGATTATCAACGACCGTGTATTCGGCATACAAGACACGATACTAAGGCTGACGACCGATTGCTGGAAGTATCTTTATCGCTGGAAAAAATATCGCAATCTTTGGCGTTTCGACAAGGTTCAGATATGTGAGAAATTCGCGGATGAAAATCCCACGCTGTTGCAATACGATGAGAAGTTCACTTTTTACGGCACCATAGTCGAGGAGATTGACGATATAAGGCCATACTTCGACGTTGCGAGTGTCAGGTGAATCTTAAGGGGACCAGGCAGCGAAAATAGGCCGAAAATGGGATAAAATTCAAATGGCATTTGTGAAAAACCGAAACAACGTACATACATTTTCTTTTTTGCAACGTTTTAATTGAAGTTTTGGCTATTGAATTCAGTGGTTGAAGTTCCAACCATATAAATATTCGAGGGAGATATGGACAGATAAAGAAAACCACGTGTCTCATGCACTGCTCCCTCATTGCCACGATTCCGAGTGGCCGGTTGAAGTTTTCGGCAACTCCCAAACAACATTCTCTTCAGGGGATGTTCCGCCACAGACTGAACCTAACATTTTTGAAAAAACAAAAATTAAAAAAATAGCGCCTAAATCTTGAAAAACGTCGAAAAAGGGATGACATTTGTTGTAATAACAATAATAGTAAATCGGCTTTTTTATACAGTCGTCGGTTCATTTTGTGGAGGAAGTTGATATATTCTTTAAAAAAATCGAAGCGATATCTTCAGTCATTCTTGAGTTATCGCAGCAAAACTAGTACAAAATGCGGCTTCGAGAAAAACGCGTTTAAGTTTACATGGAGTTTTATTATTGCTCTTCTGACCTCATTTTTGGCGAATTTTTCAGTTTTCTTTGCGCCAAAATGTTTTGAAAAGATTGTAGTAACAGAATCCAAAAAACAAACGAAAAATTTCGAGATTTTTCTATACCTACTCCCCTTAATAGATTGATATCCTTTTTTTCTTCGTTTTTTTTCGAGCCCTCGCAAACCTCCGGCATTTTTATTCTAAAACGTGTGTTCTCCATGAAGAATCGATTTGGTACCTCTGCTGACGGGGATCAAGAATCACGCGAACGAATGGAAGCAAATACTCGGCAATTATTTGCTGGCCGAAACGCGCGAGTCGATGAACAATCTCAAGCAGAGAATCGAGACTTTTCGAAGCGACGTTGAGCTGGTCATCAATGGATTGGACAGGTTCAAAGTGGTCATGCAATCGATCGCTGACATAAAGAAATTGGCTGTACAATCGGAGGTCCAATATTATCTGCACCAGGTGAGAAGAGATCCTTGGCGATCCGAAGGAATAATGAAAACTTTGCTCGATCGCCATCGATCTTCGGCCAAATGATTTTTCAGGAGACCTTCCGAACTCTCAGCAATCACGGGGTAAGTTATTCAGTAGAGGATGAAGAACTTGCGTACAGATTGGAGGAGGAATGGAACTCTCTGTACCTCGGGGCTCTCTATCGAGCCACAACGCTGGAAAGTACCAAGGATCGTTTCTGCGACATGACCCGAGAACAGATTGCCAGTTTTAGCACCGAGTGCAACGAGTTCGCTGAACTCTTCGAGACACAGGGACCTGGGAGCGTCGGAAGTGATCTCGATGCCGGAGTAAGGAAGATGGAGGTGAGAAGGTAGCCATATGATAGACAACAAGGATAGAACAAATCTGGTAACTTGAAGGTGCCATGGACGTGTTAAATGTGCGCTAGGAATACGGCAAGCTGATCGACAGGATGGAGGAGACGCGGCTGGATCTTGCAAACGCCGAGATACTCTTCGATCTCGAGCCCGCCAATTATTCGACATTTCTAAAAGTCAAGCAGGACTACGAGGGAATGGAGATGCTCTACAAACTCTACCGGGCGCAAAAAAACGCCCGGGACTCTTGGTCCAAGAGTTTGTGGATCGACCTGAATCCTCAGCAGCTGATGGAAGGAATGGAACAGTTCATCAAAGAGTTCCGTCGGATGCCAAAGCTGGTTAGACAGTTAAACATCGCGTATACAATCGAGGCTACCATGAAGACCTTCAAGAATTCCGTTCCCTTGTTCATGGAATTGAAGAACGAAGCGATGCGCGAGAGACATTGGGAGGAATTAATGAACAAGACTGGCATTCATTTCGACATGGAACCCAGCAGGTGCGTCGCCGATCAATAAGACGCATCACCGTCATCGTTACCGCAACAACGACAAAAAGACAACAGTGTTTTTTTCCCAATGAAACTCTCGTAGGGACAATTAAGAATCTCGTCGTTCAATCATTCGCAATTATTATTCGTACAGGGTAACGGGAAACAGCGGTTGCAGGGTCGACAGCAACGAAGACGTCTGTTGTTCGATGCTGTCGATCCTCTTACAAGGAACATCACTTGAGTATCCACCTTCGATTTTGTTGAAACTCATATATGTGATAAACGATTGACAACTATTTGACACGTATTTTTTTTATCTGCGGAAAAACATCTTCAAGTATCCATTACTTAAAAATGGGAACCCCCATTACAGGGGGGGGGGGGGCTCAAAGGGGTCCCCTCAAGGGGGCCATTACAGGGGGACCACCTCACGGGGGGATCCTCCCCTTACGGGGGGGGGGGTCCCTCCTCAAAGAAAAGCGGTCGAGAGCAACGAACGCGTCTGTCCTTCGATGCTGTCGATCTTCTTACAAGGAACATCACTTAAGTGTCCACCTTCGATTTTGTTGAAACTCATATATGTGATAAACCATTGAAAACTATTCGACACATATTTTTTTATCTGCGGAAAACATTTTTAAGTATCCATTACTTAAAAATGAGGGACCCCCCATTACAGGGGGTCCATCTCAAGGGGGAGGGGGGCTCAAAGAAAAGCGCGTCGCCCCTGATTTTTTTTCAATTAACCTATAGTGCATTTTTCATCACTTTACCTTGAAAGAATTTTAGTTTTTCTTTCATTCATATGCGTTAACTACTTGGGAGTGATTCTGCAAAACCACCCCTCGACATGCCTTTCTTTGAGGAGTGGTTTCCCCCCTTAAACCCGTTTTTCGGCAGATAAAAAATATACGTACGTAATAGTTTTCAATGCTTTATCACATATATGAGTTTCAACAAAATCGACGGTGGACGTTAAGTGACGTTCCTTATTAGCTACGAAAAAACTTTCACGATTATAGGGTAAAAAGTACGTTCTTCGCAGCGAGCATTAATCTCGGAGTCGTCGCATCTTATCACGCCCAATTAATGCATTTTTTATTATACTACTCACAAATAACGCACACACGCGGAAAGCTAACATGGAACGGTGAGGAATCGAATGTCCTTCGATGATAAAATCAATGGCCGAATTTAGACTTATATCTTCGCTCTTACCGTCACAGATTCACTCTTGAGAACATGTTCGCTATGGATCTGGCAAAGTTTCAAGACATTGCCGAATCCATCGTTACCAATGCGATCAAAGAGTTGGCTATAGAGAGAGGGGTCAAGGAAGTGTCGGAGGTCTGGAAGAGCATGGAGTTCACGGTGATAAGGCACTACAAAGGTAAAGAAAAATCAATATGGGTCAAGGATATTCGGAATGAAAACTCAACAACGATAAGGATGTAGAGATTTGCATCAATAGGATGCAATGGAAGTTCATTTATCTTAATCGCCAAGTTTTTGCTTTGGCGGATGCTTAATTGACGTTTGATCCTTATCAGAGAAGTACCACCTAAATCTGCAAAAAGGATTGAGAATGAAAACGAAGTAGGAAACGAAAAAAATTGAACGGAATTTCCGTTGCGTTCCGGGGATGCAAATTTCAACGTCCTCGCAGGATTTTTTGTAGCAGATTTTGGGGTTGAGGCGGGAGATATCTTTAAACGAGGAAAAAATGGCTGATTTTCATGATTTTTGTTTTAAGGGCGGACACCACTGTAACTTCCCATTTTCGACCGTTTTCTTTGGAATTTTTTTTTTAGGACATGAAGAAAATACTTGGTCAAAAAAACTCTTAGGTTTTATTAGGTATATATTGAAATATGTAAAAAAACATTCATTTGCCAAAAGAAATGGCGGCGTACGAGTCGATACAGCACTACTGGTGTTCAGCCAACGCTCTCCGCGGCACGCAGTAAAACTTTCGTAAATTTAATCCTGGACCTAAGAATCAAATATTTTCGTTAATTATATGAGTTTTAGCATTCGAGTAGGGGGGAATGAAAAAAATAGAGACAAGTTTGAAAAAACTTCGTTTTTTCGAACATAATTTTAATATAAATAGTGATTTATTTCTTATATTTTTCAATAATCGAAAAAAGTGCTCGTTCTTCGCTGTTAAAGCAATCTAAGAAGCTATGGTTAAAATTTCAAGTCGATTGGACGAAAACTGTTCGAGTTCTGCTGCGTGTTGATTTCAAAAACATGGTTTTGAGAAAAACGTGCCTGTAGTCAACGGTTTTATAGACGCTACAGCTGATGTTTTTTTCCGTAATCTAATGCCACCTATTGGTAGCAAAAAAAACTATTTTTAGTTGCTAACTTTTTTCTCAAAGATAATGAGCTTACAAGAGTCAAAAACTGCATCCATCGGCGTGGCATTGCCGAAGGAGCATTTTCAGCGCTTGGAGACTAACCTCAAACATAGCTCGAAAACCATTTAAAAAAATCATTTTTCTGAAGGTGCAAAGGCTTTTTAAAAAGTTTTTAAAACGATTTTTCGTAAGCTCCACAGTGGTGTCCTCCCTTAAAAGAAAAGGTTTCTTCAGCATTTCTAACTGAAAAGGGGAGGACGTCAATTGAAACCTACCGATTTCGTCCAAACTGCGTGGGTAGAAGGAGGTGGGTCCCTACTTAACGTTCTAAAATATTTCGTCTGAGTGGACCATAGGAAAGGGTAAAACGCTGTCCAAAGATTTCCGAGTAGAGCTTGAGGGATATTTTTTCAACCATTTTCATGTCAGCGACGTAGCGCAGTGGTCAAGCGCATTGCCTGTCACCCCGCTGCCTTGGGTTCGATTTTCGCTGATACCGTTTAGACATTTTTTTTCTTCAACTTTCTCGCAATGTTCAATTATTGATTATAGAATTTAAATACATTCAAATAGTTCATTTATATAATTAGGTGAAGTTTTAAATAAATTATTGCATTGCTTATTTTCATTAAAAACTCCACCTTATTATATAAATTAACTGCTTGAATATATTTAAATTCTACAATAAATAGTTGAACATTACGAGAAATAAAAAAAGAATAATAAAAAAAAATCGATAACAGCGAGAATCGATCCCAAGGCAGCGGGGTGACAGGCAATGCGCTTGACCACTGCGCTACGCCGCTGACTTGGAAATGGTTGAAAAAATATCCCTCAAGCTCTACTCGGAAATCTTTTGAGAGCGTTTCACCCTTTCCTATGGCCTACTAAGTTATAGCTATACGTCACGCTATTTTTTAAAACGCAGTTTTGAAGACCCTGCCATATCTCCGCCATTTTTGAAAATTAATAAGTTAAAAAAATCCATGTAACAGCCAAAGGTAGTAATAAAACATATCCTAAGTCTCAAAGAAGGTGAAGATATTATTCCTTTTTTGAAAAAATCATGAAAATCAGAAAAAATTTTCTCGCCAAAAGTTATCTAAAAATCTCCCCCCTCAATAAGATCGACATGATCACCTGCGAAAAAATTACGTAGGCACGGAAGATCGCGGCTACATCCTCGGCCCCGTGGACGAGTTGAACCAGGTCCTGGAGGACAATACGATAAACTTGCAGAGCATGGCGGCCTCGCAATTCATCGGTCCGTTTCTCGGGAACGTGCAGAAATGGGAGAAAACGATGCAAACGATATCAGGCGCGATAGAGGCGTGGATGGAATTGCAAAAGAGGTGGTTGTATCTCGAGGGAATATTCGTGGGTGGTGACATACGATCGCAGTTGCCGGAAGAAGCGAGAAAATTCGACGACATCGACAAGATGTTCAGAAAAATCATGCTCGACACGGCCAAACGTCTGAATGTCCTCGAGTGCTGCACGGCCCCTGGTCGCAAAGACGAGTTCGAAGCGCTCATTGACGGCCTTGACAGATGTCAAAAGTCATTGACTGAATATCTCAGCGGCAAACGGGCCATTTTTCCGAGATTTAATTTCATAAGCGACGACGAATTGCTGGGCATCCTCGGGAGCACTGAACCCGGAGCCATTCAAGAACACGTGGCCAAGATGTTCGACAATCTCGACAAATTTCGCCTTCTGCGTGACAACAGAGAAAAGATTGTCGCGACCGCTCTCATTTCGAGTGAGCGAGAGATCATGGAATTTTGTGATCCCGTGACGGCAGAGGGGAAAATCGAGGATTGGATGGTTCTTGCCCTCAACGAAATGAGAAAATCCAATAGATACATCACCAAGAAGGCTGTTTACAATTACGGCAAGGTGTGACAATTATTACTCATTTGAAAACTCGTTCTCGCCAAGTACCGGAAAATGGGGTTACTTTGAACAGGTTTTGGAAGTTTTTTTTGTAGGTAACTTTTCCTTAACATCCTAAATTCGAACTTTCTTTGCTCCGGTAGAACAATGTGTCCTTTGGCTAACAAATATATGTAGGATCACAATCATGTAGCAGGATATTTCATGCAAGAAAATATGAATACGTTTGAATATAGTGAATACGAAATACAATGCCATTACAACATAAAATGAATCAAACTACTTTCGATCTTTACGCTCCACAGTGATCGGAGTCACCGAAAAAGTCGGTAAAAGTACACCAAGGTTGAGATTTCAACAAAATTTCGGATTATAATGTTTTCGAGGTCGCTGATCACGAATCTGAAGTCAAATTTGCAAAATTCAAAATGGCGGATCCAATATGGTCAACCGATAGCACAACATTTTATTGAATTTGATTAAAACTCCGTATACTTATGTTTTCGAGGTGGCTGATCACGAATCTGCAGTCAAATTAGCAAAAGTCAAAATGGCGGATCCTATATGGCCGACCAATAGCAGAACATTTCATTTAATTAAAGTAAAACTCCGTGTACTTATGTTTTCGAGGTCGCTGATCACGGATCTGAAGTCAGATTTTCAAAATTCAAAAAGGAGGACCCAACATGGCCGACCGATAGCACAAAATTTTATCGAATTCGAGTAAAACTCTGTGTCCTCATGTTTTCGAGGTCGCTGATCACGAATCTGCAGTCAAATTTGCAAAATTCAAAATTCCGGATCCAACATTGCTGACTGATAGCACAAAATGTCATTGGATTTGAGTAAAACTCCGTGTACTTATGTTTTCGAGGTAGCCGATCACGAATCAGAAGTTAAATATTAAAAATTCAAGACTCAAAATGGTTGACCGGTATAAACGAAAAGTTTTCTTGGAGTTACACTTCGTATATCCGGAATTTTTAAGGTGGTATGTCATAAATATAGTACAAAGAGTGGCTTGATGAAATATGGGGCATGTACTTCAAACGATTTTTTTAACGCTACAACACAGTAGACTATAATAGATCTGAGCTATGCGCATCCATCGTTATCCTCTACCACGTCCACGGAACCATCAGAACACAGAAACATTGCCATAGCTTCTGATGAGAAGCTTTTTTTAATCTTTTTCAACTGATTCCCCATACTTGAAATCTACGAATCGGAGTTATGATGAATATTTTATGCATTATACATGAAATCAAATGAAAAACAACGATTTTTTATTATCAAATTGTCATCTTTATTAAGGAAATATTTTACATCGAAATATCAAGTACCTAAAGTACTATTATAAGCACGTAATCAGTCTCATAATTATCATTAACATCAACATCAACTTGAGCAACATTACAATCAACTTTAGCAACATTATAATAAACTTGAACAACTAATTTGAGCAATAATGGAAAAAATATTAAAAAGCGCACGCATTTAAACCGTATTTTGGCGCTCTGTAGCCCATAAAACTGTTAAAGTTACCTTTAATGTCAATTTAACCCCGTTTTACGGTATGTAATTTCATACAATTCACTGATACAGTGAGCAGCGAATGAAAAATAAATTATTATGCACACGACTTCGGTGGACGTCCAAGTCAAACTGCGTTGGCTTGGGCCAAAACTTGGATGGGTGACCGCTCAGGCCGGCTTGTACTTCGACTGCTGAACGTATGGCTGTGGCCAAACACTATGGGGGGTCTCTCAGGAACTGGAGAAAGTCAATTCACAGTTGTGAGGTGAAAGTTAAGGGGGAGATACCTTTCGGGGAAGAAAAAAATGTTGATTTACTTCATTTTTTTTTCAAAGGAAAGGTTTTCTTCCCTACTTTTGAGACTCCGGGTATGTTTTGTTACTATTTTTGGCTGTTACGTGGTATTTTTTAAAAATTAATCTCGAAAAATGGCGGCGGTATGGCACGGACTTCTAAACGAGCAGCGGCGGATGTTGTCAGACGGCGTGACATATAGCGTCGGCGCGATCAATCTTTAAAATCAACGACGATTTTTCTTTCATCAACACTCATACGCAGAATATGAACCAAGAAAAAGTGAGAAATGTTGAAAATCGATGAAATGGTATGCTTAGAAACAAAAAGTTGAATTTTCCCGAAAAATAGATACTTTTTGCAATAAAAAATACTTTTTTTAATTTTCAAAAACATTTAGGGTCATGTTTTAGACAATAAGGTTAGAAAGATTTATACCAAATTTCATCATAATCGGTCGATTAGTTTTTTAGCTATACGTCACGCCAGTTTTGAAAATGCAGTTTGGAAGACCATGTCATACCTCCGTCATTTTTTAAGACTAATGAAAAAATCTACAAATATTACACAAAGTGCAACTATTTCATGGCATTGAAAATGTAATCAGACTTTCTGGCTTCAGACTTCTGGGTGAAAAACATGGACATGAGTTATAATATGAGTTGGTTTTTATTATTTTTCGAAAATTTTGATATATTGGGGTAATATAATTTTTTAATTAATAAAAAAATTAGAATTGGGTGGGGAAAGGGCATTTTTCAACCGATCACAGGCATGTCACAGCTCTCCCCACTCTACTACACTACAGTGGCAGTGGAGTGGGGGTGGCGATAGTTTTGTGTGACATCCAACTAACTCAGACCCCTATACCCAGCCTACCTTAGCAAACATGTACAGTTTGAAAACCATTTTTAATGTTAACATTTTCAATGCTGAACAATATCACATAACAGCCAAAAGTAGTAATAAACATACTTCAAGTCGGAAAAAGGGTGGAGAAATGCATCCTTTGTTAAAAAATCATGAAAATGAAATGGCTCCGAGGAGCTCCGAAAAATAAATCATTATTCCAGATTTGATGTAATGCATGTTCAATTGTGGTCTTTTACATGACTGAATGTATTACACATTATTCTTTTCATGACACTTTGATGAAAAGGTAAGGCGACCACGGACCGAATGGATGATGCAGTTTCAAGGAATGATGATACTCGTCGCTAATCAAATATGGTGGACTGCCGAGACCGAAAACGTCTTCGGAAAAATAGCAAGCGGGCAAAAGAGAGCTATGAAAGAAGTACGAAAAGTCGTTATCAATTATTTATGCTGGGGTTGAACTCAAAGAAATATAAATACATAAATAAATTTCAAAAAACTATGTGCAGTATCTCGAGCAACTGAATTGTCAGTTGGAGGAAGTCGTGACTCTGATGGGTGCAGCTGGCGATGGCTTGACTCGAAATGACAGAAAAAAGTTGGACACCGTGCTGACGGTTGACGTACACATTCGCGATATAATCGAAGGATTTGTGCGAGATAGTATCATGGACCCAATGGAATTTGAGTGGGAAAGTCAATTGAGGTGATATTGCGAGAATAATTAAGGGGCTTCATCTACCTAGAGGCCCGAAAAAATGGCCAAATTCCAATTTCTATTGGGGGAAATGGTTGTCAAAAAAGAAACGCATTTTTTTAACAAAGGTACATGTATTGAGACCCTTTAAAAAAATCACCAAACAATACAGAGAAACAACAAAAACATGACCGTCGGCAGATGATGATATCTTTTTTGCGACGTTTGGCGGTGGACACTTTCCAGCTTAAACGGTCCATCCGAAATCTAAAAACTAAACATGTAATTTAAGTTAACAATAAATAGGAGTTGTTGGCGATCGTCGATTTTCAAAAAAAAAATTCAACAATGTGGCGACGAATTGAAACTCGAGCATACAAAATCTATAAAAAAAAGTCACCATTTTTACGTAACGATTAAAAAGTGAAGATCGATTTTACCAAACTGAGATCGTCAAAGACCTTTAAATGTTTCATATCGGATCTCCTGTAAATTTGGAAACAACCTATCAAGTGGTTCTCGAGATATCATGTCCACTGACTTTGAAAAGAGTGCTTCGAGAAAAACGCGTTTAAGGCGGGAGCCTGAATTAGAAGGTCCAAAAAAGCGTTTTTTCGGGATTTTTTTTAATGAGAAAAAATCTAGGCTGTCCAGTAAACATTGAGGTATCTTCTCATGTATATTTAAAATGTAAAAAAATGTCAACATGAAACAATAAATGACTGCAGGTTTATCAGCCTATTCCATGTGCTGCTTGCCACTGCAGTCCCCCATCGGCGAGGAAGATGCAGCTCGTAATTCTTGCCTGAAACAAAAAAACCAATAAAATTTTCAATTGTCATATCATTCTTCTTGGTGAATTAAGAAAAAGCTGAAAAAATCGTGCAATTATAACTTTTATCAGGGTAAAAAAAATGTGTTAAAAAAACATTTTAACGTGCTATAAAAATTATTTAAAAAGATGTTTTCAACGACTTTTTAAATTCACTTAGAAGAGATTTTCATACTGAAGAAAATAAACTTTGGTTTGATGCAATAGGTCGTTTAGCTTTTTTGCTATCACGCCCGCCAGTTGGAAAAAATCGTGAAAATGAAAATTGGAGAAAAGGCGCTTCAAAGTTTTTAATAGGAGGAAATATCAATCGCTTCTCTGCTTTTGGCCTTGTATCTTCGAAAATATTGACAATTGGCCTCTGTAACTTTGTAAATATATTCTTGGATAGTTTATCTATCGATTTAAGCAATTAAAAATTAAAACGATTTTTCGGACCTTCAAATTCAGGCTCCGGCCTCAAGGACGTCGTCTAGTGTGAAGATAGAGAAATACAGCTTCCAGTGGTCTGAAAAAAAATTAGAGAAATTTTATAATCTGTAAGCATGTCGCTATTACGCTTACTAGAATAAAAGAGAACAAAATGTTTGAAAGAATAGCGACGGTGTAACCGAACCGAAAAAGATCATGCTAGCAAAAGTCTACCCAGTTGACTGTAAATGACGTAGAACGTATAACATTGTCTAAGCAAATTTCAAAATTGACGTAAAAACACTTCTTAATAAAAAAAAATCTTGAAATAATTCGTCGGTTTATTGAAAATTTTGAAATTTTCGACACTTTCATAGCCGAATTACTTTGACGGTATTCATTGTCATTTCGGAGTTTTGGTCTTTCGGGTAAAATTCTTTCGGAATTTTGATCTTTCATCTTATCACCTAAAAGGTGATACTATCGAATAAAAATATTGTTGGAAAATGCAATTTTTTGACCCACCTAGGTAGATATATCCCGTTAAATAAACAAGTTTAATGTTACCGATCACATCATCACTATTTACCCAATTTTGGCGGTTCAAAAATCTTTCACTCATACCCCAAAAAATCACATTCAACGCACTAACTACTTCCGATGAATATGTTCTCATAACGTTGAAACAGTTCGATAAAAGAAAAAAACTGATGTGCCTACACGATTATGATTTTTGATTGTGATCCTGATCGAGCCAGATTTTACTGGGTTCGGGATCTCGACAATGTTTGGATGAACCAATGTTCGGGGCGTTTCGAATACGGCTACGAGTACATGGGCTTGAACGGTCGTTTGGTCATAACCCCATTGACGGACAGAATTTATCTGACGATAACCCAAGCACTGTCGATGCACATGGGAGGTGCGCCAGCCGGTCCAGCTGGAACCGGAAAGACCGAGACGGTGAAGGATCTGGCAAAGGCTCTCGGTCTTTTGTGCGTAGTGACGAATTGCGGCGAGGGCATGGATTACGTGGCTATTGGTAAAACCCTGGGTGGGTTGGCCCAGTGCGGAGCTTGGGGCTGTTTCGACGAGTTCAATCGTATCGACATATCCGTATTGTCAGTGATATCGACCCAGCTACAGACCATACGTTCGGCATTGCAGATGAAAGCCAAGCGATTCGTGGTGGGCTTCTCATCAACGCTTCAATTACTTTCGAGTGAAATTGATGGGGGAGATACCTTTAGGCGTGGAAAAATAGCTCATTACCATTATTTTTTTTCAAAGGAATGATTTCTTTACCTTTTTTAGCCGTAGGGCAGGTCTTATTACTACTTTTGGCTGTTATATGGTTTTTGAAAATTAATATTTAAAAATGACCGACGTATAGCACGGTCTTCTGGTTGCGGCGGATGTTGTCAGATACGTAGCGTCTGACACATGTTGGGCACTTGTTGTGAGAGATGTTATGACACATCTTGTGACACATGTTGTGACACATCTTGTGACACATCTTGTAACACATGTTGTGACACATGCTGTGGCACATGTTGTGACACATGTTGTGAACCATGTAGTGACACATGTTGTGAGACGTAGCGTCAGCGGGAATAATCTGAAAAAAAACCAACGCAAATTGTTCTTTCATTGACACTCATACGCAGAATATGAACCAAGAAAAAGTGAGGGTTGTTCCAACATTCTTCACTTTTTTTGGTTCCAACATTCCTCACTTTTCCTCACCCACCTCCACATCGATTTCCAAATCGATGGAATGGTACGCTTCGAAACAAAAAATATTAGAAATCGAGTGTACAAGACCGTGCCATACCTGCGCCATTTTTAAAGGTTAATATAAAAAATACCATGTAACAGTCGAGAGTAGTAATAAAACACCTTAAGTTTCGTGAATGGTACAGAAATGTGCCTAAAAAAAACATTAAATTTTTTTAAAATAATGAAAATCAGCAAATGTTTCCCTCGCCAAAAGGTATCGCTCCCCTTAATGAATCTACCTACTATGAACTATCAAAAACGTCACTACAATGAATTCAATGATAAACATGGACTTTCAGTTTGAGAGTCAGGACATCATTCTTGACTCAAAAGTGGGAATATTCATAACGATGAATCCCGGTTACGCCGGTCGTACGGAACTTCCGGAATCCGTGAAGGCCCTCTTCAGACCGGTAGTGTGCATTGTGCCCGACAACGAGCTGATCTGCCAGATAAAGTTGTTCAGCGCGGGCTTCCTCACTGCCAAAGTGTTGGCGAAAAAAATGACCGTCCTCTATTCTCTCGCCCGTGAACAACTGAGCAAACAGACTCACTACGACTTTGGTCTGCGGGCCTTGAAATCGGTCCTCAACATGGCCGGCCAATTGAAGCGAAGTTCCAGCGATTTGCCAGAAAATGTCGTACTCATGAGGGCGCTCAGAGACATGAACCTTCCGAAATTCATTTACGACGACGTGCCGCTCTTCCTCGGCCTCATCAAGGACCTGTTTCCTGGATTGGATTGCCCGAGACTCGGCTATCCGGATTTTAACGGGGCTGTCGAAAAGATGCTCCAGCAGGATGGTTACATCGTTCTTCGGGATCAAGTATGTTGGATCAATTGGATAAACGAAATTGTTGTCAAATTCAGTTAGTCCAGTTGAAATTGTTTCTGGCTGAATCAAGTTGTAAGATAGGAATGCAAAGTCGATCAATTGAGTTTCAATGTCCATCAAACAATTCCAGGTGGACAAGGTCGTGCAATTGTACGAAGTGATGATGACGAGGCACTCGACGATGATAGTCGGGCCAACTGGCGGTGGAAAAACGGTTGTCATTGAGACTCTTTGCAAAGCCCAGACTTACCTCGACAAACCTACCAAGCTTTATATTTTGAATCCAAAGGTAGATGATTGTGATTGTCTTGTGCACGATAAATTGCTTGATCCGTGAAAAATGCGAACTGTTATTCGGATATCTTACTATTGTTTATTAGGCCTGCACTGTGGTAGAACTGTATGGCATTCTTGACCCGTTGACGAGAGATTGGACCGATGGCTTGCTGAGCAATATCTTTCGTGAGATAAACAGGCCTCTGGAGACCGAGAAAGACGAACGGAAATACATACTTTTCGACGGTGATGTCGATGCTCTGTGGATCGAGAATATGAACTCGGTCATGGACGACAATAAACTTCTGACTCTCGCTAATCAAGAGAGAATCAAGCTACAAAACCACTGCAGCCTCTTATTCGAAGTAAGAACCGTAGTGTAAGAAGGAAAATCTTGGATATCAGCTGTCATCAATGTTGAAGAAAACCCCAACTTCAAAAATATTTAAAAGTATGTTTTCTCAAGTACGGTTGGATCGCAAGGTGGGTGATTTGCAGCATGCATCACCAGCCACGGTATCCCGTGCAGGGATGGTTTTTATCGACCCGAAAAATTTGGGCTACCAGCCTTACATGGATCGTTGGATAAACACGAGATGCAAATCCGAGCAAGAATTCTTTCGCGAAATGTGCGACAAGTACGTGCACGGTGCTCTGAGTCTGATCATCGACGGAATGCTCGGAATGCAGCAAGTTCTTCCTCTCAAGATGATCGTACCACAGACCGCGTTGAACATGGTCAGTCAATTGTCTTGCATGATCGACGGCCTCTGTCCGCCTCGATCGGAGGACGAGCCACCGATCAAACAACCCAGCGAGGCTCCGAATCGCGAGGAAGAAATCTTGATGAACGAAAATTTGGCCGAGAGAAACGAGCTTTTGGAAGCGGTTTACATACAATCCTGCTATTGCTCTTTGGGAGCTGCTCTCGTCACCAAATCCAGAAACGACTTTGACGAGTACATGAAAAAAATTGCTGGACTAATGATGGTGGAGGACACTCCGGAGAAATTGGCAACTATACGTAAGAAACGGAGAAAAAAACCCAAAAACACTGAAATAACATTATGATATTTGATAACTGATAATATTTGATAACTGACAATATTTGATAACCGATAATATTTAATAACTCAAATATTTGATAACTGATAATAGTTGATAACCGATAATCTTTTATAACTGATGATATTTCATAACTGATATTTGATAACCGATTATATATGATAACTGATAACATTTGATAACTGATAATATTTTATCACTGATAATATTTTATAACTGGTCATATTTTATAACTGCTTATATTTAATAACTGCTAACATTTGATAACTTATAATAGTTGATAAATTTGATTTGATTTGAAATAAAACCCAAATAACATTATGAAATTTCCCGTTGTCCGGTTCATTGTTTAGGGGTCGTCCATTAATCACGTGAGGTTTTTTAGGCCACTTTCTGAGCCCCCCTCCCCCGTGGTGACATGTGAGGTTTCCAGCCACCCCCCCCCCCCCCCGCCTACATCACGTGTATTTTATTGTGTTAAGAAATGTCAGACACAACCAATAGGGAGTACGGTATTTGATTGTCAAAAGCAAAATAATTTATATTGTCAATATATTTAAATGGCATTGTCCTAGGACCAGGGGCTCATTTGCGTGTTTTCTACAGTAACAAGTGGACAAGCCTTTTGTGAATCAGATGTAGGCACTTCACTTTAAGTAGGTGGCCAGTCGAAATTAAATAGAACTAAAAACTGTTGTTTAGGTTACTTTTTAAGCACAACCAGGGGGTTGAAACCTTCTATTCCCTACCGGTGTACAAATGCTGCTATTTTCGACCGTTTTTTTAGTTTTACCTCTCCCTATGGCGCTAGCAGTTATCTTACAATATTCTTATTGCGTAGGCGCGAGGCCCGCACGGCGTACATAGCGACCGTATTATATACATAGCCCCTGCGCACGCATCAGGTTGTAAGAGTATAACTAGCGCTGCGAGTGGCAGAGTACGACACTAAAAATGCGGTCATTTTGCGTAGCAAAAATTCCAAAAGGTGCCAGCCCCCTGGGCACAACTTGCCGGTTCAATAGCTCACAGCGGATGCTCTCCGGTTCACGCAGTTACACAAAAAAATACACGTGATATGTCACAATACCCCCCCCCCCTAACGTGATCAATCGTGATGTTATCCAAACCCCCTCCCCCCCCCCCCCATTTGAGCCTCACGTGATTAATGGACGGCCCCTTACGCGAAAATAGAGAATCCCTGTGGCAGCTGATAACTTGCATGATCTTTTTGGTCCAGGCTACATACCGATTTTCTTTCGATCTCTCTTCGATTACGTGCTCGATATCGAGAAGAAAGTCTGGATGCCCTGGAAGTGGCTCGTACCCGCGTACATTCACGATAGGACGAAACATTTTTCGGAAATTCTCGTACCCACTATCGACACTCTGCGCACTAATTGGTTCGTCAAGTTGATGAATGATCTCAAGAGGCCTGTTCTCCTGGTCGGCGAGACTGGCACATCGAAGACTGCGGTTATACAGGACTTTCTCAGGCGATTGGATCAGGAAAAATTTGTGAGCCTTCTCATTCAGGGGGCGTACAAAAATTACGTAACGCTAAATTCTCCATTTGTCGCCCCCCCCCCCCCCTCCATGTACCAGGACCGTAACGTCTGGCCGGACGCCCCCCTTTATTTTGTTACGTAACGGGTGCTTCGTCGTCAATAATTGCGATTTTTGATCATAGACATTACTAATTATGAAAGGATCGGGCTTATACTCGTTTTATCAAGTATATATTCATCTAGTTTTGTACCAATTTTTATGAAAAAATCTTTAAAATCAACCGAGATGTATGTCTTGATTTGATGACAAACAAAAAAAAGTTCTCTCATTGTCCCATCGATATCTTTGTGAAAGGTTATCTGCAAATAAGAAGTCAACTATTTATCAATATCTATGTAAATGTAGCTATCGCTATGCGTAGCCGTTTTTTATTTTGTTTTTTTTTTTACAAAATGCCGACCGTTCGGACATTTTTTTCTATTTTCGAGGCCCCTTTTTTGTAATGAAGCAGTCTTTAAACATAGTAATTATCAAAATTTAAAAAATCGGCTACGTACAACCTTACTCACTGCGATTACAAAAGTGTCATAAAAAAAAATTGATCATCGGTTGATAAGTTTTTGAGTCTTCGCTGGGACAAGGTCGAAAAAAGTAGTTTCGAGAAAAACGCCTTCAAAGTTTTCGTTCCATTATTCTTGATATAAAGTTATGTTTTTTCTAGAATTCTGATACTTACATTAAAGTATCTAGCCCCGGGCGATATTACGGTTCTTCATCTTTGTTATATTTCACAAAATAATAGCCTGCACTTCATCTATTGTGAACGATGTCACACCTGTAGGTACTTAGGGCACTAACTGGTCGCGCTACCCATTCTCACTAAAGTGACTGTAACTCCGTTAATTTTCGGACTTGTGACTAAAAATGTTGCCAACATATTTTTGAGTATATGTACTTTCAAGAATTATGAGAAAAAAAAATTCAAATTTTCCTTAGAAAAAGTGCGAAAGGGGGAAAGCTTGCCCATATATATTAATCCCCACAATAATATTCTCGTCAATCTACATTAGAATACCTAGAGAAGTACGTACGGA
Source organism: Ophion ellenae (assembly GCA_963210295.1). Taxonomy (NCBI): domain Eukaryota; kingdom Metazoa; phylum Arthropoda; class Insecta; order Hymenoptera; family Ichneumonidae; genus Ophion; species Ophion ellenae. The sequence continues at coordinate 14,586,312 of OY723392.1, forward strand.
ATTTAAAAAATATAGTTTTATTCAAAAGTTGTAGGTATTTGAATGAATTTTCAGTGAAAAATTTCGTATGCAACTGCTCATAAAATGAAAAGTTTTCGATTGATCAGAAATTCCGTACGTACTTCTCTGCGAAATGCAATTGGGAACATAACTTTTAAATTTGAATCAAATCGAGTGGAAATTGTTGAAGTTATTTGTCACGCCAATTGGAAAAAAGCTGTTTTGAGAAAAACGCGTTTAAAGTTTTAGGTACTCTATGGCCGTGCCAGTGATGGGCTTACGTTATACGCTAAAAGTCGGTGAATAGAAATTTCTTGCTATAAATCGAACAGTAACTTATTCTTATGATGATGAAGGACCGTTTTAGCGAGAAAAAAAAATTTTTTTTTGAAAATTCTACTGTGGCCTCTCCTATGTGGCTTAACCTATTTTACCTATTGGGCCCTTTTAATGATTGTGCGACCCAAGAGCACCCAGAGCCAATTCATATTTCCGCATGCACTTTCCACGTAGTTTAGCTCTATTCAATGTTTCTCATTCTGTTTATTTCTGCTAACGCTTCATTATTGCAAAGTTTGTTTCCTGTTAGATTTTCGCAGTACAATTTTTTGTTTTAAGTTGAATCATGCATTGTCACTTCTTAGATGCATGTTTGCAAAATTTCAGAGCTCTGAGTAGTCGGGAAGTGGGTGAAATATCGATTTTCCGTTTTTCATCTCACAGAAAGTATGTTTTTTTGTAAGTTGAATCATGCATTGTCACCTCTTGGATGCATGTTTGCAAAATTTCAGAGCTCTAAGTCGTCGGGAAGTGGGTGAAATATCGATTTTTCGTTATGCATTTCATAGAAAGTCAAGTCATCTCACGGTTGCAAGGTCGATCTCTCTGATTTCAATGGAATTTGGCATGCTTGTAGAATGGGTAAAAATAGGCGACACGTATTTTTTTATATCTGCAAAACCCGATTTTTAAGGGTTGAAACACACCCTCGAAAATTGGGGTGTTTTTCGTTTTTCGTCGATGACGTTTAAACGGTACGAGATTAGAAAAAATTTCAAATTGCAACAATGTTTATTTTTTCGTGTACTATACATTGAAGATAAGAACGATAACGTTATCGACGAAAAACGAAAATTACTCTTATTTTCGGTGGTACGTTTCACTCCTTAAAAATCGGGTTCCGCAGATTAAAAAAAAATACGTGTCGCCTATTTTCACCCATTCTACGAGCATGCCAAATTTCATCGAAATCGGCGAGATCAACCTCGCAACCTTTCCGTGCAAGTCAAGTGAAATAGAAGCTTGTAAAAAACATCGTGTTATGTCTCCCAGAATCAATTGCTAATCAACTTCTCATCGCGAACCACGTCCATGGACGTGCAAAGGAATATCGAGTCGGCGGTTGAGAGACGAACTCGCGACATTTACGGTCCTCCGCCTGGAAAAAAGTTGGTCATATTCATCGACGATATGAACATGCCACTGGTCGACACTTACGGGACTCAGCAGCCCATAGCGTTGCTCAAGCTGCTCATCGAGCGAGGCGGATTTTACGATCGTGGGAAAGACTTGAACTGGAAACAGATCAAAGACATTTGTGAGATTTCATACACTCGTTTTTTAGACACTCAATGGGAGCTTTTTACTTTGTTGGGCCAAAAAATGTTCGATTTTTCACCAATTTTTAATGTGAAAAATATTAAATATAGAATGTTCAAATTTGGTATGTTTATTGAGCGGTCTTCATTGGATATGATGATATTAAAAAAAAAATTGAAACATGGTACTGGGGAGGATTTCCTTCGCTTGCGGAAGTCCTAAGTCCTGAACAGGTAATCTAGAGCAAAAAATCAAACATATTTTCACTTTGTACAATATTGTGTATAAGTTGAAGTAGAATCAAAAAGAAATATTGAAAAATAAAAAAATTGTTAGCGATCGAACGGAAAGTTTAATTTCACCAAAAATGTTTGCAGTTTTTTGTTCATAAAATGAAAACGTTTGAATATTTTTGGATATCCCTAGTTCAACTAATAAAGACGTTTGTTGTCTACGTGCCTTCCAAATTTCATGACGATTGCCCATCTAGGGCGTGTAGGAGCACTTCCGCAAACTTGGAAAATGTGGTTTCGGAAAAACTTGTTTAAAGTTAAAATGAAGTTACACTTCCACTATAGAGTATACTTTGCTTGACTATACTTGACTATACTTGCTGCCGCAACAGCAAAATAAAAATAATTTTTTTTGGCCTAACAAAGCAGAAACCACCCTTAAGGGAGGACACCACTGTAACTGCCCATTTTCGAGCGTCTTCTTTGGATTTTTTTGTAAAAAAAGGTATAACATACACGGTCAAAAGAACTTTTAGGCTTAACTAGGTATATATTGAAGTATGTAAAAAAAATGTATTTGTCAAAAGAATACAAAATCCCTCTCCGCAGCACGCAGTAGCACTGTCGTACATTTAATAGTGGAACTCAGAGTGAAATATTTTCGTTAATTATATTAGGTTTAGCAGTCAAGTACGAGGGGAACTTAAAAAAGAATGAAAAAAGAAAATAGAAACGGGTTTGAAAAAAAGTTCGTTTTTTCGACCACAATTTTCATGTAAAAAATCATACATTTTTTTTACAATTTTCAATGAATAGAAGAAAGCGCTCTTACTTGACTGTTAAAGCAATCTAAGAAGCTACAGTTAAAATGTCAAGTCGAATGGACGAAATTATTCGACGTCTGCTGTGTGCCCATTTCAAAAACAAGGTTTTGAGAAAAACGCGTTTGAAGTCAACGGTTTTATAGCCGCTGTAGCTGATGAAATTTTGTCCGCAATCTAATTTCCATTGGTAGAAAATGAAACTATTTTTAGTCGTTAACTTTTTTTCCAAAGACTTGGGTTTATAAGATTGGGGAACGGCGTCTATCGGCGTGGCATCGCAGAAGGTCCTTTTCAGCGCTCGGAGACTCTCCTCAAAAGTAGCTCGAGAACCACTTTAAAACTGTTTTTTTAAGCTATAAACGAATATGCATCCTATTTTTGAAGGTTCAAAGGATTTAAAAAAAAGTGTTTCCAAAAAATGATTTTTCGACAATTTTACGGTAATCCTATTGCCAGGATTCGATCTATAGGATTCCCATTTTGTTTTGAGCTTCACTAAATATATTAATAATTGTCCTTGTGAAATATCAGGGTCGGTTATCGACCTAATTACAGAGAACAATATTGAAATTGCGTATTTTTGTGAAGGAATTCCGAGACAGCATACAAAAACCCAAATTCCGGTCGCTACAAAAATTTATATATTAGTGGGAATCCATCAGATTCTTAAAAATAATCAAATTTGCATACTTAACACTTGCAGTAATCCAATGAACAATGAACGTAATTTCAAAACAAATTACGCTCATTGACCTAATTGTTATGTGATATCAAGTTTAATTTGAACTTCCGGTAGTGGATTTATTACCACTTGCTACGATAAAGAGACGTGACAGCAAGGCAACAGCTGACTGTAGTCCTAACCGTCGTGGCCCGAATACAATGCTTTATATTTCCTGCACCTGACATTCTTTTGACAGATCGACGTTGAACAGCATGGAGGTTAAACTCGCCTGGTTAAGTGAAAAGAGACGGAGATAGAACCAATGTTGCCAAATATCAAACCTAGAAATACGGCGCGAATCGTTGGAATGACTAATTTCTCATTTTTCTAATTAAATGTGAACATTGAGTAAATAGTTTACACATGGAAAATTTTAGTTAACAACAATTATTTTTTTTGAATATGTTAAAAATATAAATTGTACAAGTCTCAAGTATGATCAGTGGTATGACTAGTGTGAAGCAATAGGATTACCTTAAAGGAGAATCGAAAGTTAATTCTTTTTTACTTTGATTTTTCGTGTTGCAGTGTATTTGGCAGCGATGGGAAAAGCTGGCGGTGGAAGGAACGAGGTCGATCCACGCTTCGTCTCCATGTTTTCAATTTACAATGTGACTTTCCCAACCGAAGCCACACTCAATTACATTTACACGAGTATACTCGCTGGACATTTGCAGTTGTTTCCGGAAGAGGTTCAAGTCGTTGCGAATATTCTAATTCAGATGACCCTCGAATTGTACAAGGTAAATTGACCGAATTTGCGAAGCATGCTCATTAGGGTGGCATAATTTTAAGCTCAATTTTTTTCCTTTTTCTCACAATTCAATTATCTGCTCTAAAGAAAAAAAATTGTCGCGCAAGCTGCGAGCGGTCAACGAATATTTAGAGGTCGCTCAAGACGGCCAAAAATTCAAACTTTCATTGAAAAATTGATTTTTCTTTCGTCCACTATTCACCCATGAATTTTACACTTTATCATTTTTAAATAAACTTAGCGAAAACTCTAGCTGGCCAATGAATATTTGGATCGCATAATCGTCGCTCAAGTGCTTTAAAATTTCCAATTTTTTAAACTCTTCTCACTGCTAAATTTGACGCTTTGTAAAATTTCTAGAACAATTAATCCTTTTTCCTTTAGAAACAGACTTTTCAAATTTACCTCGCACTTCTAACCCAAGAATTATAATCTTTGTTCTCATAAAATAATTATTTGAAGCTCTTGTCCGTAAACAAAATTATAGGTCGTTTTATTCGTAAAACTGAAATGGCAGCTGTTTTCCGCACTTCGTAATGCGTCCCACAGTTGGTCTCGTTAGGGGCTGTCCATATATTACGTCATCGATTTTTGCTGATTTTTGCCCCCCCCCCCCCCCCCCCCCCCCCGAAATCATCCTATCCTTCCTATGGTCATAATGTAATTATCGTTACCGTCATCCAATGCCTAGACCCCCCCCCCCCCCACCCTCCCTATTTTAAAATGACGTAATTTATGGACGGCCCCTTAGTCAAACTGCAGACCAATCGTAGCTGTACTCTGTGACGAGCGACGCCATAATACAATAATACATAACAATACATAATAACACATATCGTCTAATTGGTGTTTGTTACAGATTATTATAATAAATTATTCTAAAACGTAACACGTCGCCGTTTATTTTGTTTTTATGCTACAAGGAATTATATAGTGCATACGAGATTTATTTTTTGGCGGAAATTGTGTGACGTTCGAGCGAACGATTCGCGGGATACGCGAGGAGAGATTTTGAAGTTCCAAATGAAGAGAAGGAAGATCTCGCTTGAGAGTTGCGTTTTATTAGTAAGTACCAATTGTCGAGGCAGGGCACGTCTTGATGGTCGGGGACTCGGAGATGGACTAATTGCTCTTGGTCCAACGGAAGGAAGCGTGGTTAAGGCGTTACCCCCACTTGTAGCGCAAAAAAAGGCCTTTTTCATGAATTTTTTTGAAGAAAACTACAAAACTTTCTCAATCGATCAATATACCATCTTATAGAACACATCTTGAAGAACTTTCAGTAATTTTTTTATTGAAAAATACTACATTGTTTAGTGGCAAATGGCGGTCAATGAAATAATGTTTTTATATACACGGTTTGCGGTGACCAACATTGCGGCGAAGTGGATCATCTGAAGAAAAAAATGCAGATGGATTTAGTCAAATATAAGTATAAACTAGTCTTCAATCGAAGGATTTTTAAAAATATTCATTTTTCACAAAATGGCGGACAGTCAAAGTTAATGGTTCGATTTTAACGAAAAAAAACGGCCGTTTTTTGGCTATAAAACGGCCATTTTTTTTCGAAAAAAAAATCGAATGATTAAAGACTACATTTTTATGTATTAAATAAGCCTGCAAAATTTCAAGAAGATTGGTTTATTAGTGTTCGAGTAATCTTGGTCACCGACTTCAGAAATGCCATTTTGAGAAAAACGCGTTTAAAGTTTCTCTTTCAACGCTCTTTCAACGCGGATTCTTCTCTTTCAACGCTCATATCTCAGTCAATTTTGTTCGGATCGACTTGAAATTTTCGAAACATATTCTCAGATACTTATACTTCAAAAAAATGCAATAAAAAAATCGATTTTTTCAAAATCGCAAGTGGGGGTGACCCTTCAAGCGGAGGGGCCTAAGAAAGGTGGACGGGATGCTACGCGCGAGTGTAACAAAGCGCGTGAGCTCAGGAACAATGGGACTCAGAGAAGAGACGATTGCTGATGAGGATTTCTAGGAAGAAAGATTAGGTTTAGATGAGCGTTGAGGTTTAGCTTTGGGAAACGGTTGATGGCGATATGAAGTATCGGATGTTGGCGTGAGACTGGGTTTGGGAATAGGAGTCGTGTGGGACCGTGACAATTGTAAATTTCGAAAACCTTGTGCGACCACTAAATATTGTCATTGGTCGGCGGAAGCTTCCCCGAGGTTAATTTAAACATTATAAAGCGTAAAATTCATGGGTAACAAGACGACGAAAAAAAAATCGATTATTTAACGAAAATTTGAATTTGTGGGAGGCGTAATTTTTTTTCATTAAAGACGATAATTGGATAGTGAGAAAAAAGAAACAAAAATGGAGCTCAAAATTGTTCCACTCTAATGCTCATCTGTGCAATGATCACTGCGTTACTTTTGGCATAACTTTTTTTACGTATATACACACGTGTGTCTGTATATCATTATTCGAAGGTAATGTCACATTTCATATGCAGATCGTCACAACCGAATTGCCGCCAACCCCGTCAAAATTTCATTACATCTTCAACATGCGCGATCTCTCAAGAATAACAGCTGGACTTGTTCAGAGTGATCCACCGTACTTTTCAACCGTTCAACAATTCGTTCGTCTCTGGAGAAACGAATTCACCCGAGTTATATGCGATCGACTGATAAACGATAGTGTAACTGCAGCGTTCATTGTTATCATTATTATGTTCGTCGTCATAATTATCGTCACAATTATCGTCATCATTATCGCAATAAGAATAATGAATATGTTTTTTTTTCTTCAAACGAAACATTCGTGATAGGACGAAGACCTGGTGAGTCAAAATTTGGAGTCGAAAATTCGGGCCGTCTGGGACGAGCAACCCCAGGTCATTGAGTACAGTTTGCGAAATCCTCTTCTATTCGGTGACTTCAGAAACGCTTGCAACGAGAGCGAGCCAAGATTTTACGAGGATCTGCTGGACTACGAAGCAGTTTACAATCTCTTCATGGAGGTACGTTGATGACCTCTTTACGGTTTTCGCTTCCTCACGTAATAGTTTGCCAAATGCTTGATTTCTTCGATCGAAACTCAGACAAGCAATTTTCAAATTAATTTTTTTATCACAGTTTCCCGTGTGAGCAAGTTGTTTCTTCATTTGAGGCGTTCTTATAGAGGAAGCGTTATGCACGAAATAAAGTGATAAGATCGAAATGTGAAAGTTTTTAAGGGGGATACCCTTAGGCGTGCAAAATATTGCTGATTTTCATGATTTTTTTTGTTAAAGAAAAGATTTCTTAACCTTTTTTATACTTAGGGTATGTTTTATTACTAATTTTGGCTGTTACGTGGTATTTTTTATTATTATTAATCCTTAAAAATGGCGGAGGTATGGCACGGTGTTTCAAACCGGTTGCGGCGGATGTTGTCAGACGGCGTGACATGCGGCGTCGGCGGGATTAATGTGAAAGAACACCAACGAAGTTTTTTCTTTCATTAACACTCATACGCAGAAGATAAACCAAAGAAAAGCGAGAAATGTTGAAAATTGATGAAATGGTACGGTTTGAGAAAAATATTGAATTTTTCGAAAATAATGGCTACATTTTGCAATAAAAAATACTAATTTTTTTTTGTTTTTCACAAACAGGGCCAAACCAAACCAACCCGAACTTTGGGTTTGTTTAACCCAAAGTTCGGGTTGGTTTGGTTTGGCCCTGTTTGTGAAAAATAAAAAAAAATAGTATTTTTTATTGCAAATGTCAAACAGATCGAGATATTGCTTCATTAATACATTTCAGTACTACTCTTTGGATTTGTTTGAGTTTGATTGGGTCCAAAGAAAGTCAGTTTGGGTTTGTTTGGACCCAATCAAACCCAAACAAACCCGAAGAGTAGTATTGAATTGCATTAATGAAGCAGAATCTAAATCTTTTTTATCTGGCATCTGTAAAGTTGAATAGGTTAATTGTTCGTTTTAATACATTCTTACAACAATTTGAAAAGTGAATTGCAAGTGTTTTAATTGCGAGTTGCAATTAACATAGACGAATTCAAATAAATTAATTGCAACATGCAATTAATAGTTCATTGCAATGCGTTTTTTAGTCAATTAATGAACTGATTGAAAATTTGATTGATTAACGCCCGACACTGGTTTGAGACAATAAGATTAGAATGATTTATACCAAATTTAATCAGAATCGGTCGATTAGCTTTTAGCCATACGTTACGCCAGTTTTGAAAATGCAGTTTAGAAGACCGTGCTATACCTTCGCCATTTTTGGAGATTAATAATAAAAAAATACCATGTAACAGCCAAGAGTAGTAATAAAACATCCCCTGAGTCTCAAAATGGTGAAAACATCTTTCCATAAAAAAATCATGAACATCAGCCAAATTTTTTCTCGCTAAAGATATCTTCCACCTTGATTCATTTAGATTTTTCCTCCAAAATACTCTTTGTATTTCGAACAAAAAACACCGATATTTCGAAATTTGAGAAAGTTATAGCACCTATACAAGAAACATCACTTGAGTGTCCACCTTCGATTTTGTTAAAACTCTTATTCGGATAAAGCATTGAAGACTCTTAGACACGTTTTTTTTGTCGTTGGCAAAACGGTTTTAAGGGGAGGAACGACTCCCAAAAGAAAAGCGTGTTACCATTTAAAAAAAATACTTCTATAGTGGATTTTATCATCGCTTTACTTATGGGCTTATGGGTGAAACTGCAAAACCACCCCTCGACAGACCTTTCTTTGAGGACTGGTTTCCCCCCTTAAAATAGTTTCTCCGCACATTAAAAAAAATACGTGTCTAATAGTTTTCAATGCTTTATCACATATATAAGTTTCAACAAAATCGAAGGCGGACATTTAAGGGGTCTTCAGCCGCCAACAAAAAGGCTATTTTCATGATTTTTTTTGTTATAAGTTTATATTACAGATATTGATATAAAAGTTGTTACACTTGATAAATACACTTCCGAAATACATTTAAAAATAAATTATTTATTTACATCACTATTTATAGACGAAAATTATAGTTAAAAAAATGTCCGAAAAAATTGTAGGTCTGCGCTGTTGATGAAATCTCGGGGATGGATCATCCGAAATTAAAAAATCGACCGGTTTTAGATCCAGTATGTTAATGGCTATAGCGCATATCATACAATTTTTTATATATGCAAAAACAACAGAATGGTAGACGTTTTTTGAAAAAAAAAACGTGTTTTTTTCACCGTTTCGGCAAAACTAAATAGTAAATATCAAAATTAAAATAAATCGTTTATATGCGCTATAACCATAATTGTAAATAATATGTGGTTGAAATTCCATAAGGATCGGTTCGGTAGTTTCGAAGATTTTATCAACAAGCCGTCGAAAAACGTTGTTTCGAGAAAAACGGGATTAAAGTTTGTTTGGGTTACATAAATACATACATTTTTTAAAATGTAGTGCGAAAGTGTATTCATTGAGTGTAATAACTTTTATATCAATATCTATAATATAAACCTATCAAAAAATTCATGAAAATAGCCTTTTTTATCGTCTAAAGCGAGAAGACTCCTGAAGTGATAGTCCGTGTTGGTCCTCTTTCTAATAAGTGAAGACAAAATAACTCGAAAATAGATTTCAAGAGTTGAAAGTAGATTTGAAAAAATGAATAAATCCCGTCGAATCTGAATGAGCCCATGGATATTGACAGATTTTGGAAGAGTACAACGAGAGAGGGACGAAAATAAATATGGTGCTGTTCAACGATGCACTCGAACATCTGACGCGAGTGCATCGTTCACTGAGACTGCATCGCGGCCACGTGCTGGTCGTTGGGATCGGTGGTAGCGGAAAACAAAGTGTGATAAGACTGGCAGCGTTCGCAGCTGATTGCGAAACTTTCGAAATATCGTTGAGCCGCGGTTACAACGATGCCAGTTTTCGTGAAGACATGAAGAGGCTCTACAATATGGTGGGCGTTGACAATAAAAAAATGGTCTTCCTATTCACTGGATCACACATTGCGGACGAGAGTTTTTTGGAATTGGTGAACAACATGCTGATGACCGGTGTCGTGCCGTCATTGTTCACCGACGATGAAAAGGAAGCCGTAGTTGCCTCGTGTAGAAACGCCGCTAAACAAGCCGGCTACGGTATCACAAGGTCAGCTGACAAGGAAAGGTCGCGAGGTCGAACTCTTCAATTTCCACGAAATTTGGTATGTTTGTAGAATGGGTAAAAATAGGCGACACGTATTTTTTTTATAGCCGCGGAACCCAATTTTTAAGGGGTGAAACGCACCTTCAAAAATAGGGGTGTTTTTCGTTGATAAAGTTTTAACGGTAGGAGATATGAAAAAGTCTCAAATTGCAGCAACGTTTATTTTTCCGTGCACTATACATTGGAGTTGAGAACGATGGAGATAAGTAATTTGAAACGAAAACCACCCCTATTTTCGAGGGTGCGATTCACCCCTTAACAATCGGCTTCCGCAGATATAGAAAAATACATGTCGCCTATTTTTACCCATTCTACAAACATGCCAAATTTAATCGAAATCGGAGAGTTCGACCTCGCGACCATTCCTTGTGAGTATAATTTAGGATCGATCGGTTTTGTTGATTGATTCTCAATGATACTCATAATCAGAAATCAATTTTGAGCGATGATTTTTTACCGAGTTTCCCATGATGAACATATCTGAAACTTGGTAAAAACATAGCTGCCTGTATCGGCACGGGTTTTTCGCAGTTTCCCTGTGCCCTGGTGCAAACTAGTGGCAACACTCCACGTGATCTCTGAGGAACCTTTCATTGGCTCCCTGCACAGTATAGGGTGGGGGCAACGAAGTCGAATGCAGCGCCCGCAGTGGACAAAAAATGCAATAAACTCGGCTATTTATCTGTCAAATCTGTATGGGCGTAATATGAGATTTTTGCCATAATAGTTAAAATACTGGTTTATTAAAAATGGGCCACGACTTAATAAATTGCAAAAATACCGCAAAGAATAGCAAATGCAAATTTTATCGATTCCCTGCGGCAAATTGGAAGTTGGAACAACGCAACAAATGGATGGCTGCAGTTTTACCTTTAATGAAGTTTTGTAATGCGTCAAAGAAATTGAGGTTGGCCTTATGACACGAGCTTGAATTATTAATCATTTGCAATATCTCCAATTAATTGTTTTTTCCCAATAACTCAAATTAATCATTCACAAAACATGACCCGAGTTTAAAATCAAGTTTGAACTTGGGTCATGTTTTGACCTTAAGGGATAACACCACTCCAGCCACAGAAAATAAGGCCTAACTTTGACAATTTGTTTTGGGAGTGTGAAAAAAGGAATAGGATTTCTTTTGAGAGGGTTTATATCACACATATTAAAGTATAAAAGAAATTTATCATAATTTTCATACAAAATGGCGACGACAGAGCCCATTTTGAGAAACGTGTTTTTTTACAAATGGCTTCACGGGAGGACGGTTTTCCCGTAAAGTATACGACCTGGAAAAAAAACAAAAAACATTATAATCTGTATATTATTAACTATAGGGCTACGTAGGGATATTTGAATCAATGTTGAAAAAATTGCGCACTTTGAAAGAAATAAATCGATATTTTGCCCAAAAATAAGCAGTAAATTGTTCTATAAAAAAGGTTACATTTAATTTAAGAAAAAACGGCTTCCTACTCCCATAGAGAATGTAATTATGAAGCTACTATCGAAATTTCAAATCGATCCCCGAAAGGTGTTCGAGTAATCCGTCCTCCCAGTTTGAAAAAAGTGGCCTCGAGAAAAACGCGTTTAAAGTTGTATGAGGCGCCTGAAAGAAGTCCGAGGCGCTGCAGCAAATTCGATAATTGAACCTTTACATTTTTTCTTGCTACAGGACCAATTGCATATTGTTTTTATAACCCCAAAGTATTTTTTAAGCAAAAAAACAGATTTTTCCAAAATCCTTATGTGGTGTTATCCCTTAAGGAATCATCACAGTGTGGCGAGTCGAAAAATGGGTAATTTACGCAGCTTTTTTTTCGATGGTTAAAATACGCTAATCAGTTTGATTTTGTTATGCCAAATAAAAACACTCATGAAGAGCAGAAAATAAATTTTCAAACGTTTATTTATTTATTCTTACATTTTTTTAACGGTTGAAAATGTCTTCCAAAAAACCAGTCTTCACGGTGTACATGGTTGTGGCCGTAAATATCATCTGGAACAAAATTTGTAAAAAGATTATTCATCAGTATGAAAGCCGCTATCTTGCTATGGAGGTTTTTTTTCCTTTTTAATAAAAATAGACGAAATGGCCGCGTTGTGAAGAAAAAGTCTCAAATATGGCCAATTTTTCGACAGTTTTTCGTTAAAAAAAATATGGCGATTTAAAAGAAGCTTCCATAGCAAGATAAAGAATGGCGTGAAGAATCTTGTGTCTAAATTTGAGACGAATAACCTGACAACTCTTCCTTTGAGACTGTAGACCGTTTTGAAAAATGGATTCTCGAGAGAAACGCGTTTAAAGTTTCGAGTGCGGAATTTTTATATAAATTGTCTACTTACGGTCATTCGGAGATGCTAGGTCCATGATTATAACCGTCTATACTATCGGATGATGCAACAAAAAAAATTGAATCGATTTTTTGAAAATTTTACACTGCGATGATTCCTTAACTCTTCTACGTCCCTGGCGTGTTCAGCAGACGACAACAGTTTTCCCTCAGATTGAGTTGGAGGTTGGAAATAGATATTGTGAGTCATACTCTCGAAGCCGGACTTCAACATTACGCTCAGTTCGGTCTGAAAACAAAATTTTATTTATTATATTATAAAGTGGTGCAGCAACAATATATGTTTGTTAAATTTTCATAAAAGCAATTAACACAAAAATAGAGTTAGGTTCCAATCCCCCCCCCCCCCCCGATCAAGCTGAAGTTTTGTAAAAACTTTTCATATTTTAAGACAACCCTTAAAGAGATTTTTAGCAACACGCAATAGTTTTTGGGTTTGTTTGGGTTTATTCAAGTTCGTTTGTTTCGGTTTGTTTGGGTATTTTTGTTCGGACATAACGGAGAGCGGGAGAATATATATAGGTATGAACGGAGACGTATCAGATTCATATATACCCATGTACGTATTGCAAACTGGCTTGGTATTGGCACTGTACTGATGCCAGAGCTGCCAATATTGGCAGGCACCAAGGGGCAAGCCTTGCCCAAGTCAGAATGAGTATTGAGACAACGTTGGTTTGTTAACACTGGTCCAAGTTATGGCAGCGTGAATCGGCCCAACACTGTTTACGGGTATTGGCTCAGAATAAGTGCCCAGTTTTGGGCCAGATATCATTGCCAGTCTTGAGACAAACCCTAAATCAGTACTTTGCCGGCACATGCCCGTGTATAGACTGGGGACTTGGCTTAGTCTTGGCTCAGTACTGATGCCAGAGCTGCTAATACTGGCAGGTTACCAAGGGCCAAGCCTTGCCCAAGTCGGAATCAGTATTGAGACAACGTTGGTTTGTTTACACCGGTCCAACTTATGGCGGCGTGATACGGCCCGACACCGTTTACGGGTATAGGCTCAGAATAAGTGCCCAGTTTTGGGCCAGATATTGTAGCCAGTCTTGAGACAAACCGTAAATCAGTACTTTGCCGGTATATGCCCATGTATAGACTGGAAACTTGGCTCAGTACTGACGCCAGTACTGGCCGGATACTGAATGCCAATATTGGTTCAGATCGTGTAAACAATACTGGCCCATTTCCGAAATGATAACACCGGTCCTCCGCTTGGCAAGCGTTGGCACAGTATTGGTGACTAGTACCGGCTGCCAATATTGGACCAGAGTTGCGGCGTGTTCCCGGTCACCGGCATCAGACAAACATCGGCTGATTGTCGAAAATATCTCCGCCGCAGTAGTTTTTTTTCCCGATCGTATCTAAAAAAATATCTGAAATAAAAATATGTATTTGATTGCACCCAGTTCTAAAAATTATATTAGTAAAAATATGAAAAATATTTACCATTCATACTTTGTGCGTTATTGTCGCACTGAAGGATTTTTTCGTTATACCGTTCGCGCCTGGTTTCCCCGTGGCCGAGTATTTTTCCTGCACCGCCTTTGATATCAGGCCAGCGATCACATTGCGGATAACACCTTTTCCGTCGGTCGGTGAACCCACCAAGGTTCTCATCACCTTCATCTAAAAAGAATTGAAAAATATAGCCACTTCCAGAGTATTAAGTATGAATTAAGATGCTCTTCTGTAATTTTACTTCAGCATACATAATTTCGGTCAAAGTAAATAACATTGTATTTACCAAAGCGTTTTCTTTCCCCTTGTTCTCCGAGACTCCCTGATCAAATTGAACAAACTCTTCAAAACAAATGATAGAATAAGTAAAGAAAATATAAGAGAGAGAGAGAGAGAGAGAGAGAGAGAGAGAGAGAAAGATAGCGCAGTCCCACAGCAAGTAAGGAACGGAGAGAAAATAAATGAATTATTTATTATGCCTTAACATGCAGTAGACAAAAAATACAAAATAAAATGAAAAAACAAGTATAAAGAAAAATTCTTTGTGTATCTTACCCGGTTCACCTTATAGAACGTTCGAATTTTTATAGCACACTTAGAACACTCGAATTCGTTTTAAGACGAGAAAAATTAATTTATAATAATAGAAAAAGTGTACTGTATAAAAACGAATGGGAATAGATTAAAAGCACTTGGGGATTGAAACAAGTTCACACGTAGACGGCACGAGAAAGACTGATGCTCAACGCTGCCAAAGAAATCCTAATTCTTTGTTGACGCTGAGCGTTGATCAGCGTGTGGGTATATAGGTGCATATACCCATACGAAGTGTATACTTGTCGCGGAGGGACAGCATGCGAGAAGAAAACAATCTTCAACCGTGTGCGCCCGACGTAGCGAATGACCACTGACACACACGCATTGCGTCGAGGCATAACAATGTCTGCCTCGACGCAAGAAGGCGCGAGAGCCCGTCGCGGCGTACGTTCAGAACGAACACGCGAAATAGTGAAATAAAATGACATCGTCTACTTAGCCAATTTATGGATATCCGTAAGGAGACAGAAGAGTCCAGAGGAGCCTGTAATGGTTCGGGATTCTCTCCAAATTTTATAGCAACTTTACTTTTACAATACTTGGTGTAAAAAAAATCACCACAGTATCTTGATATATGCAAAAATTAGAGCGGTTTGACATATTTCGAAAGTGTCCGAAATTCATAAAATTTAGACCATTCGACCGATCATTCCTAAATTCAATACCAGCCGTCATTTCATGATACTCTATTTGTAAAAAAAAAATTACAAAATTCTGAAATTTTTTGCAAATTAACGTGGTCACAGACATTTCTTTTTTATTAAAAAATGCCGTTAAATTTGTAATTTTTTAGTTCTCTAGACAAAATTTGCAGGGAATAAAGAGATTGTACAGATTAACATCTGAGCGACACAGGAGCCCTTCAACCCAAACCGTTCTCGAGTTACAGACGTTTTAATTTAACAGTGCCAGAACGTGCATGCGCGCGCATACGCACACAGACGCACATGCATGCAGACATTGTTTCTGAATTCGATTTTCCGAGGTTTTGGGATATTTTGAGCACGTTGACATTGAAAACTGAAAAAAAATGATTTCATCGTCACAAAGTTTCTCTATGAGGAAGCAAAACTTACATTTTTCATTCAATCCATATTTTTTGGACTGGCACCGTACTAATAAAATTGTCTGCCAATTCCGAGGCAGTACTAAACCGAAGACTCGTTAACCAAGACTGGAATGGTAATGTTGCCACTGCTGGGGCAGTACTTCCAGCCAAGACCCACCCAACCTTCATTACCATGACTGGCACTGTACTAATAAAATTGTTTACCAATACTGGGACAGTACTCAACCCAAGACTCGGTGACCAACACTG
Organism: Ophion ellenae; assembly: GCA_963210295.1. NCBI lineage: Eukaryota > Metazoa > Arthropoda > Insecta > Hymenoptera > Ichneumonidae > Ophion > Ophion ellenae. The sequence goes on from OY723392.1 coordinate 14,602,365, forward strand.
ACATGGTACTGTTGCCGATGCCGGGGGACTACTTCCAGCTGAGACTCGACCAACCTTGCTTACTAAGACTGGCACCGTACTAATAAAATTGTTTATCAATACTGGGACAGTACTTAACCCAAGACTCGGTGACCAACACTGGCATGGTACTGTTGCCAATGCTGGGGCAGTACTTCCAGCCGAGACTGAACCAACCTTGGTTACTAAGACTGGCACTGAACTAATAAAATTGTTTACCAATACCGGGGCGGTACTTAACCCAAGACTCGGTGACCAAGGCTGGCATGGTACTGTTGCCAATGCTGGGGCAGTACTTCCAGCCGAGACTGAAGCAATCTTGGTTACTAAGACTAGCACTGAACTAATAAAATTGTTTACCAATACCGGGGCGGTACTTAACCCCAGACTTGGTAACCAAGGCTGGCATGGTACTGTTGCCAATGCTGAGGCAGCACTTCCAGCCGAGACTCAACCAACCTTGGTTGCCAAGACTGACACTGTACTATTAAAATTGTTTACCAATACTAGGACAGTACTTAACGCAAGAATCGGTAATCGAGACCGGCACGGTACTGATACGTTCAGTTGCCAGTGCTGGCGTAGTACTTCCAGCCGAGACTCAACCATACTTGGTAACCAGGACTGGCACCGTACTGATAAAATAGTTTACCATTACTGGGCCAGTACTTCAGCCAAGACTCAGTAACCCAGATTGGGACGGTACTGATACGTTCGGTTTCCAATACTGGGGCAGTACCGCCAACTGAGAGTCGGTCGCCAGGACTTGCACAACTCTGGGCCGTATTGGTTACTCTGGCGCAATACCGACATTCGCACATGGGTAGTCGGCGCGCGTTAAAAAAAAACTTAAAAATTCAATATCTCGAAAACTATTGCGAGTTGCAGAAAATCCCTGAAGGGGTTGTCTTAAAATATTGAAAGGAAGGTTGGTGCAAAATTTTAGCTCCATCGAGTGGGGGGATTCGGAACCTTATCCAAAATATATACATTTTAAGAACATTTTCCTTACTTTTTTTCACTTTACCGAAAGGAAACGCTCTTGCTGTCTTTGGCCAGACAAATTGATTCAATGCAAACGAAATTAATGCAATTGAGGCGTGACGATAATTTTTATAATTTACCACAATATTCAATAGCGTATTGACAAATGTAGAGTGAACTTCAATAGGATCGTAAAAACCGCCAAGGGTGTGTGGAGAAACTTTGGAAATAATTGTACCGTTGTTTGCCTTTGTCGAAAATTATTTTCTTCCTCCTGCACATCGGGGCACCGAAATTTTTGTGTAACAAACTTCTCACCTTTATTCCGCACAAAACTAATGAATTTCTGAAAACTTCTTCCATTTTTACTGATCTTTTTCCAACTGTTAAAAAAAAATTGAACAATTTTCGAGGCTGTCGTCCTAATTCGTGAAATTCGACAATGCAGAGAAAACGTTTGGGCTTACTTCGCAAAAACGAGTCTCGCAAACTTACGAATTGCACTTTCGATGAGTCCGGCTGGCGAGACGCTACGAGCGCATTGTCGCAGCTATCCGGGGCTCGTTAATAGTACCACGATCGATTGGATGTTCACCTGGCCGGAACAGGCACTTTTGGCAGTCGCTAATGTCGTTTTGCGGGATGTGAGTTCAAGAAAAAAAAATACTGAATAGAAAAAAAATATTAGGAAAACAGTGAATCAATCATTTGAGATTATTCTGGAAATATAGGGTAAGCCAGCAAGTGAATGGACCAATAACGACACTTTAGGATTCAGATGGCCAGATTCAGATAATTGCAACAAATAATATTGGAGAAATTGATTAATGAGTAACGAAATGACTAAATCGTTAGTGAATAGACAAAATTACCAATAAAGTGACACTCGACCGCCAGTTAATGGTGTAGAGTAGTTAAACGCTGTGAAGGATAACGATTTACTATTTATTTTCATGTAATGCTACATTTGGAAATTGTATTGCACAACAATTATAATATTCTAATACATATGAGCATTATATTTGTTATTACGATTTCGTAGGAAATACACAACGATTTTTGCATCTCAACGTGACATTCGCAAAAATGTACCAAAGTTTGTTCCGACAGAGAAATATAGAATTACATTTGGTTGAAATGAAAAAAAAAACAAATGAAAAAAAAACAAATGAAATTATTTTATGGCAACATAATGATATGTAGGTTCAGAGTGGGATCAGTGGCTCATTTTTTTCAGCGGTCTAAAGCTGCCTAACCGTTCACACAATCTCAATGAAACCTTGACTAAACGTGGGGTGTGTTCAATGGCTTCTTTTTTTAAAGACACTGAACGGTTTAACCTAATAGATATTGAGATAATAACTATTTAAAAAAATGAGATTTGAGCATCTGTGTACTTGGGGGTGTACAGTGTGAAACGTGCCTAATTTCACAGTCAAACAAAATATCAAAATCAAGCAAAATTTGAAGAAGGTTACCCTGATCCACTGTACATTTGTAGGTAATGGAGTGCTTTTCTCTGTACAATGAGGAGTATTGTACAGTAAACTATTGAAAAATGAATTTGAAAAAAAAACAGCTTATTATGAGATTAATCACAATTATTTATTGAATATTAATCAACAATGAGTACGTATCCAATGAGGTAGTACCAGTACCTATCTAATTCACAACGCGAAAATATTCATATTATGACTTACCTCTGTGTACGTCGGAAAATTGAGCCACTTTGTACCCGCCCTCTCTTTTTTTCTAAAGCGGGTACTGACAAGTTTCTATTTTTGTTAGGGTAACAAAGTGCTCAAATACCGCAATATAGCTGTATATTGCGGGAGAACAATGACTTCGAACATAACTGCGATAGGTGAAGAAGCAAAAACCATACAAAGTCAGCTGGTTTTTCAACTTTTGACACGAAAAATCATATAAAATCACCTCTCACAACGAATTGCGCGGGAGCGATCCACAGACAGGTGCAAACCTATTGGCACTTGAGGGCGGTTCTAATGTGAAAAAGTCGCACGTATATACTTCTGAGAACCACTTTTTGAGAAACAAAAAAGGTTCAGTGTACCCACTGTTGCCACTGTTCCCACTTCGACCGTACATTGTCATCTCTTAACAGTAATTAATTTCGCAATTTTCAGTCGATGACCTAAATGTTTTACTCTCCCTTAAGGGGCCAGTCCACATTGGAGACACGAAAAAGGCTATTGTTGCGATTTTTTTAGGCTTTTATAAAATATATGAATATAAAAGTTGTTGGGCTTGATAAATAAAGTCTTGAAATACATTTTTAAAAAATTCATTCATTTTTATTCATTTTTAACTACAACAACGCCTCAAAAATAGATGGGCTAGGTGCTCCATCACAACTCGGCAACGGCTTGGTTGAAACAAAAAAATCAAAGTCCATTCGATTCAGTATGACACCAACTACAAAAAGACCCTCGGATATAAAGTTTTATCAAAAAATAAAAAAATGGCAGATGAAAAACGAAAAAAGTAAAAAAACGGGTTTTTTTCGTAGTTTTTTGCAAAAAAAAGAGTAAAAATCAAAATGTTAAAACCATCGAGGGTCTTCTTGTTACGAATCATGTTTATAACATGTGGTTCAAATTTCAAGAGAATCGGTTCATTAGTTTTCGAGATACGATGGAGCTAGATTTTGAAAACGTTGTTTCGAGAAAAACGCGTTTGAAGTTTATACTATGAAAAACTCTTACCTAAACTCGATCGGCAATTCCTGCGCCGTATAAAATCCCTTCTGATTGCTCATCATCGTCGATTTGTTCAAGTCTTGCTTGCTTTCGATTTTTTGAAATTTTCGAAGTGGACTGGCCCCTTAAGAATTATCAGAACAGAGCCCATATGTCCATTCACTGGAAAGTGTTTAAGGGGGGAGATACCTTTAGGCGAGGAAAAATTGCTACTATTGAATACTAATACGCAGAATATGAATCAAGAAAAACTGAGAAATATTGGATATCGATTAAACGGTACGCTTCAAAACCAAAAGATTGAATTTTCCAAAAAAATATGACTACATTATGGAACAAAAGAATACTTTTTTGTTTTCAAATAAATTTAGGGTCATATTTTTGACAATAAGGGTAGAAAGATTTATACCCAATTTCATCAGAATCGGTCGATTAGTTTCGGCTATATCGCCGCCATTTTTAAAGATTAATAAAGAATACCATGTAATAGCCAAAAAGTAGTAATAAAACATACCACAAGTCTACAAAATGGTGAAGAAAACTTTCCATTAAAAAAAAATCAGCAATATTTTTCCTCGTCTTAAAGTATCTCCCCCGTCACAATGCAGCATCAGTCAATAAACATGTCTAATATGTCTAACAGTAAATAAACATGTCTAACTAATAAGACCTATCATTACAAATTTATTTTAAAATGTTGCAAAACGCCATACATTGATTCTATTTCAAGTAATGAAAGTAATACTTACCCGTAAAACCCATAAAAACTTTTGCTTTCGCCTCTAGAACACCTGCTGTGTTACAGCCGTACCGTAAGTTGCGCGGCGTGCAACTACCACAAACTAGAATAATTCCAGGTTTCGTCAAAATTCGATATTAAACCGAGAAATCGGTTTCAACGACACGATTGATTTTTTCCCTGAGTTATAGTGATTCGAGTTTTTTTAATCGACGACTCACATTCTCTAATTATTTTAAATATAAATCAGCTTTCATCCATTCACTGGTCCCCGTCCATTCACTAGTCGGGTTGCCCTATGTGGCGAATGTTTAATCGGTATCGACGTGGAATTTTATCGTTCGACTATCTTCGGTTCGGCCTCTGTACGTTGAATCATGAAACTTAATGACTTTTCAGAATCCAATTGTACCGGAAGAAAATCGCGAGTCTATAGTAAAGCACGTCGTTCACGTTCATGTCTCGATCGGTCGTTACACCGCCGATTTTCTCGCAAAGTTACGACGCTTCAATTACGTCACACCGAAACATTATCTCGATTTTATAAACTCTTATCTCAATCTTCTCATCGAGAAAAAGGATTACATAAATACGCAGTGCGAACGTCTTTCGGGAGGTATTTATTAATAATAATAATAATAATAATAATTTTTATAATATGTAATTTGATTTTATAATAATAATAAAAAAAGAATTCGATTTTAATTTAACATTTTTTTATTTATTTCTTTTTGATATTTTTTAAATAAAAGAAAAACAAAAAAAAATATTTTAATGGATAATGATGATAATACTAATAATTATTATATAATAATATTCATAGAGTTATTAATATTGCCAAATAATTATTAATATCGAACATCCCGACACATACGGGATTGGGGAGAAATGACAATTTGTAACTGGATGTTGTGAATAAATGTGGACAGGTTTAATGAAAATTGCCGAAGCATCCGAGACCCTGGAAGAATTGAATTCCGTTCTGGCAATTCAGCGAGTCAAAGTTTCCGAACAGACGAAAAACTGTGAACAATTGTTGGCCTCGATTGGCACAAGTACGGACGTGGCTATGGAGAAGAAGACGCTCAGCACAGAGAAGAGAAAAGAGATCGAGGAGCAGAACAAAATAATAACAAAGGAATCAGCCGAGGCAAAAGTGGCTCTTGCCGAGGCGCAACCAGCCCTCAACTCAGCGAGAATAGCGCTCAGCGAACTTGAAAAAGGAGACATTACGGAAATACGGTAGGAGAGACTGTGGCTGGTTGTGACATTTTTATCAAATTGACCTACTACATGTCGTCTTTGGAAAAATCAGATTTTTCTATATTTTTTTCATATAAAGGAATTGATAAGCTTTTAATACGTGTGCATGATTTAGTTGTGAGTTTGACGGAACTATTAGAAATTAATGTTTAAAATAAAAATGAAGGTGCAATCTTTTGCCCCTTACCAGGGGTTAGCTGTTATAATAAGGGGTAAGATGTGACAAAAAATCGACGGGCTTACTAATCAGTCTTTGATTTTGAGAATCATCATCGGGATCAATATTTTTTAAATAAAATATATGTACGCCTTAGACAGTCTTTAGATACCTAGCTTACTGACAAATACTAGAAAATTTTACCATCAACACAATTCTGTTAACCCTTTGAAGCATACATTTTTCCTTACGTGCAATCAGTTAAAAACTTTGTACTCGAGGGTTTTCGGGGTCGCTGATTACAAATCTGCACTCAAAATTTGGAAATTCAAGATGGCGGATTCAATATGGCGGACCATAAATGCAAAAATCGTTTGATGAAAGCGAAAGTTGGTACTCAGGGGTTTTCGGGGTCGCTGATTACAAATCTGCACTCAAAATTTGGAAATTCAAGATGGCGGATCCAATATGGCGGACCATGAATGCAAAAATCGTTTGATGAAAGCGAAAGTTGGTACTCGGGGGTTTTCGGGGTCGCTGATTACAAATCTGCACTCAAAATTTGAAAATTCAAGATGGCGGATCCAATATGGCGGACCACAAATGCAAAATATTTTTCATGAAAGCAAAAGTTGGTACTCGGGGGTTTTCGGGGTCGCTGATTACAAATCTGCACTCAAAATTTGGAGACTCAAGATGGCGGATCCAATATGACGGACCAAAATGCTCGAAGTAACTTGATGAAGATGAAACTCCATATGCAGGGGTTTTTTGAGTCGTTGAATTCGAATGTCAGTTCAAAATTGAACAATAAAAATGGGAGTACCAATATAGGATGATGAAACACAAATCTGGCTTGGTCACTGATACTAATCTGAGCTTACTATAAGAATATGGGTTACGTTGACGCGTCAGACATGTTGAAGTCCTGTTACGAAATAAATCGAAAGGCAAAGAAATGGTGGCTCAGAATATTTTGGCACATTGTCGATGCCACCGTGACGAACCCATTTGTAATTTACACTGCGGCAATAAGGCAAATTTGAGTCTGAAAAAATTCAGATTCATGCTAGTTGAAGGATTGATTGGAGGAGCTCTTCCTTCGAAAAAAGGCAGGAAAAGTTCCACTAATCCAATCAGTAGCCGTACTAAGGCAGAAGTAGCCCTGGAGAGACGTCGTTCTGCGGCAGTCCACATGCCCCTAATTATTGAAGAAAAAACGCAAAGACGGTCTGCTCATTGCTCTGACAAATTACACAGAAGTGTCACATCCTGGATGTGTAATACTTGCCAAGTGCCTCTGTGTATAAACGTAAATCGCAATTGTTTTGCGGCCTACCACACCTAAAACGATTTTAGTCTTTAGGTACAAATAAATATGAAAAAGTGAAAAAAATAACAAAGCAAAAAAAATATATATAAAATAAAAAAGGAAAGAAAATTAAATAAAAAATATAATAAAAATAATAAAAAATGTGGAGGTATAAAATCGCTACGTCCTCGCCGTTAGCTCCGGGTAATGCTAAGAGCGTAATTCTATTAGAAATTCAGTACCTATAACAGAATCAACATATTGAGCAACTCCGCTGTTTTAGTAATTCCAGTAAAATCTCCGGTTTTGGTTCGCCATATTGGATTCGCCATTTTGAATTTCTAGATTTTGAGCTCGAATTCGTAATCAGCGATCCAAAAAACCTTTGTTCATTCATTTTTTGTGTATGGTTTACCTGCTAAGATTAGGCACAATTACATTTATTGTCTAAAAAACGTGTTTTTTTTGTACTGTAGTGATGATTGACATCCACTAAGTGCAACATAAGCCCTTAATAGAGATATTGTAGTAACAATTGATCTCCCAACATCCTAAATATACATTTACATTGGTCGTTATGCACTTTTTTTAATTCAAGAAAGACAGAGTGGAAGTAGGTGAAATACCAGTATGTCACTATGCTTCAAAGGGTTAAGCTAGAAAACAATAACAAAAATAAATTGAAAGTAATCGAACATAAAAAATTAAACCACAAAGTAATAAATTGGAATAACCATTATCACAATGAATGCACACATAAAACGTGGCGTTGGCAGTGACACATTTGACGTAGGACCATTTTTTGCAATTAGTGCACTGGATCCATTATTTACCAGGGTGACCTTGATCGAACGGACCACAACAGACAAGACAAAAATATTCCTCATCTTTCTCTTCTTCAGAATCGATCAGAATCTTTCTTTATTCCGCCTTCCTGCTTATCTTTTGTTATCTTTGAGGGACTTTAGCTTTACCTTTTTTATTTTGCTCGTCGGCTGAGGCGTTCTTCATTGGATATACTAGATGGGGCAAGTTGTGACATCGCTATCTACCCCCGATATTTGTAACTTTTAGCCCCATCACCAAAATTGACCATGCAACATTGTACGATAGGGGGCGTCTATTAATTACGTGAGGCGTTTAGGGGGGGAGGGGGTCGAGCGAAATCTCATCCAATCTCACGTGGGGGAGAGGGGGGCTTCGGCAAATATCACGTAATTTTAGTAATTTTAGTAATCATATAATTTTTATCACGTAGGGAGAGTCTCCCTACTACTTTACGTGGTGGAGTAAATGGTACTACACTCACGTGAGATTAGGGGAGGGGGGAGGGGGTCGAGCAAAATCTCACGACATCTCACCAGGGGGAGAGGGGGGGTCGAAAAATCGCCAAAATCACCTCACGTAATTAATGGATGCCCCCATATTTGTTTAGGTTATCTTAGCTACAAAATCTTGGTTTTAGCCTATAAACAACACGTCAATGCATACCATGACACGATTTTAATACTTTAATAATAAGAGCCGCAGGTATATACCGAAATTACTAAATTTTAAAAAGTTTAATATTTCTGCAGCTTCACTTCTTGATTGCAAATTTCCGCTGTAACTTATTATCCCCATACATTCCAGTACCAGTCTCCCCTACGATATGATGAAACAAAAAAATGCACAAGTGTACGCCCCTGTATTTTGATTGGGGAAAAAAATGTTCATGTTGGAAGCATCAATGTAATGCAATGAACATTGAGGAGTAACGACGTCAGGTCGAGACTGATACGAGGATGTTCCTTAAGGGGTCTTCTCACTTTACACGCTAAAAAAGGCTATTCATGAATTTTTTTGATAGGTTCATATTATAGATATTTATATAAAGGTTGTTACACTTAATACGTACACTTTCGAAATACATTTTAAAAAATTTCATTTACTTAAGCCACTATTTATAGACGAAAATAGTAGTTAAAAAAATGTCCTGAAAAAATTGTAGATCTGCGCTGTTGATGAAATCTCGGAGATGGATAATCCGAAACAAAAAAATCGAACGGTTTTACATTCAGTATGTTAATGGCTACAGCGCATATCATACGATTTTTTATGTATGCAAAAATAACAAAATGGCGGACATTTTCGAAAAAAACGTGTTTTTCTCACCGTTTTGGCAAAAAAAATAGTAAATATCAAAATTTAAAAAAATCCTTGATATGCGCTAGAGCTATAGTTGTAAAGAATACGTGGTAAAAATTTCATAAGGATCGGTTTAGTAGTTTCGAAGATTTTATCAACAAGCCGTCGAAAAACGTTGTTTCGAGAAAAACGCTTTTAAAGTTTGTTTGGGTTACATAAATATATACATTTTTAAAAAATGTATTTCGAAAGTGTATTTATTATGTGTAACAAGTTTTATATCAATATCTATAATATAAAGCTATCAAAAAATTCATGAAAATAGCCTCTTTTAGCATCTAAAGTGAGAAGACCCCTTAAAAGTAACGTGCATCATTAATTTTTCGTGGCATATTCGTAGATCGTTCGCGACTCCCCCCGAGCCCGTGCAAACCGTTTGCGAGGGTATAGCCATAATTCGCAATATCAAGGACATCTCGTGGAAGGGCGCGAAGGGCATGATGAGCGATCCAAGCTTTTTGCGGACCCTCCAGGAGATGGACTGCGATCAGATTACGTTGAAGCAGCAGCAGCTCGTGAAGGCGCATCTGAAGAAATCCACGAAATTGGATCAGATGCAGAGTATAAGTAAAGCCGGTTACGGACTCTACAAATTTCTTCTCGCGGTGCTGGATTATTGCACCGTTTTTCGAGAGGTAAGACTGAATAACGTCGAGGGCGCTCGATCAACGGGGCCATCCCATGTGACAGCTATTTCTTCGCTTCTTTCGTGATTTTTTTTATAAACCATTAAGGGATTTGTGACCCTTACAAGAAGGGATGAACCATTAAGGATTTTGGAAAAATCGTTTTTTTGTTTAAAAAATACTTTGGGGTCATAAAAACAATATGCAATTGGTCCTGTAGCGATTTTTTTTAACGGTTCAATTATCGATTTCGCCGCAGCGCCTCGGTCTTCTTTCAGGCGCATCGTACACATTTTTCGCGTTTTTCTCGAAATCGCTTTTTTCAAACTGGGAGGAGGGATTACTCGAACACCTTTGCATGGATCGATTTAAAATGTTGATAGTAGCTTCACAATTACATTCTCTATGGGAGTACGTAGCCGTTTTTCGCTTAAAAGTAAACTTTTTTTCAATAAACAATTTACTGCTTATTTTTTGGGCAAAAGATCGATTTATTTCCTTCAAAGTGAGCCATTTTATCAAAATCCAATTTTGAAAATCCCTACGTAGTCCCATAGCTGATAATATATAGATTATAATTTTTTTGGTTTTTGTTCCAAGTCTTATACTCTACGAGAAAACCGTCCTCCCGTGAAGCTATTTGTAAAAGTTTTTCAAGATCGGTTCTGTCGCCGCCATTTTGTAGGAAAATTAGAATAATTTTTTTTTTAAATAATTTTATATGCGTTAAATAAACTCTCTCAAAATAAATCCTTTTTTTCTACTCCCAAAATAAATTGTCAAAGTTAGGCCTTATTTTCTGCCGTTAGAGTGGTGTTATCCCTTGAAACACACTATCTTTGAATATTCACTACTCATTTATTAACATATTTACAATTCCTCAGAATGTTATTAAACAAAAACAACGAGTTGAATCGACTTTACACCGTTCGGAAGACACTCATGGGTAAAAAAAGTTGGTTCACGGCTGCCATGATTCCAGGGGTTTTGCTTATCTGAAAAAAAAATCAACCGTCATTTTAATTCGTAGACCTGAGGCTATGGTCGGCACTAGAGTAGAGTAAAAATATCGAAAAATGAATTTTTGGCACGGTTTTAATAGTTAAGTTCCAAGTTTCGTCATTTTTATCGACTTTTTCAGCTTAAAAAACCCTATGTCAGATATCAGAAATATTCTAGTTCGGGTGAGAACTATAGATGTGCTGACTATACCATAAAAATTTAAGCGCAATCCGTTCAATAGTTGTCGAGATATCATGGAAGCCAATTTCAAAAATACAGTTTTGAGAAAAACATGTTTAAAAGTTCAAGTACGATTTGAACAAAGAAAATGTTGACTCACCATTAGACCGCTATGCCGAGTCCATATAACTCGCTCACATCTTTTGCAATTTGTGAAAGCGATTTTTTCGATTTTATGGACCTGTCACATGAGATGACCACCTCAATAATTGCTATTTGTGCGGGGAATTCGCTACGGCTGCTGTCTTCACATCGTTTCGCAGGTGAAGCCAAAAATCGACAGGGTGAAGGAGCTCGAGGCCGAGGCGGCGCGAGCTCGCAAAGCCTTGGAGAAGGAGGAGCACGAATTGTCAAGAATCGAGAGGGAGCTCAAAGATTTAAACGCAAAGTACGAGACAGCGATGAAGGATCGGCAGAGGTTGCAAGAGGAGACGGATCTGCTTCAGAGACGCTTGATAGCGGCCGACAAACTGATCGGTGGATTGTCCTCCGAGAATACGAGATGGCAGAACGAGCTGAAGAGCCTCAACGACGAGACGCAAAAGATCATCGGTAATTGTTTGCTGTCAGCTGCTTTTCTCTCCTACAACGGGCCGTTCTCGTACGAATTCAGAAACGAGATGATCTACGGAGATTGGACGACGAGTATCCTGGAGAAAAGTATACCTCTCACTCAGCCCTATCGTCTGGAACAACAGCTGACGAACGACGTAGAGATCAGCGGGTGAGAATACTATTCGCTCACCTAGCGAGGAACTTTTGAAAAAATGCATCAATTGACTTTGTCGACGAATCTTTGCGCAGTTGGAGTTCCGAGGGTTTGCCACCCGACGAACTATCCGTACAAAACGGAATACTCACCACTCGAGCCTCGAGATTTCCGCTCTGCATTGATCCCCAACAGCAAGCACTGAATTGGATTAAAAAACGCGAAAGCCGGAACAATCTCAAGATCCTTAGCTTCAATGATGCCGATTTTATCAAGCAAGTCGAGATCGCGGTCAAATATGGGTTTCCAATCGTTTTCGAAGACGTCGATTACATAGATCCAGTTCTGGATCACGTGCTCACCAAGAATGTTCAACGTAATACCACTTCTGAATTAAGCTCGCATTCTCCTGTGAACACCTATTTATAAGGTGCTTTTTCGGGAATTAAATTTAGAGAAACCGTTGAATCTACAGTGTTAGTTTTTCAGAGTTATATTTATACATGTTTAAAGTAACAGGTTGAATTTTTTCAAAGCATTTTGTTCGAAATTGTACATGATATTAGGCGTTGCGCAGGTCATGTCGCGAAAATTTTTTATCGCCGGACGTTGTGATTGCGCCTGTCCTTGTCAACTGAAACACGATATTTTAAAATTCAGAATGTGGTTATCGCTCGAAAAAAATAGAAGAAAAAAATCGTTTGTTTCAGATAACAAGGACGGGCGCAATCAGAACGCTCGACGATGAAAAAGATCCGCGCAATGACGTGTGCAACGTCAAATATCATGTACAGTTTCGAATGAAATACTCTGCAAAAATGTAAGATTTTACTTCAAACGTGTATAAAGATAACTGTGAAATTCTAACACTGTACATTAAACCGGTTCGCTAAATTTAATTCCCAAAAAATAACCCCAAAGCTGGGTGCTCTTACTAGAATACGGCCAACTATCGTAACAAAAATCTAACAAAGAATGTTACGCACCTGCTCGATAGCTGTAGTTTCTGGATACGTCTAACAACGCAGTCCTTATTTTATTGAAATTTGCGTAGATGTCGCCGGACGAGACTTCGTTATGCTGGGCGACAAGGAAGTCGATTATGATCCAAGATTTCGAATGTATCTCACGACGAAGCTGTCAAATCCGGTATTCAATCCTGCGGTATATGCGAAAGCGACCGTTATAAATTACACGGTCACCACTACCGTGAGTACACGTCGAAGCCTGAAATTCCTATATCGCGCAAAAGAATAATTGATAAGAGTCCTGATAACAGATTTTCCAATATTCATGTATATTCTTTTTTCCGTTTGCGGAATCTTCGCATTCTCTCACTTTTCACCCCCTAGGCCCAGTTCCGGGGAGACTCCCCGAGTTTTACCCACGAACGTTAGTTTCAACGTAAATATTTTGTTAATGGCGTATTCTAGTGTAAACACCCATTTTCATCGTGATTTTTTTTTTAATTAAATTTGGTGAAACCGCTACATCTACAGTGTTAGTATTTCACAGATATATTTATACATGTTTGAAATAACATCTCAAATTTTTTCCAACCATTTTATTCAAAATTGCACATGATATTTGACGTTGCGCAGGTCATCGCGCGAAATTTTTTTTTCGTCGCACGTTGCGATTGCGGCCGTCCTTGTTTTCTGAAACAAACGATTTTTTTATTCCATTCTTTACAAATGTGGTTATTGATCGGCCCTCTGATAAAAAATTACGGAATGGCGGCGTTTAAAAAAGAGTACCCTGATTTTTACAATATAATTTTCACTACTCGGGGCTCGGAAAAATAGTAATTATAAAGCAATCAAAAATACGGGGGGCCGAACGATAACCACATTCGTGAAGAATAGATTTTTTTTAAATCCTTTGTTTCAGATGACAACGACGGCCGCAATCAGAACGCCCGACGATAAAAAAGATTTCGCGCAATGACCTGCGCAACGTTAAATATCATGTACAATTCCAAATGAAATGCTTTGAAAAAAATCAAGATGTTACTTCAAACATGTTTAAATGCAACTGTGAAATACTAACACTGTAGATTCAACCGTTTCTCTAAAATTAATTTCCAAAAAAATTACCTTGAAAATGGGTGTTCCCACTAGAATTCGGCCTTTAAAAATTCGGCGACTCTACATTGACGTTACCTCAATGCATGCCGACGTTTGTATCAAAGATGCCGAGTATTTTTCCCACAGAAATTATTCGACTCAGATGTGAACAGAAGCAATCTCGATGAGGTCGCGCACTAAAAATCCATGTTTCGAGTTCGCAATACTTCAAACGTTCGTTCTCTGTAACGTTCGAGCGCAACAGTACATGATTGGACTTCATCGGATAGGTTCAGTTCAATCGTGCAATTTCAGGGTCTGGAAGATCAGTTGCTTTCGGTAGTCGTGAGAACCGAGAGGCCGGACATCGAGGAGCAACGCGAAGGTCTGATAGCCGAGACGAGCGAAAACAAGAAGCTTCTTCAGCTCTTGGAGAACAGTCTGCTGCGCGAAATAGCCACTAATCAGGGAAACATGCTGGACAATATCGACCTAATAGACACGCTGGAAAGCACAAAATCGAGCGCCCTCGAAGTCACGACGAAGCTGTATCTCGCAGACGTAACAGCAAGCGACATAAACAAACTGCGCGATTGCTATCGTCCAGCCGCAAAGAGGGGTGCTATTCTCTTCTTCGTTCTCGCCGATATGTCAATCGTGAACAGCATGTATCAATATTCGTTGACGAGTTATCTCGAGGTGTTCGTTTATTCGTTGAAAAAATCACTGCCGGATCCCACTCTGGTGAAACGCCTGCGAAACGTGATCAATACACTGACGCGAAACGTTTACGAGTACGGCTGCACGGGCATCTTCGAGGCTCACAAACTCCTGTACTCGTTCCAAATTTGCGCGAGGATCGAGGAGACCCTCGAGGCTCTGAGTCCGTTGCAGCTCGACTTTTTCATCAAGGGTAACGTCACGTTGGAAAAAACTGGGAGAATCAATCCTACGGGATGGCTCGGGACCACCGGATGGAACGACGTCTTGAAACTGGCCAGTGATTTTCCTCAGAAATTTTCCGAACTTCCCGAACAGCTTGAGATCAGAGGAAACGCGTGGAAAACGGTACGCATCTTTCTTCGTACATTTGTCTTTTACATGCACCATTCGTCGACGTTTGTATCTCTCAGTTTTTTTCTCTCCAATCTTCTTTCTTAAGGCGGAAGATACCTCTAGGCGACGAAAAAACTGCTGATTTTCATTATTTTTGTTAAGGAAAGATTTCTTCACCATTTTCGAGACTTAGGCTATGTTTTATTAGCACTTTTGGCTGTAACATTTTTTTGTGACGTCGATAATTACCGAGTTAATTCGGGTGGCAGAGATAAGAGGTACACCCTGTATATAAGTATATATGAGTATATATAAATAAATAAAGTGAGTATACTTATATATATATATATATATATATATAGGTAAAAAAACGATTAAAATTTTTAATTTTAATACTCGGTCAGAATCGGTGTATTAGTTTTTACGTCACGCCAGTTTTGAAAATGCAGATTAGAAGACCGTGCCATACCTCTGCCATTATTAACCCTAGGACCCTACACTATCTGTACGAAGCAAAGAACCTACACAGGGGTTACGCGCACCCCAGCACTTCAACTCAACGCTGCTAACGAACTGTTTGTCGTCGAAAGTTTTTTTTCTTCTTTTTATTCGAACGCTGAAAGACTGAAGAATGGAATATGCGAGAAAAAACTTAATGGAAATTTTTCGCCGTGAAAAATGCGATTGAACAAAGCAAGACAAATAATGTCAGCATTTCTCACTAATTATGTGGGGTTTGCGGTACGCATGTGTAGGGTCCTAGGGTTAACCTAGCGTTGACCCACTGGGTCATTTTGACCCGAACGAAATTGAAATATAATGCTCACTTTCCCAAAATTGAAAGTTTTCAATAATTTTCTAAACAATTCAATTTGACACTTTCCGAATTTTAATTTTGCAGACATATTAAGGCCCTAGGCCACAGTAACGGATATAAAATCATTTGCGAATTTAACATTTTTTTTCGTATGAAAAAGTGATTCACTTATAAAATTAATTACACATCTATTTAGTATGAATATCAAGCTGTTAGAAAATATAATTTTTTTTTTCGATGTACAAAATGGCCGACTACTAATATTTTCTTTTGTTATCTTTTTTTATGTGCTCCACGGCGTGATATTTAGCATCCACAATTTTTTACCTAGAACAAAAAAACAAAAATTCTCGTCAATCTACATGAGAATACCTAGAGAAGTACGTCCGCAATTTAAAAAATATTGTTTTATTCAAAAGTTGTAGGTATTTGAACTTAAGAAATGAATTTTCAGTGAAAAATTTCGTTTTAACTGCTCATAAACTGCTCATAAAATGAAAAGTTTTCGATTAATCAGAAATTCCGTACGTACTTCTCTGCGAAATGCAATTAGGAACATAACTTTTAAATTTGAAGTAAATCGAGTGAAAATTGTTGAAGTTATTGGTCACGCCAATTGGAAAAAAGCTGTTTCGAGAAGTTTTGAGTAGTCGGCCACTTTGTACGTCGAAAAATATATATATATTTTCTAACAGCTTGATATTCATACTGAATAGATGTGTAATTAATTTTATGAGGGAATCACTTTTTCATACGAAAAAAATTGTTAAATTCGCACATGATTTTATACCCGTTACTGTGGCCTAAGGCCTTAAGAAATGTTTAAACTGTATCCCGGATTTTTGTCAACAAAAACCGACCGAGGGGTTGTTAAGGGCAGGTAGATGAAGTTCTATCCGGGTCAAATTGACCCAGTGTGTCAAAATCGTGAATATAAGGGTGTCAAGGAAGGGTTAGAGATTAATAAATAAAAAAATACCTTGTAACAGCCAAAAGTTGTAATAAAACATAACCCAAGTCTCAATAAATGGTGAAGAATGTTTTCCTTTAGAAGAAAAAATTATGAAAAACAGCAAATTTTTTCCTCGCCTCAAGGTATCTCTCCCCTTGTGCCCTTTCACAATTTTTTTCTTCCACTCTACGTTTGCTGCAATATTCGCGGGTCGTTTTTTCAGTGGTACGACTCGGACAATCCCGAATCCGTGGATTTCCCCTGCGGTTATTCGGAAACGTTGGGAGCCTTCGAGAAATTGATGCTCATTCGATGCTTTCGCGTCGATCGGGTCTACCGTGCTGTCATCAATTACATAAACGAGACTATGGGCGAACAGTACATAACACCACCGAACGTTAGCTTCGACATGATATACGAACGCAGCACGCCCAGCATCCCGGTCATTTTCATTCTCAGCCCTGGATCCGATCCGACCTCCGAACTCATGAAACTCGCCGAACGTTACGACTCCGGCGGTGGAAAGTTTCGATACTTGTCACTTGGACAAGGACAAGAAAAGGTTCGATTGCAAAAACCCATTTTCCTTCTTAGCTCCCAAAAAAGGTTCGATTTTTTGGTCTTTTTCAACACGAAAAATCGACTCTTAAGGGGGGAACCTACTCCAGACAACAGGTTTTTTCATCATTTTTTACAAAAAATTGAGAGCATTTATTGCAATTAATGAAATTATATAATAATATTGACATTTAAATGAATACAATTTTTTTTTCATAAGTGAAAAAAAACGGAATGTTGGCGCTAGAGGTGCTCGAACTTGGCTCCTAGAGTTTGCGCCATGAAACGTCCAGGTCCTTGTAGTTAAGGGGTTAGGCCACAATAACGGGTATAAAATCATGTGCGAATTTAAACATTTTTTTCATATGAAAAAGTGATTCACCCATGAAATTAATTACACATGTATTTAGTATGAATGTCACGCTGTTAGAAAAAAAAAATATATATATATATATATATATATATATATATATATATTTTATGTACAAAATGGCCGACTACTAATATTTTCTTTTGTTATCTTTTTTTAGGCGCTCCGCGGCGTGACATTTAGCATCCACAATTTTTTACCTAGAACAAAAAACGAAAATTCTCGTCTATCTACATTAGAATACCTAGAGAAGTACGTAAGGAATTTAAAAAATCTTGTTTTATTCAAAAGTTGTAGGTATTTTATTTTTTATTTTTATGTATTCCTCAGAGGTACTTCCCCTTTTACCATCCCCTCCTTTCTTTCAACATCATCAACAGCGCAGACATACAATTTTTTTAACTACCATTTTCGTCTATAAATAGTGACTTCGAGAAATAAATAAATAAATTTTAATGTATTTCGAAAGTGCATTTATTAAGTGTAACAACTTTTATATCAATATCTATAATATAAACCTATCGAAAAAAATTATGAAAATAGCCTTTTTTAGCGTGTAAAGTGAGAACACCCCTAATATCAAATTGCCGGCTGCATTGCATTTCGAAGTTGACGCCTTCTGCTTGCAAGGATCCACGGGCGGAAACATAGCTCATGTCTATTTTAACGTGGAATAAAAAACCCATTTTTCGGTTGTATATAAGAACAGCTACAGAAGTACGCAGGATTTTTTCGATATATTGATTTTTGCCAAAATGGTGCATTTCAGAAAAAAAAAGGTTGAACATTTAAAAAAAAATCATCAAATAATTGTTTATAACAAAAAACTATGCAATATTACGGAAAAATCCTACGTCTTTTTGTAGAGAATCAAGTTTTTAATGTACAGTTGAATTTTTAAATCGATCCGTAAAGATTTATTCAAGTTATGTTTCGGTCTAGTTAAAAAACGTGCTTTCGAGACAAACGCGTTTCAGTAAAACGTGTAAAACAGTTTTCAGTATTATTATTACTTTATTTATTGAGGTCTGAATTAATTCCTGAGTTCCAACTTACACCCTTGCGGCTTTTTACGTACGACACTTCCCAATTGAAGCCTTTCCCATCACTGCCTACCCACACTTCGCTGATCTAACCCCACTTCTGTTGCGCTCACAGCCACCTTAAGGGGGGATACCTTTAGGCGAGGCCAAAATGGGTCCGGGTTTAAATTCCGAATTTGAATTAATAAAAAGCTCAAAACTTCGAAAGAATACTACCCCGAAAGATCAAAACTCCGAAAGAATTTTACATGAAAGACGAAAACTGCGAAAATCTGAACACCGTCAAAATAATTCGGCTATGAAAGTTTTAATATTTTCAATAAATCGCGAATTATTTCAAGAATTTTTTTTTCGTTAAGAAGTGATTTGACGTCAGTTTTGCAGTTTGTCTAGACAATGTTATACGTTCTACATCATTTACAGTCAACTGCGTAGACTTTTGCTGACATGATCTTGACGAAACTTGTAATTTCGGAACATTAATATTAGGAATTTCGAACCTTTGGAGCATTTAAAGTTCGGTATTTCAACCCGGGTCCGAACAAATGGCGATTTCTGTTATTTTTTTAAAGGAAAGATTTCTTCATAATTTTTTAGACTTAGGGTATGTTTTATTACTACTTTTGGCTGTTACATGGTATTTTTGTGTTGATCTTCAAAACTGGTGGGATATGGCACGGCCTTCTAAATGGGTTGTGGCGGAGATTAATCTGAAAAAAAACAACGAAGATTTTTCTTTCATTAACGCTCATACGCAGTATATGAACCAAGAAAAAGTGAGAAATGTTGAAAATCGATGGAACGGTACGCTTTGAAACAAAAAGATTAAAGTTTCCAAAAAAAATTGGTACATTCTGCAATAAAAAATACCTTTTTTAATTTTCAAAAACATTTAGCGTCACGATTTAGACAATGAGGTTAGAAAGATTGATACCAAATTTCATTAGAAACGGTCGATTAGTTTTTTAGCTATACGTCACGCCAGTTTTGAAAATACAGTTTAGAAGTCCATGCCGTATCTCCGCCATTTTTCAAGATTAATAAAAACAAACTATCATGCAATAGCCAAACGTAGTAATAAAACATACCCTAAGTCTAAAAAATGGTGAAGAAAGCCTTACTGTAAAAAAAATTGAAATCAGCAAATTTTTTTTTCGCCTGAAGGTATCTCCCCCCTTAACTCGGTGTATCACTAGACACGAACCCCGACTATCCATCAGTGTTAGGCAAAACTTAATTGCTCGGATAACTAAAGATTAACAATTAATAAACTGCAGTTGTGAAAACACACGATTAACAATTAATGAATTGTGAATTACTGTAGTCGCAATTAACAATTAACCAATTGTTAATCGTGACTTTCCACAATTAGAAACTAATGAATTTTCAATGTTTTAAATGTATTTGATTAAAAACTAATAATTAAAACTGATTATCGCATAGGGAGCGGCGTCAAATGTGTAAGTAATGAAATACGTATGTGAGGTCAATTGTTTCTTAGAACAATAAAAAAAGTTAATTGCAATTGTTTTAATTGCGAGTTGCAATTAACATAGATTAATTCAAATAAATTAATTGCATGTTGCAATTAATAGTGTAATTGCAATTAGTGTTAAATGCAATTAAATTTAATGCAATTTACTTTGTTTGACATTTAATGAATTAATTGAAAATTTAATTGATCAATGCCCAACACTGCCGCCCATCCACCAGTGTCGGTGTTTTCAGTATTACAAAATCATAGAAAATTCTGATATACCTCAGCGCGGCTTGCACCGTACAATTGGCCTTGCACATTGGTGTCCTGCTCATATTTCGTTTTTGAGCGCTCTGAAGCTCGTCCGTGCCTCTTTTGCCGCTTCAGGCGGCGACTGTTCGGAAAGCTTGATGCGGAGCGTGTTCGCCTCCAAGCACAGATTATAGCTGTTTAGGGTGCTTAGAGATTTCAACCGCCCATAACATTTTAATATATCCCTTAGACACGTTCAAAGCCAAATAAAAAGTTATTCGATTTTTTCGAAATTCTGGAATGGCCTAACCCCTTAAGTACCATCGCACTTCAATTCAAATTCGGATAAAGATCATTCACCCATTACAAAATATTTTTTACATTCATTTAATCCTGGATGAGGAATTTCATTTTTATTTGCTTTTTACAAAGTTTTTGGGGTCTGTTGGACCCCATGCGTCTTCTTAGAGTGAAATGTTTTTTTCATGAAAAATAATAGGGTTTATGTATAGATAAAGTTCTTGGTTAAAAGCTTTTGGGGTTTGTTGGATCCCATGCGTCTTCTTAGTTAGGGTGAAATATATTTTTTTTATAAACATTAATGGGGTATATGTATCGATAAAGCTCTTGGTTATTTAATACCGAATAGCATGGTGTATCCAAAGTTTTTCAACCAAATCTGAAACTGGCGAAAAAGTGTTTCAAATAAAAAAAACGTCGAGCTCGTGCCAAAATTCAGTTTTCAAGAAAAAAACATAATACCCCTTTCTCCCTTTGTCTGCTCTTTGAGGAGCGTGCTTTGAAATGAGCGTGGGGTCCATCGGACCCCGCGCTCATTATCGCTCCTCGAATACGAAATTCAACTTCCGTATTCGAGATTTAAAAACTTTCTTTTTCCAATTAGGCTGCAATAGAATTGCTGGAAAACGCGTTTGCACGTGGTCAATGGTTGATGCTTCAAAATTGTCATCTGCTGCTGGGATTTACAAGGGAACTTGAGAAGAGATTGGAAAATATGGGAAAGCCACATCCCGATTTTCGTCTCTGGCTGACGACTGACCCAACCGAGACTTTTCCCATAGGGATCCTCCAACAATCATTGAAGGGTGAGCGCGAACAAATCCAAACAACTATAATGTCACGCTGTTTTCGACTTGCTGATAAAATCTGTTCTATGAATGAAAAATCATCTCGCGCAATCGTTTGACCAGAACTTTCGATATAAGAATAGGATAATACACCCTTTTCTGAAAGGAGTCTCAATTTGATCCTTTGTTGGCAATAAACTGCTAGAATTTTGATTTCTATATTATGAAATCGATAAGCGCCATAAAAATGCATTTAAATTTGACATTTGACATTACCGCGCGAAAACGCTAGCCGCCATGCTGCTTCAGTTCATGACGTCACTTGCATATTAAACATGGACGCTGCGCCAATAGGGAAGCTCACGCAACGCTTAGCGCAGATGGCGCCACGTAAACATAACGTAAAGAAAAGAAGCTGCCAACCTGCGCGGTACATTTTCACGGTGTCTGCCTTGTACTAAAATTATACGAATGGACATAATGGACAATAATTACGGATATTTGACTATACTGGAATTGAAAAATCGGCTTCTACTTCTTTCCTTCTCTGTTCATCCTGCACAGTTTCTTTTTTGCTCCAAGCAAACAGGGAAGATATAACCCCTTTTCCAATATTTTCCGGCTCAGTTTCATCCCCGTCATTCTTTAATAAAAATGAGCTAGTAAATATGATGTAATAAAATAATACCAGAAGTTTTAAAAATGAAAATATTTCAAATGTAAATGTTTAGGTTATGATGAATAACTATTTCACGATTTACTCTTAAAAATAAATAGCGTCAAAAATATTATGTTTATACACTGAGGTGTAACAAGTCCTTCATTTCTATAGTCTGCAGATCTAAAATGTTCAGAATATAGCCGTGAATGTTTTGTGGCTGTAAAGTGCTTCCGACGTTTTTCGTTTTTAGGAAATAAGTGAACGCCTTCGTTTCTGCATCCAATTGCACAACACTGATGCATTCTTCACAATTTATTCACGACAAACGGACCATTTAAAGGAAATTCGACAGTAGTCATAAAAAAACGGGCAAAACCAAAGAGAATCTCACTAAACGTCATGTTTTGTTAACGTTAATTATAACGTAACATATAAATGAAGCTAACCTCTTTTTATGTATTGTGATCCGCTGGATCTGAATATAACAATTTTTTGCCGAAAAGTCGAGCATTCAATTGTTTATAGCCAATTGTTAAAACAGTTTTTCAAAAAATGTAAGTTTTTTGGAATAAATTATTTTTTAAAAACATTTTGCGCAATTTTAAAACGAAAGTATTCTTTATAGAATTTTGCTGAAGTTCATAGTTTTCGAGTAATACTTTTTTGAAAATTTCTGAAAGAGTTTTCCAACTTCACACTTGATTTATGTATAGAAATACTAATTAGAAAAGTACTTATATCGAATCATCAATTCCTGGCCCATACAATAGGGCTTCTGCCGAAGTGGAAGCTTTCGAAATATCAATTTGTTGTTGTCTTCGAAGCATTCTGCCTTCCCGGGTATCATTGTTTGCGCGTTTGTCAGCCGCTACCTGCCATGGGGACCCGACGCCCCTTCACTAATTGTGGGATATCCCGGAAACTACTAATCGGATTGACTTGAAATTCTCAGGGAATATTTTCGAAACATCATACTTCACGAAAATGTAAAAAAAATCGATTATCGAAAATTCTGACTGCATCCCACCCCTTAACAATGTCCCCTCTATCGGGAGAAATTGGCAGTAAGGTTCCCTATTGTGAGCACATAATTTTTTAAATTTAAATTGTGTTACAATTCCTATCATTGGTGTGTTTCTCTTAACGCGGCCCTCTAGTTTCTCGGCTGTTTTTTTACGGCTTTTTCAATAATTTTTTACGGGCAAAGCATCGAAATAATCAATCTCATTGTTTTTGCATAATCTTCATTAACATTTTAATAAGCTTTACAAATTTTTTGAAGTCAAAATGTATAATAGAATAAACGTTATAGTGGCCGACAGGAAGACATAAAGTAAAAGAGGTGCTTGACGGTGACCAAGATTGCGGCTATTCTGCTTATCTGAAATAAAAAAACCAAACGGCATTTTAATCTTCATATTTAAGACTAGCGATTGAACTAGAGTGAATTCTAAATTACAAAAATTGACTTTTTTATACACTTTTGAAAATTACATTCTATTTTTTACTCATTTTTTCGCAAGTTTTTCGCTCGTACAAAAAAAAACTATCGAAGCAATCATGATAATCCTAGTTCAATCGCTGGCTTATAACATATTAAAGATGCTGTATAAATTTGAACAAGATCGCTGCAGTAATTTCCGAAATATCGTGGTCACCGTTTCGAAAAATGGTGTTTCGAGAAAAACGCGTTTGAAAGTTCGCGCTCCCGGCGCGCGCTCCGTATACCTGCTCCGTTCCAGGGCCGTAACTTGTGAACTACTTCGAATATCGAAAAATCCTTTGGCACACATTTTCTACACATGTTGTAAATGTGATTTATGAAAAAAAAAATCGAATTTTTCGACCCGAGAAACTAGAGGACCGCCTTAAATGTAAGAATACTAGTGTAACAACACCGGAAAATTTGTGGATTGAGATGCCAATTGATATAAATACGAGGAAGACTTGGTTAAAACTTGCGAGAAGAGATCCAAAGTCATAGTCTGAAAAAAAAACTCATTTGTTCTTTTTTGAAGTACAGATAACTATTCGAAAATTTGCAATTAACTATGACAAACGAGAATGGATACTTGTCCACCCGTTCTTTCGCAGGTTAGAGAGTAATACGTCTACCGCTTTTTTTGTTTACTATGTCAATGACGTCACGTCGGAATCCATTATGGCGGTTACCGTTTCGCACGTTCGTTGAACAGATAGAAAAAGTATTTTTTTTTAAACGAATTATGAAATTTAATTTGTGTTTTTATAAATTAAAACCAACATTATTCGATTGCTCGTTGCGAAAACAACCTTATTTATACATTCTTAGTATTTTTCTTACATAGAGTAAAATACCCTATTTCTTTCGTCGAGTTATGAAAATTCTACGCGCGTATTTTTCCGCTTCCAAGGCATTGAAATGCTTTTATACTTCTCTGTCGACGTTGCTAATAATATTTCCCAAATTTTTTAATCCAATAGTCGTGACTGAGCCACCGAATGGGCTCAAGCTCAATCTGAGAAACACGTATTTCAAGATGCGATCGCAAAGTCTGGAGTCCTGTGATCACCCCATTTACAAACATCTCGTTTACGTACTCGCGTTTTATCACGCCGTCGTTCAGGTACACTGGCCACTTGTCACTCATACAGGTAGCACAAATATTTCCACAGCAACCAAAAAATGCAGATTGGCATAATTTTTTTAAAAGGAAAGATTTCCTCACCATTTTTGAGACTTAGGGTGTTTTATTACTACTTTTCGCGGTTATGTGGATTTTTGTATTAATCTTTTTAAATGGTTGAGTTAAAGCACGGTCTTCTAAACGGGTTGCGGCGAATGTTGTAAGACGGCGTGATACGTAGCGTCGGCATGATTAACCCGAAAAAGACCAACGAAGATTTTGTTCTTATTAAGGGGTAAGGCCACAGTAGAATTTGCAAAAAATCGATTTTTTCCGCTAAAGTGGTGCTTTATCGTCATAAGAATACGTTACTATTCGATTTATTTTACTACTATTTTCGTTTAGATACAATTTTCACCGACTTTGAGCGTATAACGTAAGCCCACCTCTGGCACGGCAAGAGGAATATGTAAAACTTTAAACGCGTTTTTCTCGAAACAGCTTTTTTCCAATTGGCGTGACAAATAACGTCAACAATTTTCACTCGATTTACTTCCAATATAAAAGTTACGTTCCTAATTGCATTTCGCAGAGAAGTGCGTGCGGAATTTCTGATTAATCGAAAGCTTTTCATTTTATGAGCAGTTTTATACGAAATTTTTCACTGAAAATTCAAGTTAAATTTAAGTTCAAATACCTACAACTTTTGAATAAAACAATATTTTTTAAATTCCGTACGTATTTCTCTAGGTATTCTAATGTAGATTGACGAGAATTTTTGTTTTTTGTTCTAGGTAAAAAATTGTGGATGCTAAATCCGCGGAGCGTTTAAAAAAAAGATAACAACAGAAAATATTAGTAGTCGGCCATTTTGTACATCGAAAAATATATATATATATATATATATATATTTTCTAACAGCTTGATATTCATACTAAATAGATGTGTAATTAATTTCATCAGTGAATCACTTTTTCATACGAAAAAAATTGTTAAATTCGCACATGATTTTATACCCGTTACTGTGGTCTAACCCCTTAACACTCAGACGCAGTATATGAACCAAGAAAAAGTGAGAAATGTTGAAAATCGATGGAATGGTATGCCTTGAAACAAAAGGATTGAATTTTTCGGAAAAATTGCTACATTTTGCAAAAAAAATTCATTTGTTTTTTTTTTAATAATATTTAGATTCATGTTTTCGATAATAAGGTAAGAAAGGTTGATACTAAATTTCATAAAAATCGGTAGATTAGTTTTTCAGCTATACGTCACGCAAGTTTTGAAAATGCAGTTTTTCCAAACTGCATTTTTCGTGCCATACGTGCGTCATTGTTAAAAATTAATCCTTTTTAAAAATACCATGTAACAGCCAAAAGTAGTGATAAAACATACTTTAACAAGGAACATCCCTCAGTTGTTGTCCTTCGATTTTGTTGAAACTTATATATGTTATGAAGCATTGGGAACTAAGCAACGGATTTTTTTATCGGCGGACAAACGGTTTTAATGGGTGAAACCAGCCCTCGAATAGGGGTGGTTCACCCCTTAATTGTTTTTTTTTGCGACAACTATCTAGTGGATTTTTAATCGCTTCGGATTAGAAGAATCTTCGTTTTTGTTTCATTGCGATCGGTCGACTGCTTGTGGGTGAAACTGCAATATCACCCCTTGACATGCCTCTTTTCGAGGGCTGGTTTCACCCTTTAAAACCGTTTTTCCGCCGATATAAAAAATACTTCTCACTTAGTTTTCAATGCTTCATACCATATATAAGTTTCAACACAATCGAAGGACGACACCTGAGGGATGTTCCTTGTAAGTCTGAAAAATGATTAAAAATGTTCCCTTAAACCAAAAAAAAAAATCTTAAAATCAGCCAGTTTTTTCCTTGCCTAGAGGTATCTTCCCCCTTGAACATTATCCTATATGGTATCGAAGTTTGCATAGTTGGGATGCAATGATAGTATTTATTTTCGTATTGCCCTATTTCTTTTGGCCCATTCAGACTACGAAAATCACTGGAACAATTTTGAAGATCCTTATTAGGGTTCCATAACCTAAACTTGAAAAAAAAAGGATTGATATACTTATAAAAAGTGAATAAATGAAAATATAAAGAATTTTCGTTGCATTTTAACGATGCAAAGTTCAACACCATAGTATTATAAACTTTGCGTTCGTTCAATTGTTGTCAATTTTGCGTTGAAGGAACGCCGAAAATACGGAAAAATTGGATGGAACATAAATTACGATTTCAACGAGTCGGATTTCAACGTATGCGTTACGATACTCGACACTTATCTGACGAAAGCAATGGCGAGCAAAGAACCAAACAGGATTCCATGGAATAGTCTCAAATACTTGATTGGCGAAGTGAGTTATCGTTCAAATAAAATATAATTAATAAATTACACAGCTCAACAGCCGATTTGGTGCCGCAAAAATGTAAGTATTAGAAAATATTTTTACACTGGGTGTAAAGTAAGCTTTTTCGTGATTTTCTTGAGTGAGACTGGTGGGACATGCCCGCATCAAATTCCAAACGTAATCAGCCGTTATGTGAGTATGTCCCATTTTCCCTGATACCTGTCTACCATAATTTTTATGTCTTTTTCGGCGCCATTCCCTTGCTCTTCTCTGGAGGAGCCAAGATTTTCAGCGAATTTATCTTGATCCTTTATTTCTATTCCGAAATAAGAAGAAAAAAAAGCACTTTCCACGAGATCTGTACTCGTTTTTCTAAATTTTTAAATTTAAATTCTGAATTTAAAAAAAAAAAAATTTTTTTTTAAAATAAACTACTAACGACGCTGTGAAATTAACATTTATTTAAAAACCCTCGGTAGTAACTTGATATATAGGTTGGTGTAGGTCTCACCAGTAGTCACTTGACAAAAAACCATACGAACTTTTCCGGCCCAAGAATTTTTTTGTCGGACTTGTGCTATCTTATCATCGTTATAATTCTTGAGTGTAAAGGAAACAATATAATTGTGAAAACAGTGTCGATCTTTATTTAAATATTCCTATCTCCTCATTTAATATTTCTATTTACTCGAAACTATTTAATTACTTTTTAACTACTTAATATTGAATTTGTTATTTCTATTTGTATATTCTATTTCGAAACTATTTAATTACTATTTAACTACTTAATATTTCTATTTACTCGGAGCATGGATACCGGTTATCGAACATATCGAAAAACCGGAATATTGGACCAAAAACCCGACATTGTAAAACCGACATTGGACTCGAATAATACCGATACCTCGACGTCAGCGTTGAAAAATAAAAATATCTTTATAATTGTTATTACTTCCATTAGAGTTACTTTTACTTGTTTTTTTTTGCACGTTTAACAGACTTAAAATATTATAACTAATTTACTTATCCATCTACAACTACAATAAGGTAAGATCGTCTCTGTAAGATGAAACTTCAGATCCCCTCTGTTTTTTGCGGTCATTGTTTCAACCATCTCAATCTCGTTAATTAAAGCAACCATGCCTGCCTACCACACGCTATGCAATTTGTTTGCATTTTGGTAGCTACTACCACGCTAACTTGCATAAAACTTCCCAATTTGAATTTTGCTTGTTCACTAATTTGATTTGCATAAAAGTACCTATTTTTGTTTATTTGGATATATGCAAGAACATAGCAGAGTATATACAGAAATGTATAGGGGAGCTCAAAGTGGACCGGCTAAGGGAAATAAAATAAAGCAGATATAAAATGTCATATTCAAACAATTTTTTTTGCAGTCTAGTGTTAAAATTATCATAGTTTAATATTACATACACACATTTCCAGTAAATCTTCAAAATATAAATAATAAAAACAATTTAGAAACTTTAAGAAATGCCCCCTTTTTGCCCAGGGTGGTAGCCTAAAGCAGGCACGGCTTCCGGGCAAAGCGGGCACGTAGAGCGAGCACCCGGTATTTTTTCCTGAGATTAGGCATCAATAAGAAGAAAATAGGGAATCAGAGGGGAAAAAACTATGAATGTACCTACATATTTCATTGCACACATATCATTATTATTATATGTATGCAATAATAATAATTTATTATTATTGCAGACAACTTAAGGTGTCTTCTTAACAGTCGGTGAACTTTTTTTTTTGGCCATGACAGTAAAACGATTCAACCAGGGTAAGCAGTGCATGCATCATGAGTCCACATTTGAGAGTCATTGCATTGAATCATTCAGTCAGTCATTGTATTCGGTGAGAGGATCTATATTTGGTTCGTTGCATATAATGCACACGTAATTTTCCTTGTCTGCAGTTTGTTTCTTTTTTGACCTTTTTGGCTTTTCCTTAGTTTTCAAATCCTTCTTAAGGCTGTCATCCTATGAAGCTTGTTGTGTCTTTCTTTTATATTTATTTACTATCTGAAAACAATAGTGGATATCGTTATAAAAAAGGTATAATACCACTTTCAAACATGTAAAAACAACATAGTAGCAATAAATAAAAGCGTTTTGGTGAGTTCCTACATAGATAAGCAAATCGAAAAATTATTAAAGTAAAGTCACCTAGTCATCTTCTATCTTCTATTATCATCTTAATTTCACATTGTTATCTGTCGTTCGAGCATAGCGGGCACGTGCTCGATTTCCTACACTAAAGATTTAAAAATAGGGAAATTATTTAAATAAAGGATCAACTTCATTTCCCATAAACATCGTTTATACTGGGTATAGCGGGCAGGTGCTCGTTTTGCCTTTTTGCGCCACTTGACGTTTTCGTCAAACCTCACCAATAAATGATTGGATTACATTCAAGCAAATATGAACAAAACAGAGTGAAGTAGGCATAAAACAAGTCACATTTTAGTATTGATCTATTTTACTCACAAATAGACCAACCACGATGTACATACTTTGCTTTTTTTCAAAACCCGTGGAAATTAGGTTTTTTTGCCACACGAGCCGCGCGGTCGGCCACAGTTGAGCTTCACGACTGTGGTAGATCGGGCGGGATGGGGGCAACGTCCCCGCGTCGCGAAACCGCGGTAGATTTTAAGGGGTCTTCTCACTTTAGACGCTAAAAAAGCGGTTATTTTCATGAATTTTTTTGATAGGTTTACATTATAGATATTGATATAAAAGTTGTTACACCTAATAAATACACTTTCAAAATACTTTATTTAAAATATTTATTTAAATCACCGATTATAGACGAAAATGGTAGTTAAAAAAATGTTCTAAAAAATTGGAGGTGTGCGCTGTTGATGAAATCTCGGAGTTGGATCATCCGAAACAAAAAAATCAAACGGTTTTAGATTCAGTATGTTAATGGCTCTAGCGCATATCGTATGATTTTAGATATATGCAAAAATAAAAAAATGGCGGTCATTTTCCGAAAAAACAAAAAAAACATGATTTTTCACCGTCTTTGGCAAAAAAAAATGAATATCAAAACATTAAAAATCTTTGATATGTGCTGTAGCTGTAGTTGTAAAGAAAATGTGGTTAACATTTGATAACGATCGGTTCAGTAGTTTCGAAGATTTTATCAACAAGCCGTCGAAAAACGTTGTTACGAGAAAAACGCGTTTAAAGTTTGTTTGGGTTATATAAATACATAAAAAATATTTTTTTAAATGTATTTCGAAAGTGTATTTATTAAGTGTAACAACTTTTATATCAATATCTATAATATAAACCTATAAAAAAAAGCATAAACATTGCCTTTTTTATCGTCTAAAGTGAGAAGACCCCTTAAAACGTTAGTCTTATGGAGGATGCCCGCTTTAGACCGGGTTCTCGCTTTGGGCCCGCTTCCCCTAATTAATGAAGATCTTAAGGCGTTAGTAGCGCAAAAAAAAGGCCTTTTTCATGAATTTTGTTAAAGAAAACTACAAAACTTTTTTAATCGATCAATATACCATCTTAAAGAACACATCTTGAAGAACTTTCAGTAAATTTTTTATTGAAAAATATTACATTGTTTAGTGGCAAATGGCCGTCAATGAAATAATGTTTTTATATACACGGTTTGCGGTGACCAACATTGCGGCGAAGTGGATCATCTGAAAAAAAAAAATGCGGATGGATTTAGGCAAATATAAGTATAAACTAGTCTTTAATCGAAGGATTTTAAAAAATATTCATTTTTCACAAAATGGCGGACAGTCAAAGTTAATGGTTCGATTTTAACAAAAAAAACGGCCGTTTTTTAGCTATAAAACGGCAATTCTTTTTCGAAAAAAAAAATCGAACGATTAAAGATTACATTTTTATGTATTATTCTCTTTCAACGCTCTTTCAACGCGGATTCTTCTCTTTCAACGCTCACATCTCAGTCAATTTTGTTCGGATCGACTTGAAATTTTCAGGACATATTCTCAGATACTTATACTTCAAAAAAATGCAATAAAAAATCGATTTTTTCAAAATCGCAAGTGGGGGTAACCCCTTAATGAAAGATGGTGATTTTTCATAAATACTGTGGTTCCACTTAGCTATACGCTATTATTTCGACAACGTCCATTTCCACTTTCAAGCTTCTAACGTTTTTTTTATTAAGGTTTTCCATAACTATCGAAAAATATCGAAACACCGGTATTCCAGTGTTACAACCTGTCGATATCGAAACAATATCGTTAATAGAAAAAGCTCCAATAGTGCCAAGGTCTACTCGGCGCTGCGTTGTGAAAATGATCAAAGTATCTATTTATCATTGTGCCGACCGGTGAATGGTCGAAAATTGCAGGTGATGTACGGAGGCCGTGTGATCGACAGTTACGATCGTCGAGTATCCAAGATCTACATGAACGAATACTTCGGTGACTTCCTGTTCGATTCGTTCCAGCCGTTTCACTTTTATCGCGACAAGAGCGTGGATTACGTGATCCCGCGGTTGGGCGACCGCGAGGCCTACATCGAGTTCGTCGAAGAATTGCCGCTGGTTAATTCACCGGAAGTCTTCGGTCTCCATCCGAACGCCGAGATCGGGTACTTCACCGAAACAACGAAAGAGATGTGGTCGAATCTCATTGAACTGCAGCCACAAACAGGTTTGCCTCTATACGAATCAACTTGGAGTACGATCTCGCGCCACCTGTTTTGATCTCTCTTCTTCAACTTTTATTCCCAACCAAAAGCTGGCTTGGTATCCACGCGTATGTATGACGAAAATTACTCACTCGATAATCGTTATTCTCGCTCTGGGTCTCAATTCGATGTCGATCGATTGACGCGTTGATCAGAAATTAAAAAAAAGATTTTTAAAAACAATTGCAGCCATCAGCGGCTCAGGAATAAGCAGAGAGGAATTCATCGACAACGTGGCGAGCGAGATACTCGCAAAAATTCCGCCGGAATACGACATGATAAAAGTCAAGAGAAACTTCGGCCTCGGAGTCACTCCATCGGCAGTCGTGCTGTTCCAGGAGCTCGAGCGGTTCAACAAACTCGTGAGAAAAATGAGGACCACCCTGTTGCAGCTAAGAAAAGTATCGTTGCTAAAAGTATCCTTTTTCTCCGATCATCGTCCCCAAAAGTTTAACTACATGTTGGGTGTCTTTTCTCCTTGCATTGTACAGGCGATAGCTGGCGAAATTGGCATGGACGCGATACTCGACAGTGTTTCGAGTGCTCTTTACAACGGCAATTTACCGCGGGAATGGGCAGCTCTGGCGCCGGCGACGAAAAAAAATCTCGGCGGTTGGATGGACCACTTTGAGAAAAGAATAACTCAATACACGAATTGGGTAATATTCTATGGAGAACAACGGCGTCAAAAATTAGCGAAAAATTTGTCTCGGCAACGAGGGCGTACCCAGCTAAGGGCAGGGGGGTTGCCCCCCCCCCAGAAGGGGTTTGTCCCCCCAGAAAAAGAAAAAAGTCTATTATCTGTTGTCCCCGCCTCCTCTTTCTCGAAAGTAATATGAGCTAATCCCCCCCACAGCATAGATCCTGGGTACGTCCTTGATCGGTTATACGAAAAAAGGGGGGGCTGTTTTACCGGCATTTGTGTCTGATTACACAGGCCGGTTGTAACGAGCCAATCGTCATATGGCTCTCGGGTCTTCATATACCGGAAACTTACATCGCTGCTTTGGTACAAATGTCATGCCGAAAGAACAATTGGCCGCTTGACAGATCCCTCGTTTATACCTCGGTTGCCAAATTTTCCAAAGCTGACGAAATCGAAGACAGACCGGATCAGGTATGTGAGAAAAATTTCACGTTCTGTAGTTGTGGTAAAATCTCAAGAATTGGCTGAAATGTAAGTATTGTGTAGATATGACCTTCATGGAATGATGCCCAAAAATTCAATTCGATTCACTGTTTAGTTAATGAGATAATGGCATTTAAATATGGGTATTTCTGTACGCGATCCCTATAGGCCTCCGAAGTAACTCTAGTGGCGCAGCGCTTGCGGCGAGTTTTGGCAAAACTTGGATTGGTTTTCGTCTGCTAGTGCAGTATGCCGGTCGCCATTTAAATCAGGTGTTTGGGTGAATGACAGCACCGCGTGTGATGTTTACGTTGTAAAAACAGCGTTTCACGTCATATTTGGGATTGTTGACGCGCGTTTGAGGAAGAACTTTTCCCATCACAGTCCTTTTCTCACCAGCAACAATTTCGCGAACTTCCGATACATGATGACTATCGAAAGTTTTCTGCCTATATTACAACATCCTTTATATAAATTTCCGATGCAAACAATGATTTAAACAGAAATTTTGTTGTCCGGCGGAAAAAAAATTGTGTGCAGCCAATGTACGCAATTTCTCAACATTCTCTTCGTCACCTACCTATAGATATGCTTTTAGGGCGAAAGGGAGTCATAAGGATACATTGAAATCCGCAAGTAATCGTTATTAGTTCCATCACACTATTTTATTTTATTTACAAGCACATTCCATTCACAATGTGAGATCTACAATCGATGATGCTTGCTCAAGCCTAGCTCTTTCGTGTTTGTGCCGGTTTGACTTAAGGTAGTTCCTTTGCGATAATCTCAACCAAAAGTTTACATACCATGTTCATGTTTAAAAGATTGATAATTGGTTTAATTAGTAATGAATAAAATTAAAAACTACGCAATATTGACTCGGTATACGATGGATATCATTTATTGTCGTAAAATACATTTTGTATTGTGTTTTTGATCGACCATTGCCAGTAAACTTTTTGCCGGGACTGTCCAGGCTTTGCCCCAATTGTTTTTTTTCAGGCTTTGCAAGGCTTTGCACCAAAATTGTGAAGGCTTCTCATGGTTATATCTTGGAAACTAGATGGTGAATCATTCTCATTTTTTTTCACATTATTCGTGATATCTTACTGTACCTTATCCTCGTTTTTTATCAATTTCTTAATTTTAGTTTTGACGGTAGAATTAGTGATGCTCTGTTTGTCCATCATAACGCATTTGTTACGTGTAAACCAAGCCAACTTTAAGTGTAAATATCTCAGGTTTGGGATGGTCAAACTTATTCGAATTGCACAGATGTTTGGATAATGTATTAAATAACGTATATGTCAAATTTCAACCATTTCTTAATTCAACTCTTCTGTGGAGGTACTACCTTAACCGCCATGCGCCAATCCAAGTTTTGCCACCGGCAGCCGTTGCGCGGCGCCACCACGAAAGTTACTTCGGAGGCCTATACCCAACACGTAAACCGATAGGAGTTTGCTCGCACGTCTCGATATAGGTTCTAAACAGAACTTAGGATTTCAAAATAAAAACACACGTGTACGCAGTACTATTGTGGGATTGATTTTTAAAAATGACAAGCTTCGACCGTTTAGTTTCGGAGATATCGACTTATGAAAAGTGGTAATCTTATTCCACACCAAACTCGGCCCAACCATCTGTAACGGAATGGAAACAGTGTACGCTGCAGCCAGCTAATCGGCGCGTGGTCTGGGAACTCGAAGCGTGTTTTTTTTTCTCCCGAGTTCTAGTAATTCTGAGACGGATGTGATATAAATTTATTCTGCAAACAAATATAATCTGTTCAATTTATGCATGTATTTGTCTTTGCTACAGCGAATACAATTTGTAAATCCACGATCCGACGTCCTTCGACAGCGAATTTTTGTTGCTGATGGTTGAGGTTATGGTTATTCTCATCGCGTTTAGCCGCATTTGCTTGACACATGGCTGGCACAGCTTTCAGTTTTTTAGCAAGCGCCTTTTTTCTTGTGAACTTTCCTTTGTGTCGCATTTGGGTTGACATTTTGACGCTTTTTTTATTTATATAAAATATTTTGCGAAAGACGGATCGTAGGAAGCTCGACGCTATGCCTGCAGGAAAATCGCGCTGTTGTCACGATTACAGCGCCGCTCTCTATACGACTATGGGACCTATCTATGCATGAGGTGCGAATGTGTGGGACATATTGAGGGTACAAGCTCTGTCAAAAATTTACATCTAACAGCAGCGTATATGCATTGGGTGTTACGATACGCTTCGACCGGAACTTTTGGCTCATACGTGTACCTACCTTAAAGATAATTCACTCGAGACTCATTGTCAGGGGCGGAGCCAGGGGGCAGGGGTGGACACCTTCGGCCCAGAAATCCGGGTGCTCCCCGGAAGAAAATCGATCCGAAATAATAAAATTCAAATAGTCGATTAATTTTATTTAAGTTCCACCCAAGCAAGCATAAATAAACGATTTGATAATATTTGGACGGAATAAATGCTGGAAATTTAAGAAAGCGTATTGGGGAGGAGTACTGTCCTAACTTATATAAACTTTGCCAAGCAGCGATAGTACTCTCACAAGGGGGCATTCCCTACTCCCCATCACCGATTTCGCTCAAATTTATAGGACATGCAGGACTTGGCTAGAAATGAAAGTACCCGAAGTAGGAACTCCAGATGGCCAAGCGTTTAGAAGATAAAAATGTTGACGCGGCTCTCGCACCGTATAAGCCATTTACCTTAGTATGCTTGCCAAGCAGCGGTTGGCGCAGCGGTTGGCGCAGCGGTTGGCGCAGCGGTTGGCGCAGCGGTTGGCGCAGCGGTTGGCGCAGCGGTAAGAGCTCGGAC
This sequence comes from Ophion ellenae, assembly GCA_963210295.1. Taxonomy (NCBI): domain Eukaryota; kingdom Metazoa; phylum Arthropoda; class Insecta; order Hymenoptera; family Ichneumonidae; genus Ophion; species Ophion ellenae. The sequence continues at coordinate 14,638,297 of OY723392.1, forward strand.
TAGTAATTCGATGGTCGTGGGTTCGACTCCCTGTGTGGAGACTTTTTTTTTTCTTTTTCTATCTTTTTCTCAATTTTTATATCATTCATTTTTCAATTGAGCAAAGAGGTGAATAATTTATTTTATTTATTTATTCATACGCAAAAGGCATATGGGACATCATTTTTTAATGAGCGTATAATCGTAGAAAATTTGGAGTTGCTGATTGACTCGTGGGGAGGACAAACAAATCCGCAATTATACGACGAACTCTTCCAAGATGAAAAAGGATTGCTAACGTGTAGCATCAAAGTAATTCCTCCTAAATGTACTCCACTGGTGCAACCCTGCGATGTATATTCTTATCGTCAGGTTAAAAACTTTATTTAAAAAAATACAAAATTGCTCTTATCTCATCGAGCAAGAAAAAGAAATAACTTCCCGAGAAGACTGCATAAAAAAGCATTCGATTGTTCATCATCAATTATCCGCGCCAATATTCGGTAACATGTTACGTTACGCGTGGTTCGCTTCTAAACTTTGCGATGAAAGAGAATGCTTTATGAATGTCAATCGAGTATGTTTTTCTATGGAGACGTTGAAACAACGATGTGGTTGTAAAAATGCGGCGTTTATAAAGTGTGCTAGATGCAGAAATAATTATTGTTTCCCGTTTCTACGATAAATATCATTCCGACACATGTAAATCATCGAATGTCAACAAATAACGTTGTGAATTTTCATGTACAATGTCTTTTCGTATGCGCTTTAATTACAATGCCTTGTTGAAAAGTCCGAAATCCCAATTTTTATCTTTTCTATGCCTTTTGCTTAATTGGAAAATGAATAATATAAAAATTGAGAAAAATATAGAAAAAGTCTCCACACGGGAAGTCGAACCCACGATCATCGAATTACTAGTCCGAGCTCTTACCGCTACGCGAACCGCTGCTTGGCAAACATGCTAACGTAAATGGCTTATACGGTGCGAGAGCCGCGTCAACATTTTCATTTTCCCAACGCGTGGCCATCTGGAGTTCCCACTTCGGGAAACTTTCATTTCTAACCAAGCCCTGCATGTCCTATAAATTTGAGCGAAATCGGTGATGGGGAGTAGGGAATGCCCCCGTCAATGAGCTCCGCCGGCTGTGAGAGGAGTTTTTCTGTCATGAGGCGAATAAAAATGTCGCTGACAAGGAACATCACTGACGTGTCCACCTTCGATTTTGCTGAAACTCATATATGTGGAAAAGCATTGAAAACTATTAGACACGTTTTTTTTATCGGTGGAGAAACGGTTTTAAAAGGGGAAACCACCCCTCAAAGAAAGTCGTGTCGAGGGGTGATTTTGCAGTTTCACCCACAAGCAGCCCACCGATCTGAAGGAAACCAAAACCAACATTCTTCTAATGTAAAGCAATGAAAAATCCACTATAGAAGCCTTTTTAGGGGTAGTTTCACCCTTTAGAGCCGTTTTTCCACCCACAAAAAAAAACGTGTTTAATACTTTTCAATACTCTATCACATATATGAGTTTTATCAAAATCAAAGGTGGGCACTTAAGTGATGTTCCTTGTTAGAATCACAATGTTTTAGCATCGACTCTCTCATATGTCACTGCTGATCATAGAGAATGACATTGTTAAAAAAAATTCCTACAAAAAAAGTGTTGCAGAAAAAAATTTTAAACTAAGACTTATTTAATCGAGTACTTACTGAACGTGAAGTTTAAAGGCTGGTAACTGGATTAAAGAATGATGGAGAATTAGTTGACTTTTTTAAGGTATTGCGAAAGTTTGATATTAATGTTAACATGAACGTGTGATTAAAGCTTCATATTTTATGGGTGTTACGTGATTTTCGACTGTTGTGAAAATGGTATTTTTTAAAAGATGATTGTGAACAAAACCACTTTTTTGTCAGGCTAGTCGCCCCACCGTGAAAAAATGCTGTCTATGTCAATGTCAAGACTATTTCTTAAATATGAGAACAATTGTAGTCGTATCCTAGCCTGTTGCATAAATAGCCAGAGTTGCATATCAATACCGGGCGGTCTCACTATTGTAAAGTATAATATTTTTTAAATGCTCCATTTCAAAATTCGTATTCAGCTCAATTTAAGGCAATCGTTCGGCATATTTACAGGGTTGTTACGTGCAAGGTTTGTTTCTGGAGGGCGCCAGATGGGACATGGAGAGTCATTGTCTGAAGCGGTCATACCCGAAAGTACTGATGGAGGAATTGCCGATCGTTACGATCATACCGATCGAAGCTCACAGATTGAAACTGCAGGTACCCAATGTTCATTACCAATTCATCCCTACAACGTGATCCCCAGCAATTTAACCTTGAAAGCTACAAATATTAAAAAGACCACATGTGTATTGTTTGCGAAAATATTTTTGCAAAATAAAAATTGATTGAATAATATAACCATATATTTCGCAATCAATAAAGGTATTAAAAAAATTCAACCGGGAGACCAAACTTTCCATTCAGACACCCTGACAACTTCCTATTCCACATATAAATTATTCAGATGTTCGTAATGAAATATTTAAAGTTACTTATAATGAATAAAAATAAATACTATAAGTAGTTATAGTAAAAATCTTAATAAAAATAATTAAATAACATACTAAATTACTCATTTCGCCAAAGAAACAATCCAAACAAGCACAAACAATTATCGATGTACTGTTATTCAAGAGCACTTCCCATTAGGTTGGACTGTTTCAATTTCGTTATTATTTCTCGAGAATAATAAATGAAAATATTGTAAACACTTGACCGAGGGCTGACTCATTAAGGCATTCAATTTTGAACTTAAAAATACCTAGAGCTCAAGATATTCAATTGAGCTGAAAGTGACCACAGTGTAAAGTATTTAGAAGTCGAGATACCCTGGCTCGATTTCTGAGGTTTAAACATGGTGTTGAAGTTTGCATAGTTGGAACGCAACGAAAGCTCTTTTTACATTTTATTCTCCATATTTTTATTGTCATAGAAGATGTTTTTTTAGAGATTTATATTGTAGATTGCTGAATATCTTTGGGGGGGGGGGGGGGGGGGGGGCAAGGTTAATTCGCCATACAAAAAAAACATATTTACGATAATTTTTTTTGGCGACACAGTTAATATATGTTTATTTATGTAATTAGTATATAATAAGAGGGCATTTGAAGGATATCAAGAAGGGCATTCACAGCAAATCTTTGCAGACGCCTCAAACGAAAGTTACATTGCGGTGAAACGCATAACTCGTCACTGGATCATCTGAAATAAAAAAACCAAAAATATTTAATTAGTTGATAAGTTCCTTGAGGTAACTCTGTCAGGGTTTTTTAATTGATTTTTTTAATTTTGGTTGTAGAAGTCAAAATACCGATTTTTCATTTTAAAATCCGGAGATTTTGTTATTGCAAAATAAATTAAAGTTATAAAAAATAAAAATCTTGACAGCGTTACCTCGTAATTTATGTGTAGAAAGAGTGTGTAAAATGTCAAAAGGATTGGTGCAGTAGATTTCAAGCTAGAGAGTTCACCGATTTTGAAAATGCTAAGGGTGAGAAAAACGCGTTAAAAAGTTTCACAGATTGCTACACTAGAAGATAAAAAAATAAACATCAATAAACGAGTGTTTTTTCATGTACTTACGCAGAATCATCGATGCCAGGCTCATAAAGCATTCATACGAGTATGGCAAAATAAGAAAAATCGTAAAAAAAAATCTTACCCCCCCCCCCCCCACAAATGGTTAAAGGATTTTAGTAGGCAAACTTTGCCAAAAGAAATTGAAGGAATTCAGAAATATTAATTTCCCTTGCATTTCAATTATGCAAACTTCAACCTCATCAACCCTAGAACACATGTATCATTTTTTAAACTTCTAACTCATGACTGGGGCAGATACCTACCCCACGCGTTTTGCGCAGGCACATCGCTCTACTGAGCAGTAAAGAGAAACACCAGTACATGAATATCTTAAGGGGTTAGGCTACAGTAACTGGTACATAATCATGTGCGAATTTAACCATTTTTTTCGTATGAAAAAGTGATTCACTCATAAAATTAATTACACATCTATTTCGTATGAATATCAAGCTGTTAGAAAAAATATATATAATTTTTTTCGATGTACATAATGGCCGAATACTCGAAACTTCTCGAAACAGCTTTTTTCCAATTGGCGTGACAAATAACTTTAACAATTTTCACTCGATTTACTTCAAATTTAAAAGTTATATTCCTAATTGCACTTCGCAGAGTCGTACGTACGGAATTTCTGATTAATCGAAAACTTTTCATTTTATGAGCAGTGATAACGTAATTTTCCAGTGAAAATTCATTTCTTAAGTTCAAATACCTACAACCTTTGAATAAAACAATATTTTCTAAATTCCATACGTACTTCTCTAGGTATTCTAATGTAGATTGACGAGAATTTTTGTTTTTTGTTCTAGGTAAAAAATTGTGGATGCTAAATGTCACGCCACGGAGCGCCTAAAAAAAGATAACAGAAAATATTAGTGGTCGGCCATTTTGTACATCGAAAAAAAAATATATTTTTTTTCTAACAGCTTGATATTCATAATAAATAGATGTGTAATTAATTTTATGAGTGAATCATTTTTTCATACGAAAAAAAATTGTTAAATTCACAGATGATTTTATATCCGTTACTGTGACCTAACGCCTTAATCAGACAAACCCTACTCTTCAATTAGAAAGAGGGTGGTGTAAGGCAAATTCGATTTAATTGACATTTATTTAGTGAACAACCGATTTAAACACCTACATAGGCCGAAACTCAGCGAAAATCGCATTTTTCAAACAAAAAATTGATCTCTTTTCTTCTAGTTAACAGATCCTCAAGTTTCGTACAGCGTTTTAGACAAGAAAAATTGAGCTTACTGAAGAAAATTAGTTGAACTATATTCCGTTCGAAAAGTATATTTATATTGGGAAATGAAAATGGGGAAGATACAAAATATGTAAATACGGAAAAAGTCAATGGAAACACAACAAAAAAATGTTTACAGGAGTTCCTGTATATTTTTCTCTTGTTTATAGAAAAAATAGTATATAATTAATATTCATAATGAACATAAGAACATAAACAATATAAAGAAATCGTACATGCAGCTCATTCTAGTGTCACGCAAATATAATATAATATATTGGGATGTTGAATAAGTTCTCGCTGTTTTTTTCGTGACAATTAATGCTTTTTTTTTAAAATAATTCTTAATGCATTCAAACGTTTCGAAACTGTCGTGTGATCAACTCCTAATGATTCTGCAAGTTCAGCTAGCGGCTGCCATGAGTCTCCATGAAGCAATGCCTCAAATTCAACACATGAAAATCATTATCTTGGAAGAGTCTAAACCAATCTCTGCGTGTTGTTTCCGACAAGGCATGGTCGCCGTAAGCCTCAACAAGCACAGGGTATTTTACTCTATGTAAGAAAAATACTAAGAATGTATAAATAAGGTAGTTTTTGCGATAAGCAATCGAATAATGTTAGTTTTTATTTATAAAAACACAAAATAAATGTTTTAATCATTTTTTAACTTGTTAAATTAAAAGGTAATTATGCAGAAGTGGGGCTCCACCACAATTTTTGCGGGAATTTTTTTTTCTTGCCATGAATTGCTTTAATTAGTCACCACTAATGATATTCAGCCCGCGGATGCTGACATTTTTAATTATTTCCATAAATTATGGAGTTTAAAGAAAAAGAAGTTTTCATACAGACATTCTTGCAAGATCACCTTTAATAGATCCACACTTGAACGCATGAACAATGACGGTGTATTGTACCTTCGTTTCGAAATAGAGATCAAAACAGGAACTGTTGGTTGGCTTATGTGTGTGTGTGTGTGTCAACTGAGACAGCGACTTTTAGAATCCTGCACTTTTACACACACACACACACACACACACACACACACACACACACACACACACACACACACACGCACGCACACACACACACACACACACACACACATTCTACTGCGTGTTTCGCCAAACTTCAAAACCCCATACATTATGGGAATATTTAAAAATGTCAGCCTCCGCGAGCTGAATATCACTAGTGGTGACATAATAAAGTCGTCCATGCCAAAAAAATCTTTTAGCATTGAAGTTGGCGTGGAGCCCCACTTCTGCATAATTACCAATTCAAATTTTTAAATCAGTTTTTATCATTTTAAATTTAAATAAATGTTTTAATCACTTTTGAATTTTAATTTAATTTTTTCAATTCATTTTAAAAAAAATACTTTTTCTATCTGTTCAACGAACATGCGAAACGGTAGCCGCCATAATGGATTCCGACGTGACGTCATTGACATAGTAAACAAAGAAAGCGGTAGACGTATAACCTGTGAAAGAGAGCGTCAACAACTATATATACTCGTTTGTCATAGTTAATTGCAATTTTTTAAATAGTTATCTGTACTTCAAAAAAGAACAAATGAGTTTTTTTTTACTCTGACTTTGAATGTCTTTTCGCAAGTTTTAACCAAGTCTTCCTCATATTGGTATCAATTGACATTTTAATCCACAACTTTACCGGTGTGTTTACAGTAGTATTCTTACATTTAGGAACAACACACTAATGATAGGGATTGTAACTTACTTATAAGGTAATCCTATCGCTTCGCACTAGTTATACTGCTGATCATACTTGAGACTTGTACAATTAGCGCTTTTAACATATGCAAAAAAAATAATTTGTAATAACGAAAATTTTCCATGTGTAAACTGTTGAATGAATGTTCACATTTAATTAGAAAAATGAAAAAATAGTTATTCCAACGATCCGCGCAGTATTTCTAGGTTTGATATTTGGCGACATTGGTTCTATCTCCGTCTCTTTTTACTCAACCAGACGAGTTTAACCTCCATGCTTTTCAATGTCGATCTGTCAAAACTAAAGTCAGCTGTTGCCTTGCTGTCACGTCTCTTTATCGTAGCAAGTGGTAATAAATCCAATACCGGAAGTTCAAATTAAACTTGATATTATATTAAAATTAGGTCAATAAGCGTAATTTTTCTGAGCGCATTGGATTGCTGCAAGTGTTAAGTATATAAATCTGATTATTTTTAAGAAACTGAGGAATTACTACTGTTATTTACACTTTTGTAGCGACCGGAAATTGGGGTTTTGTATGTTATCTCGGAATTCCTTCACAAAAATACGCACTTTTAAAATTTTTTTTTCCTGTAACTAGGTCGATAACCAATCCTGAAATTTTACAGAGACAATTATTAATATATTTAGTGAAACTCGAAAAAAAAATGAAAATCCTATGAATTGAAGCCTGGCGATAAGACTACTTTAACCAAAAAAATATACGTTTTCACTAAAATTTAAATGCTTTTTTTAGTGCACTTATCGATTTCCTAAAATAGAAACAAACATTCTAGTAGTTTATTACCACTAAAGGGTCAAGTTGAGACACCTTTAAAAAAAAGTTTAATACCCTATTCTGTGTGCTTCGGCTGCAGGTTTTTAAAAATAAAGCAGTGCAGTAAAATTCTCCGCAGATACTCTTTTTTGGCACGAAATTTGACATGTTTAACACTATGAAAAAAAGTTGTTTACACTTCGGCGAAATGACACACTGAATTTGAAGCTTGCTTATAGTATTTATTCATAGATGCGTTACCATCCTAAACTACTGTGGCGACTCTGTCACCCCAAAGTTGTCCAATTCCCTTACCGACTCAGCATACATTCTCAGGCGCTTGCAGCGGCAGCGGCAAAAGGTTGAAAGCCGCTAACAAATTCAAATAGAGTTTATATAATTATTATTATTCCTTTGTCTAGTTGTAAAATATATATATAGAGTTTGAAGACTGACGCCATTCGCTACGGTTACAAAACAGATTAAAAAAGAATAGTCAATATACGAAAGTGGAAGCGCCGTCGGTAAAAATAAAATATACGCAAAAACAAAACCCTTCTGATATTAATTATTTGTGGACAAGGACACTAAACCCCACACTACCAGTTCTGGTAACGCCATCTGTTGGAAAAGTGCGATAACTTATTCAACGCCCTAATAATATAATATAAAATCTACAGCTTTAGGTAATATGTGCAACGATTTGCGCTAAAATTACGTAATAATACGTAAAATATATTGATTTTGAACCCGGTGTGTTGGTCTAGTGGTTAGCGTGCTGGCCAGCGGATCGAGAGGTCGCGGGTTCGAAACCCAGTCGCGTACTTTCGTCGGGAAATGTTTTTCATCGACATTTTTCGGCGAAAGACGACTAGTTCCGTGACTGGGAAGCGAACTTGTGATCGGCTGTATCGGTATAGGTTTTCCGCAGTTTCCCTATGCCCATGGCAGATATGTCATGGTGAATACGATACGGAGGGGGAAGTCGCCTGCGGCCGCAAGCGCGGTGGGGGGGCTGGAATGGGAGGTAAGAACGAAGTTGAGGCGGATTGGGGCTCGTAAAAAGGGGAAGACCCTGTACGGCTGGAAACGAACCAATAAAAAAATATATATATCGATTTTGGTAAAAAAAAAAATAAAAATTCACTTACCGCCACAAAACACCATTGGCAACATCAGAATGGGGTAGATAACCCCAGATGCTCTGGAAAATCGTTTTGCTTGACAACAAGCGGGTAACGGATACCACTGCTGGGCATGCCCTCACAGCCAGATAGTTAAACTTAATTATGATCACGGTCCACAGTCGATAATACTGATTTATAGCTTAGGAATGCATTTTGAAAGTCAACTGGGGTGGATTTCTACCCCGTATATGAGGTCTAGGGTTAATCAACCAAGTAAAAACAAATTCTGGCCATCTTGCCTACGACGCGCAAGATTTTGTTTCTGTAAAATACTCTCTTCCTTTCATTTTCGATTAACCAAAACATTTTCTTATTCGACAGAATACGATAAAGACGCCGGTCTACACGACGTCGAATCGACGCAACGCTATGGGCGTAGGTTTAGTTTTCGAAGCGGATCTGCAAACCGCCGAGCACATATCTCACTGGGTCCTCCAAGGAGTTTGCCTCGTACTAAATACCGATTAATTTATTAACGTAACAAAGTGTATGAAACATCGCTCGGAAGGGTTTCACGCGGTGACTCGTTGCTCTGAAAATTGACCTAGTCAACGTTATCGTTTGCTCGACAAGTCGTACGAACTTTGTGGAAATTTAGAAGCAACTACCTATCTGCGGTAGACAAAGATTGTAAAACGAGCTGTCTACGAAGTCGGACAATTTTTGCCACTTGACCCAATCTCCACGGTGCAATTGTTCGGGGCTTTTGGCACGTCCAACGAAGTGCGGATCAACCACCAGCAAGTAGGCATTCTCCAGCCCCACGTGGAGCCCGAAGACTCCTTTGCTCGAGCAATCCTTGTCGCCGCCCATCATCACAGGACTGCCGAACGTTTGGAAGTGCCTCTTCAAGTTCGTCACGTGATCCTCGAGATTCTTGCCCTTCGTGACGTGAATGATTTTACTTCGAATCTCGTATCGCTGATCCAACACCAGACACACCTGTGCCAATGTATCGTTTGGAAACAATTAGTATTGAATTGGGAGGTGATCGGAGATCTTTTTTTTACCTCGAAGCTTCCGATCCATGACCTTGAACCTAGGAATGATGGCTCCTTGTCTTCGATGTCCACCAATATTTTTTGTATTTCCGGCAAACTCGGCACCCCAGCAGCCAATTCTCGGTTTAAGTTTAGCCAGGAACAAATGGTTTGTAGAGTACGGTAACCGCATCCCCATCCCTGAAACAAGTATACATCGTTTAACGCTGATACAGACACTGCATATTTATTGTTCATTAAGGCAGTATTGATGGCTAAAAATTTGACCAAAATCGTTTTTTTCATATTTCATTTTATTAGTCTACCTTTCTGAATACGTAAGTGGAAACCGTTTGATGATACTCATAAAATTTGTCGAGTTATAGAAATTGTTAGGTTGGAAAGTAAGTCTTGCGACACAAACGATACTTTTTATAAATAAACATAACATTTTATGAAGATAAGATTAATCGATGATATAGTCTCCCTCTTCATCGACAACTCGTGTCCAACGCTTTGGTAAACTTCGAATGTCAGTCGTCCAGAAATCTTTAGGTCTTGAATGGATAAACTCTTTAAGAAGGTTGCTCAGCTATCGCGAAATAGTGAGAATTTGCTGAAATTTATTGAGGATAATTGAGAACAGGTGTTACGACTCCGTGTAAATTTTCAAGTACTTCGTCTGCGTGATTGTTGAGCAATTCATTATTAATTAGGCTCGTACACGGGCGACATAGCAAAAGCTTCATGAGACCTCTAATACGACTGTCGCAACATAATAAAAATAGTAAGAATTGAATGGAAACAGGCGGAAAAAATTCTTGAGATTTTGATGAATAATTCCAACGAAGAGTACAGCGTTTTGTCTGTCTCGTTATCGAGATATTCGTGAAATAAAACGGGAAATGTCAGCTGATTCGCGTAAAAAGATAAAGCGCCCTACGGCACGTGGCAGCGCTGCTGTCAAGTGGGCCATTTTGAAAAGGAGCCAAAATTTGAAACGCACGAACGATTGCATCCTTCCTATACATTTCTTACCGCGGTTTCATAAAAAGTATTTGAATAATTGGAATCATTCTTTACAGAAGATGCAGGGCATGCACTGAGAAAAAAGAATCGTTCGATGTGCAAAATGCTTTTTGTTGTCTCGAAATTTTGTTGTTTTAACAGTTGCTCAGACATGCTAAATAAGCAGATAGTTCAAATGTATCTTTGGTTACTGCCCAGCTATACTGTTTTGTTATGCCAATCAAAAATCAAGTTGAACGTATTTAACGATACAATTTTTTTTAACCAACTGAATTTTGGATGGATGGACGAATTTTTTTTTTCAATGTGTGTTTCGACATAACCTTCAAATCAATTACGCATCGTCCCTCGACTGCGCATCAATTGTCCGGCTTAACTACTTTTTTTCTGCCGCTTTCCAGGTTGTACTTGATCCAACCGTCGATTGTACTGTTTTTCGATTTGTATCTTTCCCTTCCATTTTTTCATTTGCGCCGAAGAAAAAAAAACGAAACTCGCGTAGGATGTTTGACAGCTATGCGCTCACGATGTGGCGTTCGTACTGAGCTCAGTGATATCAGTTACTGAGATCTAAATTGCGCGTTTGCCACATTCGAACTTGGTTAATAACTTATTCGCGATGTAAATAAACAAAAAAGATTAATAACATTTCTAAACAGTCAATTATATGCATTCCACATATTTATTAGCTGGAATTTATTTAATTTACGTAACCGGAAATTTGGTTATTCGGGGTTCGCAGCCGTTACAGGCGCCCGTGTTTAAGCATATGCGTTCCCTTCTTGCCGCCTGCACCGAAAAGACCCTAAGCAGCCTCTTTAAAGGTACAGTGCGAGTAGTGTGAGGCCGTGTTGCTGAATACGTATTGTTGAGGAATCAGCTTCGATTCGGCCAATGAGAGTTTCCAAGGTCGTGATGGAAAAAAGTTTTTCTGTTACATTTCGATCCTTGTTTTGGATCCTCTCCAGAAACTTTATTTGTTCTACAAATTATGAGATACAAATTCTATGGACAGAGTTTACAAGATTTTTTTATAATTGTGCGTTGTGTTATAAATAAGTTATAAATGTGTTATAATGATTTGTGTGAATTGTGTGTTAGTTTTTTTCACTAATTTAAACCATAGTGATATTGCATGAGCAATTCCTTGTAGTTTGTTAATTTATTCTTTTTGTTGCGTGACAAGAGTGGTTTGTGAGAGTGTGATGTTATCTATTATAGATTTTTTGGTTAGGAAATATGTCAATGACGAACCTGAATATTGTCGATATTTCCAGTTTTTTTTGTGTTTGTGCTTGGAAGATGATTAGCATGGTTAGTATTTATGTTGGTCCTACACTATCTCATGAAGGTGAATCGGACCCTTTGTTTCAATCGATTGAGAGAATTTATCGTTTTTTTTGGCGATTTCTATTATCTGTAAAGATTTAGTATTGTAAGAGAATTGTTAGTGTGATCTATGATTTTTTTTTTTCAATTAACGAAATGTCGTGTGAATGTGATATTCACCAATTGAAATTTTAGATTTTTTAAAATAAAAATAACTATATATTCGCAAGCACTAAGAAGAAATCGAGAAATTTTCTCTGTTCTACATGTCAAGTAGTGATGTCTCAGAGAGTTCGAGAGAAACTGAGTGGTGAACTTAATTTTTCTGGAGAGAGGGAGAATGATCCTTTGGCAATGCCGTGTCAAGGGTTTTAAAATACCTGTGTCATATTAGGAATTTTCAAAATCCATGCATCGTGTCAGGAGTTATGAAGTTAATGTGTTGTGTCAACGAGTTTTAAAATTGAGTCACAAGTTTTTAAAATTTATATGTATAGTTATGGTTATAAAATATTATTATGATTATATTATTGAGTTATATATCGAGCTTAGTTTATTTATGTCTGTTCCAAAATGTATGGCATTAGGATGCGCTTTAATTTAAATCATTTCTGGGATCAATCTTTTTTTGTAGAACAGAGAAAATTTCTAGCTTCCTTCTTTGTGCTTGCGAAGATATAGTTATTTTTATTTTAAAAAATCTAAAATTTCAATTGGTAAATATCACATTCGCACATTTCGTTAATTAAAAAAGAAAATTCATAGATCAAACTAAAGATTCTCTTACAATACTAAATCTTTACAGATAATAGAAATCGCCAAAAAAACGATAAATTCTCTCAATCGATTGAAACAAAGGGTCCAAATCAATTCAATCCTCCGATCCACCTTCATGATATAGTATTGGACCAACATAAATACTATCCATGCTAATCATCTTCCAAGCACAAAAACAAAAAAAACTAGAAATGTCGACAATATTCAGGTTCGTCATTGACATATTTCCTAACCAAAAAATCTATAATAGATAACATCACACTCTCACACACCACAATTGTCACGCAACAAAAAGAATAAATTAACATACTACAATAAATTGCTCATGCAATATCACTATGATTTAAATTAGTGAAAAAACCTAACACACAATTCACACAAATCATTATAACACATTTATAACTTATTGATAACACAAAGCACAATTATAAAAAATCTTGTTAACTCTGTCTATAGAATTTGTATCTCATAATTTATAGAACAAATAAAATTTCTGAAGAGGATCCGAATCAAAGATCGAAACGTAACAGAAAAACTTTTTTCCATCACGACCTTGGAAACTCTCATTGGCCGAATCGAAGCCGATTCCTCAACAATACGTACTCTTTAAAGGTAATTTGAAAATCCGTTTGATTATCAACAGGCTCATAATATAACAGGCCCTCGATGAGAGTAAAACTTTTCTCTCTTCACGGGATGGTTTAGAAGTTGGTTCTGTTTTTTCCCCTTGAGGTAGTCGTTGGCGCTTTCGTGTTCGGTTAACGTATAACACCCAGCTTTCATCTCCAGTGATTATTTTCTTGAGCAAATCCTTTCAGTGCGAACGAAGCAACAATGAAAGATAAATAGAAACGCGTGTCGCAATGTTCGACTCACTGAGATCGTGGGGTATCCAAGATGATATTACTTTTCTACATACAAGCTCTTTCAAATGTTCGAGGATTGTGGAGTGACTACAGCCGAGTTCGTTTGCTAACTCTCGTGACGGTGCATTAGGTTTCATTCGTAGAAGAAATCGCAATGCTTCGTCGTCAACAATAGTTTTCCTGCCGGACCTAGATTTGTCTTCAATGGACATATCGCCAGAACGGAAACATTTCAACCATCGGGATACTGTTGAATGATGACCTACGTTACTGTTGAACATACTGCACATATTAGTAGCAGCAGATCATGCAAAACGTCCTGTAGAAATTCGTAATAGGCGCTCACTCGAAGTGTTCTTTGATCCATATTTACTAATACTGTCTAATCGCAACGAACGAGCGCCTTATATACCCTTTGACATGGACCTTCTTGGAACATTCTACGAATTTCTACTCTCGAATGTTCTCGAACTGCTTTGCTGGGAAAAATACTTAAACCGAGCAATTACTGTCTTCGTCGTAATTTCGTAACTTGTTTGAAAACTGACTCTTTCATCACGAAAATTAGATAGATATTCAAAGTTCATAGTTATGTTAACTGTGGGCAAAAGAAATACATTAGATTTGACAGTTGATACACAACTAGGGGATTACTGGGAGATCAACATTCACTACCAAGTAATAGATAATATTATTGTAAATATAAAACGCCAATTTGATAATCTACCGTTAGCTCATGCAGTTGACGTATTTTCTAAATTGAATATGAAGAACGAAGAGGATTTCATCAATAATTATTTTTAAATCTTAATAATCCGTCAGCCTTAGAAGCTGGAGTTATGGTAATGAAAAACATACTTCCAATTAAAAATGACGAAATAAACGCTGGCCATTTGAGAAAACCTATTAAAGAGGAGTACTGCCCAACCCTTTTCTGAACAGCAATAGTAGGGGAGGCTGGGGTCGATAGAAACATGGGTCAAATTAAACAAGTTGAATAACTCGAAGATGGTTATTGATAGCGGTGGGGCCCTAAGGGGGAAGGAACTGCTTTGCATATCGGAACCTGTCGCTTAGTTCACGCCGCCGCTCCGAGAGCGTCGAACATTTTATGTGGGTGCATCGATTTTCGACACTGAAAGTAAGTTTTTTTTACTAATATTATTTTGCGTATTGCTCCAAAACTATTGTCCCTTCTTCAGCGTTGTTTACAGTCATCATTACTATGAATATCCTAGTGAGTTTATTGTGGTTAGCACCTACCTACACATTTAGGTTATTTGTTATTGGATAAATTATTTGAAGCGAGTGTATGGGGGGCAGTTGAAACAAACGCTTCGAGGTCAATTGAAACGTGTTTCTATTGACCCCGAACAAACATTTTATACGCAAGCAAGTTTTCCAAATCATGTTTTTTTTTTTTAGATGCCAAGAAACCGTCCCAAACTACGAACTGCGGAAGCTGCAATCTCGAAAATTATAAAAAGGCATATGAAGATGCCAAAAAATATATATAAAATTATCAAAACGCTAAATAAGGGTAGGAAAAAGAGAGTCATTAATATACACCGATACCCCAGAAAAAGTAGAGACAAGGAAAGAGACTGCAGTAAAATACCGCAGAAAACAGGCTAAGAGAGTAAAAAAGAACCTCGGGGAAAAAAATAAAGAAAAAAGCAAGAACAAGAATAAACGTCAAAATGGAGAGTTTTCTACAGATGATAAATATAAAAAATACTTCTCTCTAGTTTGCGTGGAAAGTTAGGGCCACAGCAGGCCAGAAGAAAGCTGGGTGCAATGTTCTGGGTGCAGGCTGTGGGCACACGGAGCTTGCACAGCAGGCGATCTGATTTATTTGTGCCATAATTGTGAATCCAAATAATGTTTATATTTGAGTGTTTGGACCAATAGGTCTTTGTTGATTCCTTAGAAGTTGATAAATATTAGATAAAAACTTTTAATAGTGTTGTTTTTAAATAAGTCGATCTCATTGAGTACCTCGCTAGTAACAAAAACTATTCTCTGACTGATTATCTTTAGTAAATTTAAACTAGATAAGACAAATTATATTAACACCTCAATATGCCTTCGGTGATACCAAAACTGAAATGAAAAGCAATAAAACCGATTATTTTAATTAAAAGTGTATTTCAATCACAAGAAACATACTTTATCACTTCATACACATCATCAACAGTACCTGGGTTTAGTAAAAACATCAGTTCAATCAGCTGAAAACACCTGTTTCAACTAGCCCCAGGCACCGTTTCGATTGACCCTGACACAGGGTCAAATGAAACGTTTTCCAAGAGTTTCTAAATAGCTTCTACCTAAGTTTAGGGCATATTAGAAGCGAAGTCAATAATGCTATCATATAGCCAGATAATCTAGCTATAATTTAAGCCCATTACCAAACAGATGAGGTATAAACTGAAGTCACATTAACCGATTTTCTCAAAAACGTTCCAATTGACCCCAGCCTCCCCTAGTGTTAGTGAGCTCTGCCAGCTGTGGGCGGAGTTTTTTTTTGCCATCTAGGGAAAGTCGGGGCAAGATGATAACGCTAAGGTCATGCTCAAATAAAACAATACATATATGAATCAGTCAACTTTAGTTATTTTTTAAACTAATCTACTTTTATTAATCTTTTCATTTGCGAAACAAAAAAATCAATCTTTCTCATTTGTACCATACAATATATGTTTTTAATTAAACCTGTAGTTTTCCCATCTTACCCCGTATGCGGGGCAAGATGAAACAGCGCTGGGATAATGATGGGACACGAATTATTGGCATCTTTCGCACATAAAAGTGATTTAATTCTCAATACTATCAATTTGATAAGCCAATCGTCTAAGTTCTGTCGGATTAGTCCGAATAATTTTGCTTCCATATCATTTCGATAATTTGTAAGTTCTTTTTCTTCCCCTGGGAGAAACACCGGTTGAAGAGGAACCAAATGCTTTACTAGTTCCATTTCACCCGTTCTAACGTAAATAGTGGTACGTTGTAAAATATTTCGGGTTTGCGATAGCTTGTATTTATCTTGCCCCATTAGATGGTTAACGAATTAAGAGGTAAGGCCACAGTAGAATTTAAAAAAAATCGATTTTTTTTTCGCTAAAACGGTGCTTGATCATGATAAGGATGAGTTACTATTCGATTTATAGCAAGAACACTTTTTTTCACCGACTTTGAGCGTATAACGTAAGCCCACCTCTGGCACGGCCATAAAGTACCTAACTCTAGACGCGTTTTTCTCGAAATAGCTTTTTTCCAATTGGCGTGGCAAATAACTTCAACAATTTTCACTCGATTTACTTTAAATTTATAAGTTATGATCCTAATTGCATTCCGCAGATAAGTGCGAATTCTGGGATATCCCACAATTAGTGAAGGGGCGTCGGGTCCCCATGGCAGGTAGCGGACGACAGCTGCAAGCAACCGGGTTCGACCCCCCCCCCCCCCCCTATTATATTCTATGAATAGTCTTCCAATTTATGAAGATCTGAGTAATGATAATTTACTCTCTAGGTGTATCGGTGACTTCAATTAAAACTAAAACGAAAGCTTCAATCAGCTAATTCGAAAAATAAGCCCAAAAACAGTGTATAGTAGCAGTACTATTGTAGAAATTGCTGCATATGTTGCTGCTTGTGTATTCAATCAAGGTACACACACATTGTTACTGATCATGAATACACTTGGCATTAATTGTGGACCCAATTCTCACACACACTCGGTACACAGAAAGAATCGATTCTCAATATATAGACGTGGCTGACAAACGCGCAAACGATAATACCCGGGAAGGCAGAATGCTTCCAAGACAACAACAAATTGATATTTCGGAAGCTTCCACATCGGCTGAAGCCCTATTGTATGGGCCAGGAATTGATGATTCGATGTAATTAATTTTTTAATTAGTATTTCTATACATAAATCAAGTGTGAAATTGGAAAACTCTTTCAGAAATTTTCAAACATTGGTTACTCAAAAACTATGAACTTTAGCAAAATTTTATAAAGAATACTTTCATTTTAAAATTGCCCAAAATGTTAAAAATAATAATAATTTTATATATTATATAAAATATATTTTATAATTATTTTATAATTTTATAATTTCGGGATAATAATTTATCCCGAAAAACTTTAATTTTTTGAAAAATTGTTTTCACAATTGGCTATCAACAATTAAATGCTCGAATTTTCGGCAAAAATTGTGATGTTCGGATTCATCGAATCAAAATACATAAAAAAAGTTTAGCTTCATTCATCGAGCTCAACATTTTACGAACATATAATACCGTATCCACATCGAAAAACTTTAAACGCGTTTTTCTCGAAACTATGTTCTTCAAGTCGGTGACCACTATAATTCGAAAACCACTCGATGGATTTTGATGAAATTTCGTGTGCTTATTGATAGTATTGAAAACTAGTCCTTAATCGAAGGATTTTAATTTTTGTTGAAAATTTATATTTTTTTTTTTCAACATTAAACGAGCGATTTTTTGGTCGAAAACCGAAAGTTATCTGTCGGATGCCGCCATTTTGTTGTTTTTGGAAAAAAAGCTTCGATTAAGGACTAAATTTATCATTAACCTAATGATTTTTTCTTTTTGGTTTTTTGATTTCAGATGATTCAGTAAAATTTGATGATGGTCACCGCAAAGAACTACATGTCGAAGGGGGTCCGACAAAGATGGCGATATTTTTATAAATAATCAATATTTTTCTTTGAAAATTTGTACAAGTCAAGTTGAAATATAACATAAGAAGTCTGTATAACCACTTTTGTGAAACAAACTTAATTACTAAAAACAAAAATTATTGAAATTGATCGTTTTTTCACGCCTCCCCAGGTAGGGAATCAAAAGGCTGACGATGGAAACAAACTTGTGCGAGCCTTGTTTCACCGATCCTGAGTGAGACAGACCTGGGCCAGGTTTCATTGCATCGTTTGGAGCAGCCTGGAACCAAGACTGGCTGCTTAGCCTAAACTCAGGGGTATTTCAAGCTTTATTCAGCCAGTGAATTTTAAGGCTAAAAAATCAAGGCTGGATGTAGGCTTGTTTCAGGTTGTGATAAAATAAAATAAATTTTAAATAATATTTTTTCTGTACTTTTATGAAAAAAAAAATTAGCAATAAATTTGTCGGGTGCGAAGGCACGAAAAACGAAAGCGAAGGAGGCAGCTCAGAACATTTAAACATATTCTCTTATCGATATTTATGAGGTACACAAAAAAGTTTTTTTCTCGTCACATACACATTTCGTATATACTCACTCTCTGGGGTTTGCGTACACTCTGTGTATTACGTGTCCCATAAACAATAAATAAAATTAAGTATTGTGTTTTAAATATTTTATATATATTTTATAACAAATAAGATAATGAATAATAAATATATATAATAAATAAAATTAATTCTTTACAACTTTATTAAATTTACCCCAATGTAGAATATAGAAAACTAAAAACAGGCCTCATATAGCCTCGAGAAGAGTTTGGGATAAGCTTGGTCATAAATGCTCGTGAAGGCTTCATTAAGACTCGTTTTGAACCTTGTTGTTTCGTCGTTTCAGGCTTAGTACAGGCTTTTGCTCAGAAATCAGGCGGGTGCTCAGCCTGAATTAAAAAATGTGAGCCTTGTTTCAGAGCTTGGCGAGCCCTTTTTTCATCGTCAATTCCTACCTGGGTCTGACTGCATCTCATCCCTTAATCGAAACTTTTACTTTTTATGAGCAGTTTGATACGAAATTTTTCACTGAAAATTCATTCAAATACCTACAACTCAATTCAAATACCTACAACTTTTGAATAAAACAATATTTTTTAAATTCCGTACGTACTTCTCTAGATATTCTAATGTAGATTGACGAGAATTTTTGTTTTTTGTTCTAGGTAAAAAATTGTGGATGCAAATGTCACGCCACGGAGCGCCTAAAAAAAGATAACAAAAGAAAATGTTTTGCCATTTTGTACATCGAAAAAAAATAATATTTTCTAACAGCTTGATATTCATACTAAATAGATGTGTAATTAATTTTATGAGTGAATCACTTTTTCATACGCAAAAAATTGTTATATTCGCACATGATTTATACCTCCTCACTTAACGCCTTTTAACCTCTTAACAAAAAATCGCGCAATAACCTTGACAACTTCTGACAAACCGTTCTTATTATATTAACAATTTGTACTTTCGTTGTGTTCACCTACCTGTCTCTAATCAATATCAGCAACTCAAATAAATTGAAACCATGTTGAACTCTACCAAAAATTACATCGGTTTGTCAAAAAATCGAAATTGTTTTCTCACTCGAGACGCGTGCTTCCGCCACAGTTGATACTTTCACAATTGTTCACCCCACCGCCGCCCCTCCAAACTCCAACAGGAGCACTGTGCTCGCACACACTGTTTAGTGACTAGGCTTATGATTCATCTTACCCCGCGTATTCGTCTTGCCCTGGGTTTCCCCTACTACGCATATCGTGACAATTACTTTTAACAGTTGCTTATTTATTGTCGATTCATATCATTTGTAGAAATGGCATGCGAAAAACCAAAATATTTTTTTCCAAAGAATAACATAAAGCCCAAAATCTCGAAAACCGTGGGACTTTCACTAAACTGAAATTTCAGCATATAGTAGGATATGGTCTGACCTATCGACAGTTGCAGGATTATCCATTTATAACAGGACGCGCTTCATATCATCTTAGACTGAAGTATGCCGTCTTACAACTGTCGACCTACACGTGGTTTATCATTATTCTATTTTTTGTTTAAGGGGTCTTCCCACTTTAGACGCTAAAAAAGGCCATTTTTATGATTTTTTAAAATATATTTATATTATAGATATTGATCTAAAAGTTGTTACACAAAATAAATTCACTTTCAAAATACATTTATAAAAATGTATTTATTTAAGTCACTATTTATAGACGAAAATGGTAGTTAAAAAATGTCCTAAAAAATTGTAGCTCTACGCTGTTGATGAAATCTCGGATGGATCATCCGAAACAAAAAAAATCAAACGCTTTTAGATTCAGTATGTTATTGGCTAGCGCCTATCATACCATTTTTGATGCATGCAAAAATAACAAAATGGCGGACATTTTTCCAAAAAACAAAAAAGCGTGTTTTTGGCAAAAAATTGTAAATATCAACATTTAAAAAAATCCTTTATTGCGCTATAGCTATAGTTGTAAAGAATATGTGGTTAGAATTTCGTAAGGATTGGTTTAAGAGTTGCGAAAATTTTATCAACAAGTCGAAAAACGTTGTTTCGAAAAAAAAACGCGTTTGAAGTTTGTTTGGGTTATATAAATACATTTTTTAATGTATTTCGAAAGTGTATTTATTAAGTGTAACAACTTTTATATCAATATCTATAATATAAACCTATTTAAAAAATGCATGAAAATAGTTTTTTTAGCGTCTAAAATGAGAAGACCCCTTAAGTAACTAATGGCCTGAAGCTTATTCTATTTCATTATGATAATAAACCTTTACGAATATACGCATGTCTTTACATACATACGACGTTATTCGTTCAAATATTTATCGTAAGAGAAAAAAAAAATATGTCATCTTAAGCACAACTCCCCTACACGTACCTGGTCGTTGAAACCGTCGCAGTTGTAGTGCCAATATTCATAGTCACCGCTAACTAAAGTAGTCTCGCCTGGCTCGGGACTTGGAAGCCCCATGTGAACATTTCGCAGCAGTCTTTTCGAGTAGTCACCGTTTACTGACATCTCTGTGATTTGTTGTTTTTCCACCTGTAGCTGGACGATCAAACGAGATAACATTCATACGCCAAATTCTGCATACGCTTAAGGGAGACTTTGTCCTTGAAATCGGCGGGAGATGTTAGCGGCTCGACATGAGCAGCTAAAAGAAGAGGAGGGATGCCTCTATGGACCAGGCATTGCCGATTAGCGGTAATTATAAACACATTTGTGTAGAAACATTACAAAACTTTAAACGCGTTTTTCTCGAAAACACGTTTTTTAAAATGGCTGACATTCTCCTGACCGCTGTAATTAACACATCGACCTGAAATTTGGAGAGCATACTTAGAAAATATGTCTTCACGGAATGACGGATCGTTTTTTCGATAGATACATTTTTGCATTTATTATTTATCTTTTTATGCGAAAAAAAACGCGAAAATCCGATTTTTTTTAAATTGCCGCCATTTTCCGAAATTTGGACTAAACGAAAAACCCATCCGTCATTCCATGACCAAAGGGTCACAGATTGATAATATGCTTTGAATTTGTGTTTCAGATCAACAAAGAGGGGGCAGTGATGTCAGCCGTTTACCTCCCGCGATTTGAGGACCTGTTTTCGCGGAGCTGCAACGGCCGCCATTTTGGTTTTTTTTCAAACAAAATTTTTTTTAACGTTCTGTATATCATGAATAAAAGCAAGAAAAAAACCGCACTCAAAAAGCTTTACTCGTTTCCTTTAAAAAAAATAAAATGTCAACGCCTGAAATATGGCACTCCAGGGACAAAGTCTCCCTTAAGATTTGAAAACACAATTTTTTGTTGCGTATTTTTACAGCCTAGGGTCGTACATTCAATTTGCCATAGAAATGTGAAATTTCCAAAAATTGATCCCGTTATTACGATTTTCTAAAAATCAATGCGTCCGATTTTTTTTCCAACAATATTTCGTTTTTTGTGAAAAAAGTAGATAATTTGAAAATTACTCCGGAGTACGAAAACGATGAGATTTACAACAAAACCTCAAGACCGCAAAAAAGTTGCATTGCTTTTTGTGAGTTCACGAGAATTTTTTCAGATTTTTTTCCATCTATTTCCGGTCAAAGCTCGATTGATCTGAATACCATAACAATATAATTAAATTTTTGACTTGCATACTAAAGTTTGGTCAACTCGTCGAAGAAACCTGCTCTCACCGACAGCACGCTCTTCACCACACGCGGCATCCTCTCCACAAGTTTTTGGAAAATATCTCGGGGTGTTTCTTTCCAAGATTTTTGTAGGAAATCCCATAGATTTTCGGCGGAAGTTTTCCAAAAACTTGTGGAGAGGATGCCGCGTGTGGTGAAGAGCGTGCTGTCGGCGAGAGGCGGTTTCTTCGACGAGACCAAAGTTTAATATGTAAGTCAAACATTTAATTATATTATTGTTATGGTATTCACATCGATCGAGCTTTAACCGAAAATAAATTTAAAAAAAATTAGGAAAAAACTCTGAAAAAATGCTCGGGCACTCACAAGAAGCAATGCAACTTTTTTGCTATATTGAGGTTTTTTTCTTAATCTCATCGTTTTCGTACTCCGGAGCAATTTTCAAATTATCCATTTTTTTCACTTTCGAAATATTGTTGGAAAAAAAAATCGTAGAAATTCTTCTAAAAGACGAAATTGAAGCTTAGGCTTCCCCCTTTATGATTTTGACCAAAGAAATGCGTAAAAAAATTGTTTACTGCAAACGGGGTCCACTCAAAAAGGAACAAAAAACGACGAAAAATGGTCGTTTTCAAAACCGGGTGCTAATGGTAAAAAAAATCGTAAAAAAAATTGAAAAAAGCCAAAATGACGGTCAAGCCCTCCTCTGTAAAATGCCGTTTGTTAAATTGGCCGAGGTCAACTACCGGCGAAATGGCATAGAAAACCGTTTCGGCACTCTTTTAAACTTTTGTCCGGAAACTTTTCGCCGCTAGTGTATATCCATTTGTTGATAACAAATTATTTGAAAAGAAAATTTGTTGGTCGAAAATCGATTTTTTTTCTACAAAGTGCCATTCTCGTTATTTTAAAAATTTCAAAAAAATATCTGGTCATTCAAAGATTTGATTATTATACTAAAGGTACATTTTTTTCATCACTGATCCCCCTAGTTGCCCGAACCACTTGAATCGTTTGGCCATGCAGCAATGGCCCTACTTTGTTTAAATAATAATAACTTTATTGTTTATCAATATTTGTCAATAAAAAAAATCAAACTCATCGAGTCTATGTATTAATTCCCTCAAGCTTCAAACCATCAAACCAGAAACGCGATATTAGACTCGACTAATACCAATATTTCGAAATTAGAGTCGAAAAAATGAAAATATCATTATAATTGTTATTGTTTCCATTTGAGTTACTTTCACTTGTTTTTAAGGGGTCTTCTCACTTTTAAATCTAAGAAAGGCTATTTCCATGAATTTTTTTGATAGGTTTATATTATAGATATTGATACAAAAGTTGGTACACTTAATCAATACAATTTCGAAATACATTGAAATTTCTTTGATGTATTTATGTAACCCAAACAAACTTGAAACGCGTTTTTCTCGAAACAACGTTTTTCGACGGCTTGTTGATAATATCCTCGAAACTACTGAACCGGTCCTTATGAAATTTTAACCACATATTCTTTACAACTATAGCTGTAGCGCATATCAAGGATTTTTAAAATTTTGATATTTACTATTTTTTTGCCAAAAAACGGTGAAAAACGCGTTTTGTTTTTTCGAAAAATGTCCGCCATTTTATTATTTTTGCATATATAAAAAATCGTATGATATGCGCTATAGCCATTAACATACTGGATCTAAAACCGTTTGATTTTTTTTTTCGGACCATCCATCTCCGAGATTTTATCAAGAGCGCAGACCTACAATATTTTTAGGACATTTTTTTAACTACCATTTTTGTCTATAAATAGTGACTTGAGGGGTTGGACCACAGTAACGGGTATAAAATCATGTGCGAAATTAACCATTTTTTTCGTTTGAAAAAGTGATTCACTCATAAAATTAATTTCACATCTATTTAGTATGAATATCAAGCTGTTAGAAAAAATATTTTTCTTTTTCGATGTACAAAATGGCCGACTACTAATATTTTCTTTTATCTTTTTTTAGGCGCTCCGTGGCGTGACATTTAGCATCCACAATTTTTACCTAGAACAAAAAACAAAAATTTTCGTCAATCTACATTAGAATACCTAGAGAAGTACGTACGGAATTTTAAAAATATTGTTTTATTCAAAAGTTGGAGGTATTTGAATAAATTTTCAGTGAAAAATTTCTTATAAAACTCATCAAATGAAAAGTTTTCGATTAATCAGAAATTCCCTACGTACTTCTCTGCGAAATGCGATAAGGAACATAACTTTTCAATTTGAAGTAAATCGAGTGAAAATTGTTGAAGTTATTTGTCACGCCAATTGGAAAAAAAAACTGTTTCGTGAAAAACGCGTTTAAAGTTTTAGGTACTCTATGGCCGTGCCAGCGGTGGACTTACGTTATACGCTCAAAGTCGGTGAAAAAAATATCTTGCTATAAATCGAATAGTAACTTATTCTTGCGATGATAAAGCACCGTTTTAGCGAGAAAAAAATCGATTTTTTTGAAAATTCTACTGTGGTCTTACCTATTAAATAGATAATTTTTTAAAAATGTATATCAAAGGTGTATTTATTAAGGGGTTACCCCCACTTGCGATTTTGAAAAAATCGATTTTTTTATTGCATTTTTTTGAAGTATAAGTATCTGAGAATATGTCCTGAAAATTTCAAGTCGATCCGAACAAAATTGACTGAGATATGAGCGTTGAAAGAGGAGAATCCGCGTTGAAAGAGCGTTGAAATAGAAACTTTAAACGCGTTTTTCTCAAAATGGCATTTCTGAAGTCGGTGACCAAGATTACTTGAACACTAATGAACCGATCTTCTTGAAATTTTGCAGGCTTATTTAATACATAAAAATGTAGTCTTTAATCGTTCGATTTTTTATTCGAAAAAAATGGCCGTTTTATAGCCAAAAAACGGCCGTTTTTTTTCGTTAAAATCGAACCATTAACTTTGACTGTCCGCCATTTTGTGAAAAATGAATATTTTTTAAAATCCTTCGATTAAAGACTAGTTTATACTTATATTTGACTAAATCCATCCGCATTTTTTTCTTTAGATGATCCACTTCGCCGCAATGTTGGTCACCGCAACCCGTGTATATAAAAACATTTTTTCATTGACGGCCATTTGCCACTAAACAGTGTAATATTTTTCAATAAAAAAATTACTGAAAGTTCTTCAAGATGTGTTCTTTAAGATGATATATTGATCGATTAAAAAAGTTTTGTAGTTTTCTTTAAAAAAATTCACGAAAAAGGCCTTTTTTGCGCTACAAGTGGGGGTAACGCCTTAAGCCTAACAACTTTTATATCAATATCTATGATATAAACCTTTTAAAAAATCATGAAAATAGCCTGTTTAGCGTCTAAAGTGAGAAGACCCCTTAAATTACGTTTAGCAGCCTTTAAATATTATGACCTACATTCAATATTTTCGAAATGTCCACTTATTTATCCACGAGTGTGGAATCAGAAATGGCCTTCTTTTTCGCGGCGTACACCCGCAATAAGGTAAAGTCGTCTCTGAAAGACGAAACATCAGAGGCCTTCTGTTTATTGCGATCATTGTTTCAAGAATCTCAATCTCTTTAGTTAAAGTGACCTTGCTGTGCCTGCTTGCCATAAGCTATGCCATTTGTTTACATTCTGGTAGCTACTACTACGCTGACTTGCATGAAACTTCCAAACTTTAATTTTGCTTGTTTACTAGTAATGTGATTTGTACAAAAGCTCCTGTTTTATTTTTTCCTGTTTATTCATTTTATATTGGGTTGGATATATTTAACAACGTAGCAGAGTATGTTTACAAATGTATAATGAATGAAGATCTCATTAAACGTCTGTGATTTTGAATAAATACTGTGGTTTCGCTTAGCTGTACATTATTATTTGTACAACTTCCATCTTCACTTTTAGCTTCGAACGTTTTTACCCCTACAAACCGGGGTAGATATCTACCTCTGGCTTTTGTTTGCAAAATGACGTTTTACCCGTTTTTTAACACTTTCAGGTATTTAAATCGATTTTTCACCGACTAAACTTTAATGAATTTGCGTTTCACCATTCTATTCAGCATGAAAGAAACGAAGACATTCATGTACTTACGGGTATCGTTACTACTTTCAGAACGATTTTACGAGCAAGAAACGCGTGGGGTAAATATTTACCAGGGTTTGTATCAAGGCAGAAAAAGTGGGTTTGTAGTTCTAGGGTCAATCAAAGTTTCACATAAATATCGGTAAATATCGACATATCGGTATTCCAATATGGCAACTTGTTGATATCGAAAAAATACTGGTAATAGAAAAAGCTTCGATGGTCCAATCTCTAGCCTAACCACTGTACGAGCCTCCAATAATTGTTGATTTTTATTCTCAAGAGAAAAGTGGTGAAAATCAATATGAATGTAGACATATATATATATACAGTATCATGCAATGCAACAAATTCAAACTTTAGCCCTTCAAATAGTATTGTGTAAAAACCAAATTCATGCTAAATCCGAGCATCTCGCATTTCAATCGTAAAAAAAGATGGCGTTCCCTCCGAGGCGCCATCTCGCGTCGGACGAAATGATCGCTGCGGACTTTGCGATACGATCACGCGTAGGGGGCGAGAAGTTGTGCAAGTTTTCCTCGGCTTTTGACACACGCGTATAAACAATGGTGAAAACTCTCGCAACAATGTGGCGACATTGCGAGTATTATTGCGTTGACGAAAAAAGTTGAGTATAAGGCGAGCTCGGTCTCGTGGCGTGATATTTAAAAACAAAGCGATCGTGGATATATTACCTAGGTTGCAAAGCTCTCGTGTAAAAAGTCTCACGGTCCTGTCAACGCTGAGCGTAGTCTGCTACAATCTAAATACAGATGCATATATATATATATATATATATATATATATATATACAGACTAAGCGTTCGTCGATGTCGGTGCGTGCGCGAAGAACGGAGAGACTCGTAACTCGAGCGTAGTCGCGGTGGGAACGATAGAAAAAGGATACATTGGGAATGCAAGAATCTCGCGGTCTGCGCGTTGGATTTGTCTTAATCGCGGTCAAATACACCGTGATTAGTTACTTCATTTGGCGACTCAACAAAAGCAAATCAACGGATACGCGCGGTACGTCGACGTAAGTCCGAATAAAAATTAATACCGCCTCGACGTCGAATCGCCGTACGCCTGTGGTGCTAGTGTGTGCGTGCGTGTGCGCGCGCATGTGTGCCTGTGTAACGAACCCTGAGGGACGCGAGAAGACAGGATACGCGAACTTCGGGGGAAAAATCGTGCATACGTAAGAGAGGGGCGGAGAGAGAGAGAGAGAGAGAGAGAGAGAGAGAGAGAGAGAGAGAGAGAGAGAGAAAGAGAGAAAGAGAGAGAGAGAGAGAGAGTGTGTCTCGAGAATACGGGATTTAGTCAGGAACGATTATACGTGTATGGTGAACCCTCGTAGAAAAAAGATGCTTATTTCGTACCGTAAGTTGATTACCAGCGTATTCAATCTAATTAAGGTAATATCGTTTACCGACCGAAAGTGGGGGGTCTGACGTTCTCGAAATGTTTTGCAAAGACCGATTTTCATATACACAACGTATAACTACGCGTCTACGAGAAGAAACCATATATCAAATTTGTCTCGCGAATTTTCACATGTTCGAAATCGTAGTGTTTGGACGAATTTAAATGCCTCCCGAGCTCTCTTGACTTAGCTCGTTTTTTGTTTCTTCACTATCGGCTGTCAGAGAGGTTATGTTTGTTATCAAGGTTACGCCGAGTGATTCATACCCGCGAGTGCGAGAACAATGGTATTTGTTTTGAGGATCCGTACAGCAGTGGCGATTGCCTCTTTTTCAATGATTACCAATTGTCCCGACAATGAAGCGTTATCTTTCATTCGTACTGTCATTATTGCTATTTCTGTTTCGACGACGATGCAGCGAAGATGTGAAAAAAATGAATCGCCATTGAGGAGAGGACGGGACATTTGTCTTGAATCGCAATAAACGAAGGATGTATGGAGAGGGAGAACTGAAGACGGTGTCGGAAGGCTGGGTGAAGACCGTAGATATCAGCACGACCGATAATCCGAATATAAGTTGGGCCATGGAGGACGACGAGCACTTCTGCAAACTCGTTTTGTACAAAGAAATTCAAGATTCAAGGTGAGCACGGCTCGATGCCACGTCCTACTAAGCGACGGTGCCTCCTTGAGGATATACGGGGGGCTCAGGGAATGGAATCGTTTTTATTGTTTACTATTTTATTGTTTTTATTGTGGCGTTAGGCCACAGTAACGGGTATAAAATCATGTGCGAAGTTAACAATTTTTTTCGTATGAAAAAGTGATTCACTCATAAAATTAATTACACTTCTATTCGGTATTAATATCGAGCTGTTAGAAAATATATATTTTTTTTATGTACAAAATGGCCGACTACTTATATTTTCTTTTGTTATCTTTTTTTTAGGTGCTTTGCGGTGTGACGTTTAGCATCCACAATTTTTTATCTAGAACAGAAAACAAAAATTGTTGTCAATCTACATTAGAATACCTAGAGAAGTAAGTACGGAATTGAAAAAATATTGTTTCATTCAAAAGTTGTAGGAATTTGAACTTAAGAAATGAATTTTCAGTGAAAAATTTCGTTATAACTGCTCATAAACTGCTCATAAAATGAAAAGTTTTCGATTAATTAGGAATTCCGTACGTACTTCTCTGCGAAATGCAATTTGGAACATAACTTTCACATTTGAAGTAAATTTGCAGTGAAAATTGTTGAAGTTATTTGTCACGCCAATTGGAAAGAAGCTGTTTCGAGAAGTTTCCAGTAGTCGGCCATTTTGCACATGGAAAAAAAATATATATATTTCCTAACAGCTTGCTATTCATACTAAATAGATGTGTAATTAATTTTATGAGTGAATCACTTTTTCATTCGAAAAAAAATTGTTAAGTTCGCACACGATTTTATACCCGTTACTGTGGCCTAACGCCTTAAGGAATTTCAGGACAATTGATGAAGTGGTAATGAGTAAATTCTCTCTCATATACGGAATGCATCCTTCAAATTTAAAATCAATCGGCTACACTGTTTCTGTAAAAATTTCAATTAAAAAAAGACTTTTTATCATAGGGAGATGCCCATGCTCATTGTGGAATGGCAGTTTTACGCATGACATAGGGTGAAAAAGTATTTGAGGGGCTCCATTAGGGTGGCACCAATTAGAGCTCGTTTTTTCCCTTTTTCTCAACATCCAATTATCTTCTTTACATAAAAAAATTAATTGTCGCTGAAGCTGTGAGTATTCAGAAAATATTTAGAGGTCACCCAAGCCACCCATAAATTCAAATTTTCATTAAAATATCGATTTTTTTTCGTCCACTTCTCACCCATGAATTTTACGCGTTATAATTTTTTAATTGACCTCGCGAAAGCTCTAGTCGGCCAATGAATATTTAGTGGTCGCTGAAGGTTTTCGAAATTCACAATTACCGCCCAAAAATAAATCTCACATGCACTATAATTCCTTGTAGCATAAAAACAAAATAAACAGCTAAAAGTTACATTTTCTGAATAATTTATTATAATAATTTGTAGCAAACACAAATTGGACGATATGTCTTATTATGTATTGTTATGTATTATTGTATTATAGCGTTGCTCGTCACACAGTACAGCTACGATTGGTCTGCAGTTTGACTAACAAGACCAACTGCGGGATGCATTACGATGCGCGGAAAATAGCTGCCATTTCAGTTTTACGAATGAAACGACCAATAATTGTGTTTACGGACAAGAGCTTTAGGGAATTATTTTATGAGAACAAAGATTAGAATTCTTGAGTTAGAAGTGGGAGAAAAATTTGAAAAATCTGTTTCTAAAAGAAAATGATTAGTTTTTTTGAAAACTTTACAAAACGTCAAATTGATGAGTGAGAAGAGTAAAAAAAAATTGGAAATTTCGAAGCTCTTGAGCGATTATTGAATATTTATTGGCCGGCTAGAGCTTTCGCGAGGTTAAAAAAATTATCAAGCGTCAAATTCATGGGTGAGAAGGGGGTGAAAAAAAATCGATTTGTTAACGAGAATTTTAATTTTTAACATGCTTGAGCGACCTCTTAATATTTTTTGACCGCTCGCAGCTTTCGCGACAGTTTTTTTTTCTTTCAAGAAGATAATTGAATGGTGAGACAACGGGAAAAAAATTAATTTGTGCTACCCTAGGCTACATCTATTTAGATGCCCGAAAAATTGCCAAATTCCGAATCTTTCTGAGAAACGATTGGTAACAAAGAAACGCATTTTTTATTTAACACAAAGGTACATACATTGCGAAGTTTTGAAAAAAAAATCACCAAATAATACAGAAAAACAACAAAAACAACAACCGAATTCTAAAAACCAAACGGGTTATTCACGGTAACAATAAATACGAGCCGTTAACGAACGTTGATTTTTAAAGTATTTTTTTAACATTGTGGCGACGAATTGAAACTTGAGCATACAACATCTATGAAAAAGGTCGTCATTTTCACGTAACTATTAAAAAATGAGGAACGATTTAGAACAAGTGAGGTCGGTAACCATCTTAAAATATTTCTCATCGTGTCTCCTGTATATTTGGAAATAATACATCAAGTGCTTCTCAAGATATCATGTACACCTACTTTGAAAACAGTGTTTCGAGAAAAACGCGTTTAGAGTTTGAAGTATGGTGCTGTAACCGCTCGCCTGGTTGACTGCTAGAAGTTGTAGCTCTTTCAATTTTAGGAATATTTAAATAACATTTTCAGGGAATATAGCCAAAAGGTGATACTATCAAATAAAAATATTTATGGAAAATACAATTTTTTACCCAGCTAGGTAGATGTAACCTGTTAAAATGTTATGAAAGAATGTTTAAAATGTTATAGAAAACTTTCTTCACTTAGTACCTTATGACCATTTCATGTTATCATAATGTTAAATTCATAATGTTAAATACCCTATGCTAAAAAGTGTTTTTTTTTCAATTGTACATCTTATAGCAACCGTGTAGGCGAACGTTTAAAAATTTACAGGGTGCATTCTTATATGACAAAGAATTTACTGTACAAATTTGAATGTTTAAAATGTTACGAAATACTGTCAAATCACTCGGTACATTATGACAATTTCGTCATCAGTGTCATAATGTTAAATGCCCTCTGTTAAAAGGTATTTTTTCAAATGTAAATCTTATAGAAACCGTGTAGACGATCGATTTAAAATTCAGAGTGTACATCCAGTATATGACAAAGAATTGACTGTGTCAATTTAAATCAAATGGTAACTATTCGTCAATTGTCCCGAAACTCCTTAAGGGGTTACGTGGGATTCGAAGCCAAAAAAGGATATTTTCCCTATTGAAAAAAATATATACATAAATTATTTTATTAAAAATGTTAAGCACATAAAAGAACAACATTTCAACAATATTTGAAAAAAAAATTCATCCAAAATTTGGGAAATTCAGCCGGTGGCACCTGGTTTCCGGAGAGCCCTCAAAAAAGTGTCGTCGTGGTGGTCGGGATAACTCATGATAGCTTTATCTGAAATTAAAAAACCATTTTTTTCGGTTTGTAGAGCTCG
This sequence comes from Ophion ellenae, assembly GCA_963210295.1. Classification (NCBI taxonomy): domain Eukaryota; kingdom Metazoa; phylum Arthropoda; class Insecta; order Hymenoptera; family Ichneumonidae; genus Ophion; species Ophion ellenae. Next base: position 14,670,366 of record OY723392.1, read on the forward strand.
TGATTGAACGAAGGGTTTAAAAAAATTTTAATTTCAATTTTTGGCAGAGTTGTTTGCAAAATAGTTCAATTTTTGGTACAATTTACACTACGACGTAAAATTAGCCTTGTAAAATTAGTTGTAATCGAAAAAAACCTTGGTTCAATCACTAGTAAATGCTATTTTGAAGAAGTGTGCAAAATTTTAATAAGATCGGTGCATTCATTTTTGAGAAATCTTGTCCACCGACTTCAAAAAAAGTGTTTTGAGAAAAATGCGATATACCTGCATCCCGGCCGGTCTTTCCCAACGGGGGGAATTCTCAAAAGCTCTCTCTCTCCTAGACTTTTACTCCGGTTGACTTAAAAGTTTGGGAGAATATTCTAGACATATTGTACTATTATATAATAAAATAAAAGGTTTTTTGAAATGTTCAAACCTACGTAACCTGTTAAATTATACCTTCAACTTCTAGTTTTGCATGCCTTGTTTGGATCATTGCTTTTTTTTTCTTAGTTATTGAGGTAAACCGACCAGTGCATGGACGCAAAACGACACTAGGAGTCGGATGGACTGCAAAATGAAAATAATATAAAAACAAATGTCTGAATCGCTATAGCTAAGAAAATACATTATAGTAGATATAAATATTCTAAGTAATTGCAGCACATAATATTGGAGGAATTGATAAAGTAATAACGAAATGACAAAATTGTCAATGAATGGATAAAATTACCAGTAAATGGTCACTCGACCGCCAGTAAACGGACGTTTAGTGTAGATAAACGCTGTTGAGGATAACTATTTATTATTTATTTTCATAGTATTAAAGTTTGCATCGTTGGGATGTAACGAAAGTATTCGTTTTTTCGTATTGGCCATTTTCGTTTGGCCTATTTAGGCTACAAAAATCATTGGAACATTTTGATGATGTTGAAGTTTGCATCGTTGTAACGCAACGAAAGTTTTTTTTTTACATTTTACTTTCCATATATGTAGATTGTCCATTGATGTTGTAGATCTTTTTTCAATGGATTTATATTGTAGATCGCTAAATAAATATCTTGAAAAAAGGATTTTTGTAAGCAAAGTTTGCCAAAAGGAATTAAAGGAATTCAGAAATATTTATTTTCGTTGCGTTCCAACGATGCAAACTTCAACCTCATCGTTCGAATGCAACGAAAACTCTTTTATTTTTTTATTCCCCTTTTTATTGTCATCCAGAATCTTTTCTTACATTTTTAGACAGAAGGCCTCTAATAAAGGTGCTGAAAAACATTTGAGTGATTTTGGAGGGCTAAATGCGCCAAAAAAATTGGGCTATGAAACTTTCTTTGTGTTCCAATGATGCAAACTTTGAAAAAGGGGTTCAGATAGTAACAAACATTGAAGAAATGAAAATCTAAAGGCGTATTTTCGTTGCATTCCAACCATGCAAACTTCAACACCATTTATTTTGATGAAAATCTAGATTGGAGATCACTGTGTTGCACAACAATTATAATATTCCTATACATATGAGCAGGGTCAGAGTGGGATCAGTGGCTCATTTTTTTCAGAGGTCTATAGCTGTCTAACCATTCACACAATTTCAATGAAACCTTGACTAAACGTGAGGTGTGTTCAATGGCTTCATTTTGTTATGAGACACAGAGCGGCCTAACCCAATAAATATTGAGATAATAACCATTTAAAAAAAATGGGATCTCATCCACTGTGTACTTTGGGGTGTACACAGTGAAACATGCCTAATTTCACAGTCAAACAAATGTTCAAAATCAAGCAAAATTTGAAGAACATGACCCTGATTCACTGTACACTTGTCGGTAATGGAGTGCTTTTCTCTATACAATGGGGAGTATTGTACAGTAAACTGTTGAAAAATTCATTTAAAAAAGACAGCATATTATGAGATCAATCGCAATCATTTATTGAACATTAATCAACAATGAGTCCTACCTAATGCGGTAGTACCGGTACCTATCTAAATTACAACGCGAAAATATTCATCTTATGACTTACCTCTGTGTACCACGCAAAATTGAGCCACTGTGTACCGACTCCCTCTCTTTTTTTTCAAAGCGGATACTGACAAGTTTCCATTTTTGTTAGGTTAATAAACGCAATGCTCAAATACCGCAATATAGCTGTATATTGCGGGAGACCAATGACTTCGAACATAACTGCGATATATAAAGAAGCAAAAACCATACAAACTCAACTGGTTTTTCAACTTTTTACACCAAAAATAATATAAAATCGCCTCTCAACCGAATTGCGCGACCCACAGACAGGTTGAAACCTATTGGCATCCGACAGCGGTTCTAATGTGAAAAAACACGAACATATATACATATCCACTTCTGAGAAACTGAAAAGGTTCAGTGTATCCACTGTTGCCACTGTTCTCACTTTGACCCTATTATATTTGTTATTACGATTTCGTAGAAAATACGCGGAGCCCTTTTTGCAACTTAACGCGTAATTCTCTAAAAACTACAAAAATCTGTTTCGCCAGAGAAATAGAACATTAAATTTAGTCGAAATAAAATAAAGGAATCAAATAATTTGATGACAACATTTAATGAAATGTACATTGTTATCCCTCAACAGCAATTCATTTTGCAATTTTCGGAGGACGAGCTAAACTTTTTTGCTCTGCTTTGAGAATTATCACAACAGAGCCCATATGTTCATTTACTGCAAAGAGGTTAGACTACAGCACCAGTGAATAAACATGTCTAATTCTCACCAATTATTACGAATTTTTTAAGTTTTGCAATAAAATCGAAGATTGAATCTATTTTAAGTAATGAAAAAAATACCCTCAAAAGTCATAAAAACTATTGCTTTCGCCTTTAGAATGCCTACTGTGCAACGCCGTATCATAACTAAGCTGCACGGTGTGCAAGTTGCCCCCAACTAGAAAAATTCCGTGTGGCGTCAAAATTTGTTACTAGACTGAGAAATCGGTTTTAACAACACCTGGGATTTTCATGGCTAAGTTATAGTGATTTGAGTTTTTATCGACAATTCATATTCTCTACTTATTTAAAATATAAATCAGCCTTTGTCCATTAACTAGTCACTGTCCATTGACTTGTCGGTTTACCGTACGCGAAGAGCATAATGAAAAAATGGTACAGAATGTTTCGGATTTTTTGTGTGGGCAATTTGTGTACAAAGGAAACTTTTCCGAACATTTTACACTAGTTTACTTAATAATTGTAGTGTAATCGATTGTAACGTATTGAAATTCTTATTTTCTCATGCGGCACTCGTAAATTGTCACCAAACCATGATGTGAGGCTGTAAACAGTGAAGGGGGAGAGATACCCTTAGGCAAAGAAAAAATGGCTGATTTTCATTATTTTTTTTTCTAAAGGAAAGATTTCTTCACGATTTTTGAGACTTAGGATATGTTTTATTAATTGTTTTGGCTGTTACATGGTATTTAAATTTTTTTATTTATCTGCAAAAGTGGCAAAGGTATGGCACGGTCTTCTAAACGGGTTGCGGCGGATGTTGTCATACAGCGTGACAGGTAGTGTCGGCGGGATTAATCCGAAAAAAAGTCAACGAAGATTTTTCTTTCATTAACACTTATACGCAGAATGTGAACCAAGAGAAGTTGCGAAATGTTGGAAATCGATGGAATGGTACGTTTTGAAATAAAAATAAATTTTTCCGAAAAAATGACTCCATAGTAAATAAAAAATACTTGATTTTTTAAAAACATTTGCTTTCATATTTCAGGCCATAAGGTTAGGAAGATTTATACCAAATTTCATTAGTTTCCAGAATTTACTCCAATAATAATTATTATATTTAATATAGAGCGCCCGGCCACGCAAATTCCTGGAAATATCGTACAAGCGCAGAAGACACCCCCCCCCCCTCGCCGTTCCGAAAATCTCCAAAAATCCGCGCAATTGTCGCGTGAACGGTCAGCCTTCTCTTGAAATAAGTACGAGAAGGAACTCTATTGTAATCGACTGACCGCTCGGTCTTATCGATTATCCGCCGCTCGACACTATCATTTCTGTTATTGCGACTCAATTTAGCGCTCCTCCGTGTGATCCACGTACGCGCATTTTTTAATATAATCAAGAAAAAAAAGTGAAAATCTACAAGAAAATTTGTTGTGAATCCTGTGCTTTCCTCACACCTATTTCGCGCTATTTCACAGAACTGGCGAATTGAAATTTAATTTAAATGTCAAAACGCGCTTATCGAAGGGCGCGTATGAAACAATTAGAATCCGTCGACTAGTTTTTTAGCTATACGTCACGCCAGTGTTAAAAAAGTTTAAGGGCAGGTATCTGAGTAAACGGCGAGAAAAACAGGTAAACTCCGGGAATTTTAATATCAAAAACTAATGTTTCGATTGGAGCCGGGTTTTTCTATTGGAAAATATGTACATTAAGGTATGTTTAGGAATTTTTTTAAATCAATTCGTTGACTGGAAGCGACTCAAACGCAATTATCTCTAAACATAGTTTTCAAAGTCTGGGCCAGATGTATCTCGAAAACGGCTTGTCCGATTTTGTCCAAATTTGGATACAATATTCTTCGATAGTTTTTCTCGTTCGCTACGTAGGATTTTTTTTTGAAATTTTCATTTTTGACGGAATTGCGACCGTTTTAATTTAACATTCGTTTTTCGTTCGCAATTTCCGACGATTTTGGATTGCATACACATTGCATAAAAAATCAATGGTCCAATCAAATGAAAAACCCGTACGTGGCGAACGAGAAAAACTATCGATGAATATTGTATGCAAATTTGGACAAAATCGGAAAAGCCGTTTTCGAGATACATCTGGCACCGACTTTGAAAACTATGTTTCGAGATCATCGCGTTCGAATCGCTTCCAGTCAACGAATTTATTTTCAAAAATACCTAAACATACCTCATCGTACATATTTTCCATTAAAAGAAAACCAGAATCCAATCGAAACATTAGTTTTTGAGATAAAAATTCACGAAGTTTACCTGTTTTTCTCGCCGTTTACTCAGGTACCTCCCCTTAAAGATGAATTTAAAGATTTTTGAAGATTAATTGAAAAATAAAAATACCACGTAACAGCCAAAAGTAGTAACAAAAACATACCCCAAGTCTCAAAAATGGTAAAGAAATCTTTCCTTTAAAAAAAAACTTCATGAAAATCAGCAAATGATTTCCTCGCCTAATGGTATCTCCCCCCTAAACTATAAAAACCCTGTGAAGATTTTTTCGGATTCTTATTTAGCAATCTGCAAACTACAATCGCCAAATACGATTAGTTAACAATGAAAATGAGAAAGTCAAGGGAATTTTTGTTGTTTACCAGTTATGAAAATTTCAATCCCATAGACGCAGCATATATACACTTATGAGTTTTGCCATAGCAATGTTAAATGTTGACAAATATAGGCGAAACAATAATTATAATGTTTATTTTGAGCTTGGTCTACGGATCATGCCATTTACAATTGATTTTAGTTTACACCTGATACATGTAAGAATTTCGAATTTCCGCTCCCGTTGTTTCTGATTGTATCTCCACTACATGCTTAGAACTTCAGAAAGAAATTCACTTTTTCCAAAGTAACGAAAATGAAGTGCGCAATCGCAATTTGTCTATTTTTCGCCGTCATGCTTCGAATAATGGCGTTGTAATATGATGTCGAATAAACGTTTGTAATACGACACTGAAGTTTGCATCATTGGAACGCAACGATTTTTTCTTATTTCTTCACTTTTACTATTCGAAAACCTTTTTTTTGTGAATTGGGGTAAAAAATTTGAAATAAAAATACATAAAAACGTTCGAATGATTTTTACAGCCGGCCAATGAGTAATTCTATCGATGCAAAATAATTAATTTCCGTTGCGTTCCAACAATGCAAAATTCAAGATAATTTTGTAACAATGTAGACCAACAAAATGACATTTCGTGAAACTATACGTTTGTCTGTTCGTATTGCAGAGTACGGATATGGGACGTAGTGATATTGGTGCCCAATCTCCTTTTTCTACTCTTCATCATCGTGCGATTCAATCGAGCCAGGCTCAAGCTCAGAGCTACGAGTAGCCCAATATTTTTAGCATTTTACGGACTTGTAATATGTAATATAGTGATATCGGTGATAAGGTGCGTAGTTTCAATGACCGTTAACGCGGCTGCAAGCGTCGGTGGAAAAGCCGACAAGGTGCTTTGGGTAACCGTAAGGTTTTTTCTACTCTCGACGGAGATGAGCGTCGTCATATTCGGTTTAGCCTTCGGTGAGTCGATATTTAATTCCATCCAATGGCGTGGCTTCACCCCTTAAGGTAAAGTCACGCCAGCTCTTAAAAAAGCCTAGTTTTAAGAATATTTTTAATGAGTACGAGTACAATGAATTGGAAGATTTTATTATACATAGTTTTAAGGTGATAGTCTCGCCACAGTCACGATGAAAAGTTTATTCTCCGCTCAATCGATGAAAGCTTCGAGATATTGCGAAATATCTTTATAATGTAGGTTGTACATCTTATGAGGATGTAAAAACTTATAATGCAATGAAGAAAACACCTAATATGATGTTTAGAGTTCCAAAAATAACAACGTTCCCGCCATCACCTAACCCTCACTTTTGTATCAGACTATCCATTCCGGATACTAATACGTAGACACTCTGCGTATACAGATATGCACACACTACTGTAGTACAGCGAACGCGGAGATCGTAGCAACGCCGCAAGCCCAGCGATTTTCGTCGTGATATTTAGTATAAACGGAAATGCAAAACTTGAGCTGTAGCTGGAATAATGGAACAAGTGCGACATAAAGGCAAATTTGCCAAGCGAAAAACGATCGCCAAAAATAGACAAGCGGTCGAAATTATGACCCGTGCAAAAAGAGAAAACGAAAAGAACCATGTGGAGGTTATGAACAATGAAAATGGGGGGCATCGTATCATGAATCGTTGAATTGATGATTTTCCCTTCGATTAATTAATAAGAGTTTTTTTAAATTGTTTCAACGAATTTTTTATTTTATTCATTTACTAAGTTTGACCTAGCAATGTATATCTATAGTAATATAAAAAAGTTAATATGAGAAATCGGCCGCGTCTCTAGATACATTTTCTTCCGATGAACGCGCCGAACGCTTGCAGCGCTGCCAGATCGCCGGTTTTAGTCTGCTCTAGTTGCGTCGTGGCGCTAGTGTCGCTAGACATTGCCTAATTTAAAACGCTATATCTCTGAAACTAGACGGTCAAAATTCATGATTTCTTTTACCCACTTTGTCATATGTCCCTCTGTAATTGAGAAGTTTTTGAGAAAAATTTATAGAAAAGTTTCGACGTTATTGTTTGAAATGTGAAATCTTCCACCGTTCCCCACAAGAACACGTGTAAAACCGTGCAACCTTTGATTGCCAATATCTCGAATACAGAATGGTGGATCCTTTTGAAATTTTGCAGGTAATCACTTAATAGTACCTTGAATGTTACCTCAAAATAAAATAAACATCTATAAAAAAACGCCTCGGCGAGACTGCTAACTTAAGTGTACAATATTTTTTGTTGTTGTAATTTTTCAATTGATAATGGCTGCGTCAAAGTCCACGACCGCAGAGAAACGCTCGTGCAGTGTTCCGCGGCCGGAAATATTTCTCTTGCAGTTTTTAACCTAGAACAAGAAACCACGAAATCATAAAAACACATGATGAAGTTTGCATCGTGGAAACGCAACGAAAGTTCATTTTTACATTTGATTTACCATATTTTTATAATTGTAGATTTTTGTTCTTATAGGTTTATATCGTAGATCGCTAAATAAATATCTTGAAAAATGGTTGGAGGATTTTTGTAAGGAAAGTTTGCCAAAGAAAATTGATTGAATTCAGAAATATTGTTTTTTCGTTGCGTCCCAGCGATGCGAAGTTCAACATCATGAAAATATATGCAAAAAGCTATGAAACTGCGTACGGAAATTAGAAAATACCTTTTTTAACGCAGGTCGTGCAGATTCGAACGGAAACTTCCATTTTTGAGCAACAAATCACATGAGTAATTGTTTATTTAAAAAGTCTAATAACCAATTGCAAATTCCGTACGTAGTGCCCCGGAAAATGCATCGGATATTTTTTTTCTCATTTCGTTATTTTTATTTTTATTCGAAACCTTTTTTTTGGCAATTTGAGGTTAACTGGTAATGGAAATACGCAAAAACGTTCGAACGATTTTTATAGCCTAAATCAGTCAATAATATAATTGATCAATGAAAGAAAAAAAAATCGTTGTGTTCCAACGATGCAAACTTCAAGACCGTAGAAAAATACGTTCCCAAATTTCAAGTGAAACGGTGGATATGGGGCTGAGTTACGTTTTCGGTCAGTTAAAAAAACACGGTTTTGAGAAAAAACGCGTTGAAAATTTGAACCGACATTTAGCGAAAGAAATTTTCGATTTACCTCAATCTACAATGCCAGCACCACACATTTGGCCTTCCAAATGAAAATCGACCACATTCTTTTAATTTCTAAAAATTTGAAAACCGTCGAGTGGCTTCACCCCTTGAGGCGGGAGCCTGAATTAGAAGGTCTATAAAAGCCGTTTTTTTTGGGATTTTTTTTAGAAGGGAAAAAAACGAGTGAGCCCAATAAACGTTGAGGTATCTTTTCATGTATATTTGACATGTATAAAAAAAAGTTCAACATGAAACAATAAATGACTGCAGATTTATCAGCCTATTCCATGTGCGCGTTGCCACTGCAGTCCCCAATCGGCAGGAAAAATGCAGCTCGCAATTCTTGACTGAAACAAAAAAAAAACAGATAAAATTTTCATGTGCCATATATTTTTCTTCTAGGTGAATTTTAAAAAGCTGAAAAATCGTTACATTATAATTTTTCTCAGGTTTGAAAAAAAATGTGTTTAAAAAAACACTTGAACGTCCTTTAAAAATGATTTTAAAAAGACTTTTTGAACGACTTTTTTAATTCACTTAGCAGAGATTTTCATACTGAAGAAAATAAACTTTGGTTCGATTCAATAGGTCGTTTAGTTTTTTCGCTATCACGCCCGCCAATTTGGAAAAATCGTGAAAATGAAAACTGGAGAAAATGCACTTCGAAGTTTTCAATAGGAGGAAATATCCATATCAAATATCACAATCGCTTCTCTGCTCTTGGCCTTATATCTGCGAAAAGATTTACAATTAGCCTCTGTAACTGTGTTAATACATTCTCGGATAGTTTATCTATTGATTTAAGCAATTTGAAAAAAAAAAAACGATTTTTCGGACCTTCTAATTCAGGCTCCCGCCTTAAAGAGGTAGGCTTCAGCCACAATCCAAGAGGCTTTAGCCACAATCCAAGATTGAATTAAAAAAATTAATATCTTATTGTCTAGACTATACTGAGTCGTAATGAATGTTTTTTTAAATGTTCACCACAAAACACCAGAGACACGGAATAATTTAATGGATGTGATTTTACGTACCGTTAGATGGGCAAGATGTTCATGCTACGGGTAATATATTTTGTTGGCTATTAGCACCCAGATAGACCATTTCTACCAACGGATCTAACGCAAACTAAACCTTTGTGCACATTTAGAAAAAAATACTCCATCTTGCCCATCATAAACCATATATATTCAATATTGAACCAAGAAGGTTTGATGAAAGATTACGAATTTTGGCTGGCGAATGAAGAGCATTGCTACCAGCTTGAAAGTCCGCGAAATTTCTCAATTTCGGCAACACTTAATATTAGTTAATGGTAATAATAAATAATCTCGTGACAAATATAAATAGGCATAATTATAAATGACTCAAAATTTCATTCTGGGTTGTATAAAACATTAGGTGATGCAGTTTTTTCATAATAATCATCGATAATGTTATACTTTTTTAAGTTGGTAGTGACACAAAAGTTTTTCTTATTTACGTAATGAAAATATTAAAAAATGCTTAATTGTGCTCTTTAATTATATATTTTATGGAAAAATCGCATGCACAGAATAAATCGATACCTCGTATGCATTTTCTGAGGTTCATTAAACAAAAAATCATAAACCGTCATTTGACTAAACTGGACTGCTCCAACCTGGTTAAGATATTCGAAAATTATATACTCCCTTCGAGATTGATAAATTTTGCTATAACGAATGCCATTTGGGCAGCAAATGCTAAGTGATAAGTAAAAAAAAATTCAACACCTCGGACGTCAGGTGGATGAAAGTATTTGGCAAAAATCCTGTCCTCGAGGATTAATCATTCTGTCGATATGTTCAGGACATTTGGACAGCCGGTCAAGCATCAGAAGAGTCCTACTGGCGACTTCGCTCATAGCTCTCGTATTCACCATCACTCAGGGAACACTGGAGTTAATTTTACCGGACGACACATTTCACATTCCTAGCCGGGACTTCTACGTCTTCGGGCATGGGGGTATGATGTTTTGGTTTTGCAGCAGTCTGGTGTTCACAGTGGTACGTAACAGGGACGAAAATATTATGTGAAAGTTTGTGTCGTTGGAACTCTATTGAAATGAATCATTCTAATTCCTCAAAAAAGGGCAAGCCTCAGAGTTTCGCGACCTAAATGGGTAAAAACGGTTTTTGATAATAAACAATGTGGCGGAATAAAAGAAAATCGTTGTATTCCAACGATTCAACCGCAAACGCTATAAAAGAATATACGCTAAGGGGTAACGCTTCTGAGTTAGGTCGAAAACCTTTATGATCACGTATATGTCGATTTTTTTTAAAGGGTTACATCTACCTAGGGTCCCTCCATATATTACGTCATCGATTTTTGCTGATTTTTACCACCCCCCCTCCCCCGAAATCATCCTATCCTTCCCTTCGTCATAATCCAATTATCGTTACCGCTATTCAACTAACAGACTCTCCCCTATTTCAAAATGACGTACTTTATGGGCCCTAGAGGCCCGAAAAAAATGGCCAAATTCCGATTTTTTGTCTGGGAAACGGTTGTTGACAAAAGCGCATTTTTTTAAACACAGAGCTACATATATTAATAGATTTATAAAAAATCACCAAAAAATACAGAAAAACAACAGAAGGCGGGTTTTCGTAAAAAGTGAAAGCTGTACATATGGAATAAACGATACTACTACAGAAAAACAACAGAAGGCGGGTTTTTGTAAAAAGCGAAAGCTGTACATATGGAATAAACGATACTACTACAGAAAAACAACAAAAACATGGTCGCGAGCAGATGATGAAATTTTTTTCGCGACTTTTGACGGTGGACACTCCAGCTTAAACGGTCCGTCTGAAATCTAAAAACCAAACAGATTATTCAAGCTAACAATAAATACGAGTCGTTGACGATTGTTGATTTTTTAAATCATTTTTTTTCAACAATGTGGCGCCAAATTGACAGTCGAGCTGACAAAATCTCTGAAAAAGGTCGTCATTTTTACGTAACTATTGAAAAATAAAGATCGATTTTAATAAAGTGAGATCGTCAACGACCTTTAAATGTTTCTCATCGTATAACCTGTGAATTTGGAGAGAATCCGTCGAATGGTTCTCAAGATATCAGGTCCACCGTCTTTGAGAACAGCATCATCGGCCGGCTGCCATGTTTTTGTTGTTTTTCTGTATTTTTTGGTGATTTTTTTAAGGCTCTGAATATATGTATCTTTGTGTTAAACCAATACGTTTTTTTCACCAACCGTTTCCCAGAAAATAAAATCAGAATTTGGTAATTTTTTTCGGGCCTCTAGGTAGATGTAGCCCCATAAGTGAATACATTTCTTTCCAAATGTACAATCGATTCTTCAAAATGAACATGAAAAAGAATACAAGACCATTTTTATTCAATTCGCAATGATAACTCAATAGCTGTCTAAAGCAATTTTCTTCTCTGGAGCGTTACACATAATTTTTTAAATTTTTAGCATTGGCATTTGAGCAAAATATCAAGGCGTTTCTTAAGGGGTATTCTTACGTTAGGCGCTAAGAAAAGGCTATTTTCATGAATTTTTTGGATAGCTTTATATTATAGATATCGATATAAAAGTTGTTATACTTAATAGATACTTTCTTAAAAATGTATTTATTTATTCAAGTCACTATTTATAGACGAAAATTATAAATAAAGAAATGTCCTAAAAAATTGTAGGCCTGCGCTGTTCATGAAATCTCGGAGATGGATCATCCGAAACAAAAAACTAAAATGGTTTTAGATTCAGTATGTTAGTGGCTATAGCGCATATCATAAGATTTTTGATATATGCAAAAACAACAAAATGGTTGACATTTTTCGAAAAAACCGTGTTTTTTCCACCGTTTTTGGCAAAAAATGTATTAAATATAATTTAGAAAAATTCGTGATATGCGCTATAGCTATAGTTGTAAAGAATATGTGGTTAAAACTTCTTAAGGATCGGTTCAGTAGTTTCGAAGATTTTATTAACAAGCCGTCGAAAAACGTTGTTTCGAGAAAAACTCGTTTGAAGTTTGTTTGGGTTACATAAAGACATTAAAAAAAAATGTATGTACAGTACCGGACAAAAAAAGTACGCACCGTTCAAAATGAAATATTGGTGCTATTCTACTTACGAAAATAGTTAATGGAGTACTTCCACAGCTGTTTCAACGATACTTTATAAGTTCACGTGTACATTTTCACTGAAACAATTCACAAAAAGCAAATATGTCATTACATCGCGCATCTAATATTTTATGTAACCACCTTTTGCTTCGATAATAGCCTGTAAACGCCGAGCTATACTTTCTACAAGACTGTGAATTTGCTGTTCTTCGATATTGTCCCAGGTCTCCCGCAAAGCATCAAAAAGCTTTTCTTTGTTTGTTACGTCGCCCTTATTGACATTTTGGTCCAAAATAGACCACAGATTTACTATAGGATTTAAATACGGCGATTGTGCTGGCCAATCCAAAAGTTTGACTTGCGACGAACGGAAAAAGGCCAATGACTTTCGAGCCGTATGTTTAGAATCGTTGTCTTGTTGAAAGATGAATTCCGCCTGCAGACCGATCTTTAGCAGTGATTCCCCCAGATTTTCGTTTATGATATCAATGTAAACATCGGCGGTCGTAATACCGTTGATTGGAACCAAATTTCTCACTCCTGACCACGCAACCCCCCCACACTAAAGCACGTCCCCCTCCGTGTTTGACAGTCTTCTGAATATTTTTTTCAAGAAGCTGTTCTCCCGGCTTAATCCAAACGCGTGATCGTCGTTCATGCCCAAATAAGTCAAACTTGCTCTCGTCGCTCCAAACAACTTTTTTCCAAAACGAAGTCGGCTTATTCACGTATTTTTTTTGCAACCTCGAGGCGCTTGATTTTATTTGCTTTGCGAATCACAGAGCGACGTTGGGCAAAACTATTTTTCAAGCCTACTCCTCGAAGTCTCGTGCGGACTGTTCGGTCGGAAATGTTCAGGCCTGTATTTTCGAGAATTACATGGCTAGTAATCGTCGGATTTTTCTTTACCTCCCTAATAATTTTGCGATCGTCCAATGCAGTTGTTTTTCTTTTTCTACCTCGTCCATTTTTATCACCGACAATACTCACTGCACCTTCACTTATGTCATATTTTCGACCAATTTTTGTTGGTCTTTAATTACCAGTTCTCGCACTTGAATTGCAATTTTCGGCATCACTGATTAGAATATATTAACTTTGGGTGCGTACTTTTTTTTGTCCACCATATAACAGGCACTCTGCGCTAAAATCGTTCTCTTTCTGGTTTCGAATATTTGTAACATTGTTTCAATGGCAGCGTAAAGGCAAAACAATGAACTCAATGCTGCGTCATGACTGCTCAAGGTCTGGTTTATTGATGATATTTGGGATGGGAATAGCGCATAAATGGAAATTGAACGGCGCGTACTTTTTTTTGTCCGGTACTGTATTTCGAAAGTGTATTTATTAAGTGTAACAACTTTTATATCAACATCTATAATATAAACCTATCAAAAACGTTCATGAAAATAGCCTTTTTTAGCGTCTAAAGTGAGAAGAAGTAGATGAAAAAAAAACATTAGAGGAGTACCAAAGATTCGTGCGAAATATTGAAGGATCGCTGTGTATTAAGAGTTTGGTAATTCTTTAGATAAGTGACTTTTCCGAAAAATAGGAAAAACCTGGACTGGAAAAATAGGATCTAAACGAACCCACTTTTCGTAAAAGTCACTTATCTAGAGAATTACAAAAAGTTCTTATAAAAAAGAACACTTCGACGATAATTCTGGAGACCATGCTCTATGGCCTCCAGAAAAGCAATATTTTTTTCAGAATCCTTGATACTTCTCTAGGCTCGTATACCTCCATTAAAAACCGTTTTGCTATTTTGCTTCAGGTTTACCCGTAAAAATCATAAAAATTCGAATGTGGAGGACTTTGGCGAGAAAGAAGCCTTTGGACAGACCGCTGATATGCCGCAATTTTGTATTTGAAAAATAAAAATAGTTATGTACTCTTTCTCACGTCCATTTTGAACAAGCAATTGTAAATTTTCAATACAGTTCGTTAATTTTGCTTTTGAACTAATTCATTGACGAACAACAAGTTTCAATCAACATCAAAGCCCCTTAAGTGTCTTACATATCCGAAGTAAATTTCGTATCAACGGAAATTCTAATATTTTGCAGATATACATCTTCATACTAATCCTTCCAAGGACAAGATTGCGAGACAGACTAACCCTCCCGAGTAAGTCCAAAAACAGCTTATAAATAGAGCACCGGTGTGAATTTTCACCGAGGTAAAAAATGTTGAAACGGAACATTTTGAAATAGAAAATGATGTTTGATAATCCTATGGAAAGGTGTGCTGCCTCCTGCCGGAAGTTACAGTTTCTTTGTAAAATCGGTAAAGCACCCGTATCGTAGATGATACATGGGCATCTCTGACACGAAATTCTTGCGTTGTTGCAGCGAAAAAAAGTTTCTACATTTATGCGGGTGCTCTCGCGAGTCTGAATCTCGTACAATCGATTGGAGCTGGCCTTCTCAATTACACGCAGAATCCTGCAGGACTGTGCGTCGTGGATCTCACCGCTGCTGTTTATTTGACATTTTTCACACCTCTGGTATATCATACATTCCTGTCGGAATTTTTCGGGTAAGACAATTTGCGATCGATGATCGATTTATTGAAAATTGACTAATGGAAATTAATGTGCATTTATTGAACTTTATCAGTAACCCTAGAACTCATGTATCAATTTTTCTACCTTCTCACTCATGACTTAGGCTGATATCGACCCCACGCGTTTCTTGCAGGCACATCGCTCCATTGAGCAGTAAAGAGAAACATCAGTACATGAATCTCTTCGTTTTTCAATTAGGAAGACAATTGTCTAAGGCAAATTCGATTCCATCAGAATTTATTTGGTGAAAAACCCGTTTAAGGCGTTACCCCCACTTGTAGCGCAAAAAGGCCTTTTTCATGAATTTTTTAAAAGAAAACTACAAAACTTTTTTAATCGATCAATATACCATCTTAAAGAACACATCTTGAAGAACTTTCAGTAATTTTTTTATTGAAAAATATTACACTGTTTAGTGGCAAATGGCCGTCAATGAAATAATGTTTTTATATACACGGGTTGCGGTGACCAACATTGCGGCGAAGTGGATCATCTGAAGAAAAAAATGCGGATGGATTTAGTCAAATATAAGTATAAACTAGTCTTTAATCGAAGGATTTTAAAAAATATTAATTTTTCACAAAATGGCGGACAGTCAAAGTTAATGGTTCGATTTTAACGAAAAAAACGGCCGTTTTTTGGCTATAAAACGGCCATTTTTTTCGAATAAAAAATCGAACGATTAAAGACTACATTTTTATGTATTAAATAGGCCTGCAAAATTTCAAGAAGATCGGTTCATTAGTGTTCGAGTAATCTTGGTCACCGACTTCAGAAATGCCATTTTGAGAAAAACGCGTTTAAAGTTTCTTTTTCAACGCTCTTTCAACGCGGATTCTTCTCTTTCAACGCTCATATCTCAGTCAATTTTGTTCGGATCGACTTGAAATTTTCAGGACATATTCTCAGATATTTATACTTCAAAAAAATGCAATAAACAAAAAATCGATTTTTTCAAAATCGCAAGTGGGGGTAACCCCTTAAACGCTGATACGAGCCGAAATTGATTGGAAATCGCATTTTTCAATTAAAAAATTCAATTTTTTTCTTCTCATTAACAGATCCACAAATATCGTACAGTGTTTTAGAGAAGATACATTGAGCTTACTGAAAAAAAATAGTTGAACAATATTCCGTTCGGAAAGTATATTTATCTTGGGATATGAAAATGGGGAAAATACGGAATATGTAAACACGGAAAAAGTGAATGGAAATGCAGCAAAAAGATGTTCGCAGGGGGTTCTCGCATATTGTTCACTCCGTTTATTGAGAAAATAGTATATAATTAATATTTATGATGAAAATGAGAACATGAACGATATAAAGAAATCGTCGATGCAGCTCATTCTACTGTCGCGCAGATATATTGGGAGTACATATGTCTCCGCCGTTTGACAAAAAATGGCCCCAACAAGAGGTTATGGTTGAAATTGTCAGATGTAAAACGTCATATCATAAGGTTGGACATCTGGCAAGACCATAATCATGAAATATTAACGATTTTGTATCCGCATCACATAACTTTTTTTCGTGCGAAAATGTCGAGTTTTGAGCCGAATAAGCGTCATTTGCGGGAACTTTTGATTTACTTCTTTAATTTGAAGAAATCTGCAGCTGAGGCGTATCGATTGCTTGTAGACGCATATGGTGAGGCTGCTTCAAGTGAGAGAAGTTGTCGTCAGTGGTTTCAAAAGTTTAAGGCCTTAGGCCACAGTAACGGGTATAAAATCATGTGCGAATTTAACAATTTTTTTAGGTATGAAAAAGTGATTCACTCATAAAATTAATTACACATCTATTTAGTATGAATATCAAGCTGTTAGAAAAAAATATATATATATATATTTTTTTTCTATGTAAAAAATGGCCGACTACTAATATTTTATTTTATCTTTTTTAGGTGCTCCGCGGCGTAACATTTAGCATCCACAATTTTTGACCTAGAACAAAAAACAAAAATTCTTCTTAATCTACATTAGAATACCTAGAGAAGTACATACGGAGTTTAAAAAACATTATTTTATTCAAAAGTTGTAGGTATTGGAACAGAAGAAATGAATTTTCAGTGAAAAATTTCGTTATAACTGCTCATAAACAGCTCATAAAATGAAAAGTTTTTGATTAATCAGACATTCCGTACGTACTTCTCCGCGAAATGCAATTAAAAACGTAACTTTTAAGTTTGAAGTAAATCGAGTGAAAATTGTTTAAGTTATTTGTCACGCCAATTTGAAAAAAGCTGTTTCGAGAAGTTTCGAGTAGTCGACCATTTTGTACATAAAAAAAATTCTAACAGCTTGATATTCATACTAAATAGATGTGTAATTAATTTTACAAGTGAATCACTTTTTCATACGAAAAAAATTGCTAAATTCGGACATGATTTCATAGCCGTTACTGTGGCCTAAGGCCTTAAGAACGACGAGTTTGAGATCGAAGACAAAGACCGTAGCGGAAGGCCGAAAGTGTACGAAGACGTGGAATTGGTAGCATTATTGGAGGAATATTCGAGCCAAACGCAAGAAGAACTTGCACTTATATTACTAGCAAGGAACATCCCTCAGGTGACACCCTTTCTTGTAAGAAAGGCTGTTGCGGCGGAAATTATTCGAATTTCGCCCCAAAAAATAAACAGCATGTTTATAACCGTTACACTATCGGATACTGCAAAAAAATCGGTTTTTCGAAAATGTTCCACTGATCATCCCTTAAATAAAACACATTTTCGAGAAAAACGCGTTTAAAGTTTCACCAGTTTCACTATGTTGGACCTTCCTCTCCAATTCGACACGCCTCGAGCCTGCGAAACAGAGTTTTTAAATTTTCACAGTAGCCCAACCCCTCAAGGCGAGATATACATTTAGACAGGAAAAAAATGAGCAATATTGAGGAATTTTTTAAACTAAGAAAATATTATTCTACCATTATCAAACTTTAGGTATACTTTAATAGTATATTTAAGTATACAAAACACATTTTCAAAATTGATACATCATCAAAATGGCGCAGCTGTGGCAGAGTGTTACAGCAAGGTCGCCGCGGGAGTTGCGAATCCGCGTGCAGTCCAGCTTCTCGTAGACTTTAATTTCCAAAAAAGTTCAAACATTTTTTCAGTTACAATATGTATAGTTTCTATGTGGCGGTAACTAAAATGGAGAAAATGCAAATTTAAGAAAATGGCACGCATTTACACCAAGAATCAACATTTCACACAACA
This sequence comes from Ophion ellenae, assembly GCA_963210295.1. NCBI lineage: Eukaryota > Metazoa > Arthropoda > Insecta > Hymenoptera > Ichneumonidae > Ophion > Ophion ellenae. Next base: position 14,688,694 of record OY723392.1, read on the forward strand.
TTTCTGTAAAATGTGGATTTAAAAAGTCGTTTTTTTTTCTAATTTTTCAAAAACAATTCCTGTCAAGTAGACGGTACCAATGTTATCAATATTTCTATCAAGTTTCAACTCAATCGGCTTAATAGTTTTTGAGTAATCCTGCACGCCAATTTCGATAGTGCAGTTTTGAGAAAAACGCGTTTGAAGTTCACGCCCGCTCCGAATCCGAGCGGTGAGGCACAGCGTTGACGGGCTGTAACGTTTGAAATTTTTCGTATTTCGCTTCGAAATTTTGGGAAAATATTCTACATATATAGTTCTATCGTTTAAGGGAAGGTACCTGAGTAAACGGCGAGAAAAAGGGTAAACTTCGGGAACTTATATCTCAAAAACTAATGTTTCGATTGGATCCGGGTTCTTTTTATTGGAAAATATGTACATTGAGCTATGTTTAGGATTTTTTAAAAATAAATTGGTTGACTGGAAACGATTCAAACGCGATTATCTCGAAACATAGTTTTCAAAATCTGTGCCGGACGTATCTCGAAAACGGCTTGTCCGATTTTGTCCAAATTTGGATACAATATTCTTCGATAGTTTGTCTCGTTCGCCACGTAGGGGTTTTTCATTTGATTGAACCATTGCGTTTTTATGCGATGTGTATGCAATACGAAATCGTCGGAAATTGCGAACGAAAAACGAATGTTAAATTAAAACGGTCGCCATTCCGTCACACATGAAAATTAAAAAAAAAATCCTACGTGGCGAACGAGAAAAATTATAGAAGAATATTGTATCCAAATTTGGAGAAAATCGAACAAGCCGTTTTCGAGATACATCTGGCACAGACTTTGAAAACTTTGTTTCGAGATAATCGCGTTTGAATCGCTTCCAGTCAACGAATCTATTATAAAAAATTCCTAAACATACCTCAATGTACATATGTTTGATCGTTGTAAATGTATATCCCGCCTTAAGGGGCCAATCCACTTTGGAGCCACGAATAAAAACCTTTTTTTGCCGATTTTTTTTGAGGATTTTATAAAAGATATGAATATAAAAGTTGTTGGGCTTGACAAATAAAGTCTTGGAATACATTTGAAAAAAAAATTAATTCATTTTAATTTATTTTTAAGTACCAAAACTCTAGTTTAACGTAACGCCTCAAAAATAAGTGGGCTAGGTAGCTCCATCACAACTCGGCAACGGCTTGTCTGGAACAAAAAGATCAAAGTCCATTAGATTCAGTATGACACCAGCTACAAAATGACCCTCGCATATAAAGTTTTATCAAAAAATAAAGAAAGGGCAGATAAAAAAACGAAAAAAGTAAAAAAAACGGGTTTTTTCGCAGTTTTTCGCAAAAAAGAGTGAAAATCAAAATTTTAAAACCATCGAGGGTCATCTTGTTGCGAATCATGTTTACAATATGTGGTTCAAATTTCAAGAGAATCGGTTCATTAGTTTTAGAGATACGATGGAGCTAGATTTTGAAAACGTTGTTTCGAGAAAAACGCGTTTAAAGTTTATACTATGAAAAAATCTTACCTAAACTCAATCGGCAATTCCTGCACCGTACAAAATCCTTTCTGATTGCTCATCATCGTCGATTTCTTCAAGTCTTGCTTGCTTTCGATTTTTCTAAATTGTCAAGATGGACTGGCCCCTTAAGGCAGTGAGTCTGCTTTAGAAGCCGAAAAGAAAGCGTTTTTTCAGCAATTTTTTTGAAAGGGAAGGAAATGATTGCGGTAAACGAAGTTTTGAGACGATAGTGTATTATATTCAAGCTTTAAAAAACAATTTTTATTATTAATAAAATATTGAAATTTTTCAAAGTTGTAACGATTTTTCTGGGGCTGAAGCGCCTGGAGTCTGCACTTGTAAATCGGTGCCGGTGATGGAGGTCGTGCGATGCATCTGAAACAGTCGAACCAAATTTTTTTATAGTTTTTATAAGTTCCTTTTCTATATGAACTAAAAAAATACCGAAGAAATGATGAAATTCCAAATTTTTTCGAAGTTTGAAACAAAAATTCACTTTAAGTTGCAAAACAAGTAATTTAAATAGTACTTTCGTCCAACTTTTTTAGTTCAAATAGAAGATAATTCAATACTGAAGCTAGATCACTTTGATTTTATTCGATCGGACATATATTGTTTTTGCTATCGCCAGCACCGTTTTCTAAAACTTGTGAGAATGGAAACTCGAGAAAACGGGCTTTAAAGTTTTCGGTCCAAAAAAATATAAGTTTTTGGATACTTACACTAATAAGATGTTAATCAGCTATCCCCGGGCCATACAATAATCCTTCCTCTTCTTCAAATCGATTTTTTGAAGCCTGTAAAGCAGACTACTGCCTTAACGGACCCCTCGAATGCGTTGAATATTCCATAAAATGAGCGAGGAAGTAAAAAAAGCACATACAACAGTGCCGTTTTGAAACGACGAATAAAAAAAGAAAAATGTTTCAGAATCTCACAGCCGTCGATACAGTTCTCGTACAAGGCTCAGGTGGACGACGGGATGGACGAAGACACGGTATCGTTGCCCCATCAGCAGAGCTTCTCATCGCTGAGAACGGACAGCGATTACATATATCAGGTCCATACACCGTCTATTCACATGCCCCTTTACGAATCGCTCGCATCAAAACCATCCGCCTCGAAGCAAAAAATGTCCCTCTTCTCCCTAGCGTCCCGAAGAGATCCGAACACGACCACCACCGCGAGTACGAGCCGCTCGAGTTCCCAATTGACGCTTTACGGTACATCACCGGATGCGAGAAACTTGTTGAGCATACGTCGCAAAACCCAAAAGAGCACGCCCGAGCTCGCGAAAAGTTCCGTTACCGAGCGTGATAAATTCATCCACGAATCGCAGAAGAGCACGCCCAATTTGAGTTACGAAAGGCCGAGCTGGAATTACGGCCTCTCAAAGTCCGAAAAATATTCCACCGGCGCCTCGGAGAGTATCGCTAATTTGATTGTTTCGCCGAATACGGCGAGTAACTTTATCTACAAACCCAACGAGAACGACAGTAGTGCTAACTTGTTCTCCGATACCGGTAATATCGTCGCGACGAGCACGAACACTTCGTACGTCGCGCGAGACACGTCGCCGAGCGAACAAAATACTTTGCCGCCCCTCGAGAGTAGCTTGGAAAATATACTCAACAATGATACTCGCGATAGCAGCGTCGAGACGCAAAGAGGGCCCCGTACCGAACTCCATTCGGGCGAGGACAATTTCATCGAGTTGTCCTCCGCTCCGCGCCTCGGAACGAATCCCGAAAATCCTCCACCCTCGTGTGCGAATGTCGAAACGAATATCGGCCATTCGAGTCGCGCCACGAGCCCGCGAAAATCTCGCGTTCGGGATCATTTCACGGATAATCGAGCGGAAGAATCGGGCGGCCTCGGTGATTACTTGCAATCCCTTAAATCTCCAAATTGCCAAAGCCCATTGAAGAAAGACGCGAGCAGCGACGATCCTCAAAATCCTCGCTCCCCGGAGTAATCGACTCCTGTTATATTCGTTGTAAATACTATTAATTGCACAACGACGAGAAAACGAAAGAAAAACAACAGCCCGTGTAATTGGTTAGTTTTTTTTGTGTAAATATCAGTGGGCTTTTTAATGGAATCAATCGATGGTTAAATTATCTTCGCTCACTTTTGAATTTGTCGGAATTTTTCCGAACGTTCTACGCGATTTTTTTTACGCCGTTGATACAATGAGCTGAGATGAATGAAGAAAGAACACATTGGGTGGAAGGAATTGATCGAGGTGTCGTTGGGACGACGCGTAATCATTTAGGAAATGATAACCGGGCGTCATCGCGTACCGAGATCCATTTGCTCGTTGGAACGGGATGAAACGTTTGATAACGCGCACACCCACGCAACACACATAATCGATTGTATATTCGATTTAATCGAAGACAAAAACACGATCGTGAAGTTAATTACTTAAGAGTATACATCGCACGAGCTTTAGTTATTTAATTGTACATAGTAGCATGCCAGTGGCTCTCTTGAATTAAAAACATGTGGTGGTCGAGAAGAGCACTTTGTTTATTTATTCACACACGCTCTCGCACACTGATCTCGCATATAGCCGGTTATTAAGGCGTTAGGCTACTGTGACGAACCAAAAAAGAGGGTCACTTTGAAAAATTCATTTTGAAGGAATAAGGAAGACGATTGAAAAATCGTTTGGACATTTATTTGTATGTACATCGGCAAAGATGTGTACCAAATTTCATTCAAAAGCGTTGATAACTAAAGAAGTCATAAACAATCTCGTGGAGAAACTCTGAACGTGAGGGGCTGAATGGCGTACTTGAGTTTTTTTTTTAATAGGCTAAGCCCTGACCTAGCTTTTTTCGTTATCCTGTTTCAATCTCAAGGCCTTATATACGCCTGGCGAAGGGACGTGATTGTCTTGATTTTTTTTAACTGAAAAACTGTGAACAACATCGATTCGTACATATTTTCAAGTACTTGTACAATTTTTTTTAATTCTAAAATATTTCAAAATGGCGGTATTCCAGCTGTCATCCAGGAGCGCCTTCTTTTGGGCATCAGTTGCGGTGGACATGATATCCCGAGAACGGTTCATCTGAAATCAGAATTTGAAAAAGATTTCATTAGTATATTGCATTAGCTTGGGCCAGGACGAAGGATTTGTAAAAATTTTGATTTACAAAAAAATGGCTATAATTTTATGAAAAAAATCATTTTTTGAAGTTTTTCAACAAAATTCAAAATCCTTCGTCCAGGCCCTAAGTATGATCATAATAAAGAAGTGATATAAATTTGGTATGGATCGGACTAATAGTTTTTTAGTAATCGTGTCCACCGTAAAGATGTTTCTCAAAAAAGACGATTCTGAGATAATCGCGTTTAAGATTCAAGTATGTTTTTTTACATTTAAAGTTAATTTATTCATACTAACATGGAGTCGTCGAATCCAGGGCCATACAGTAATCCTTCTGCATCCTCTGCAGCCTTTAAAACGTTGATTTGATACTGCCTACGAGCCATTCTTCCTTCTCTTGTGGCTGCGTGCGCTTTCTGCTCGGCAAGCGTAGCACGGTCATGCGGTTGAAATACCTATAACTGCGAATCTAATGCTCCGATCTTTATGAAATTTGGTGAGAATATTCTTCAGATATTGTACTTAAAGAATATGCAATCAAACATTTTTCCGACCATCACAAGGGTATATAAGGCCTTAAAATAAAAAGTTTAAAAAAAATGTTTTTGTTTTTTCGAATAAAAATGACATTATCGTTAAGAAGTGATGAAAAAAGAATTTTCTAAAGGAAAACATCGGTCAAGCAAATTGTTATAGAAACTAGCTTCGCAGCATTAATTAATTTGTATAAACAACTAAATACTATTACACTGAATAAGTGTACTAAATTTGAAGTCAATTCGTGCATTAGATGTCGAGAAATCGTGTACACGGTTTTGAAAAACAGTTTCGAGAAAAACGGGTTTAAGGGCGAAGATACGAGGCGAGGAAAAAAATGACTGATTTTCATGATTTTTTTTTTTCAAAACGTAAGATTACTTCACCATTTGTGAGACTTAGGGTATGTTTTATTAGTACTTTTGCCTGTCACATGGTATTTTAAATTTTGTATTAATCTTTAAAAATGGCGGAGGTGTGACACGGTCTTTCAACCCTAGGGCCCTACACTATCTGTATGAAACAAATAACGTACACTGGGGTTATCCCAGCACTTCAAATCATTGCTGTTAACGAACTGTTTGTCATAGAGACATATTTTTGTTCGAAATCGAACGCTCGAAAACTGACTAATGGAATAGGCCTTGCGAGAAAAACGTAATATGAATTTTTCATCATGAAAAATGGCATTGAACAAAGCAAGAAAAATATTTTAACATATCTCACTAAAAATAGTTTAAAAAAGCATCGAACTTGTTGTACGCGTATTTTGGACAGTTTTTTCGTTGATTCTTAAAAAAGACCGTATGGACCAGGCTTAGAAAAATTATAAACAAAAAATTCGAAGTTGTAGAATTCCACAAGGGCTAAAGATGGCACGTTTTTAAATTTGAATATGTTTCGGCGTGGTTTCTTAAGGGAAAAACTGTAGATAAATGTTTTAAAAAAAATGATTTTATGTCAAAAAGTAATGTTTTCTAGATCATAGAAACATATTAAAGGATATTGAATTGATTATACATGAAATTACTTTGAAATAATAATTTAGTTTAAGGTAAATGATATAAAACTGGGTTTTCATAATAATACTGAAAAAATTGCTACAGGAAGTTTGACATGGGATATTAGAAATGAAAACAAAAGAAACGTATACTGTAGTAATAATGGCAGAAATGTAGATTTGTTCGTTGTAAATTCAGTTCGGTGCGCATCGAGAGCACTGCATCGAGCGATGATCTTGGCAACGCGGGAATCGGCATTCAAGGTTTCGTCAGGTGACAAAAGATACCACGCTACAACTTCGCTCCTTATACTGGCTTCGGCCCTGACGCCACACGGCCAATTCATCTCATCCGCAGATGTAATGCGAGAGCGATGAGCAGGAGGGTCGAGTGACAATTTGTATCGGTTTTTCCCGTAAAGAAATTTACTCCGAGTACCGCCGAGAGCAGATTGGGATGTACGACGCATGTTTATTGTCTCCTCTTCTCGTGCGATCATGTCATCGTCGCTGTCTGCACCGTCACGGGCATAATCCCGTCCTCATTCTAAAGAATCTTCATCAGAACCCTCCAATTCTTCTTCATGGTCTGATTCACTATCTGTCGAGTCGTTGTCCTGAGGTTCCTCTTCATTATTGTGCGCCTGCAGCATCCTCCGGACCTCTTCCGCCTTTCGTACTCGCAACCTCGTCCCCATGGCTTTATTCTAATTTAAAAAAATTAGGATAGTATAAAAACGTTTCGAATGTCATTTCTGTCGATAATACACTGATTTTATAAGGATGAATAACAAAAAAACAATGGAAATAATTATATACCTACACAGAGCAAAACATCGCAAAAAGTGTGGTGTTAAGCTAACCCCAGGCTCTCAAAGAATATTCACTACGTCACGTCCAAACTATAACTGACGGTTATTCCTACACGAACCTGCTCTGGACAGTCCCCTCTCCTAATGCGATCGATATTTTCATGTGACTACCCAAACCGCCGGAACGCCAGTGCCCCAAAAATGATGTGGGGTTTGGGGTACCCATGTGTAGGGTCCTAGGGTTAAACGGGTTAAGACGGATGTTGTCAGACGGCGTGACACGTAACGTGGGCGGGATTAATCTGAAAGAAACCAACGAAGATTTTTCTTAGATTAAGGGGTTATATACAGTCAGGAGGCCCAAAAAGATAGATTTTTCGAGAATTTTTCTTGAGAAGACCTTTCAATCTATTAACGTAAAAATTTGTACACATATTATGGTAACTTTTAGCTGTATTTCAACATTTTTTATTTGTAAAAATAACTATTTTGAAAGCTGATATAGCTGATCTGCGAGAGCGCCTCTAAAAAAAGGCGTCTTGCGGTGAGCACAATATTTCTGGACTGGATCATCTAAAATGAAAAAACCAAAATATTTCGTCAATATAATGGATTATCTTGTAACTGATCGAAGAAATAAGCAAAATAATCGTTTTGACAAAATGTCGGCTTCTAAAAAATAAATCGTTTTGACAAAAATTTAGCCCTTAAATTGTTTATAAAATGGAAAATATTCATGAGTAAAAAAAAACATTCCATTGATTACTAGAAAATACACTTGAAAAGATTGTGTTAAAAATTGAGACTGATCGGTTCAGCCGTTTCCGAGAAATCTTGCTCACCGTCTTTAAAAACACAGTTTTGAGATAAACGTGTTTAAAGTTTCAAAAGCACTTTCGAACGCTCTGACACGTCATTACAAATGTGAATGTAATTTCGAGAATATTCGCCGGATTGACAAATTTTCTGTGTCCACTTAAATATATGTACATTACGAAAAAAATGGAAAAGAAATCGATTTTTCGGAAATTTTAACTGTATATAACTCCTTAAGGGATCACCACAGTGTAACGGGTCGAAAAAAGCAAATTTTCGCGATTTTTTTCGATGGTTAAAATACGCCAATCAGTCTGATTTTTTTATGTCGAATCAAAGCACCCATGAAGAACAGAAAATACATTCTTAAACTTTTATTTTGATCTATTTTTGTTTTTTCAATGGTTGAAAATGTCTTCGAAAAAAAGGAGTCCTCACGGTGTACACGATTGTGGCCGTAAATATTATCTGAAATAAAATTTGTAAGAAAATTATTAATCAGTATGAAAGCCGCTATCTTGCTATGTAGGTTTTTGAAAAATCAAAATTTACAAAACCGCGGCGTTTAAAAAAAAAATCCTCGAATCTAGCCTATTTTTTCGACAGTTTTTCGTTGAAAGAAATATGAAGATTTCAAAAAGAAAAAAGTTTCCATATCAAGATAAAGAATAGTGTGAAGAATGTTGTGTCAAAATTTGAGACGGATAGCTTGAAAACTCTTCCTTTGGGAGTGTACAGCGTTTTGAAAAACGACTTTTCGAAAAAAAAAGCGCGTTTAAAAGTTCGAGTGCGGAATTTTCATTTTAATTGTCTACTTACGTTTATTTAAGTATATGAACAGCATGTTTATAACCGCCTATACTTTTGGACAAGGCAAAAAAAATCGATTTTTGGGCAACTTTACACTGTGATGATCCCTCAACACTAACACGCAAAATATGAATCAAGGAAGAGTGAGAACTGTTGAAAATCGATTAAATGGTACGCTTTGAAACAAAAAGATTGAACTTTCCGAGAAAAAAATGGCTACATTTGGCAATAAAAAATACTTTATTCAAAATGTTCAAAGACGTTTAGGTTCATCTTGTAGACAATGAAGTTAGAAACATTTATACCAAATTTCATCGAAATCGGTCAATCAGTTTTTTAGCTACACGTCACGCTAGTTTTAAAAATGCAGTTTGGAAGATCGTGCCATACCTGCGCCATTTTTAAATATTAATAATAAAAAAAAATACAACGTAACAGCCAAAACTAGTAATAAAACATACCCTAAGTCTCAAAAATGGTGAAGAAATCTGTTATAAAAAAAAATCATAAAAATAAGCAAATTCTTTCGCCCCTTAAAGTTTGACTAGCAGTTCTACCGTCGTAATCATAAGTTCACCTTAAATCTGCGATTCCTGCGAATTCCTCTTCAAATTGAGTTGCCTCAAGTGACGCACGAGCGTTCGTCATTTTCACAGTAGCTTAACCCCTTAACATCCTGCTCTCCGTGAATGGGCGTGGGGCCCCAAAAAAATAATCGTTGATCAAACGCTGCAAGTTATACGAACTGAGAACAATCGGTTCACCGCCGCAGATCTATCCCTCGTTATCTCTCTGCTCCTCCAAGATCGATTTCGCTTCGGTCCCGAGTATAAATTTGCATTTTGAAAATCCGCGTTGCTCATTCCCCGACCATTATTATACGCCGCAAACGTTTTTGCGCAATCATCATCGAAGCCACCTGTCACCTTCCCCTCCTTGAAAACCGCTTTTCACGGTAAGACCCGAGCGATGCTTAGCGGGCTCTCGATGAGCCATGTAGTCGAGCAAAAAAAAACAAGTTGTTCGCGAGCCTCGTAAATCTGTACGGCACCGTGTTTTATTTATAAATGTGTATTACGCGTGCGCGCGGTCCAGCTTGGTTGCGTGGTGTAGTGCTTTTGTATAGCAAACAATATTTATGAGTTTTTATCGCTACCTCTCACTTTAGCCGTTCACGGAAGTTACCGGAAATCAAAAGAATATTATTAAAATTTGCTTCAATTTTGACATTTGATTCGCACGTTTTTTTTTCTTTCATGCTGCAGCAAGCATCCAAAAGCTATTTTTTCGTGATAAAATTTGCATCGTCGGAATGCAATAAAAATAATTTGGCAATTCTAAATAAGTGACTTTTCCGAAAAATGAGCGTGAAATTATTTTTTTGCTATTTTCTCATTTATTGGGTTATAAATTATGATATTCAGTTGGGGGAAGCTGGATTTCGCCCCCCCCCTTCCCCCATAAAAAGTTATGGGGTTTGGAAGTTCGCGGAAATACGTAATAAAATAGAGCATTTTGTGCAATTTTTATTTTTTTTCTTGTTTATAAATGATGATATTTACAAAACCAACAAACCCAATATAGGCATCGAAAATTTTAAAATGCCCTATTTTATCACGTGTTTCCGCGAACTCCAAAACCCCACAACTTCTTATGGGCGCGTGAATTTCAGCTTCCCCTGACTGAATATCATTATTTATAACCCAATAAATGAAAAAATAGCAAAAAAATGTTTAGGCTAATTTTTCGGAAAAGGCACTTATCTAAAGATAAGTTTGAGTTACCGAAACCCAAACAACCTCATTTTTTCGTAGAAGTCACTTATCCAAAGAATTGCCAATAATTTTGTTTCCTCGCCCCAATTTTTGCCGGCCCGTTCGTATTAGAAATTCACAAGCTAAATCTACCAAAAAGGGTTTCTGGCCGAAATGACAAAAAAAAATCAAAATGAATCTTCATTGCTTTCCGATGTTGCAAAGTTCAGCATCATTATTTGACTCTGATCAATCGGAAATTTGGAAATCAGATTTTTCGGCTCAACCCTCATCATTGGAACGGCTAGAGTGACGCGGAGCGTCCTAAGGGATAACACCACTCTAGCGGCAGAACATAAGGCCTAACTTATTTTAGGAGACTTTGACAATTTATTTTGGGAGTATGAAAAAAGGAATAGGATTTATTTAGAGAGGGTTTATTTAACACATATTAAAGTACAAAAAAATTATTATAATTTTCATACGAAATGGTGGCGAAAGAGCCCATCTTGAAAAACGTGTTTTCTTTACAAACAGCTTCACGGGAGGACGGTTTTCTCGTAGAGTAGAAGACCTGGAGCAAAAGCAAAAAAAAATTATAATCTATATATTATTAGCTATGGGACTACGTAGGGATTTTTTTTTATCAAATTTTGAAAACATGGCGCACTTTGAAAGAAGTAAATCGATTTTGTGCCCAAAAAATAAGCAGTAAATTGTTTATAAAAAAAAAGTTAACATTTCATCAAAAAACGGCTACGTACTCTCATAAAGAATGTAATTGTGAAGCTACTATCAAAATTTCAAATCGATCCATGCAAAGGTGTTCGAGTAATCCGTCCTGCCAGTTTAAAAAAAGTGGTTTCGAGAAAAACGCGTTTAAAGTTGTACGAGGCGCCTGAAAGAAGTTCGAGGCGCTGCGGCAAAATGGATGATTGAACCTTTTAAAACATTTTTTTTGCTACAGGACCAATTGCATATTGTTTTTATGACCCCAAGGTATTTTTTAAGCAAATAAAAACGATTTTTCAAAAATCCTAAAGTGGTGTTATCCCTTAAGTACATTTAAATATGTGGCAGCCTCGGAAAATTATTTATTCATTATATATGGGATATTCCAAACGAAGGAAAAATGATTTTCACGCAATCTTCAGAAGTGACGTTCCGTTTTACGACGGAATGTCATGCAGGAAAATTGTTCGTTATTTGTATCGGACAAAAATTAAAAGTGAACAAATTCAGAATCGTATGGAACATCTCATATATATTTATAAATACTGTCTGTAAAAAGGTTTATGAAAAAAGCACTCTGTTTAGATCTACGTTCGGAAACCGAAAGCGGAATGATGTTTTGTTTTCCAGAATCACAGTGTCTATGACTCAACACAATTCGACACCAATGCGACACCGGTCAACCCGCTTTACGCGGCTTCTCTACAGAGCCCAGATAGCATTACTGGTTACAGTATAGACAGTCAAGATGCACACAACCAGGTCAATGGCTATCAGCAATGAACGATTTCTCGTCTCGATTATTATTCTTTTTTTTTTAATCTTTTCTACAAACCTTTAGTTTCGTTTGAAAGCGAAGGTTCAAAAGAGGATTATTTATCCTGAATACAATGAGAGAAACAGAGCTTTACGATACTCGCGAACGGCAGGTTACGAGTACGCGATACACGCGTATTGACATGTATGTATGTATGTGTATGTATATATTTATACAACTAGCAATTCGAACAACATTAGCTTCAAAGGACATTTAAACTGAGATAAGAGGGATGGTACCTCCAGGCCAGGAGAAAATTGCTAATTGTCATGATTTTTCTTTTCAAGGAAAGATTTTTTCACCTTTTTTGAGGCTTAGAATAACTTTTATTACTACTTTTGGCTGTTACATGGTATTTTTTTATTAACCTTTAAAAATGTCGGAGGTATGGCACATGTTTAACAACGAAGATTTTTCTTTCATTGACACTCATACACAGAATATGAATCGAGGGCACGTGAGAAAGGTTGAAAATCGATTAAATGGTACGCTTTGAAACAAAAAGATTAAATTTTCGGAAAAAAATAGCTACATTCTGGGTAATTCTTTAGATAAGTGACTTTTCCGAAAAATATTATCCGATTTCTCCGATAAAATATCATTTATTGGGTTATAAGTGATGGTATACAGTCGGGGGAAGCTGACATTTTTCATTAACAATTTTTTTACGAGCAGAAAATCGTTAAAAATAATTTCCAATTTTTCAACATACCCAAACAAACCCAATATACGCGTCGAAATGTTGAAAAATGCCCTATTTTATTACGTGTTTTCGCGAACTTCCAAAACCCATAACTTTTGATGGGTTATAACCCAATAAATAAGAAAATAGCAAAAAATCATTTTGGCTCATTTTTCGGAAAAGTTACTTATCTAAAGAATTACCACATTTTTTAATACAAAAACTTGTTTTTTTTTTAATTTTCAAAAACATTTAGGTTCGCGTTTTAGACAATATGGCTAGAAAGATGTATACCAAATTTCATCAGAATCGGTCGATTACTTTTTTAGCTTTGGAAGACGGTGCCATACCTCCGCCATTTTGAAAGGTTAATAATAAAAAATACCATGTAAAGGTAAAGAAATCTTCCCATTAATGAAAATTATGAAAATCAGCAAATTTTTACCTCGCCTATCGCCCCCTTAAGAAAACTAACTTTAATCACGTTAATTGATTGAGCCTCCGAAAATTCGTTCCATTTTACAAATTTTGCGCCAAAGAAACTTCACCGAACTTGAAAAAAAATAACGTATCGAATTTTTTTTTGGAAAAACGACGTATTTCGTGCTAATTATTCACAAGATATTGATTGCAACACTTTGGAAGGTGAATCGTTGAGCGCTCAAGAAAAGCTTTTCGTCCTACTTCACGATTTTTTTTTCAAGCTCATTCACCCTACTGTGTCGCCTCAAATCCATTATCGTCGAATATTTCATTCGGTGTTAAAAAACGGTCGAACTCACTGGATTTTCGGAGCGGCCGAGTGTCGAAGCCTTGAGCAACTAAGCCGGCGATGATTATCAGAAAGTTGACTCTAACTATGTGAAAAAACAACGATAGGAATTGCTTGTGTGGAAACGCGACTGAATCGTACGAAAAGAAACGTAGGTTCATGTAATCGAAACGGTCGGGTTACAGAGGAATCCTAAAACCGAATTATCCAATTATCGAGTCCCCAAAACTGCCAGTACAGTGTAGGACAGGCCTGGACAATGCTTTTTCATGATAAGCATAGTAGATGTATGTATGTACGTACACACAAACACATAAATGTGTAATATTTGCGATTGAGGCGGAAATAAGTGGGATTTGTTATGATTCCATCGAACAATTTCTAGTCGCTGTTACGTTGGGACTTTAATTCCTCGGAATTGCCACACCGCAGCAGCAGTTAAACAGCGCGACACGCGGTAACTTTTAGTATTTATTATCACAAGCGAGTGCGGAAAAAAGAGATAGAGAGCAAGGAGAAAAAGGTTTCTGTTTTCGAATAAGGGGGGGGGGTGAAATTCCGAACTTTGAATTCTCCTACGGTTTAAAATTTCTAATTTTAAGGGGTCTTCTCACTTTAGACGCTAAAAAGGCTATTTTCATGAATTTTTTTGATAGGTTTATATTATAGATATTAATATGAAAGTTGTTACACTTAATAAATACACTTTCGAAATACATAAAAAAAATTGTTATGCATTGATATAACCCAAACAAACTTTGAACGCCTTTTTTTCTCGAAAAAACGGTTTTCAACGGCTTGTTAATAAAATCTTCGAAAGTACTGAACCGTACCTTATGAAATTTTAACCACATATTCTTTACAACTATAGCTATAGCGCTACATTTTTTCAACTACCATTTTCGTCTATAAATAGTTACTTGAAAAGATAATTTAAAAAAATGTATTTCGAAAGTGTATTTATTAAGTGTAACAACTTTTATATAAATATCTATAAAAAAACCTGTCAAAAACATTCACGAAAATAGCCTTTTTTAGCGTCTAAAGAGAGAAGGCCCCTGCATGTTCCGAAATTACAAGTTTCGTCAAGATCATGCGAGCAAAAGTTTACACAGTTGACTGTAAATGATGTACAACGTATAACATTGTCTATACAAATTTCAAAATTGACGTAAATCACTTCTTAAGGCAAAGTAGAAGATATACCACGTGACATAAGAGTGCAAGAGAGATAGCTGAAATCTTCGAAGAGAGATTTTTCAGAGATTACTAATATGTAGGGCTAAAGAAAATCGGTCTGCGTCAGAAAATTCACCAGAGCCTAATGCTTTTCCTTTTCCAAAAGAACTTCACTATCCGTAAGAAAACTGGGTTGGAAGATTTGTGAGGTTATGTTGACCTTGTACCTGCCCTTAATAAATAAAAAAATTGAAATAATTCGTCCATTTAGTGAAAATTTGAAAATTTTTAAAACTTCCATAGCCGAATTATTTTGACGCTGTTCAGGTTTTCAAAGTTTTGGTCTTTCGGGTAAAATTCTTTCGGAGTTTTGATCTTTCGGGGTAGTATTCTTTCGGAGCTTTGAGCGTTCCGATCATTCAAAGTTCGGAATTTCAACTCGGCCCCTAAATGGGTAGTGAGGGTGGTGTCTGGTAAAATAATTTTGCTGTATGGAGTCTAACGTTAGTTGGACGTGGCTCAGGTACGTGCGATTTTACAGAATCGATGTGAAATATTTGACTTTTGCGTTTCTGTATTTTTCTGAGTTACTTTTTTGTTTGTTGTTGCGGTATCGGAGCAAAAAGTAGGAGGAAAAAACCTACGATGTATATGTATAATTTTTCCGTCCTTCGATGAGACTACCACACGTCGATTAGTATTAAGATGTGATGGGGAATAACGCGAAGATGGAAATACTCGTGTTCGAGTCATGCGACGAGACAAAAATCGACACAGTCCATCGTTTCTTGACCCTCGTTATTTTCCTACTTTTGCATTGAGTAAAGAACGGGGGGAAAAGAGAGGGAAGAGAACGCTCGTCGGATATTGCGAGATGACGGTAGAATTCCAAAGATTAACAAAAAAACGAATGAAGTTCTCTGGTAAACGTGATTGGTCTTAGCGAGGTTCATATAAAATACGAGAAAAGGTGAGGGAAGAAAAAAACGTACTCCATCCACCGTGTATATAAAACAGTAATGTATAATCTACCGTAAAGTCATGTTAATTAATACTTACATATTAATTATGTATCTAGTAGTATGTAAGCGCGTCACACTTTGAATGGACGAAAACAAAACAAAAAATGTATCGGGCCTGTGTCAACAACGATTGACGTATGGGGAAAAACGAGTAAGTCGACGAGAATAGCAATACACAACGAGAGATAAGAGTTGAAAATGTTTTACTCGATAAAAATCGCGAGTCTAGGTGAACGATATTGAGAGATTGTTTAAGAAAAAATATGATGTTGAAGTTCGCATCGTTGGAACCCAACGAAAATAATTTTTTTTAGATAACCAAAGCATTTTTTTGGCGGATTTGGACTACGAAAATCACTCGAACGTTTTTCTGGATCCTTATTTAAAATCTACCACGTAAGTAGGGAAGAAAATATTTTCGATAAGGAGTCGTCCATTAATCACGTGAGGTTTTTTAGGCCACTTTCTGAGCCCCCCTCCCCCGTGGTGATATGTGGTGAGGTTTCCAGCCACCCCTCCCCCCCGCCTACATCACGTGTACTTTATTGTGTTAAGAAATGTCAGACACAACCAATAAGGAGTACGGTATTTGATTGTCAAAAGCAAAATAATTTATATTGTCAATATATTTAAATGGCATTGTCCTAGGACCAGGGGCTCATTTGTGTGTTTTCTACAGTAACAAGTGGACAAGCCTTTTGTGAATCAGATGTAGGCACTTCACTTTAAGTAGGTGGCCAGTCGAAATTAAATAGAACTAAAAACTGTTGTTTAGGTTACTTTTTAGGCACAACCAGGGGCTTGAAACCTTCTATTCCCTACCGGTGTACAAATGCTGCTATTTTCGACCCCTTTTTTAGTTCTACCTCTCACTATGCCGCTAGCAGTTATCTTGCAATATTCTTATTGCGTAGGCGCAAGGCCCGCACGGCGTACATAGCGATCGTATTATATACATAGCCCCTGCGCACGCATCAGGTTGTAAGAGTATAACTAGCGTTGCGAGTGGCAGAGTACGACACTAAAAATGCGGTCATTTTGCGTAGCAAAAATTCCAAAAGGTGCCAGCCCCCTGGGCACAACTTGCCGGTTCAATAGCTCACAGCGGATGCTCTCCGGTTCACGCAGTTACACAAAAAAATACACGCGATATGTCACAACACCCCCCCCCCCCCCCTAACGTGATCAATCGTGATGTTATCCAAACCCTCCCCCCTATTTGAGCCACACGTGATTAATGGACGGATCCTAATAACGAAAATAAAAGAAAAAAAACGAATTTTCGTTGCATTTCAACGAAGCAAATTTCAACACGGTGAAAAAAATTGATGATCAGATACACTGCAGTAACTGCAATATTGCGGGTCGTAAGAGAACGATTATCCATTAAGGGGGGGAGGTATCTTTGGGTGAGGAAAGAATCAATG
This sequence comes from Ophion ellenae, assembly GCA_963210295.1. Taxonomy (NCBI): domain Eukaryota; kingdom Metazoa; phylum Arthropoda; class Insecta; order Hymenoptera; family Ichneumonidae; genus Ophion; species Ophion ellenae. The sequence continues at coordinate 14,705,693 of OY723392.1, forward strand.
TTTTACATTTTTTTTTTTCGGGTATGTTTTATTACTACTTTTAATTGTTACGTGGTATTTTTTTTATTAATCTTTAAAAATGGCGGAGGTATGGCACGGTCTTCTAAACGGTTGCGGCGAATGTTGTTAGACGGCGTGACACATAGCGTCCGGCGGCAATAATCTGAAAAAAAAACCAACGAAGATTTCTCTTTCATTAATACTCATGCGCAGAATATGAACCAAAAAAAAGTGAGAAATGTTGAAAATCGATGAAATAATGCGCTTTGAAACAAAAGATTGAGCTTTCCGAAAATGATGGCTACATTTCGTAATAAATAATTCCTTTTTTTGTTTAAAAAAACATTCAGGTTCATGTTTTAGACAATGAGGTTGGAAAGATTTATACTAAATTTCATCACAATCGGTTGATTCGTTTTTTAGCTATACGTCATGATATTTCATACTACACGTACATGATATTTTCACATTTCATTTCATTTACATTTCATTTAATTTCATCCAAAAGTAGTAATAAAACATACCCCAAGTCTCAAAATGGTCGAAGAACTCTTTCCTTTGAAAAAATATGAAAATCAGCGATTTTTTTCCTCGCCTAGAGGTATCTCCCCCTTAAGACCATTTGTTCAAGTCCTACGATGAAATTCATGCAATTCATAGGTCAAATTATTTAAAATGCAATTGCATTTTCGGGAGGAACGCGTTACCTCTTTCGTAATATTATTCCGTCAATAAATGGAATGAAGAGGGGAAAAACACTACATACATATACGAGTATGCATACGTATATCAGGGTATTTGAAGAAAGAGTAGTTCCTTCGGAGATTTTCGGTCCGTGTGCTAAACTTAATTCCTGTGGAGTAACAACTCGGCAACGCAATTTCATGCACTTCGCTGCGACATTACTCGCCGTAGAGATCATGGAGACTAAGTACAGGAGTTCAAACTCAAGTGGGGAGGAGATAAAAAATGTGTATCCGAAAACGTGAAAAACAAGGGTTTTTGTAATATCGCCACCGGCGTCGCTTAGATCGAACGAACCCACCGATATCGGTCGATGGGGTAAAAGTAATTGGACAAGACATCCTACGAATTATTGTATAAAAATAAAGGAAAAAAATCACATTTTTTCAAATATCGAATTATTTATGGAATAGTTTTTTCGGAGATTTAATCGGTTGTCCAGTAGTTTAAAATTTTGTAATGCATGCCCCTTTTTCTACTTTAATGTATTACATGCGAAAAAGAAATGCAGTTTTTAATTTAGAAAAATGGGAGTCTATTTGCGGTCACTGGAGTTAATTGCTTTATCAACGGCCTACGAATAATCGTGTCACTCGACCTCTCATATTATCCCAACACTGAGACTTAACGCGAGAGCCTGAATTAGAAGGTCCAAAAAAAACGTTTTTTCGGGAATTTTTTTAGAAGGGAAAAAAAGAAGTGAGCGCCGTAAACATTGAGGTATGTAATCATGTATATTTAAAATGTAAAAAAAAATCAACATGAAACAATAAATGACTGCAGATTTATCAGCCTATTCCATATGCGTCTTGCCACTGCAGTCACCAATCGGCGGAAAAAAATCAGCTCGTAATTCTTGACTCAAACAAAAAAACCAATAAAATTTTCAATTGTCATATATTTTTCTTCTGGGTAAATTAAGAAAAACCTGAAGAATCGTGAAATTATAACTTTTTTCTGGTTTGAAAAAAAAAATGTGTTAAAAAAACACGTTAACGTGCTATGAAAATTATTTAAAAAAGACTTTTTCAACGACTCTTTTAATTCACATTGAAAAGAATTTCATACTGAAGAAAATAAACTTTGGTTTGATTCAATAGGTCGTTTGGTTTTTTTTGCTATGACGCCCGGCAATTTGGAAAAATCGTGAAAATGAAAACTGGAGAAAACGCGCTTAAAAGGTTTCAATAGGAGGAAATATCAATATCAATTAATCGCTTCTCTACTTTTGGCGTTGTATCTCCGAAAATATTTGCAATTGGCCTCTGTAACTTTGTAAATATATTCTTGGATAGTTTATCTTTCGATTTAAGCAATAAAAAACGATTTTTTGGACTTTCTAATTCAGGCTTCCGCCTCAAGGTATTCCTATCCCGCAGGGCCGTATTTTTGGGGGGCATAAGCAGGGTCCTTCTGAACCATTGGTAAAATACAGTGGCGCTTAATAAAAATAAGTCACAATCAATTAATAATAATTTATTATGACTTATGGTATAAACTCAACGATAAACTGGAATGAAAAAAATTCATGCGAATTTGGTAGATTCAGACATTATTACATTTTCTCCGAATAGTCGCGGCTACGAAAATATCCTGCTAGTCACATATTTCTAAATTGTATCATTAATATTTTTTTTTAACATTCGGTGACCCCCTGTTTTTATTATTGTTACGGAATCTATAGAATTTGTTATACGCGTTGAGCAGTTTATATAAGTTATTTAGTGTATAAATTATTAGATAGAATAGTGGCCCGCGTGTAATCTCCATAAAGTGCCGTATTAATGAGACTATTATTAGAGTAGTAATTTTTCGTTAAATGTTTGGTAACTTGGCTTGAAATTTTGACAGCATAGTGGGATGTATTTTTACTTGATTATGGACGAAAATCAGTTAATTGTTGAATATTCGGGTTCGTGAAAGAATTACCTTAAGGGGGTAATACACGTAGACGACGAAAAAAAAACACCCAATTTTGATGATTAAAAAAAAAGAAACAATGTTTTATATTCATAAAACTTTAGGTACAATTAATTACGTAATTTAACTGTTGAAATAAATGTTTTCATTAAAAAATATTGCAAGATGGCGACGTTATGGTCTTTCCGGAAAGTTTTCGCGGCAGTTGTCCGTTTGTGGGAAATCCACCGACTTTAATATTGATCCGAAAACTATGAGCTACGAATTTTTATACTTTGAAATCCAAATGCTGAACCGACACCTTAGAACGTTTCATTAGTTGAAAATTTAAAAAGTGGGGCACGTGGAAGTAAATGAAATTTAACATCAAATTTTCGTTCTTTTCTTGCAATACTTATCAAAAGTGATTTTCACAAACAAGTAGGTATACGTTCAAGGTAATATTGTTATTGAATTATGCGTACAATTTTGGCACGACTGGCCGATTCATTTCAAAGTTATGATTCCCACAAACTAAAAATTTCATTTTTAGAAAAAACGACCCTCACATGCGCTGCGGCTAAGCGGCGAGGTGAGTCACGTTCACAAGCAGCAACTTCGGAGCGGCTACGAATTCCGGTTTAAAACTTTACCACCGTATTCTTGAGATTTTTAACTATTTTATGTGAAAAAAACGATTTTTCGATGCCGCTACACGTATTTGCCCCCTTAAAGACGAAATGAGGAGAGATATGATAGCTCGCATACAACGTCGTATACATATACAGTATGTACATCACATTGGGTCAGACTGATAGCCCCAGCTTTGCGAAATTTTGGAGACGGGTAGCATGCCGAGTTTGCACCCTTTCAAAAAATAATCACGACACTCGAGAATTTAGCTACAGAGTTCTCTGTCCACAGAACTTCGTTGAGGCACCACTTTTCCTTCGAAGGAACTTCTCGATATGTGTACTGCACACGACGAACATCTTTGATAGGATCTTCCACTTTGAACACTGTAAATATACGAGTTTTCGTAAGTTCCAAAAAATAAAAAACAAAAGAAAAAAAACTATTAGTATACGATATCAAATATCACTGTCAATGAATCGCAAACTCAAGCGGAAAGCAAAACATCTCATTCGACTCCCGTCACGAGGATTCTGATATTTTACACAAACGCGCGCCTAGGGAATGTCGCGATTGAGCGCGAATTTTGTAACTTACGATTCAGCAGCCGAGAGAGAGAGAGAGAGAGAGAGAGAGAGAGAGAGAGAGAGAGAGATAGAGAGAGAGAGAGAGAGATGTCTCTGTAGCAATAAAACAATGAATAAAGGATACGCATATACTAAAGCGTGTCTCATAATGACCTGACATTTGAAATTGCGCTCCATTTTTTTGGGCGTACATAGAGTACTAATCTTTGACAACTGGCATCAGGGAGTATTTGAGTTGGCCACCAAGATCATGGAGACTAGATACAGAAGCCTAAACTCGACATTTTAAGTGATGCCCGAAAATGAAGGCAACTTCGCAACGATCGCGCGAAGGGTTGCGGTGCTAGCTTCACTTGACAACAGACCGAATGCGAATGTGACGTGATGTTGAATTTTGTTTTCGTAATTTTCACTGGAATAAAAATCTATTTCTACAGCGAAAAACGGTAAGCCTTTTTGTAATACTTTAATAATAATATAATAATACTTAAGATAATATATGTGTGTGTGTGCGTGCGTGCGTGCGTCTGTGTGTGTGTGTGTGTGTGGTTTTCAAGTAAGTTTCAAATATACAAGTTGTAGATAACAACTCTGTGTAATTGTTTAATTCGCGAGCCTTTGAAAGTTGGTGGGAAAACTACATTTGCAAAAATATTTAAGGACTTAATTTTTCTTTGAAAACTTTTCGGCTTTTGTGTGAAAGTCGTATTTTAGTACGTAAGGCCCAATATTATACTATTTAAAGAAAAAAAAAAATCATACGAGTAGACTTAATAGTTTAGTTGTATTTGCGAACCGTCGTATAAAATAAGTATCTTACAAAAAAAATCACACAAACCGAAATAACGGTCAAACCACTAAAAATCGCATAACATACATGGGGGTTTTATCGATAGGTATCAAGGTCCGCCATCGTTATGTTTCGTTTGCTCCACTCCGCACATTACACTCTGTATATTGCTGGGCTCCATGCACAGTAACGTCAACCTCGCATTCGGTCTGTTGTCGAGTGAAGCTAGCACTGCAACCCTTCGCGCGATCGCAGCGCCATACCTGTTGCCTTTATTTTGGGCACGCTTTTTTTTTATCGTTTCCCCGCTGGAGTTTAGGCTCCCGTTTCTAGCCTCCATGACCAAGATCGGGCGATTTGACGCCATTAGACTTCTTTCTATGTGGTTTTCTACGGTCTTACATACGGGCAGCCCCCTGACACTGGTAAATAAATGCTGTTCGCAAAATATCCTTGCCGCACTGTGGCGCTAGTAGTCGTGTGACAAGCGCGCATATATATGTATGTTGCGTCGGTGTTTCGAATATTCTACATGAATGAAAGTCTATATTGATATTTTTGGAATCATTTTCCGTTCTAATTATTTTCCATTCGAACACAATAAATAACGTCGCTATAACGATAACAGGCGAAAGCCACGAAAATATCGAATCGATCAGCTGATCAGAGTATTTAGAGCTGAAGGCTGTCACACAACAGCTAACGCTAGGTAGTGGCGATTTCAAGAACTAAAAAGCCGGGACAAAACGCGTTTTCGTTTATCGTATTGGAATAGTAGGCCAGTGTCAGGGGGCTGCATGCGGGTATGGAAACTCCTAGGGTGTGGAGTGACTCAGATAATGAGGCAAAAGGGCAGTTCTCGCTTATGCCACCGGAAGCGCTGCTAGGTAGAAGTTAGCCAATCAAACGCAGGCCCGAACAGCTGTGCAAAGGCGCAAATTTTGCGAAATAAACATAAAGTCTGTTTTAGCTACACTTTCTACACTTTCAATAGATACAGTAATAGAAAATCCTCAGAAGGCGTAAGAAGTGTACAAAAGTGTAGCCAAAAACGAACAGACCCAATATTTATAAGCGCGATATAAATGGAAAATGATTGAATTTTTTCCACTCCTGATCTCCCGGGCAGAATGGGAATTATTATTTCAGTATACTGTATTTCTCGTATGCCCGAACTTCTGTAATATTTTGATTTGGTCTTTCGCCATTAGAGTAGATGGGGTATGAACAAATTTGTGCGGCCTAAACTTTGTCCTTATAATTAATGTTTATTCTTAGTACGCGGAATGCATGTTTTTTTTTCTTTAGGTAGTTTAGATTTCTAGAAACGTTGTGAACACATGTACTGGGGCTAACTCTTTTTTTATAGAGTATTAGACTTTGTTAGAAATTAACGTTTCGACGATTTTGTATAACTTTTTGGCTTTATATAAAGGGGAAAAATAAAGTTCATAAGTTATAGATGTAAACAATTCACACTTACATCAATGAGAATTTGTCCATCTGGACCGCGTTTCACAAACTTTCGCACGATACTTTGTGGCTCGAAATGACGTTCACAAACGTGTTGCAACGTCTTTAGCACTTGATTCCCAGGAATTGCGACTTCCAATTTTCGACGCAATTCTTCGTCCTGTGGAATTTTGAACACTGGTCGCGTTTCACTATGATTTTGAAAACTTTTCTTACTGTTCGGTACAACGCACGTATTAGGCAATTTTTGAATTGAGTACAGGCTGTCAGGAGGTTATTTATCCATTGCTGTAGATCTATACCTACAAAACTATTTCTACTTGACAGCGCTTCCAGTGGATAAATGAAGAACTACGTTTTTGCCTCACTAACGATGATACTTTCCACCATGCGAAAACGCCGGAGTTTTGCGACCTGTATGTAAGACCTCGGGGTTTCCGGAAAGGAAAAGTAGATGCCATAGATCCACGGACCATTTCGGAGTTCCAGGAACCAATTGGACGCACCGTTAATAAAATCAGCCCTCAATTATGCCAAAATGTTATTGAAAATTTCGTCAAAAGAGTGAACGTTGGCAAATAGGGACGAGGCGACCATTTATCGGATATTGTGTTCCACACATAACCTCCATGGTTGTACCTTGTGTTAAAATAAAAATATTCGCACTTTTCAAACAAATAATACGTTTTTATTAATAAATGAAAATGTCAGGTCATTTTGAGACACCCTATAGTATGGGCTCGTAATGGTGAAAGTGCAAAATAAAAAAAAAACGAATAAACTCGTTTCTACTCCGACTGTCGGCAAGAAGAAGCCACTATATTGCGTGCAAACCTAATCGCGACGCAAACACGCATTCGGGTATGTCGCACTCGTATTGCTGACACACGTAATCATGATTACGTTCTGATGTAGCTCAGGAACAACACGAGCGCACGATAAGAATACATTAAGGGGGGAGATACCTTTAAGCGAGGAAAAAATTGCTAATTCGCATTATCTTTTTTTAAAGGAAATATTTCGTTACCATTTTTGAAACTTAGGGTATGTTTTATGACGACTTTGGCAGTTGCGTGGTATTTTTTTTATTAATCTTTAAAAATGGCGGATGGGCACGAGCTTCTAAACGGGTTGCGGCGGATGTTGTCAAAGGCCGTTACACGTAGCGTCAGCGGGCTTAAGGGAGGACACCACTGTAAAATTTTTGAAAAATTCTTTTTTCGCAAATACTTTTGAAAAATCCTTCGAACCTTCAAAAACATGATGCACATTCGTTTATAGCTGAAAAAAACAGTTTTGAAGTGGTTGTCGGGCTATTTTTGAGCAGAGTCTTCGAGCGCTGATAAGCGTACCGAAAACTTCAAAGACGTGTTTCTTAAAACCATGTTTTTTTAAATATTTAAATCGACCCGCAGCGCAAACAATTTTCGTCGAATGGACTTGAAATTTTAACTGTAGCTTCTTAGATTGCTTTAACAGTCAAGCACGAGCGCTTTTTTCGATTAATTGAAAATTGTCCAAAATATATCATTTTTTATATGAAAATTATTTTTGAAAAAACGCACTTTTTTCAAACTTTTCTCTATTTTTCTTTATTCATTATTTTTTAATTTCCACCCGCACTCGACTGCTAAAACGAATATGTTTCGTGCGCCGCCATTTTGTATCCATTTGACAAATAATTTGTTTTCACATACTTCAATATATACCTAATAAAACCTAAAAGTTCTTTTGACAATGTAGTTTTCTCCTCTCTTTAAAAAAATTCCAAAGTGAATGGTCGAAAATGGGCATTTACAGTGTCCTCACTTAATCGAAAAAAAACAACGAAGTTTTTTCTTTTATTAACACTCATACGCAGAATATGAACCAAGAAAAAGAGAGAAATGTTGATAATCGATGAAATGGTACGATTTGAAACAAAAAGATTGAATTTTCCTAAAAAAGTAGCTATATTTTGCAATAAAAAAATACTTTTTTTATTTTCGAAAATGTTTAGGGTTATGTTTTAGACGATATGGTTAGAACGATTTATACCAAATTTCATCAGCATCGGTCGATTCGTTTTTTTAGCTGTACGTCACGCCAGTTTTGAAAATGCAGTTTAGAAGACCGTGCCATACCTCTTCCATTTTTAAGCTGATTTAAAAAAATAACATGTAACAGCTAAAAGTAGTAATAAAACATACGTTAAGTCTCAAAAATGGTGAAGACATCTTTCCTTAAAAAAACCATGAAAATCAGCAAACTCATTCCTCGCCTAAAGATACCCCCCCTCCTTAAGTTTGTCGTTGAAAAATAGTGTCGAGACTCGAGAGCGGTCGCGGGACAAATATTTGGACGATAATCTCATCGCTCTTATCACAAGGTAAATAATTCTCGTCCCTCCTAAAGAAAACCATTTGCTTCCTGGTGAATATGCAATTTCATGAACACTTTGCATCGGGCAAAATGCTTATAAACGCATATCGCGATTTTTTTCTGTTGGGTGGCGTTAATTCTGAATGGAATAACTGAATGGAAATATTGACGAAACAGGATCAGGGCTGAATATTAATGAAACATGTGCGGGGCGTTGCAATAATGGTGACGACAAACTGGAGTGGACAATTAGATATCTATTCAATTGTTCTACACCATTCGAAGGGTATTTAAATCTTCGATGAAGGGAGACGATAGAAATTCCACGTTCTCCTGACGCTAGGATGAATCCTTCCGAGGGCGTCCAGAGCTGCAACGTCTGAAACAATGAAGGACGTGAATTCGAAAACTGTTGGATGAAAAATTCAACAAAATGAGCAAGGCATATTCACTTTTGCAGTCGATGGGTGGGTGAATGGGAGCTAGCAATTTTGACACGTGAGATCAACCTGTCGAGTGCACACCTCCGTAGAGAATCTTAAGGCGGGATATACATTGAGACAGGAAAAAATAAGCAATGTTGAGGGATTTTTTAAAGTAGAAATCAATTATTTTACAATTATCGAACGTTAGAGACACTTTTACAGTATATTTAAGAATACAAAACAATTTTTTTTAATTAATTCATTATCAATATGACGAAGCTGTGGCAGAGTGTTACAGCAAGGTCGCCGAGGGAGTTGCGAATCGGCGTGCAGTCTAGCTTCCCGTAGACTTTAATTTGCAAAAAAGTTCAAACATTTTTTCAGTTAGAACATGTATAGTTTCAGTATGAAGAAAATGAAAATTTAAGAAAATGGCACGCATTTACAACAAAAAAATCAACTTTTCACGCAACATTTCTGTAAAATGAGGATTAAAAAAGTAGTTTTTTTCCCAATTTTTCAAAAACAATTCTCGTCAAGTAGAACGTACCAATATTATCAATATTTCTACCAAGTTTCAACTCAATCGGCTTAATAGTTTTTGAGTAATCCTGCACGCCATCTTCGATTATGCAGTTTTGAGAAAAACGCGTTTGAATTTCACGCCCGCTCCGTACTCGAGCGGTGAGGCACAGCGTTGACGGGCTGTAACGTTTGAAGTTTTTCGAATCTCGCTTTGAATCTTTAGGCAAATATTCTACATATATAGTTCTATCGTTTAAATAAAAAAAAGAAATCGATTTTTTGATCGTTTTGAATGTATATCCCCCCTTAAGGCAGTATTGTTGTCTAGAGCGCTGTTTTGGAGATTATTTTTAGGATGGAATAACTTAAAAAATTATAAAAAAAAATAATTTAAACATTTAAAACATAATAATTTGAACTTTTAAACATTTAATAATTAAAAATGCAAATACATATGTTTATTGATCCTTTAAGAATGCGTACAAGTTTAAAAAAATTATTATTATGTACTTTTGTACGATTGTTTACAACCGTGGACGGAAAACGCCTCCACTTGGCGACCAGTGTTGTGGACGTTGTATGAATTTGAAAAAAAAAACAACACATATTCTTAATCTGTATTAGTGTTGTAATGTTTGGTACCAGATTCAGCAAAAGAAATTATGCAAATTGCAACATGCTAAACTTTGATTATGAATTTTTCCTATTTTTTCTCACCATTCTACGAATCATTTTTTTTAAATATATATTTCGACTCAATTCTGCTATCAATGTTCCAAAACCGTTTACTGAAGGTGTATGGCAAATTTGAGCTCAAACGGCGAATTGCTTATCGAGATATCGTGGTTCCCGATTTGAAGAGCATAGTTTCGAGAAAAACGCTTCTAACCCTTCGTTGACACACTGATATTTGGCCACGATTTTGATACACTGGGTCAACTTGATCCTGATAGTACTTCGTCCACCTGTCATTAACAACCCTTCGGTCGGTTTTTATAGAAAAAATCGGAGATACACTTTAAAAACTCAAATATGTCTGCATAATTAAAATTCGGAAGATATCAAATTAAATCGTTAACAAAAATAATTAAAAACTTTCAGTTTTGGAAAAGTAAGCTTTTTACTAAAAATTCACCCGGCTCAAAATGACCAAGTGTGTTAAAGTTTTTAAGTTAAAGTGCTTTTTAAGTTAAAGTGCTTTAAGTTATCGTTAAAGTTTAGTACTTTTATATAACTCTTCTAATTTTATGAGTATCATTAAGCTGTTTTCACAGACGTATTCAGAAAGGTCTTTAGAATAATCAAATTAAATGAAATATAAGAAACGATTATTCCAAATTTCTAGACAACAATATTGCCTTGAATCATAAATGGAGACAAATTGACCCCAATTTATTTTTGGCTTCTAATATTTTGAAAACTGCACTTTTTGAATATAAAATATACCAACGTTTTTTGTATTAAAAAATAAACGTATTTGCCGAAAAACGTGCTTGAATTCGAAGCTGCGCATGTAGCTGCAAATTGTTGGGGTCAGAATGACCCCGTGTGCACTCATGACCCAGAATCCGTTTTTTTTCTCTCACATTTTGAATGTGGATGTCTAAAATAAATGCAACGAAAAACATTCAAGCCATTACCGTATAAGTCTATTGAAAAAAATGAGCTTGATTGGAAATAAAAATAAGTTTTTCATTGACTTCCAAGTCTGCAATCTTCGGCGTCATAAAAGTTACAGTCACGTCGAGTATGGGAGAGTTGATCGGGGTTTTTATCGGTGAGCAAGATCGAACAATTATACGCACGGCCAGTTCTGAGATATTCGCTAATCGGAGGCTCGAGTATGGACACGGGAACGGCCATGTTCAGACGCGGATAGAGCCTCGTTCCGTTGGTAGCGATCGCGTTGCAAACGACCATTCCCAGCATCTCGCCGTTGGACCATCGAACTATCGGGCCACCGCTCGAGCCACTCTGAACGCAACAGGTCGTACGTAACATGCATTCGGTTATTCCGGACACGTTGCCGCGCGTTATCGTTGGAAATCGCGACGAGAAAAACGGAAATCCGGCGCTCGCTACGGATTCGCCTGGGGGACAAATAATCCGCGTCTTATTCCATTGATGTCTCTAATTACAGTGTGTACATTAGAGCATGGATACCGGTTTTCGATTACATCGAAAAACCGGAATATCGGACCAAAAATCCGGTATTGGGCTCGAATAATACCGATATTTCGATATCAAAGTTGAAAAAATAAAAATATTATAATGGTTATTTCCATTTAAGTTTCTTTCACTGGTTTTTTTACCACGTTTAACAGCCTTAAAATATATGGTGCCCCAAAATGACCTGACGTTTTAATTTATTAATAAAACGTATTATTTATTCGGTAAGTACGAATATTTTAATTTTAATACCAGCTGTACCCGGCATGCGTTGCAATGCCACTCAAAGGAAGAAAGTATCTGTGTTTTAATTCTGTTTATCGAAGTGCTCTTGGATACAAAATATTTTTTGTTTTTCCGTTTGGTGTATACACAAATAAATCAGAAGGTTTTCCGATTCGTGGGCAGGCCACATACAGCTGTCCATGTGAGAAGCATGGATTTTCCAAATTTAGTCCACACGCTTTTAGCGATTGCCCCTGTGCTTTTGATGGTCATTGCAAATGCGAGTCGCACCGGAAGCTGCACACGTTTGAATTCGAATGGAATATCTGTCGGAATCATTTGGATACGTGGCAACAGTACATCTTCTTCTTTGAATTGTCCATTTGAAATTGTAGCTTTGATGATATTGTTCGTCATATTTTTCACTGAAAGCCTGGAACCGTTGCAAAGTCGTGGTGGATTGATGTTTCGGGAAAGCATGATAGGCACGCCAATTTTCAATGTTAGAAGGTGTGGCGGCATGCCTGGCCAATCAAGTGAATTCACAAATTCAATTGGATAATTGATAACTTCGTCTTGATTCATTACAGTACTGATGGACTTATACGTTATTGCTTCGCTGGGTATTTCGTTTTGAATGCTGACATTGATGGCATTGACATCGTCGTTTTGGCTGCTAATATAGCACGTGCACTGAGCCACTGATGATTTTTGTAATTCGGTGCGATATTTGGGAAAACTTTGTGAATCAATTCGTCTGCGGTTGCTGTGATTTTACAGAAGTTTGTTGGCAATGTGATACATTGTGTGGATTCTTCGATTGTCATTTTCCCATTCCCAATATCCAACAGTTGTTTTGTGAAACGTTCAGCGGATGCATCATGTTGTAGTTGTACAAGCATATTGGTATTCAAAGTCAATTTCTGTACGTGTCGCCATAAAACTGATGGTTTGAGGCATGCATTAAGTTCATCAGCGGGTGTTCAACGTGGTATAACCGGTAGAGTTTGTCAAAAATCACCAGTCAATAAAATAAGTGCGCCATCGGAGAGCTGTTCATTCCCTCTCAAATCTTTTAGTGTACGATGAAGCGCTTTCAATGCTTTTTTGTGCGCTATAGTACATTCGTCCCATATAATGAGTTGACGTGATTGGAGTACTTTACCCATTTCAGAATTTGTGTTGATATTGCATGTTCAGTGATTTGCATATTCAACGCCAATTTCAGTGCTGAATGCGCTGTTTGCCCACCATCCGAAAGAGTTGCCGTAATCCCAGATGATGTAAAATAATATTGTACTGGCAATGGTACAATATTTTTTTGTGATCGTATGGTTGCCGAAATAAGTGTAATGATAAAAGTTTTGCCTGTGCCTCCGGGCGCATCTACGAAATACAATCCGCTGCTTTTGCTTGTGTTCATTTATTTTCAACCAGAACCGTGCGATTAGTAGAGCCCGATTCGTTGTTGTTTGTTTGGTCGTCAAAGCGTGGATATTGAATTTTGCGATACACGATCACGCCTCGATCAATGTAGAAAAAGGTGTACTATGTGTAATAACTTTGTAATACTTTCCACCCCTTAAGGGATTACTTTTGTCGAAGCTGACATAAGTCATTCTGAATTTACAGCGAATAGACTGAGTAGCAGTTGTACTGGTTTTTTTTTAACGATGGAACTCCCATATCACATTGCACTCCCGATTTTTACCCCCTTAAGGATTGATTGTACTAATTCAGAAACCTTCGCGGGCATGCGCACAACAACTCACCAAAGTTTCATCGCAATTGGATGAACGATGCGCGAACGCATAGAAGACGAACACACAAACATTAATTTTTATATACATTGCTGGCGAAAAGTATGGATACACCTAGAAAAATTTCGCGCCGCACTAAAAGTTTGATATCTCTGTGAAAAAAAAGATATCCGGATTTCCAAGGCGGCATTTTAAAAGGGACAAATGAAGCTTCACTTTGCGTTTTGGAAAAAAAAATTCGTTTTTTTTAGACCCGGGGCGCCATTTTCAAAATGGCCGTTTTTTGGCTGTTTAAAATCGGCTGCACGTCTTCAGGACATTTTTTTGGCATTTTTTTCAAAGAACCTTAAAAGATAGAGCAATAACTATAGTTTCCTTTTTTAGAAAGTTTCGTACGATTTTTTTTTAACGAGTTATCGCATTTTTTTCTCAAAAAGACAACTTTGAAAAGATGCTGCTGAAATGAGAAACTTTGAGGTTTAGAGAAAATTGCCAAAAGGGAAAAACTTGCGTTACATTGTATTGAATCGAGCAGAATTTTTTCGAAATTTTTTTTTTTTAATTTTTTGCTCCAACATTGAATAACATTTTTATTTTCAATTTTTTTTTCTCAATTTTTAGTCGCACAAAACATCCACCTCTTACCTCTTACCTTATCTAAACGCCCTTTTCGTAAAAAAAACCCACCTCTGGCTTTCAGCATTGCATCAACGATTCGTGGCATCCGATCGATTAATAAATCCAGCTGAGCTGAGCTGAGGGATCTCCACGCAGCTTGCAGTTTCTGCCACAGATATTCGCCCGATGTAGGGCAGGTCATTCGTATCTTTCGATTTCGCTCTTCCCAGAGAAGTTCGATGGGGTTTAGGTCGGGTGATTGTGGCGGCCACACCATATTCACGATTTTTTTTTCTTTGCCTCGTTCTCCAAACATTCTCGACAGGGACGGGAACTGTGTTTCGGATCATAGTCTTGTTGCATGGTAAAACCACGCCCGATCGTTCTTAGCTCCGATGGAATCGCATGATTAATGAGAATTTCTTCATATTCTTCTTTTCTCATTATGCCGTCAATTTTCACAAAGTCTCCGACACCATGACTGGAAAAGCAGCCCCACACCATAACGGAGCCACCGCCATGCTTGACAATTGGTATCAAACACTGTGGTGCCATGTTTTCCGAAGGATTTTTTCGAACAAAAATGCATCGACGACTACCGAAGATTAAAAATTTTGACTCGTCCGTCCACAGTACATTTCTCCACTAATTAATCGTCCACTTTTTGTGTTTTGTGTTCCATGCGTCTCGTTTTTTTTTTGTTCGCCGGACGCAACAAAGGTTATCTCACGGCGACACAGCCTTTGAGACCAGCACGGTTAAGACGACGTTTCACTGTCGTCAGTGATATCGAGGTTTCCCTTTGTTCGTTAAATTTGGCACAGATTTCCGTTGCTGTTAATCGACGATTTTTTTTGCTGGTAACGACGATATTTTTATCGTCTGAGGACGTTGTCACTTCGGGTCGACCCGTCTCGGACCCGTCTCGGACGTCTCGGACTTCTTAAATCTCCCGATGGTCGTCTGCACTCCTTTCAAAGACACGCGAGTTTCTCTGGCAATTCCTCTGTACGACAATCCCTTATCGCGCAACGCGACAATAGCCCCTCTTTTATACAGTGGAATTTCTTTTTTCCGTGCCATTTTGATCCGTTAAGAAAAAAAAATTGCGTAAAAACTTGTCGATTGTAGACCACACCTGTTCGCGTTCGAAGTTTTCGCACAACTAACTGGCTTTGTCAGCGCGACACTCCTCATATTATTCCAAAGAATCAAGAATGTAAACAAAAACGACGAGCGAAAAAGAACACGAGAGAAATAGAGTATCGACTCGCGAGAAATAGAATCTTTTTTACGCTCCACAAAGGTAAAATGTAAACAAAGACAAGAAGCTTTATTTCCGCTCCTTGTGTTTAGATGAGGTAAGAGGTGGATGTTTTGCGCGGCTAAAAATTGAGAATTTTTTTTTTTATTATTCAATGTTGGAGCAAAAAATTTTGAAAAAAAAAAATTTGAACAAATTCTGCTCGATTCAATACGATGTAACGCAACTTTTTTTCCTTTTGGCAATTTTCTCTAAACCTCAAAGTTTCTCATTTCAGCAGCATCTTTTCAAAATTGTCTTTTTGAGGCAAAAATGCGATAACTCGGTGAAAAAAAATCGTACGAAACTTTCTAAAAAAGGAAACTATAGCTATTGCTCTATTTTGTAAGGTACTTTGAAAAAAAAAAATGTCCTGAAGACGTGCAGTCGACAGCCAACAAAAAGCCAAAAAACGGCCACATTCAAAATGGCGCCCCGGATCTAAATAAAATCGAAATATTCTTTTCCAAACATTTTTGAAACAATTCTGCTCGATTCAATACGATGTAACGCAACTTTTTTTCCTTTTGGCAATTTTCTCTAAACGTCAAAGTTTCTCATTTCAGCAGCATCTTTACAAAGTTGTCTTTTTGAGAAAAAAAATGCGATAACTCGGTGAAAAAAAATCGTACGAAACTTTCTAAAAAAGGAAACTATAGCTATTGCTCGATCTTTTAAGGTTCTTTGAGAAAAAATGCCAAAAAAATGTCCTGAAGACGTGCAGCCGATTTTAAACAACCAAAAAAAGCCAAAAAACGGCCATTTTCAAAATGGCGTCCCGGGTCTAAAAAAAAATCAAAATGTATTTTTCCAAAACGCAAAGTGAAGCTTCATTTGTCCCTTTTAAAATGTCGCCTTGGAAATCCGGATGTCTTTTTTTTTCACAGAGATATCAAACTTTTAGTGCGGCGCGAAATTTTTCTAGGTGTATCCATACTTTTGGCCGGCAGTGTATAAGGAGGTAAGGTACAAACATGGAGGTTATATGTAGAACACAATATCCGATAAATGGGGCCTCGTCCCTGTTTACAAACATTCACTCTTTTGACGAGATATTCAATATCATTATGACATAATTGCGGACTAATTACCAATTCACATTGCCGCGGCGCGAGATAACACGACCATGAAACTTCATCTGCAATAACTGCATTATTTCGCTCGCAGCGTAGCAGGTTGCGCCAACTTGTTGAAAGAATATGCCTTCCAAGTCCATGCCGTTTATGCCATTTGTCGGATATTGTGTTCCACACATAAGCTCCATGTTTGTATCTTATATTAAAATAAAAATATTCGTACTTTTCAAATAAATAATACGTTTTATTAATAAATTTAAATGTCAGGTCATTTTGAGACACCCGTTATTTTTACCTACGTCAAATATTTCCGAAGCATCAACTTATTTATCCACGAGTGTGGAATCAGAAAGGGGCTTTTCTTCCGCGGCTGATCACCTGCAATAAGGTAAGCTCGTCTCTGAAAGACGAAACTTCAGATCTCCTCTGTTTTTTGCAGTCATTGTTTCAACAATCTCAATTTCGTTAATTAAAGTGACCATGCTGTTGCCTGCCTGCCGCAAGCTATGCCATTTGTTTGCACTCTGGTAGCTACTACTGCGCTGACTTGCATAAAACTTCCTAACTTTAATTTTGCTTGTTCACTACTCATTTGATTTGCATAAAAGTTCCTTTCTTTTGTTTTTTGTTTGTTTACTTATTTTATGTAGGGTTGGATATATATAACGTAAGAACATAGCAGAGTGTGTTTAGAAATGTATGATAAATCAAGATCTCAATGAAAGACCGTGATTTTTAATTAATACTGTGGTTTCACTTAGCTATACACTATTATTTCTACAACTTCCATCTTCACTTTTGAGCTTCTAACGTTTTTAATCAACGTTTCCCATAAATATCGGAATGTTGATATCGAAATAATACCGGTCATAAAAAAGCTCCGATAGTCCACGCTCTAGTATACATGTGCATAGTTATTATTGAATGCCAAATACACTGCTCCTATTTTATAATGCGTCTACTATTTTATAGATATTATTGCCCTGCATTCAATATTGTATTGGTTTCGACATTTTATTGATTTACTATTGATGCATTAAATCAAGATTTTTTAGATACATTACCGTGGAATTTAAAATCTAGAAATGGAAAAGAAAGCAGAATGGTTGGAAAACTTAAAATAAACAACGAGATGTTCGAAGACTCGAAGATGTTGAAAAAAAACATCGCTTCCGTTTAAGAATGGTTGGCGAGACAAAATACCTGGCAAAAGTAGCCGTAATTTGAAAATGTTCACATGTACGGCCTAGATGTTAAGTACAATCAATTACAAGTATGTAGACCACATACTATGCATTGGCGTAGCCAGAATTTCTTTTAGGGAGGAGGCCTAGGCCAAAAAAGTGGTTTTTTTCACACTCATCTTTTTTATAAATAAAGTTGACAGAATCGTCGATAATCACGTAACACACACAAAGTGAAGCTTTAAACACATGTTCGTGTTAACATTAATATTAAACTTTTACTATACCCAAAAATTTAAGTATCTAATTTTTCTTCATTCTTTAATTCAGTTACCAGTCTTTAAACTTTACTTTCAGTAAGTACTTAATTACTACTTTGTTTTCTATTTTTTTCTGCAAATCGGCCCAACACTTATTTATTAGGGGTACGAGTAAGTTTTGAAGGGTTTACAAGAGAGGGCGTTACTAGTCTTCAATTGCATCCAACTACAACCTAACGACCTTCATAGTAAAGCGTTATCATTAGGCTTTAGTTTTCAGTACGTCTCATTTTGTCGAAGTGTAAACAACAAAGTTTTTTTTAAACTTAAAATATGTCGCCTTTCGTGCCAATGAAACGCAATTTGCAGAAAGCTTTACTTTTCTGCTTCCATTTCAATCTCAACTTGTGAGTAATGGTTTAGATGGTTCAAAAGTGGTGATTTTGACACGGAGGATGAGGAACGTGAAGGAAGGCTACAAACGTTTAAAGATACAGAATTGGAGGCTTTATTCAATAATAATAAAGACTCGTGTCAAACGCAAGAAGAACTTGTAGAATTGTTGGGAGTAACTCAACGAGCATTGTTACCGTTTTTGCACAATAAAACGCTAATTTTCACAAAAATAAATCCTTTAAAACTTGTACCCCTAATAGTTGGAACTTTGTTTTAACAATGTCATTTTCTACGGTCAGCAGTGACATATGAGAGGATGCGTTTGTGAAGAAATGTGTTCCTGAGCCACGGTTTTATCCGTCGCTGGACATAAAAATTCCCCTCGCAGCTGGCGGAGCTATTGCTGCTTGGAAAACGTTACATAAGTTAGGGCAGTACCCCTTTTTCGTATGCTCCCTTAAGTTTCCAGGATTTATTTCATTATTGTTTTAATAAAGTATGTTTTTCATGACCATCGCTTTAACTTCTAAAGTTGACGAATCAATTTCTAAGATTTTAACATAATTATTAAAAACATGCTCTCCATTCTTCATATCCAATTTTAGAAAAGCGTCAAATTCATGAGGTAACGGTGGATTCTCAAAAGGGCGTTCTCAATTTACAATAATACTATCTATTAGTTGGTAGAAAATGCTGATATTCCAGTGTTATTCCGGTTGTGTATCGGCCGGCAAATGTAATATAGTTACGTTTTATACAAGTTACCAAATTACAACGAAGGAAAAAGTTCAATTTTATTCAATTATTTTTTATGCCTGCCTGGGCGAAAAAATTAAATTAATCAATTATTTCAATTCAATTATTGTAGATCAATTTTGGAGGGGGCACCCCTGTACTCTCCTGGCTACGCCAATTATAATATGTTGTTGTTCTAAAGCTCTTTCGCCCGCATTTGTTAACATTAAACTTTGTTATGGCAAATCTCTTGTAAATAAATATGCTGAGTCTCACGTCTGCACGTTAAATCGAAAAAAAAAATCCGTCGAGTTTTTTCATATTGTAATGAACAAGCGAAATAATGATTCGTCGATTTTTTATTGCCATAGTAGCGTTATTGTAAGATTCTCAAGCATCTCCGATACGGCACGAAAAACTCAATGTAAAAGTGTCAATAGAGGCTTGCCAATATCACAGTCGATTTTTCGGAAGCGAAGAGAACGTTACTCGTCAAGAAAACCGATATGATTTTTTGTGAGAGTTACCGGGACGAATCGTTGGACTGCCGGCGATCTTGATGGATCGCAGCGTGGGCTCTATTTCTCGTGGATCGAGCCTCAGTACCGCAACGTCGTAAGGCTCGCCTTTGGCCGTTCGATAAACCAATTTCGCCCATGACGTGGTCGACGGTGACGAGCTGCCCGAGGATCGGGAACCGTCGTCACGACGAAGGACGACTTTGATCCGACTCTCCGGCGCCTGAGGCGATATAAAAATAATGTTCGTTTCAGGCTGTATCCATGTGTTTGTTTGCCACGAGAACTTGTCATTAAGGGTAATCCGATGGCAAAACTACAGTGTGTACTTAATATTGATAGCAACCATGCGAGGCTCAATAAGATGTTCTCTCTCTCTCTCTCTCTCTCTCTCTCTCTCTCTCTCCCTCTCTCTCTCTCGGCTCTTTCTTCATATAAATGGAATGCTCACCTTCTGAACAACGTGCGAACACGTAATTACGGTGCCTGTTGCCGCGTCAAATATAATTCCAGTGCCCCAACCATCGCCGCATCTCACCAGTACCAAACTCCTGTCCAACGAATCTAAAGAGTTTTTTTTTCTTTCGTATATTCGGAATCCAAATACAGATAATTCGATCTCGCCTTTGATCGAGGAAATCATGGCGTTGGAATGTGCATTGTTGGAAAGCAACGAAAAATCTTTTAAACTACTTCATTTTTTTAGACCAATATTGCTTGCAGATTAAGGTTGTAGATTTATAAGGGGGAACGTGCAAACACGTTTGAGACGGAATGTCAGATGATCGGATGCCTGTACACTGAGAAAAAAATATAGTGCTTTAAACAATATTTGAACTATTTTTTATATTTATCAGAGGGGGCAAAAACATTTTATAGCCATAGTTACTGCTAATAGTACTACTTGTTGATATTTTAGGTGTTGCATAAAATATTCACATATGGTAACCGCAACCACTAATCTTACAAGCATAAGATGATTGTTCAATGCTGTATAATATAGTAGGTTTTCATAAAATGGATATTCCCTGGCACTACCAAAAATGTACTCCCCCAAGATCGTAATAGTGAACAGGCCTAAAAAAAATACATTGATAAATAACGTTGCTTGTGATTTGTGGTGATGCTGACAGTGATTTGTACCGTATTATATGACACGTCCTGCTATACGCATAGTAACGTGTGTCCTGCAAAAACAGAAGTGGTAGACGAAGACGAAGTGCTGTAACAGTTTGTGAGACACGCGTGATTCTTAAAACTACTAAAACTGCGATTGTGCCAACGGAAAATGATTTTCTTAAAACTACTAAAACTGCGGTTGTGCCAACGGCAAATGATTTTTGTCTTCGCTATAAGAAAACATAGACATCATTTTTTTCGAATAGTCACTTTTCATAAAGTCTTCTTATAAATTATACTCGACAAACGTTAATGTTAACCATATGAATTGTACAACTTTGATAGAATAGTAGGGAAAGGTGTACGAGTTGATCCCATGAGGTAAGATGATCATTTTCCATAGCGACGAAACTATTAACGCTATCTAGTGATATTCTTTGGTAAACCATAGCGGCCAGCACCCCCCCCCCCCCCGCAAATTCACGATGCCGGTGTGAGCGACGCATTTCTTTTGACGGAAAACAATTGAAATTGTGAGCTGTTGATCTAAGCCAAGGTTGACTTTAAGCTTAGGTAACTTTTATTGTACACTGTCAGTTGCAATCATTGTTGTGTTTGTGGCTTCATATTATGCTCAATTTGGGTTTTGGTTGGCGTGGTATCAGTGGAATACTTATATGCAATGAATGAAAAAAATGAGTTTGGGGCAAGATGATTCCTTTTTAGGTGTACAAGATGATCCCTAGGGATCATCTAGTCTACAAATAACGTACCTACTTTATTTTTGTTAAAGAAATTGTCTACTTTTGTTCAAACTACACTACTAATGTACAATTGATCTCATAAATAATAATTTATATACCTAAAAGTGATTTAAGACTGACTGTAGAAGACTGGTTTAGTTTAATTCTAGTTGGGTAGAATACAATTTATAATATAGAGGTAATTTAACTTGTGAGTTCAGTTTATGTTGTATACCTATGATTAATATATGAGGCATTCTTCATCAACTGGGCCACTTTTTTTCAACCCCTCCAATTTTTTTCAAAATCAGCCAGTTTGAAATATTAGTCAAAAGGAATGTCTGTGATTTTTTATGCGTCCGTTCAGGGTTTTTCATTACGAACACTGTATCAGAAAAAAACATTCTTCGAACAAAAAAAACATAAGAATAAAAACTTTTTTTATTTGTTCCGCTTTATCGAAAAAAATCATCATTTTTCTGCATTGAGAAGATTGAAATTTGGCAAACAAATGAGAATAATATTTTTAAACATAATAACACACTTTCGATTTCGGTACCAATTTGACAGGATGTCTGTCATTGGGGAAAGAGTTTGCGAAAACAAATTCAGAATGGTACCTGCAATGGTTAGGATGAAAAAAAATAAAAACCCTGCGAAATCTCATAACCGCATATGTTATTTCAAAACGAAAACAGTTCGTATTATTAGTTAACATTTTCTTGACAAAAAAAAATTAGGGAAAAAAATGTTAACTCAATGTTAAAAAAATGCTAACTCAATCTCATAAACATGTTCATTTCGAAGAATAATGGACTTTTTAGATCAAGGTACGAATTCCTCATGATGGCCGACGTTGTATAGGAATCCTCTTGAAACCGGCTCAACCTTTCCAGAGTAGCACCTGCATGGAAGAGGAAAAAAAATCAGTTTCATACGAAATCGGACGCTTACGGATTTTACTTGGAGAACATTCCATCCCGCTTATCAGAATTCAGTAATGACTTACCTATGTCTTCCAGATTTATTTATGCATTACGTTTGCCTCGTTTTCTCGCTAATGCAGCATCTGATTTACTTTTGGCAGCCCGTCGTCCAAGGAGGGTTGTCTTTTTTGGGAATATCGTGTTATCTGTTGAGAAGGATTATTTCTTCAAAACTAGTTACCGATCATCATTCGGTCTCACCGAGTGATATTGTAACGTCCTCGGTATCGTCTCCGCTTCTTGAAACCGGTCAGACAGTTATTCAGTAGCAATGTCATGAGTTGCTTTCGGACTGAAGTAAATTGAAGATTTTGTAAAGTTCTTTTTGGTCCAGTTAAACAATGCTACCGGTGTCAGAATTTGCAGCTCCGGAGTGGCCGTTTGTTGACTAGCATGACTGGCCAATCGTTTCAAATTACCGGAAATTCCATCGCACGCTCCTTTTCCGTGAGCAGTCCCGAAAAGTGCCATTCGGCAGGGAGGCCAAAGTCCTGTTCGTGGTTCAGAAGATTAGCAAAGTTAAATCTGTTTTTGTATTGTTGGCCTGCTTCATTAGAAACATAAATCAACGTCTTTGGGTTGAAATTTGCCTCTAGATGATCAATTATAATGCGCTTGAATGAGTACACCGCTACCGTATTATGTTGCAAATCGTCCGAAAAAATTGCCATTGAACCATGTCGTAATTCTTTGTAATAATAGACCACAGGATGAATAGTGCATTGGTCATTGTTCCAATGAAAGCCTTGAATCGCATTCTGCGCTACAAATGCGTAGTTCTCAGCAAAGTCACATTGAATGATAAACTCGCCTCCGTTCAAATTCTTTTTGCGATACTTCAAGTATTCCGAGTCCAAGTATTGTGATTGTTGATGAGCAATGTAGGCATGAGTCTTTAGCTTTTCAATTTTGGTGCGTAGTTCATCGACAAATATATCACATGAAAGTACCGGAATCTCAAACGTGGCTCGGTCGGTTTCAGTCCTATTGTGGAATTGAAGGTTTTCAATTTGTGCTTCGTCCAATACCTTTCGAAGAGACTCGGCCAAGCGTGCTGACCCCGGGCATATATCACCCTCGCCGAGGTGGCATGCAGCGATCGGTGCATCACACAGATAATCACGTTTACCAAATCTTCGTACGTATTCAGATGATATGTCGAATGCTCAGTAAATCGAGAGAAATCAATGGTATCGATCATTAACTTCACATTTTTGTGATACACGCAGACACAAACGCTGTGGGTACTACTCGCACCCGCTAAAATACAGTGCCGCGGCCTCAACTTAGCAAACATCAAAAAGCTTACAGTGAAATATGGGTGTGCCTGCAAGTAAAGCTTGTGGAGCTCCTTTAGGTTGCAGTACACCAGGCGTTTTTGCTCATGTTTCCGGGTACCATCCGGTTGTTTTACTGAAACATAGTCGTTTTTACCCGCCATCTGCTTACTATTTGCATCATATTGGTAGAAAGTTCGTATAGCTTTCATGGTTGATTCATCCAATGTCTTTTCTTGTTTCGGATTAGGTGATGTAAGAATACCGCGCGAACTAGCTAAATCTATGGCTGTTCGAATCATTCGTCGAGGTGCATGTAAAAATCGCGCATTTTTAATACTGCAATCGCTCGGCTTTAGAGTGAGTATTCGAATTTTCTCGGAGCGCGTAGTTGTTGGTTGTTGAAAGTTTTCCTTCAACTTTTGCAGAATTTGCACGCCTGCTTCAGCAAGCTGTAACCAATCTTTCTCAACCACGGTATTCTTGCTATTTTTTTTTGCGGAAGCATTAAATGACACGTCGCTCTTTTGGCTCGGTACCATTGCCTCACTGCTGAACGTTTGTTGACTAGTACGAGTAATTAGACTACATGTATTCTCAATATCAGTTTGTGAATTTGGCACGTCAATAGTTAATGCAGCAGTTTCCTTTGAAGTCGACGGCTCAGAAGATTTAGGCAGATTTCCCAAGTTTGGCACGTCGTAAGACGTAGGTCTGAAGCTCATTATTTTCCCTCTGCAGTAGCCACATAATTTGCGTTCTTTGACGAACGCCATTTTCTTCACGTAATTAGTGGAAGCTGTTCGTAAATTAGACTTTCTAAGATGCTTCTTTAATCCAAATGGATTGCAGCACCGATCAGTAAACACCATCGCTTGTTTTGTTTTATGGTTATTAATACAATCCACGATCACATTTTCGATAAAAAATGTCAAAATATTCTAACGGAATCGACTGGAATTGAACACAGGGTCTTACACGTTTCCTTTTTACCGAACATTTACTATTGTCAGAGTATCCGAGACTGAAAATGTAGTACGAACTCGCGATCTTATTCTAAGAGAATTATTGTTAACACTCGTTGTATAACCATTCATTCTGTAACATCCTGTCGTGAAATACGTCGCGGGATAAATCAACTTCACCAATAAACGCAATAACTCACAAAGTACTCAATGTCGTTTACTATCGGAAATACTAGCTTCCTCTCAGTGACAATCCACTAAGAAAATTAACGCATTTAATATACAGTCGCATCCAGACTGCCGTTGAATATCGAAAATCAAAACGGTCCGTTAAGGGATTCGATTATTTTCCGACTATGATCGTATACGTAAAATGCGGGAATAACAGAAAACGCCACCGAATAACAAAAAATGGCGTGACTAACTGACGAGGAAGTGGTCAATAATTATTTTCGAGTATGTATACAATGTGAGCATCGTACACAGCAAAAGGCAAACGAGAAAAATAGGTACGGAACTGAAACGCTTTATATTTACCTTTTTATTCCAAATATATTCTGTAATGATGCCAAAAAAATGTTTACCTATAACACGCAACAACTATTTTCGTTTTGAAATAACACATGCGGTTATGAGATTTCGCAGGGTTTTTATTTCTTTTCATCCTAACCATTGCAGGTACCATTCTGAATTTGTTTTCGCAGACTCTTCACCCAATGACAGACATCCTGTAAAATTTGTACCAAAATCGAAAATGTGTTATTAGGTTTAAAAAAATTTTATTCTCATTTTTTTGCCAAATTTCAATTTTCTCAATGCAGAAAAATTATGATTTTGGTTTTTTTTTGATAAAGCGGACAAAATAAAAAAGTTTTTATTCTTGTTTTTTTTGTTTGAAGAATATTTTTTCAGATACAGTGTTCGTAATGAAGAATCCTGAACGGACGCAAAAAAAAACTAAAAAAATAATCACAGACGTTCCTTTTGACTAATATTTAAAACTGGCAGATTAAAAAAAAATTTGAGAGGTTGAAAAAAAAGTAGCCCAGTTGATGAAGAATGCCTCAGATATAAAGGTGTTGTAAACTTGAGCAAATTTTTATTTACATTCACCTAATCACCTAATTCGAAGACTTTATCAACAAGCCGTCGAAAAACGTTGTTTCGAGAAAAACGCGTTTAAAGTTCGTTTGGGTTACATAAATACATTTAAAAAAAATTGTAATGTATTTCGAAAGTGTATTTATCAAGTGTAAAAACTTTTATATCAATATCTATAATATAAACCTATCAAAAAATTCATGAAAATAGCCTTTTTAGCGTCTAAAGTGGGAAGACCCCTTGAATCGACGGATGCGCCACACGTATAATGCGAGCCGTGCTGAAAAAAAATCCTACGGGGTCCAGAAAGCACGTAACGCTGAAAGAGAGGCTAGTAGTGCAATTTTTACTTAGAGAAAGAAGGACCCCAATATGGCGTCGGAATAGCCAATTGAGTGTAAGTGACTGGTATCAACGATTATCTCTACCGATCCATACCGAAAATTCAAACGCGTTTTTCTCAAAACCACTTTTTCAAACTTTCACCACGCCATCTTAGGAACCGCTGAATCGATGCACCTGAAATTTTCACGAGGTTGTTCAGAATACATATTCCTACAGTCGCTGCCACGGAGAATAGTCTACAAAAAAAATTACCACCTGTACAACTTCAAGAAGACTGAAAAACCGGCTAAAAAATTCGCTATCGTGGCGCCATATCGTGATTTTTTTTTAATGCGACCGACCTACGGGCTCCAAAGGATCATCTGACAAACCAAAATACACCTGGATTTTTCGTTTCAGAGCAGTCAAACGAGCGGTATCGTGGGTAGCCATGAAACGCCTCTTGTGGTCCAGCGCTCTATGCGAGCACGACTCAACGAAATGTCTTATAAGAATTTGTACAAGCATGCAAAATATCAATCAATACGTACGGACAAGGACTTTTCGATAGGTTTTACTGTTTCAGCACGAAAAATTCATGAAAAATCATTTGAAGGGGGAGATACCTTTAGATGAGGACACAATTTGCTCATTTTCATATTTTTTTTTAAGGAAAGATTTCTTCACCATTTTCGAGACTTAGGGTATGTTTTATTACTTCTTTTGGCGGTTACATCGTATTTTTTTAATTTATTCCCATACCCACCTCTCTATGGTTCTCAGCACTTGTGCTGCAACCGAAACTGTCGGTAATGCCATTTGAAAGCTCTCACAACACCGACAATTTGGGGGTAGAGAGCCATCTCTTTCTCTCATTTCATTCTATGGTTTTGCGTCGCGTTGTGTTTTGACAACGCGAAACTTGATTTTTGAGCTGCACGAAACTGCAGTTTGAAGTGTTTTATTTTTACTTGAAAAATCCAAAGGTAGGTTGCTTTGGTTGCTTATGGCTTAGACTTCAACATGCACTAATAAATTTTGATTACTTGCATCGTTGTAAGTAAACGGCAAGTCATTGTTTGAAAAAAGTCTTGGTGATCCTAAATGGTCCGCCAATGGGTGGTCCGAAAGCGACCCCTACGTTTTTGCGCACTAAAGATTTTCTAGCGTGTTTTTTATATTCAAACTGTGATTTAATAACGTCTGACGGTAATTGCAGATGGTTGTTTTAGAAATAGGGCGATCGTTCAAACGTCTGAAGCCAAAACGAGATCCGGCAATTCTGCGGCAAGCACTTGTTGCCATGGCATTAGGATTTGTCCGTCGGCTATTCGTAGTTATTGTGAGGCAGAAGACAGCTCAGACAGCGATTGAAATTGTAATTTTTGCATAAAGCGAGTAAAATTGTAATCAATGCATTCATTCAATTGTATTTCCTTTAAAAAGGCCCTAAAATGTTTTAAAATAAATTTGAAAATTATTTCCAAATCGTATTGTTTTGCTAACAAGTTGCAAAATAAATTCAAAATTCCGTCTTTTCCCTTAATTCGCTGTAAAATAATAGGGGGTCGTATTCGGACCATGGGGAGGTCGGTTTCGGACCACGATTTTTGACAACGACCAATATGCAGACTTTCATTACGGCCTCGGTATCTTAAACAAACCGTACCCGAAAACCTCGTCAAGCTGCTCAAACTTAGAATAACGTTCCCTCTGAAGAATCAAAATTTGGTTTTGAAGAAAAAAATTTATTTGATGCACTTTTATTGCCTTTGCTGATTAGGCGGTCGGTTTCGGATCACCCTACCCTATATTTAATTCGGTTTTTATTTAAATTTTATAATTTTATAATTATGAATTAAATTTAAATTCAAATCTTATAATAATTATTATATTTATTTAATTTATTAAGTATTGCACGGTCTTCTAAACTGCTTTTTCAAAACTGACGTGACGTATAGCTAAAAAACTAATCGACCGATTCTGATGAAATTTGGTATAAATCTTTCTAACCTTATTGTGGAAATGATGATCCTAAATTTTTTTGAAAATAAAGAAAAAGTAGATTTTCATTGCAAAATGTAGATTTTTTCGGAAAGTTCAATCTTTTTGTTTCATAGCGTACCATCGGTTTGAAGTATTTCTCACTTTTACTTAGTTCATATTCTGCGTATGAGTGTTAATGAAAGAAAAATCTTCATTGGTTTTCTTTTTGGATCACTCGCGCCGACGCTACGTGTTACACCGTCAAAATAAATAAATAAAATACCATGTAACAGCCAATAGTAGTAATAAAACATATCCTAAGTCTTAAAAATAAAGATATCATTCGTTAAAAAAAATCATGAAAATTAGAAATTTTTTCCTCGCTCAAAGCTATCTCTCCCTTAAACAATCCCGGTAAAACGGATCTCCCCCGTAAGGCATGTCGACGATGGCTGCTTATAGTAAACTATTATACCAACGGTTGTCGTATCTGACTCGTCGGCCATTCGCTGTTCGAGGCTTCTCGATCGTAGTAAACTTCGCAAGCAGGGAAGAAGACTAGCGGCGAACGTGTAGTCAACCCATTCACCGCGGCACCAACTCAATGGGGCGATCACCATTCCGCATATGTAGCTTTTTGTACCGCTGTTTGGACAGAAAATAAACGACACTTTTCACACGGGATCGTGAGAGATATGATCCATTATATTATTATTATTTTTTCTTTCTAGACCGGAACAATAACGCTGGGCGACACTCGAGGGTTCCGACACCACCTCGGCTGCCGCCCAGTAAAAAAAAACGCGCGAAAAGTCCAATAAATCGCTCTGCGATAGCCGCCCCCTCAAGCCAGAGGGTGAGCGGCTACCGCAGTCCACAATCGTGTTGCCTGGGTAAACGGAGAGATCCAAGTATGACCGCCTTCTGCATCCAACCCGCTAGCAACCGGATACCGGGTTTGCAAACCGGTATGCCAGCGAGGCCCGACACAAAAGACTTTCGTCCGCCAAAGCGCGCCGATGATGAGGACAACGAGAGTCACCCTAAATCCCCGGTGCAAACGACGTAGCTCGGCCAGGAGAGGCTGATACTTGAGTCGTTTCTCCTCTTCCTTTCGCGACACCTTCACTTCGGCTGGAGCCGAGAACTCAATGACGCATATCGTCTTGTCGAAATCGAAGAGGACAACATCAGACTTAGTTGCTTGAAGCGGCCCGATGGCCGCGAACGAGAAGTTCCAATAGATCTTGCACCTCTCGCCCGCGACAACGGACTCAATATCTCCTGGTAAATAAGGCGGCACGGGCTCCCGGTCTATCCCATAAGAGTGTCGCAGATGGTAGTACAACACCTTAGGGCCGCGTTATGGCGATGAATATAGCCGGAGACTGCATATACCGGGCAGGTTGACAGTAGATGCATTAATGTCTCCGGCGAATGTTTGCATGCACGACACAAAGTGGTCAGCAGGGGCTGGCCCATAACGCGACTGCGATAGACCAGGGTGTTGATGGCTCCGTCTTGGCAGGCGCAGATAAACCCTTCGGTCGCGAACATCAGTCCAGCTGGCCGCAAGAAGGGAAAGGTCAGCTGGGTGGACAGCCCTGGCTCCTCGATGTGGTGGAAAAACACACCGTGCATGAGTCAGGACATTGCCAATTTGATTTAACGTGCTGTACCTAGCCCTAACAACACGGGCCCCGCGACCTCGGGGTCGGAGAACGCCGACCACCACGGCGAGTATGTGCACGCACACTACGCCTTCTAGTTCACATTAGGAGGCCGATCCTAATGTAACTACTGGTGAAGACGAGTGACTTTCCAACACTCTAACAACTCTGCAGGTTGCTGCCCGAGCTAATAAAAACGTAGCTCACCCGTTGGGTACACGTAGCTGCCCTGACTAGCTTGCGGCCCAACCAATGTCACCACGGAGCCAACCACAATCGGCTAGTAACCGCTCCGTAGGACGGCGGGTAAACTAGCCCCCATGGTACCAATCAGGATCATTGGTCGGATCCTCGTGCGTACGATTACTCGCACCACTTCCAATTGACGTGTCCGTGTCTACGTCGACATTGGTCTATCAGCGCTTCGGCTTGGCGGTGTCGCTACTCACCGGGGTACCCAGGCCTACGCGGCCCTTCACGGATGCACCCGCCTGCCCCAGCCGAGTCAGGACAGTTAATGTCATTTAGTTTTACGTGCTGTGCCTGGCTAGAAGCCCTTACCAACACGGGCCCCGCGACCTCGGGGTCGGAAAACGCCGACCACCGCGGCTCGCATGATCACGACACGCTATACCTCCCAGTTCGCATTGGGAGGCAGATCCCAATGCAACTACTGGTAAAGCCGAGTAACTTTCCAACACTCTGACAACTCTGCAGGTTGGAGCCCGAGCTAATAAAAACTTAGCTCACACATCGGGTGCACGTAGCAGCCCTGACCAGCATGCGGCCTAAACACTGCCACCACGGAACTAACCACAATCGGCTAGTGACCGCCCCGTAGGACGGCGGGCAAACTAGCCCCCATGGTACTATTCTTGAT
This sequence comes from Ophion ellenae, assembly GCA_963210295.1. Classification (NCBI taxonomy): domain Eukaryota; kingdom Metazoa; phylum Arthropoda; class Insecta; order Hymenoptera; family Ichneumonidae; genus Ophion; species Ophion ellenae. The sequence goes on from OY723392.1 coordinate 14,736,425, forward strand.
CATTGGTCGGATCCTCGTGCGTACGATCGCTCGCACCACTTCCGATTGAGGTGTCCTTGCCCACTTCGACATTGGTCTGTCAGCGCTTCGGCTCAGCGGTGTCGCTACTCACCGGGTACCCGGGCCGTCGCGGGCCTTCACGGATGTACCTACCTGCCCCAGCCGAGTCAGGACAGATAATGTCGTTTGATTTTACGTGCAGTACCTGGTCGTCGACTCTAACTACATGGCTCCCATAAGTGCGGGGTCGAGAAAACGCGCGACCAACGCGGCCCCGATAAATCGGTACCTACTGGTTCGCTTCCGAGAATGCAGGCTCAGTGCACTACCGGTCGGGTCAAGTGACTTTCCAACACTCTAGCAGCTCTGCAGGCTGTTGCCCGAGTTGGTGGTACGCAACTCACACGTCGGAACCGCTAACGGTTCCTGGCCAGCGTGCGGCCTAACCACTGCCCCCACGAGTCCAACCTCACTGGCTGGGCCGACTACTCGTCGGTGGCTACCCAGCCCCCATGGTACCAGTTCAGATCACTAGTGGGGTCTTCGTGACACATAATCGTGCCACTACACTTTGCGGGTCCCGCCCCGACGGCCGTGGTAGGCTAGCTGGAACGGCGGTGTTGCCGCTCACCGAGGTTTCCACAGGCCTCATCCCGTAGGAATCAGACTGCGGGAACCCTCCTGCCGGATGAGTCAACGCGAGGCTGTGACCCCACACCTCACATACAGTCTATTGTCTCTCGGCGTAAAACAGAAAACACAAAAACACTTGACGATTACACGCACAAAAATGTCACAATGTCCACAGTCAAAAACACTTAAGGGACAACACCACTGTGACGGCTTAAAAAAATCGATTTTTTGAAAACCATCTAGAAAAATCTAAAATACATTTAAGATTAAGATGCCGTTGGACCCAGGTCGAAAAAATAATTATTTTCGGAGATATTGAATATTTTGTGGAGCGGTGCAGCGCTCCGTGATGCTCGGGGTCCCGCGCAGCTGCGCGCCTCAGGGTCGGCAGGTATACCGGGCCTTTCCCAGGTCCTACGGGTCTTTCCCAGGTATTCTTTTGTCTCCCTTCACAAAAACCGGCTATTGTTATAAATATAGTTTCGAAAAAAGGCATAGGTGGCGATAATTGAAAAATTTTCAAGGCAGGTATAGGGATAGCATCATAGCGTCAGTTTGCGAATAGAAGCGACGCTACTCGTGTCTAAACGCTCCGAATCGTTTCGTTTGTAAATATCGAACGCTCAGAAATGTTCTTTGCACATCGAAATGGATAATCCGAAAGTGTACGCGGGGAAAAAGGGAACAAAACGGAGCTATGTGACGAGGAGTCGAACAAAAATTTCGAATCGAACACCTCCGAACCGTTATAGCTGCGAAAATAGTTCTGCAGAGTATGTGAGCACGTCGGCGAAAAAGTTAAAATCGTCGGACGATTTAGAGGTTGGTGTTACTAACGATTTCGGTTATCGTATAGTACACCTCGTCAATGCATTGAACATTATATCGATGTTAGTGAAGTGCAAAGTGTGTGATCGCGATATAAAGTTTACTGAAAAAAGTTTGCGCGGACTCGGATTCAAAATCCACGTCGATTGCGGCCATTGTGAAAAAGTGCAAATCAATTCGTGTCCTATGATTGACAATGCATACGAAATAAATCGTCGGATCGTATTCAGTATGCGTCTTCTTGGCGTCGGTTTGAATGGCCTGATGAAGTTTTGTGCATTTATGGACCTACCGCGCCTCATATTTCAGTCTTTCTACGATCGAATCTTAAATTCGATTTCGATTGCCACTAAAGCTGTAAGCACAGTGAGCAAACAAAAGGCTGAACTTGAGGAGGAGACAATTCCGTTGGAAAATGGGGTGGAGGACGGAATTATCGTTTCAGGCGACGGATCGTGGCGTAAGCGCGGTTTCAGCTCGCTTTTCGGCATAACATCGCTAATCGGCTGGGACACTAAAAAAGTGATCGACGTTATGGTGAAATCGAAATATTGCAAAGCTTGCGAGCATTGGGGAAAAAAGAAAGCACCGCGGAGGACTGGGAATGGAAAAGTACCCACGACGATGAGTGCCAGGCGAACCATAGCGGCTCCTCCGGAAAAATGGAAGTCGACTCAGCTGTCGAAATGTTTCAACGGTCTGAAGAGCTCTATGGCATAAAATATAAATATTATATTGGTGACGGCAATTCTAAAACGTTTCTGGGCATATCGAATAGCGATCCATACGACGTTTTCGAGATAAAAAAAAGAGTGCATCGATCATGTCCAAAAACGTATGGGGACGCGCCTCCGCGAAATCGTGAAAAAACAAAAAGGATTGTCTGGCAGAGGAAAGCTCACCGGAAAATTGATTGACGAGTTGAGCACATATTACGGCTTGGCTATTCGGAGGAACAGCGATGATGTTTAAAAAATGAGGAAGGCAATTTGGGCAACTATCAAACATAAAATATCCACAGATAGTGAGCCACAACATGACGATTGCCCAGAGGAAGCCGAGTCGTGGTGTTCGTGGCAGCGAGCGGTCGCAAGCGGTAATATTTCTGAATATCGCCATAAGCCGCCTCTTCCTGAGGAAGTATTGGAGGCAATTACGCCAGTCTTCGAAAATTTGAGCAGAGACGATTTGCTGCAGCGTTGTTTGGGCGGCTTCACGCAAAACAACAACGAAAGCTACAACAAATCAGTTTGGGCAATAGCCCCCAAGTGTCAGTCCGGGAGCAAAAAAATCGTCGATATTGCAGCTGATATCGCGGTATTATTATTCAATGATGACCTGAGAAGCCTCACGAAAGTTTTGGAGACGTTAGGGATAACTATCGGCCCAAACTGTTTCAATTTTTGCATTGAAACCGACGCAGCGCGGATCGAGCTGGCGGAGCGCTCGCTCACAGACGCTGCAAAAGAGGCAAGAAGAGCCTCTACAAGTTCGAGAAAAGATGCTAGGGACAATGATTTGCTTCTTGAAGGCCAGCTATATGGTGCCGGCATCGCTGATTAAAGGTAAAATTTTTTTTCCAATTTATCGCATAAATTAACAAACCTAAAACTTTGACCGCGTTTTTCTCAAAACCACTTTTGTGAGTGCGGCACGCAGCAGAACTCGAGCAATTTTTATCCGATCGACTTCAAATTTGGACTGCATCAATAAAACTAGACTATCTAAAGAAGTACATAGGTTTTTTTCGATATCTCAATAATAAAAAAAGTTATAGCCTATTTTCGACGAGAAATTTTGCTCGAAAATCGTCCGTTAATTTCAAAAGCGTGCCTATTTTTTAAAAATCAATATATTTTCAAAACTCTGTGTACTTCTCTTCAAAATATCATATTATTAACGAAAACACTCGGTATTTTTTTTTCAGATCGACTTTGAAGAGAGTTCTGCTGCGTGCCGCGAACCACTGCAGAGGCAACAGTACCTGACGCGGGAGTTTCCCCAGCGTCACCATGGGGCGTGAAAAATTTGAAATTTTTTTTTATGTATCTTCAATTAACAACGAACAAAACGAAATTTTTTTTCGAATATCTCTTTTTTTCCACAAAAAAAAATTCTTGAAAAATGGCAAAAAAACAGGGGGTCACAGTGGTGTTCTGCCTTAAAGGCAAAAAACTGTCTCGTTCGCTGGCCGAAGCCAGGAACGGTCACGACACAACACATATCGCAGCACTACGCTGCACACATGTCCGAGTCCACAAATCGATCTAGCCAGGGCCAAGCTGCGCCCGGTACAACCCGACGTTCCGGATATATTGCGGGCACAGCTTGCTCCTAGCGGTATGCGCCACATCCTTTCGCCGACTCCGCGTGCAGTTCACGCATTTAGGTGTCGCCGTGGCAGGGCAGGCGCTCCGCAAGTGGTCGTTCGAGCCGCAGTGCTCACAGACCTGGTCTGGAGCACTGCAGTTTTTCGCGATGTGGCCGTAGCCACAACACTTGAAGCACCAAGTAACATTAAGATACTCGGCGCTCCTATGTGAGCCCCACGCGAAGTACACACGCCCTCGCTTGAGGACTCCTTCCATGTGTCTCATGGGTAGCTGAACAATCCAATTGTTCAGCCCCTGTTTGTTCTTGAAACAGTGTTCGAAGGAGACTGCCTCAGAGAGGACAGCCTCCTCCTCGTTCGAATGCCTGAGACGGTTCTTCGTAATGAAGTCCCCCCTCAGGTCTTTCTTGGTCAACTCAGGGTCCACGTCGTAGATGATCAAAGACGGTTTCCTCTGTGCGGCAATCACTGCCGTGAGGCTCATGCCGCTAAGGTCTGCACTCGTGATTAGCTCGGCGTCCTCTTTCGAGGCGACGTTGATCACTACACCCTTATTGCGCGTCTGCCTAACAGACGCTACCTTAAGGGTGCTTCGGTACTCTTTGAGTCCGCGAAGGAGGTCCTTCTGGACCACCTCCACGGCTCTATCGTCAGATTTATCTGTGGGCCGCACTATTACGGCCACCGTCTTTAGTTGGGGAGGTTTTCTCCCCAACATGACTGGCCTGACCGATGGTGCTTGCGCACCACCAGACGAGCCAGTATGTCCAATTTTCCCGACGGCAGTCACGTACGACTGCCGGGGTGTCTCCTTCCTTATCTCCTCTAGGCGCCTCTCGGCCTCCTCCATCCTCGTTATGGCTTCCGCCCGCCGCCTCTCGGCCTCCTCCATCCTCGTCATGGCTTCCGCACGTTGCCTCTCGACCTCCTCCGTCCTCTTCACGGCATCTACACGTGCCCTCTCGTGCTCCAACCTGGCCGCCTCCTGACACGCCCTGAGGTAGTTGCGCTCATTCTCTATCAGGTCTGTCTCTGCTCCGTACGTTCTTACGGCTGTACGCCATCGGTTCCCGTTCCGTCGCTCCGCAAGGAGCCTGCGCTCATAGTCGGACATATACCCGAGCAAAATTCTGGCCGCCGTTTTGGTCACTTTGTTCGCCTCTGTGAACATGAACGATTCCACCCTCTTCCTATGCTCGATTACCCAGTCATCGAAGTCGCTGTCTTCGGCCTCCTCCATCTCGAACCCTATTCCTGTGATATTTTCCTTGGTCACGCCCTGTATGCTGTCTGCATCCTGCGTTTTCTCGGGTGTAATTGCCACATCCTTCACCACAGTGGTCTCCTTTGCTGGCTTGAGGAAGGTCCCCTCAACCCAGCCTTCGGCCTTCTTCGTTTTAGACTTAGGTCCAGCCTTCTTCTTGCGCTTTACGGTAGGACCCCTCGAGGTACCCCCAGGTTCGGGGGACCCCGTTGAGTCGCTACCGAAAATGAGCTCTTCGCGTGAGCGCTTCACGCTTCCCTGAGAGCGTCCTCCGTCGGAAGCGATCGACGCCACGCTCGAGCTCCTCGAGATGCCTGGTCTCGTCTGTTCTTTCCCAGTTTCCTCATTCTTGTCCGTAGACGCGCCTTGTGTCGTTGCCGTTTGGTTTCCAGTTTTGCCTTTTGTTGTTGTAATTTTCATTTTATTCAAACGAGTCTGGCCGGGGATAAAGGTACACGCCGGCCTTCCGCCTTACCGACGCAAGGGGGATTTGTACTGCCGGGGTCCCCCAGGTGCCCCGGAGTTGGCGGAGCTCAAGACTGGGCCAACTCCCCAGCCAAGGACCCCCTCAGCCGCCCGCCAAAGCCTGGGGTTGAGGATTTTTTATAGAGGTTATGCTCCTCGCAGCCCAGGCGGTTAAGCCAAGGACCCCGTTCCTGGGAGCGCCACATACCACCAGCGTCCGACTCGCAGTGCCGCATGCAAGCATGCAAACACCGCTCGCCAGGCGCCGATAGGTCGTTGCAACGCTACCCAGGGTTACGGTATGGTTGGCTCGGGTACCCCGGGTTCGCCAGTGCCCGTGCAATCCGCCACTCGGTGGCGGTACTGCCCCTGGGGGCCCGAGTCAGGACAGTCTGCTCGGCAACCCTGATTGCCCGCCGACGTCGGGACTTTAGCAACTGAGCGACGGAGTCTGTTGGCAATGCGCCACGCCAGCGCCGGCTGAACTTCAAGCCGAGGGCCTCTGCCGCCTTATAAAGAAAAGCCCTCTCCCGATGAAGCTCATGCTGGTGCACAATCTCCAGAATGGGGTCCGAGCTTGTTATTATATCGCTGGCTATTCCGAGGACCATGCGGTCATGAAGACACCCCAATCCCAAGACCCCGCGCCCGCCGCTCTGACGCAGCATATAAAGGCGCGGGGTGGAAGATCGAGGGTGCAGACTCCGCTGGATGTTCATTATCTTGCGTGTGCCGATGTCCAGTTGTTTAAGCTCGTCTCTACGCCATTTGACGACGCCAAAGGAGTAGAGCAGGACCGGGACAAAGCATATTGGTGGCAATGATCTTATTTGTCCCAGACAGATCTGATTTCCAGATCCGTCTGAGGCGCCGCCTATACTCGCTTCGGAGGGCCCCTTTGACACCCTCAGCGTCTTGTACAGAGCACTGATCGATGTCAAGGTACCGATAAGATCCTCCGGCGTCCAGATGTTTGAAGACGCTCGGCCACCAGCCGAACATCAGCCGCAACACCCTCTGCTCTCCCTCTCCTGAGATGAAAAGCAGCGCACTTGTCCAATCCGAAATCCATTCCCGCCGCCCGCGTGTACGTCGCTACGATGTTCAAGAGGAGCTTGAGACCGCCCTCCCTGAGAGCGTATAGCTTGAGGTCATCCATATAAAATAAATGGGTGATCCCTCGCCCACGCTCCCTGGGGGCCCCGCTTCGTACCCGCGTGCAGCCCGCAAGGCGATTGGAAGGGGTAATAGTGCGACGCAAAACAGGAGGGGGCTGAGAGAATCTCCTTGGATAATCCTCCTTCTATATCCCACCACTCCGGTCGACACGTTGCCTTTACTAGTCTTAACTGTGAAGCGTGTCCTCCAGAGCGGCATGAGGTGTTTAATGCATCCCACGATGTAGGGACTCACCGAAAGGCGTTCGAGTAGGTGTATAATCAGTTTGTGACTGACAGTGTCGAACGCCTTGCGGTAGTCTATCCAAGCGACTGAGAGGTTACGCTTGTGCTGGACCGCGTCTTGCGTAATGTAGCGGTCCACCAGCAGGTTCTCCTTACAACCTCCCACCCCCTCATGGATCCCCTTTGTTCGTATATCTCCCACCATGCAGGCTCGATCTCGCGCAGAACACGCTCATAACGTATCTTTGTGAAGATCTTACAGAGCGCATTCAGACACGTTGTCGGGCGGTAGTTCTCCGGACGAGACAAATCCCCTTTTTTAGAGAGTAACACCGTCCTTCCCTCTGTCAGCCACGCAGGGATGGGCACCGTCCCATCGATGAACGACGAGAAGATGCGGGCCAGATGGGTATGGGTGCACGTGAATTTATTCCACCAGAAGATGTTAATCCCATTTGGTCCGGGAGCGGCGTGGTTCCTCATGCTACTCACCGCCTTCTCCACCTCACCCCGCGTGACTGGAAGACAGTCGCCACGCTGACTCGACTGTTGCCGGCAAAACGCGTCGAACCGCCCCAGAGCTGGAGTGCTTTCATCAAATTGACCCTCCTCGCCAGACAGTTTTCCCCACAACTGCCCCACCTGAACAGCTGTTGGCGCTTTGTCGGAGGCAGGCGTAAGTGGTTGGAACCAGCGGCCTGGGTTAGAACAGAAGAAGGCGTTGTCTAATGCTCGACCCAGCGGCCGCTGGAGGGATTGCTTCGCAACCTCCAGGTTCCGCACCTTCTCCACGTAGCGCTCCGTCACAATAAGAAGGTTAGCTTTGTTTAATGTGTGGTGACGGCATTTTAGTTCCGAGCTTATTTTTCGGATTTTAGGGGTGAACGCCCTCCCCGCCGTAATGAAGTCTAACACACATTGAACACGGAATACCTGCTTCCGCGCTTCATTGATCTTATTCTGGAGCTGTGTAACGCGCCGCCGAGTCTTAGCCACGATCGCCGCCTTATCATTGCGTGTCGGAGGCTTCGCCTCAACAACCGCGTGATACACAGCCTAGTTCAAGCTGAGGAGATCAGCAGTCTCAGGAATCGCTGCTGCAAGGGATTCATTTGCCGCTTCTAGCCAACCAGGCTGAAGAGAAAATTTCCCAGTGATTCTCTCCCTCCTAGTTCCCCAGCCCTCTGTCAAATCGACGCGCCAACGAGGGGGTGCCGACTGCCGGGGGGACCGATCTTGAGGCCGTCCGGCAGAGCTCCGCACTGAACGCGCGGAAGAGCGCCTGCCGGACGGCTCTGGTGGTAGTAGCGAAAGATCGTAGCCTTGTCGTCGCAAGCGGGCGGCCTGGTCTCGCAGATGTTGTTGCGAGAGGTGTGCAAGCTCTGGGTGCACTTGGCTCCACAGGGCCTGCAACCTCGCCATGTAGCCCCGCCGCGACGGTACGCTATCCCTCCAACAGCGGATTAGGTCCTCCTTCAGTTCCTCCGTCCTCTCAAGGCGTCGATTTCAAGCCGTGGTCATTGCCGTGGCGCATATCCGGACGCCCCGCCCAACTGATCCTTGGTCCCCATCCGAGAGGGACCGGTTGTGGGGGGCGAGGTGGTGGTCGAACCTAGTTTTCGGCGTGCTAGGTGGTTGGCCTGGCACGCCGGTGGCTAGTGCGGGGGAGTTGTGCTTCCCCAGGCGATGGGCACGCCAGCTTCCTTACGCCTTCATATATATACTCATTATTATTATTATTATTATATATATACTTATATTATATTATATATATACGCCTTCAAAATCCCGTACGTATTTCTCTTCGAAATATTATTTTGAAGATGTGCTCGAAGTTTGGAGTGAATAGAATAAAAAATGTTGGCGTTATGCTGCGTGCCGTTTCAAAAATTGTGTCCCGAGAAAAACGGTCGACGTCTAGTACCAGATATTTTTCTCCTCATTCTAGATGGTGCAAAGCGTCTTTTAAGCTAATAAAAAAAATCTATTTTTTAAAAATTTTACTGTGGTGTTACCCCTCAACTGTTAAATATTCGGGTACGTAAAAGGAATACCTTAAGGGTGTATCCCTCTCTGGAAACTTCAAAAAATCATTTTTGCATATTGTTATAGAGTTAACTTTCAAGAATATTTTAAGGAGGTACACTAGCTTCAGCAAAATGGTGATAGATCAATCAAATTTGGTGAATATATTCTTTAGTATTATTCATGTAGATACAAATTTCTTCAGATTTTTTGGTTGTGCCGTTTTCTTACAAATAATTCACAAGCGTTTATTCTTATATCCGGAATATATACCTATATCTATAAAAACGCTATGCTTATACACGTGAACTTCAATGTTCAATTACTCGATAACGGCACAATGAAAAAATCTGAAAAAATTGTATTGACATATATAATACTAAAGAATATATTCACCAAATTTTATTGATCTATCACCATTTTGAAATTTTACCATGGTTTAGCATGGCAACATTGTATGAAGCTGGTGTACCTCCTTAAGACCAGCCGGACCCTGAAATTCTAAAAATTGAGGAAGTTACACCTATTTTAGTGGAACAGTGTGCATCCGGTTTACCGCGACCCGTCGAGTTTGAACACGATTATCTCGATACTACATATCTTGACACGGCGGGATTGATATGTTGAGTAACTTTCACACTATTGACTTGCATTTACACCAACAATTTTACAATTGAATCAACGAAATTTCATTCAATAACACCAATGATATTGGATCAATGATTTTTTTCTCAGTGAATCAATGAATCTTTTCGACTTACTCGGGGCGCGTCGTGTAGACCGGAGCCCCCTCCGAGCCGGGAACGGTGTTCGCGTCCGTTAGCATGACACATCCGTCATCACCGAAAACGTTGCTAACCACGCCGCGGGATATCGAGTTGATGAAGACGGGATTTCCAAAAGGAGTCGAGGATAACTCAACGCTGGTGCCACGTACAGGACTTCGGAGCGGATGATCGGCATTCCCGACGAAACGTTCGAGGGCGAGACGAGCGATCGAAACTTCCTCGCTGCTCGATGAACTTTTCACCAAGGATTTACTTTTCAACTTCACGATCAGAAAGATCGATAATAGGCAGGAGTCGTTTGCGCGCGTTGTCTCGAAGCTCCAGCTATAAAGGAGCTCGCGAAATGTATTTTCCAGAAGAGGACACTTCCAGGCGACCACGATTGATCCTTCATTTTCCTCGATTTCCGCGAGGCTATCGGTAAGGCGCCATTCATTCATCCTCGCCGAGCTGCCACCATCGTCGTTGCTATTAAGGGGTATACATAACCTTGAAATTCAAAAAATCGATTTTTGTTTTACTTTGTTTTCTTACTGCGCAGAGTCTTAACTATTATGTGGTCCAAAGATTTTGGAAAAATTCCAAAAATTGACCGAGTTATGACGATTTTAGTGGCGCAGGTCAGAACGTCCCGTTGGGTTACGGCTATAATAGCGCTGCGCGATGCGTTGTATGGTGTCTAAGAGCATTGATGTGACTTTGTCGAACCAGGCTGTTTGATTGTGGTGCGGTGCAGAAATCGCAGATTAATGGTGCGAAAAATAATGTGATTTTATCTCAAGCAAGAGGTCCATACACCAACGCAATTTCTTACAATTAAGGTAATCCTGACGCTTCACACTAGTCATACCACTGATGATAGATTTGTAGAATTTATATTTTGAACATATGCAAAAAAAAATAATTTGTAATAACTAAAATTTTCCATGTGAAGACTGTTTAATGAATTTTCACATTTAATTCGAAAACTGAAAAAATAGTTATTCCAACGATTCGCGCAGCATTTGTAGGTTTGATATTTGGCAACATTGGTTCTATCACCGTTTCTTTTTACTTAACCAGATGAGTGTAACCTCCATGCTTTTCAACGTCGATCTGTCAAAACAATGCCGGGCGCGGTAAATATAAAGAATTGTATTCGGGCCACGACTGGTAAAAAGCGTGGAAAATTTATGTCGGCGAAATATGTCGGTTAAAAATGAAATATGTCGCTTTATCGTAGCACGTGGCAATAAATCCAATACCGGAAGTTCAAATTTAACTTGATATTACATAAAAATTAGGTTAATAAGCGTAATTTTTTCTGAGAGCATTGGATTATTACAAGTGTTAAGTATGTAAATCTCATTATTTTTAAGAATCTGACAGATTCCCACTATTGTATACGCTTTTGTAGCGACCGGAAATTGGGTTTTTGTATGTCCTCTCGGTATTCATTCACAAAAATACGCAACTTTAATCTTTTTTCCCCTGTAATTAGATCGATGACCGACCCTGAAATGTTACAGAGACGATTTTTAATATATTTAGTGAAGTTGGAAAACATTAATAAAAATCCTATGGATTGAAGCCTGGCGATAGGATTAAGGGGGCGTACACATATTACGTAACCCAATTTTTACCCCCCCCCCCCCCCCAATTGCGTTACGTAATTCGCGTACAGCCCCTTACCTTAAGGGGCCTTCTCACTTTAGACGCTAAAGAAGGGTATTTTCATGAATTTTTTGATAGGTTTATATTGTAGATATTGATATAAAAGTTGTTACACTTAAGGGAAGTTTCTGCCTTGTTGGGCCAAAAGAATGTTCGATTTTTCACCAATTTTTTATGCGAAAAGTATTAAATATAGAATGATGATATTTAGTATGTTGACTAAGCGGTCTTTATTAAACATCAAAATATTTTTTAAAGTTTGACAAAACATGGTGGTGGGAGTGGGAGGAGCCACGTATGTCGGTGTGCGGGCGATGACATTCGTCGCTTATGGAAATCCTAAGTCCCTGACAGGTGATCTGAAGCAAAAAAATCAAACATACTTTTACTTTGTACAATATTGTGTATAACTTGAACTAGAATTATCCAAAAATATCTAAAAGTTTTTATTTAATGAACAAAAAAATGCGAAAATTTTTGGGAAAAAAACAAACTTCCTTCCGATCGCCCACTATTTTTTTTTATTTTTCAATGTTTCTTCTTGATTCTAGTTCAACTTATACACAATATTGGACAAAGTAAAAATATGTTTGATTTTTTTGCTTCAGATCGACCGTCCGGGACTTAGGGTTTCCGCAAGCGAAGAATGTCATCGCCCGCGCACCGACATACGTGGCTCCTCCCACTCCTACCACCATGTTGTGTCAAACTTTAAAAAATATTTTGATGTTCAATAAAGACCGCTTAGTCAACATACCAAATATCAACATTCTATATTTAATACTTTACGCATAAAAAAATGGTGAAAAATCGAAATTTTTTTGCACCAACAAGGCAGAAACTTCCCTTAATAAATACACTTTCTAAATACATTTAAAAATGATTTTTATGTATTTATGTAACCCAAACAAAATTTAAACACGTTTTTCTTGAAACGTTTTTCGACGGCTTGTTGATAAAATCTTCGAAACTACTGAACTGATCCTTATGAAATTTCAACCACATATTCTTTATAGCTATAGCTATAGCGCATATCAAGGGTTTTTTTTTTAATTTTGATATTTACTATTTTTTTTGCCAAAAACGGTGATAAACACGTTTTGTTGTTTTTTCGAAAAATGTCCGCCATCTTGTTATTTTTGCATATATCAAAAATCATATGATATGCGCTATAGCCATTAACATACTGAATCTAAAACTGTTTGATTTTTTTGTTTCCGATGATCCATCTCCGAGATTTCATCAACAGCGCAGACCTACAATTTTTTAGGATATTTTTTTAACTACCATTTTCGTCTATAAATAGTGACTTAAATAATTATTTTCTTAATGTTTTTCGAAAGTGTATTTATTAAGTGTAACAACTTTTATGTCAATGCCTATACTATAAACCTATCTAAAAAATGCATGAAAATAGCCTTTTTTAGCGTTTGAAGTGAGAAGACCCCTTAATTTTTTTAAATAACAATAGGGACGAAAGAGTGCATTGTGTAGATAGAAAATTTAAATAAAAGATGTTTAATTTTTTTTACTAGCTCCATTAATAATGGAGATACAAGCGACGAAAATTAATCGCATCACCTGTGACTCATCGTTTCGTCCCTTTTACTCATCGTTCCGTCTCTCTCGTAAAAATGTTCCTCATTCATATCGCCATTACTAATAGAGCTAGCAAAAAAAATGAAAGAGCCATTTTTCATCGTCAATTAAAAAAGAAACATCTTTTATTTAAAATTTTTCTACGTCACGCACTTTTTCGTCACAATCGTCATTATAACAATTAAATTGTTTGGAACGAAAAAAAACTATCTTAGAACAAAATGAATATCCTATTCGCATTACCCGTACCCGAAACCATAACGAACCACCGAAGATATTGAGCAGACCCAAACATTTATACGAAAATTGTATACGGAAGAAGTGGGTGTAGTACGTTTTCTTCTGTTGCGTTTATCTCGAAAGTATACTTTGCAGTTTGGCGTGCGCCATATCTCAAAATCTAATCGTCCGATTTACTTTGAATTACGACTAAACATATTTTATAACATATTCAATCGACAGACCGGATGATTTTCTCATATGATCCTCCGTTTGTCAATAACAACCGTTTAAAGTCGCTATTTTTAGTCGAAAACCAACATTTTTTTTTAAGTGTAATTCTTTAAAATTTTAAAATTTCGAAAACGTATCCGGTGGTTTTGTAGCTTTACCGTTGTACTAAAGGTATATTTTTCCATTTTTCACTTTAGATGAATCTAGTTACCGGAATCATGTACGCGACCAAGCCGTGCGGAGGCTACAGTCCTGAGATTAGTTGACAATGATTACATTGTTTATATCGACGCTGCTTACGAAAAGTAGCATGTTTCAGCATTCTTACGAAAATAAGCACGTCTGATATCACCGCGAAAACTAGCATGTTTCGGCTTTCGAAACGAAAACTAGCAAGTTTCGGCTTTCACCACGAAAAGAAGCAGACGTCTGATAAAAAGTTGCCTCTTGCACCAAGAAAAAAAAGATTTACAGGCCATGCTTGACAGAGGGTTAATTTCAATCGAACATCAGCAAGATTTGTTAAACATATTCGACGATAACCATCTGTAAGATTACAGTAAATTTGTTGAATTATATTTTTAATAACGTTATTTTTTTTAATAGAAAATCACAACAAATATTTCATTATATTTGCAATTTCGATATTATTTTTTTATAAAAATTCCTACTATCGATTTTAATTGATAATTATTATCAAAATGTTAATAAAAGCAACGAGTATGAAATAAAAATGTCATTACGCAAAAAATTGTCATATTTAAAAAAAATGCTAATAGTTTATTTATCCAGATTTTTACCTGAACACGAAGGACTTTAAATTCTCACCAAAACTCTTTTTGGTTAGATTGTACGAGCGATGAGATCCTTAAGGTTCTAAACTTACTCCTTTTACACTAGTTTTTACAGTGAAAATAAAACAAGCAAAATATATATTATATATAAAATATATATTATATATAATATATATTTTGCAATAAACAAAAAACCGCGGCATGTAAAGACTATCTGTGAGCGAAAGATCGACCTTATCATCCCAACGCCTGAGACGAAAAAAAATGATTGAAAATCGATCTGTTTTTTTAACTTCAAGGTTATGCATACCCCTTAAAATCGAGAAAATTCGTTGGTTGCTGCTGATAAACGAGAATTCTCGAATCATCCCGGATTCTTGCTGGTACACTCGTCAATTCGCCTGGCGTCATATCTACGAGAAATTGACGAATGCTCGGATCGCTCGTGACTCTCGCGTTTAGCAAACTTCCGTGAGACAATGCGAGATCGTCGCTGATAAGAATCGCCGAAGCTCCGCAAGCCTCGATAGCTGATCCCTTGTCGGCATAAGCAAGCGCAACGCTCGCCAATTTCATCTCGTTCGTCATTGCTTCGCCGTTGAGCGCCATCGCAATTTTGCGTTTTCTGCAACCATAGAAAACAATTGGGCGTTGCGTAAAAATGAAATTTCTCGACTTCGGCGCGCTGACCCTAATAGACGGGCAATGCCAGTGAGATAATGAAATTGTCACGGCGGGTACACTGGCCTCGATCTAGATATATTGATACGGAGAGCCGATATCGAACGCGGACAATGTCCTTCGATTATGAGGTTTTATACGTTCGAATGTGATTGACATTTTTTTTCATCTTCCACGCTTTTGTCGCCAGATTTGAGGGGACATACCTTTGGGTTTTTTTTAGACACTTGAATCGCATTACACGTTATGGTAACACGTAATGCGTTACAATTACACACGCAATGCGTTAAAATTAAACAGGTGAGTGTGCAATTTTTACGCATCACGGCCTTAGGCCACAGTAACGGGTATAAAATTATGTGCGAATTTAACTTTTTTTTCGTATAAAAAAGTGATTCACTCATAAAATTACACATCTATTTATTATGAATATCAAGCTGTTAGAAAATATACACATATATTTTTTTGATGTACAAAATGGCCGACTATTCGAAACTTCTCGAAACAGCTTTTTCCAATTGGCGTGACAAATAACTTCGAAAAATTTTCATTCGATTTACTTCAAATTTAAAAGTTATGTTCCTAATTGCATTTCGCAGAGAAGTACGTACGGAATTTCTGATTAATCGAAAAAATTTCATGTTATGAGCAGTTATAACGAAATTTTTCACTGAAAATTCATTTCTTAAGTTGAAATACCTACAACTTTTGAATAAAACAATATGTTTTTAATTCCGTACGTACTTCTCTAGGTATTCTAATGTAGATTGACGAGAATTTTTGTTTTTTTTTTAGGTAAAAAATTCCGGATGCTAAATATCACGCCTAAAAAAAATAACAAAAGAAACTATTAGTAGTCGGCCATTTTGTACATCGAAAATATATATATATATATTTTCTAACAGCTTCATATTCATACTAAATCGATGTGTAATTAATTTTATGAGTGAATCACTTTTTCATACGAAAGAAAATTGTTAAATTCGCACATGATTTTATACCCGTTACTGTGGCCTAAGGCCTTAAATTATTACACACCTTCGTAGCTGCACTGGAAAAAACTAGGCGTGTTTGACGTGTGTTCGAAGTATGTAGAAGTAACACAACATAAAGGCTAGACACGCGTTGCTATGTCGATTCTAGACACTTATGCATTTTCTAACACGTAATGCGCTACAATTATACACATTTATGCATTTGCTAACACGTAATACGTTAGAATTACACACGAGAGTGTGCAATTTTTACGCATTCAATTATTACACACTTTCACAGCTGTGCCCATCAATAAAACGCTTATTCGAACACACATAAAGCGTGTATAATCATCATACAAGACGCATATTTACACATATTGGACTCGACAACACACGTTGATATCAACACACGACTAAAAATAACACGGGAAAAAGCAACGCAGTTTAAGTGTGTTGATTGCGCGTAATTGATCATATGTTTTAAAAATCCCCTTGGTTGCGGCATCACGTGAAACTCATTAGTTCATTTGATATCGATTGATTAACCGGTTAATTGAAGGCCACATTTGGTCTAAACTTTTGATTTCATTTATAAATTATTTTTGAGTTTGTCAGGTGGAAGAACCTGAAATTGAAATTCATTTTCCAAAACCTCGATAACTGCATTGAATCATTAGCGACGGATTTTTGTTTCGAGGCCATCACCTACAAGCAAAAAGCGGCCGTCATCGTGAAGCTGTGCGAGAACGTAGCCTATGCGAAGACAAGAAAAACAGTGACACCTCTCGTACATACTACAGAGTAATATATAAGTACGGTTGAGTTCAGTTCAGTAAACGCATATATTTTGACGGTGAAAAGCTTTTGTTATTCAATTTATTATTCCGACGCATTCCATGTATATACAGTACTGTAAAAATAAGTGTATTGTTTTTACACACTTTGAGTGTGTAAATGGCTCTACACACTTTTTACACGTTTTAACATGTGTAAGGAAATAACACACGTAAGTGGGTTGTTTGAACGCAACGATCGGTGTTATTTTTACAACGTTATTTTTCACACACGTTAAGACGTGTAAAAAGTGTCTACAGCCATTTACACACCTAAAGAGTGTAAAAACGACACATTTATTTTTGCAATGTAGGCGAGGAAAAAGTTGCTGATTTTCATGATTTTTTTTAAATCAGTGGTTTGTTCACCATTTTTTAGACGTACGTACATTTAATATGTTCCATTACTACTTTAAGCTGTTACATGCTATTTTTTAATTTATTAATATTTAAAAATGACTGAGGTATGGCACGGTGTTCTAATCGGGTTGCGGCGGATGTTGTCAGACGGCGTGACACGTAGCGTCGGCCGGATTAATCTGAAAAAAAAATCAACGCAGATTTTTCTTCCATTCACATACGCATACGCATAATACGAACTACGAAAAAATGAGAAATTTTTTAATTGATTGAACTTTTGAAAATCAATTAAATGATACGCTTTAAAACAAAAACAATGCGTTATCCAAAAAATGCTATATTTTGCAATAATTTTATTTTTATTTTCGAAAACATTTACGTTCATGTTTTAGACAATAAGGTTAGATGATTATGCAGTATGAGGACTTTTCCGAAAAACGACGAGAATTTTTTTTTTTCGCCAAGATGTTTATTCCATTATAGCAAGTAATATTCCGTCGGGAGAGGCTGAGATTTCCCATTAATTCCATACGTTATGAAGTTTTGAAGTTTCCAGATACATGTAATATTTCGACGCCTCGCTAAACAGCTACGTGTTTCCTTATAAGTAGATAGTGTATTATGAAGGTAACGATGTAGATGTTTTGATTTCGTGACCACATCTGTCCTGTTTCCGGAAACAGGTAATATCTCGACGCCTCTTGTTTGTTATCGCTAAGCAGCTACGTGTTTCCTAACGGCCAACCCAAACAAACAAACTCCCCAATACTGGCGTCGAAATATTTTTAAAAATCCTATTTTATCACTTGTTTCCGCGAACTTCAAAACCCCATAACTTATGGAATTAATGGGAAATGTCAGCCTCCCCCGACGGAATATCACTCAATATAATTAATAGAATAAACAGGGTAACGGTGAAAAAAACATCCCGTCGTTTTTCGGAAAAGTCCTCATACTGCATAATTACCTAAGGTTAGAAAGATTTATAACAAATTTAATCAGAATGGGTTGGTTAGTTTTTTAGCTATACATTACGCCAGTTTTGAACACGGTGTTTAGAAGACCGTGCGATATCTCCGCCATTTTTAAAGATTAATAAAAAAATACCATGTAACAGGCAGAAGTAGTAATAAAACATACCCTAAGTCTCAAAAAGGGTGAAGTAATCTTCACTTTGAAAAAAATCATGAAAACCAGCAATTGTTGCTCGTCTAAAGGTATGTCCCCCCTTAAGTAACGGAAATCACTAGGACGGTCCCTTAGGATCCATATTCGCGATCTACAATGAATTATGTAGAAAAAACAATTTTGAATGGTAGTAAAAAAAATAAAGTAAAAAGAATTTTCATCACGTTCTAATGATATCTTCTTTCATGCTATTGATCTCGCCCTGTTCGTTTCGTTGTGGGTGGATACGCGTATAAGCAAAAATAGGAAAATTCAAGTACTGTCGAACCTCGATATAACGAATCTCTAGGAAAGTTCATTATATCGAGTTTTCGTTTTATCGAGGTCATGGTCTTTAAAAAGTTCTTTAAAAAATATATTAGTACTACAAATATAGGGATATTTTTTAAAGAACGAAAGGTTTAAATTAGAGCAATTTTTACAAGCAATTAGCAATTAGAGCATAATGTATATTATGTCGTTGTATGAAGGTTTCAGGTGCTTAACGGAAGGGAATGGACATATCTTCGTTATATCGAGATTTGACTGTATTACGATTACTTATGATAATTGCGTATTTTTGAAAAACCAGTTTTTCTTTATTTTATGAAATCTTGAGTACTGTCGTCGGGTACGCTCCACTTGGGACATTTGTCGACTGGGCTGACCGAGATCAATGGAGTAAGCACTGATGTAAGTCGTCGGTAAGTATACCGATCGATAAGAGGTGACTAATTAGATTGAACGATAAATGCCAAACGGGACTTTAACTCGGATGGTTTACCACGTTCTAATACCGAGGCCAATATCGATTCCCGGAATACGCCACTTGAAGTGTTTCGTCAATCATCCAGTTATCTCATTCCTAACGATATTCTTTATCGAAAGACGTGACTGTTCCCTGGCATTGCCGCGACAAAAGATGAGAGTTTCATTCTGACACGCCGTTTTAGTTATATCGAGACGATATTGTGCTCAATTGAGAGGAAACGACGTCAGGAAGTAGCAGGCAAAAAAGTGCGTGTGAACATGTATCGGATACATCTGAACTTTCAGATCAAAAAGTGTTATCACGCAATGGAAAGAAAATGAACCTTGATAGTTTTTTTAAGGGGTTACGTGGGTTTCGAAGTAAAGAAACATTTTCTCTATTTAAAAAAAATATGATATATAAATTATTTTATTCAAAATGTTAAGCACATAAAAGAACAACATTTCAACAATATTTTTAAAAAATTCATCCAAAAATTTGGGTAATTCAGCCGGTGGGACCCGGTTTCCGGAGACCCCTAAAAAAGTGTCTCCGTGGTGGTCAGGATAACTCATGATAGCTTTATGAGAAATTGAAAAACCAAATATTTTCTGTTAGTAGATAAGTATAGCTCGTGATCGAAAAAAGGATTTAACAAAAATGAAATTTGATTTTTTGGCAGAGTCGTATGCAAAATAGTTCAATTTTTGGTACAGTTCACACTACGTATAGCCTTGTAAAATTAGTTGTAATCGAAAAAAAACCTTCCTTTCATCACTAGTCAATGCTATTTTGAAGAAGTGTGCAAAATTTCAATAAGATCGGTGCATTAGTTTTTGAGAAATCGTGTCCACGTCCGCGTCTTCAAAAATAGTGTTTTGAGAAAAATGCGATTACCTACGTCGCTCCCGGCCGGTCTTTCCCAAAGGCTCTCTCTCCTAGACTTTTACTTCGATTGACTTAAAACGCTGGGAAATTATCCTAGACATATTGTACTATTAGATAATAAAATATAAAAAAATGCATTTTTTTCAATTTTCAAACTCACGTCACCCCTCAATGGTTTTTAATTTCTGACAACTAATAAATATGGGAGAAGTTCGTGTATTCCGTTAACACACAATCAGTTAGCTTCGCTCAGGTTCGATATTACCGGGTTACATGTAACTCAAAGCCGGAAAATGAGGAATTTTCGTGAAGTTTTTCTGGCAAAACGAGTGCGGTTTTGACATTCGTTTCCTATATTGAAGAGTATGGTGTCAAGTATATTTGACAAGTTTTGTATTGAAAAATATTTATAAATGTGGTGGACACAATAGTTTGTGCACTGCTGCTTGGAAACAAATCATACGAAATAAAAAAATCAAACGCATTTAGTTTGTGCATGAAATGATTTAGTGCTTGGACGAAGGGTTCAATGCAAAAATGATTTTTGAAAAAACGGCCCCCGTCCAAAGTAAAAGTATGGATTGTCGATGATGAAAAAACTATGCACCGAAGAAAAATACTTCTTTGACGCACTGCTTTTTAATATGTAAAAGTAGCTTGTAAAATTTTAAAGTTGATCAGTGCAGTGATTTTTGAAATGACAATTATCGACGATTATTGATAATTGGGACAAAACGTATAAGCGTTGCTCACGACTACGCAATATATATATATTTATACGTATACTCCACTGGGGTGGCAACTAACGGAGTAGGATTTTTTTCACCTTTCACCCCCCCCCCATCAGGCTGTATTGCGGAAAAAAAAATCGTAAGAAAAATTTGGTGGCTACTTTTGGTTCGGACTACCCATAACGCCAGTAAAAAAGATGGCAATCTTCATATCGCTGAAGACACGAGGGTAGGTGCCGTTTGTCGAAATCCCTTGGAATGTTTCGTACGATCTTTCGAAGACATCTCAAAACGGAGTGTACAATAGATTACTTTAAATTCAGAAATAAAATTGAAAACATTTTCGTTGCAATCAGACCCATTACAACAAGAGACCATTTCGTTTTAAATTCGAGAGATGACAAAAATTGCGTTGAATTTTGCATTGCAAAATTTCGCAGCTTAAGGTGCTACGATTATCAAGGAGAAGAAAACTTTCAGACTTGAATCTTTTTTAAGATGTTGACGAATACGTAATGCACTCTTTAGCCAAATTCGAACTATATTGACCGCTCAGTTTTTTTGTAAGAAAATGTCAAATTCGAGCACCTCGTGCTAATGAACCACGTCGTCTTATGAAGATGATCGATCGAATGTGCGGTGATCACGTCTTTGCTGCTCACGAATTGAACCAAGGTCGTTGGAAAACCGCAGTTTGATAAATTAGACATTATAGATTTTGCAAAAAATCGTAAATTCTAACTTTAACGTGTAGTTCAAGCACTACATTATAAAAGGATTCAAAAGACTCGGCAACGTCGGCCGTAATACCTGATGCATTTGGCGAGCATAACCTAGCTCAGGGGGTGTTCACTCAATGCTTTTAGATAGAGCTGAATTTCGTCACCCCGAGAACATGAGCAATACCAACATAACTACACGAAAACTATAGCTATACATTTTCATAGTGATTTCGTTTTACGACCAGTAAAGTCAGCAAGACCTAGGATACTAGTGGCGCTCTCTCTTGACTGTTTGTGAAAAATAAGAGCGCCAAAATGTTGAAAAAGAAAAGAAACTACATATTATTAATAAAAATGTCAATAAAAAGCGATTTAATAATTCGAAAAAAAAATAATAGAACGATAAAATTTTGTTTTCTAATGAAAATATGACAATAATTATTCTCAAACCTTCTTAGGGACAAGGCTCATTATCTACATTTACTTTTGTACGATGATAGTGCATTACAGCGTGGCTAGCACGACCGGGGCTATCAAACATTTTGCTCGGGATTCGGTTCCATTTGAAGTAATCGCGATAGAGGTTAGTTTACACATTTTATATTTATATTTTAATGCATCTGTACTTGCAGTTCGTCATTTATTGGAAAACGGTGAAATTTACACTTGTTTTTTTCTTTTAGTACGTTGATAAATAAAAACTCTACAACTTGAAATTGGTACAAAAAAGTAACAATTGGCCACAATTACTCTGTAATATGAATTTAAAAAGACAACGGAAAGTAAGGGAGGAAATGAGCTAAAAAATAAAAGTATACAAAAATAGAAGAGATAACCTATTTTCGACCTGGGATCGCAGTAAAATCGGCTACAAGAATGACAGAATATGTTTTACCGATAGAGGGACGCACTTATTATTATTGTTTTCAGTGCTGCCACACTTACGCTATCGGGTTATCGAGATTTTTATTTCGTTAAGTTGTCGCTTGGATATTCCCGGACTCTGATAAAATTCCGCATGGTGGGGGCCCAGAGTGAACAGCCCCTGACCTAGCTCTGCACCATAATCTAACCTTTCACATCAATAAGCCCTGGGCACGGTCTTACCTACGGGTCTGGAAACGCCGGAATTTTTGCACGGTGGAAAGTGTCATCGTTAGTGAGGCAAAAACGTAGTTTCTCATTTACCCACTGGGAGCGCTGTCAAGTAGAAGTAATGTTGTAGATATAGATCTACAGCAATGGATAAATAACCTCGTGACTGCCTCTACTCAATTGAAAAAATGCATAATACCCGCGTCGTACCGAACTGTGAGAAAAGTTTTCAAAATCATAGTGAAAAGCGATCAGTGTTCAAAGGTTCACAGGACGAAGAATTGCGTCGAAAATGGAAATTCGCAATCAAGTGCTAAAGACGTCGCAACGCGTTTGCGAACGTCATTCCGAGCCACAAAGTATCGTGCGAAAGTTTGTGAAACACGGTCCGGATAGGCCAATTTTCATTGATGTAATTGTGAATTGTTTACATCTATATTTCTAAGGACTTTATTTTTCCGCTTTATATAAAGCCAACAAGTTGTACAAAATTGTTGTAACGTTAATTTCTAACAAATTCTAATACTTTAGAAAAAAGAGTTAGCCCCAGTACATGTGTTCACAACGTTTCTAAAAATTTAAACTACCTGAAGAAAAAAAACATGCATTTCGCGTACTACAAATAAACATTAATTATAAGGAAAAAATTTAGACCGCACAAATTTGTTCATACCCCATCTACTCCAATGGCGAAAGACCAAATCAAAACATTACAGAAGTGCGAGCATCCGAGAAATACAGTCTACTGAAATAATAATTCTCATTCTACCCGGGGGATCAGGAGTCGAAAAAACTCAATCATATTCCATTACACCGCGCTTACAAATATCGGGTCTGTTAGTTTTGGCTACCGTTTTGTACACTTCTTACGCCTTCTGAGGACTTTCTATTACTATGTCTATTGAAAGTGTAGAAAGTGTAGCTAAAACTACTACTCTACGTTTATTTCGAAAAATTTGCGCCTTTGCACAGCTGTTCGGACCTGCGTTTGATTGGCTAACTTCTACCTAGCAGCGCTTCTGGCGGCAAAAGCGAGGACTGCCATTTTGCCTCATTATCTGAGTCAGTCCCCATCCTAGGAGTTTCCAAACCTGTATGTAAAACCGTGGTCTCGGGTGTCATCTTTAAGCAGCGCAAACGCGACGTTGTCAGGTTCTTGTTCAAAGTTCCATTATATTATTCATGGAGTTTTACAATTGATCGCGTATCAATAAAATGTTCAATTACAATTTTACCAATAGTATTAATTGCGATAAAGTAATTCAGGGTTACTTAAATAAGATTCCAACAGATTTGGCACAAAGGTTTTTGGTCCGTTTTATTACAAAACTGTTTTTGTAAATATAACGGAGTCTACTCCAGAGCAGGGTTGCGAAATTTGTATTGAAAAAGTAATGCATTATTCATTACGTTTTTAATGGGTTATGAAAAAAAATATTTCATTACGCACTACAGTACATTCAGTAATGTAAAAATATTCCATTACTCATTACTTCGGATTTTGTAATGTAAAAAATGTCCATTACATATTACATTGGAATTTGTGATGTAAAAAAATGCCCATTACTCATTACATTACGTTTTGGAATGTGAAACATTTTCATTACAAAGTACAGTGTAATGTGTAATGACAAAAAAAATCATTACACATTAAATTGTAATGGGCAATGGAATTTTTTACATTACAAAATTTAATGTAACGAGTAATAGAATTTTTCTACGTTACAAAATATAAGGTAGTGAGTAATTGAATTTGTTCACATTACTAATGTAATGTGAAAAAGTAATGTTTACATTACAAAATTCAATGTAATGAGTAATGGAAAATTTTTACATTACCGATTGTAATGTAATGGGTAATGAAATTTTGTTTCATTACAAAATGTAAAGTAATGAGTAATGAAAACGCTAATGCATTATTTGCAACCCTGCTCCAGAGTCGTTAGTGATCTGATTTTTCGGTTTTTATTAGTAATTATGCATTGAATAAAACATTTTCCGAAAATTTAGCACTTTGGAATAGACTGTACGAATATTCAACACAAATTGACGTAAATGAGAACGACTATAGGTAACATACATTTAGTCTCTTTGTTGACCCTGAAGTCGTTCCTCCTTAAGGTTGTAGATCTCTAATAAGAATCCCAAAAAACGGTTCGAATGATTTTCGTAGCCTAAATTTGTATAAGAAATTGGACAATTGAAAAACAATTTCATTGGGTTCCAACGATCGAAGCTTCAACATCGTCCAATTTCGACGTGACCGATCGCTCGTGCCACGCTCTCAGGCCGTTCGCCAGGATGGAATATCCGCGATCGTGTACAGTTCCCAGAATTTCAAGAGGCGCGACTCTCGAAGCAAAAATGAGCGAGTTCGCGAGAGTGGTTCGCATATCCACGACGTAACGGTGAGTCACGACTGACGTAAATCGGGCGGAATCGTTGGAGGGCACACACTCTCGAGCGATCGAGAACATTGGAAAACGGAGCAAAGTGCAAAGGAGCAAAAGGAGCAACCGTTTCAATGAATCGTCACGTCAATGGATGCTGTTCGTAATACGGCCGTAATTGTGCGTCAGATGCTATCAATACATCAGAACCTCGTTTTTTTGCCGCACCAACAAACCGCCGTTTCTTTATTTTCACATTATTTCATCACCGAGTAAAAAAGATAAACTGTCAATCTGAGCAACTTCTTCGATATTCGGATCGAAAAATGTTGATGCTCGGCCAATTGATAATACTTGTTGCCCCACAAAATAAATATTGATATACCTTTACCAGCTTATTCTCCAGATGTAAAAAATGTTTCTTGCAGCACTAATCAATTGAAGAAAGAAATAAATAAACATGGGATTAGCAATTTCCTTGCCAATCTCATGGAAAAACGTGAGGTTGTAATCTTACGAAACAAATATCACGATTGCAAATCGTTCCTGTACGAGGAAGTTAAAATTACCCGGTGAGTTGTTAACAAGCGGAATAATGGGAGAAACGAGAAGTCGTTAAACTATCGTGGAACGTGGGAAAAACGAGAAACCAGAAGCGAAGGCCTCTTTTTTCGCTATGCTACATGATATATTCATGCGAGTCCAATTCAATGTTACCAGGAAGTCCTGGATGAACAAACACATTTTTGTAAATGTATCACTGTGACGTGAACAAACATTATTAAATTTGTGTACACGTTACATCTGCAATTAAAATTAAATATGTACCATACGCCTGTAAAAACTTGATGTAAATGGACGATGCATTGTTGTTTCGTCATTTTCAAGATGTTGGAGTGCAAACGAATTTTTTCTTCTTAATTGCCCAATTTGTTTTGCTTATTTAAAGGGCTACATCTACCTAGAGGCCTGAAAAAAATGGCCACATACCGAGTTTTTTCCCCCTCGTAACGGTTGGTGAAAAAGAAACGCATTTTTTTAATACAAGGGTACGTGTATTGAGATGTATATGATATATATGTATGTAATACACATGTATATGACATATTAGTAGGTAAATACAACAAAAATATGGCGGATGATGACATTTTTCCGCGACGTTTGGCGGTGGATACTCTCCAGCTTAAACGGTCCATCCGAAATCTACAAACCAAACGGGTTATTCAAGTTAACAACGAATACGAGTCGTTGACGATCGTCAATTTTTTGAAATTTTTTTTTAAACGACGTGGCGAAGAATTGAAACTCGAGCATACAAAATCTATGAAAAAAGTCGTCATTTTTAAGTTACCATTAAAAAATGAAGCTCGATTTTTAAAAAGTGAGATCGTCATCGACCTTTAAATGTTTCTCATCGTATCTTATGTAGATTTGGGAAAAAATCCATCAAGTGGTTCTCGAGATATGGTGTCCACCGACTTTAAAACAGTGTTTCGAGAAAAACGCGTTTAAGACAGTCATCCCGTGGGACTGGTTCAAAAAATCGAGAACTGATGCCAGGGAGCAACGATCAGCTTTGCGGGATTTTTTTGAGATAACTGAAGGTTCACTTTATGGGCCAGGCATAGCAGATTAAGGGTGAGTCAAAATTGTATTGGTCATAATTGTATTTGAACCTTTGAACGTGTTTTTTCTCAAAATTGTATTTTTCAAACTGGTGACCACGATATCTCGAAATCTATCGAACGAAGTCCTTTGAAATTTGAATGACTTATTCAGTACGCATGTAGATACTCTGCCAACTAGGATAATTCTGATTTATCAAGCCATTTTTTCCATGTTGAAGAAGTCATGAAAAGATATAAAAATTCACGAAAAATGTTCAACCGGATGCCAACAATTTAGAGCGACTCCAATTCAAGCTATCTCGCGAAAATGGCTCCAGCGTCACCATTTTGAATAATTTTTCAATATAATTTTTTTTCGCTCCCTTGTAGATATGACTAATAACATCCTTAAATATTATTATCCTCCTACGTTTCCGTCCACCAAAAAAAAAATCGCGATACAACGCTTAATTTTAGACGTTTACAGTGGTGTTGGCTCTTAAAGTTTAAAGTATGGTGCTGCTACCGCTGACTGTTAAAAGCTGTAGCTCATTCAATTTTAGGATTTTTTCAAGGAACATAGCTAAAAGCTGATACTATCGAATAAAAATATTTTTGGAAAATACAATTTTTTAACCACCTAGGTAGATGTAGCCCGTTAACAATATATATCGCTGAAACGTTTTTTAACACCCGTATTGGATATCTAGTATTTAAATCAATGTCAAAAGATTTGCAATAAAATGAATCGACGTACAAATAAATTTTGTTGCATTTCAAGCATGCCAATTTGCAGCATTCGTTTTCACCGATTGAGTATTTAGAACGCTCAATCATCACCCTTGGTTAAGGGGTTCCGTGGGTTTCGAAGTCAAAAAAGCATATTTTCTCTATTTAAAAAAAATATAATATATGAATTATTTTATTAAAAATGTTGAGCACAAAAAAGAGCAACATTTCAACAATATTTTTTAAAAACACATCTAAAAATTTGGGGAATTCAGCCTTTCGGACCTGGTTTCCAGAGACCCCTAAAAAAGTGTCCTCGTCGTGATCAGGATAACTCATGATAGCTTTATCTGAAATTAAAAAACTGTTTTTTTTCTGTTAGTAGACAAGTAGAGCTCATGATTAAGGGAAGAATTTTTTTTTAATTAAAATTTCAATTTTTGGCAGAGTTGAATGCAACATAGTTCAATTTTTGGTACAATTTACACTACGTATGTAAATTAGTCGTAATCGAAAAAAATTGTAAAATTGTTGTAGCCGAAAAAAAACCTTCGTTAAATCACTAGTCAATGCTATTTTGAAGAAGTGTGCAAAATTTCAATAAAATCGATGCATATTAGTTTTTGAGAAATCGTGTCCACCGACTTCAAAAATAGTGCTCTGAGAGAAATGCGATTACAGTTTTAAGCAGAAATAAAACGAAGACATTTTTTTTCAACTTACATAGAATCGTCGATTCCAGCTCCTTAAAGCAAAGATCCTGCTGCAGCTGCGATGTGCATCCTTATGTTCTCGCCTTGATTAAAAAAAAATGTCCAACCCACGAAACCCCTTAAACCCGAACAAATTCCACCCGGGCCAAGGTGATACACCGAAAAAATTCAGCCCGATGCACTCTTTATCGGCGTGTTGATGTATAATTATGATATTAATATATTTATAGACGTATACTTATTTATAATCTTGGCCTGTTCGACCCGAAATTTTATTTTCCCCTCCATCCGCGGCACTGACGAGACATTTGCATAATTTGGCGAGACGCGATATGAAAATTCTTGCCGGTGATCCCAATTATCAACAACATTCGGGTAATGGAATCTTGCGTTACGTCTTGAAAGGAAGTTTCATTCTGACGTCAGTGCGCGCGGGTAAGTCTATTCGCCGCGAATTAACGGGAGAGACGACTGAAATTCCAGTTTTTCTCATACGCACGCGCCTCGTGTGCGCCTCGCTAAAACCGGAGTTCGGTCAGGAAATGATAGTAATTTCAATCTGTAAGTATTCACCGAGGCTAATCAAAGCTATGTAGC
This sequence comes from Ophion ellenae, assembly GCA_963210295.1. Taxonomy (NCBI): domain Eukaryota; kingdom Metazoa; phylum Arthropoda; class Insecta; order Hymenoptera; family Ichneumonidae; genus Ophion; species Ophion ellenae. The sequence goes on from OY723392.1 coordinate 14,764,903, forward strand.
GACTGGGTTGATTCCGAGTCTGCATTTCGCCCGTTCGGCTGTATCTCTCGAGCACACGCACGACACAGCCACTTAATTTTCAGTCTCGATCTTTTTTTCGCCATTTTCTCGGAATACTTGTTTTTTTTTCTTCTTACGCGCCCGCGCATTCACACACGTGTCCCTCGTGGAGCGTCTGCGGTTCCATAAATAGGACAGTGATTCGGAAATAATACACGGATGTTAAGAGCGTGGTAAAAATTGCCCACGGGAATATGATTAGAGGGCTGAAATGGGACGACGCTTCGAGTTACTCCCCTCGATGATTGATCGATGCGCGCGATAATAAAAAAAAAACTCCACGTTCGCGTCTTAAGTTTTGCTCTGATTGGAAATTGCTAAAAGTTGCGGGGATATTTAAAATGAGCAATGTCAGACAAATTAAAAACTACACAAGTCCAGAAAATATGTATGATATTGAAGTTTGCATCGTTGGAACGCAACGAAAGATTAGTCGCCCAATTTTTTTGGCACATTTAGCCCCTCTAACAATTTTCCTGATTTTTATAACGGATCTTCAACCTGAATATGTAAGAAAAGATAGATTTTGGATGATAGTGAAAATAAGGAGGTCAAAAAATTAACATCGTAAAAATGTATGGGAAAGGAAGAATACGAAATATCGATTGGTATTCCAATTTTATTGATGTATTTTGCTCATGTTTTTCATAATGGCTTTTGCCTATTTTTAAGAGAATTTATTTGTCCATTTTAATTACAATATTGTAATTTTTTTTTCCCTTAGGTACACGCTTTTCGCGTTTGTTACCTATTCGTTCCCATCATTATACCGTTCCTTCCTCTACTGTTTACTCCTTTTTGTCTCCATCTTTCTCCCTGTTCCCCCCTGTTGCGGCCGCAGCCGACTTCCCCCTCTGTATTATATTCATCATGACATTTCTGTCATAAGTATAGGGAAACTGCGGAAAACCTATACCAATACAGGCCGGTCATCGAGTTCGCCCCCCAGTCGTGGAACTAGTCTTATTTCGCCGCGAAATGCCGAAGAAAAACATTTCACGACGAAATGTACGCGACTGGGATTC